>OX465394.1:7575000-8825000 GCA_950005105.1 Lycophotia porphyrea
GTTAAGGTGGTTACCCATCCGGCAGCGCAGAGCATTGAGGGCTTTGACAACCCTGTTTTCTCTTCTTCACAAACCCACTTCTCCTTCTTATCTGACTTTCCATTTTCAATACTTATGCTCTGCGCATAGCAAGAATCTTCGTTCATCCAATAACTGTCTTTTACGATGTCCTTCTCACCGCTCTGGTTTTATAAAATCTTCTTTCTTTGTCCAGGCGGTCTTCCTTTGGAATGCGCTCCCTCAGAGTATCAGGACGGTGACCAGTCGGTTCACTTTCAAAATAAAAGCTCGAGAGCATATTCATAAGAAGTTGGCAGATTCGTCTCAGAATTAAGTTGTTTTAGTTTTTTTTTTTCCCCTATCTTAACTTTATACATTTTGTTATATGTATGTATATATGTATTTATTATTATTATATGTTTATAAATATTTTCTAGTCTCTTTTTCTGTTTTTGCACCTACTGTGTATTGTCTCTGCATCACCCTAAGGTAGACTGGTAGAAAATGCCCAAGGCATTAAGTCCGCCTTTGTACAGTAATTTTACTTGTGCATAAAGTTTTAATAAATAAATAAAAAATAAATAAATATTAAGATGTTAAAATTACTTACAGCATATTGAAACTGATTTTCAAGTGAATTTGATCCACCTGAGATACGGCTTTCCGGCTGGTACTTTATCACATTCGCATTTGAAACAGCTGTTGAAAAAATTATATGTATAACACTATTAGATGTTTAGGGCTACTGAGAGGCAACCAGAACGCGTAATGTAAAAACGTTCGAATGCCTTCTGTTTCAGGTGCTTGAGCCAGTTGTCAATGTGTCGTCGCAATGACTATCACGACTATCGAGTTCGGGTCATCCAGCGTAATCGTATGATGGATGACACCGTACTTGATCGCTTGCGGACTGAAATGCCTCAACTTGAAAAGTCTAATGTAACATGTAATTATTATCAAAGACTAATGATTTTATTTTAAAAAAAAATTGATATTTTACTGCTATATTTAAAGTTCATAAAAAATAATTTAAAATAAGTAAATGATAGGTAATTGTACTATAAATCAAACTTACGGACAATTCCAATGGCATATTAAGTTATCTTACCTACCTACTTCATTTTACCAACATAAAACATTCCCAAAATAATAAACAAAATATTAAATAAGGATAAACAACTTACCACAAACAGCGAGCACAAAGAAACACAAAATCTTTTCCATAATTAAAAAAATAAAATCACAACGTTTAATAAAAAAACGCTGATGACACACAGCGTAAGTGAAACTGAAATATTCATTCCATTAGTTGAGATATACTGAAAACAGTGTCCATATCACTATATCTTATCGTTTTATCTATACATAGGTACGTGAACATTTAATAGCATACAGAATTTATCGAGAAAAATTGTAACATATACCAAAAGTTTTTGGGCGCGTGTTTTCCTGTTTGATAAGAATTCAGTGACTCATTGTTATGTCTAATGCATGGCTGTTACTTAGGAGATGTAGTTTTTCGCGCATTATCTCTCGGCTAAATCTTAATTAGGATTATGATAACAATTTTCTAAAGCGGAACTACCTTTACAAAAGTACAACTTATTGGACATTACTCACGCATCAGAATTTTTAAATAAGCATGGACAAAACGAACCGGTACTTACATATACTCATAGGAATCCACCTATTCTTCAGAACGGGCCAACTTCCTTGCTAATTTGTCTACCAACCTTCTTGATAAACTCAAAGCATTTATTTTAAATAGACCTCATGGGTCTGTCAGTCCCTTTGGCATAGTCAAAAATAAGCTAGCCACGGTCCAGCCACAGTCATAGTAACTGTGAATGGACTGTAGTTGCCCATTCCAAAATAGTAGAATTCTTCATTCTTTCAAAACATTCTTGTCACGAAGAAGAATGTGCAAGACACTCCATGGCTCCCCTTTCAAATCAAGTTAGATAGGTATTACATAAGGTACAATATTGTTCCTTCTATATGTGAGCACAATTTAGATAAATAGTACAAAGAATATAAGTATTAAAAAAAATATGAACTAGAGGGAGAGCAGCTGTTCCAAACATTCAAATATTTGTTCGTGAGCCTAAGTGGCTGTGGAGCTGGACCAGCATTGAGCTATGTCAACATATATTTATGCTCGCTTACGTGTACGTTTGTCTAGTTCTTCTTGCACTATGAGGGACCAGTCCGGAGCCACCACTTACGCTGTCGAAGTGGCAGAATTCTGGTCAAAGGTAATTTGAATATAAAAGGGCATCATTAACATGACGTAGAAGAATAGAAGCAGAGTCAGCAGACCCAAAATCACATTTTTTTTGTTTTATCGTGTGTGTATCAAAATTTGACCTATAAATATGCTGATTAATGTAGGTAAGTCTTTTCAGCAGTTTTTTCCAGTTATCTTAACCATAATTAAATAAATTAACATAACATAACATCACATCACACCTGTAATCCCCGAAGGGTTAGGCAGAAGTGTACCTAATAGTACACCACATTTCGCCAGTTATGTTTTAAAGTCCCATGTAATAAGGGGCGAGCCTATTGCCATCAACCGGGCACAAATCCAGACTCCGTAGCTGCTATTGATAAATTCCTGATGGAAAAACCCAATAGCACTTTGCCCGGCCCGGGAATCGAACCCAGGACCTCATGCTCAGCAGTCGCGCTTGCGACCACTAGACCAACGAGGCAACGAGGCAGTCGTTATTGCGGAGCATATTTAATTAGTCTAGTATCTGGGAATTCCTTTAGATTAAGATTTTATCGCATTGTTCGACTATGACTGTGTGTAATGTCTGAGCTAGATTACATCCGTTTAAAGAATGGGTTATAATTAATTGTACTGAAATATGCATCTTATTTTATGCGCGTTAAGAGTTATGTTTGCCAGTACTCCATGCTCAAACACAAAATGCATCGTTCTCTTGGAAGCGTGACTTTAGTTTTGCATAAAAAGCAGTCTCGAAGCTGCAGTACTTAGCGAGAGCGTCAGCTAAATACTTAAACTTACGTGAGTACCGCGTTCTCGGCGCGACTTTCCGACGTATGATGTTGAGAACTTGTTAAATGTGATGTACTCGTTCATACAATATACATGTGTCTGCATGTACCAAACGCCGCACAATCTTAGCATACGCGATGCGGTTTGCGTTGTCATGTAATGCATATGAATAACGTGCAATTATAACTGTGGGATCAATATGTCAGATGGTTATTGGAACGCAATATTGATAACGCAGAACACTAACCGCAAAACCTTGAAGAATCTTGGTAATCGCGGGATATTACCGTCGTATTGTCGTTTATTGCCGTCTACGACACGTGTTTAGTTGTAATTAAATAAGGTTTATATTTTTATATGTATTAGTTTATTATTGTATAAGATTATTTTGTGTATTTTACCTATGGGCCTTAGTTGCTTGAAATAAAAGGATTATTATTATTAAATTAAGCCCTCTTTACCCATTTCCAGGGCAGATAATAACCTAAAATGTTTGGGACGTTTTTTTAATATTTGATTTATGTGATTGATCATTATTTAAATAACGTTAACGCCTCAAACACCAATAAATATATCTTTATATGTCTATGACTTCCCAGCAGCTTACCTCCAGAGTGACCATCCTACCTAGCCTTTTCCGAACTATGTTGAGGGAACTTACTTACTTACTGGGTCGTACCCCTTGGCAAAGCTGAACATTAAAATTTAATTCTTCTGAACACCCGTAACCATGGGTTCCGTACCATCGTAGTAGGGGAGCCCACTTTAATTGTTAATTTATTTTTATTATTTGTTGTTATAACGGCAACAGAAATACACATTCTGTGGAAATGTCAACTGTCTACCTATTATGGATCATGAGATACAGCTCGCTGACAGACAGACGGACGGACAGCGGAGGCTTAGCAATAGGGTCCCGTTGTTTACCCTTCGAGTACGGAACCCTAAAAATCTATAAGTGACTGTGGAGATCAACGGCTTTACATACTTTTCGTATCATCACGGCAACTAGGTAGGTTTGTAATGGATGGTCAACCTTTCTAGGACCAACCTTAGTAATTGTTGCCAAGCCTCCCAGTTTGACCCGTGCGGGGTTTATTATTTAGCTATAAGCACCTAGTGCCACGAGTCTCTCTGCTTACTGCCAGATCTAAGTAATTATGTACTTCTCCGATTTTTGTACCATCCGCCACGACTTATCGTCTATATTTTTATTGAACATAAATCAGAAGCCCAAACAGATGCTATAAGCCATTTGGGTAGCAAATTGCCGTTATCGCTATATGAATTAGGAATATCGGCCATTCAACCGGTTGATTAACATTGCATCTGATTAGCATAGGCTCAATCTAAGCTGTTATTGTGTTGACCGCATGGTTAAAGCCCTGCATTCATGGTTAACATAGAGTGCGTTCACAGTTATGATTTTGCATCCCTGTCAAAATTGCTGTGACCTTTATTCTCGTTACAATACGGTTACCATTGGGTTGCTGTCACTGACAAGGCTGTCAAAATTACAATGGTCTTTATTCTTGTTTCAATAAATTATTTGATGTTAGATTGCTGCTGTCAAGCAAGCACCAAAAGGTGACTGTTGAAGACATGCGTAGATTGTACACTTAGACACCACTGACTAACGGTGAAGGTAAATCGTGAAACCATTTCTTTTTATTTTCGGATGAGTAATCATCAAATGATCCCTGGGCAGAGCGGATGGGAGTGTCAAACTTGTACTGACTAAAATCCATCCATGTTCCTTCCTTGCCCTTTGTGTTCCAGGGCCGCGGTATCTCTTTCGAATAGTTCCGCAGCCCATCGTGAGTAAACCCTGGACTTGGGTCTGAAATCGCCAACCCGCACTGAGCAAGCATGGTAATCAAAGTGGCCTTTGCCCGATATTCGAGACATTACAGGCAACATAACCATAAGCATTCAACCATAAAACGTCCACTGCTGGTCTGCTTTTGCCAAACATTGCCACAACAACCGATCTAGTGATTTTCATATCCAGTAAATTCCGGCGACCGTATCCAGGTCGTTGATCTAGTTAGTACGGGGCTTACCCGCTTCTACCTTATTACAAATACTTGTCGGAAATGTCAGGATTTATTCCGTTAGGCTCAACATTATGTGGGTAGACGATGGGTTTCGTCTTTCGTGCTATGAAAACACACTGGGTGCGATACACTGTTTCTAGCAAAGCTAACAAAGTACTTGAGATTACAACTTAACACAACACGGGACACAATGAATCGGGTACAGTTCCAAGAGGTCTCAACTCAGCCGCGATCAGACACTGAATGTCGTCATAGTGTCGAGCCGAAAACATCAGGGCTCTGAAGAACCACGCTGGTGTTGGTACACTTGTCAGTAGGTCGCGTGACGTCATCACAGGCGTACTGCGATTCATTTTAGTTCTATACTAATGACTGGATCCGACACACTTATTTGATAAAATTATGAGAACTTGATAATATTTTGCAAGGAGTGTGTAAGTTGAAGTTGTGACCAACTCAGTTATTTAAGAACATCAAATATTACCAAATAGCGTTTAGCGGATTGTCAATCATCGACACCAAGAAAGCAGTTTCAGAAAATTGAAAAAAAATAATACCCGTTAAACCTTTGGCACAAGCAAAGAGAGGCAGGTATAAAGGGTGAAAACAGACTCTTAACGAAGCCGAAAGGCACTTGTTCCTTGTTGTCATTGCGATTTTTTTTTTTTTTTTAGACATTGGGGGTCAAAGTTCCAACTTTATGACAAGTTTTTTTTTAAATACATGTTTTTAATGTAAAATATTTAATTTTAAACACCTCCAGGACTCTCTTGATATTCAATCCATCCAACAGCACAATGTTTTGAGTGCGTTATATTGATTCCTACTGTAAAACGTGATTTTTCAGCCCAAAAAAAAAGTCGTTTCTCAGCACTATTTTTTGCGTAAAGTTACTTAGTTTGATGTACATAATGCTTAGTTGACGGCTTCGTGAAGAGTCTGTTTACACCCTGTATACCCAGCAGTGGGTGTAATCAGGCTGTGGATGAAATTGATGAAACCTTTGAAGGTACATAAGTGTCTCGAATGATTAGTTGCTATAAAGAGTAATACACTGTACAATTGGCCCAACGTGCCAACCATTACTATGAAATTCAGCGCATCATTTAACACTCCTAACGTAAAATTTTTCATATATAAGATAGAAAACCTGCTATTTTATACCAAATTGTATGGAATTGCTAGTTTCGGTTTAGAACTACTTAGTCAAATTGTATGGAATTGCTAGTTTCGGTTTAGAATCATGAATATCACCCATGGTGGCGAATGATGACAATCAAAATTACAAAATGATCTTCAACTTTTGTTGTTGACTGTGTATCATTTTTTTTTTCTTTTAAAACGTTACCTCACACTAGGAATTTTTCCATTGCATTTACAAACATTTAAACTTACCCACACAGTCAGACCCGGAACAACTTTCTGTAGCCCATACAAATATTTATTTCGTGTGTAAATTGAAACCGCGACACGTAGCGCAGCAGCCAATCACTCACGCACTGCGCGAACCGTGCGCGTGCTGTCAAAGTCAAATATTGCATCTAACCTTTATTTATCTACATCGTAAATGTAGTAAAAATCCACTGAAGTAATTCACTCTGCTTTGATTAACGTAGTAATAATGATAAGACTAGGGATTACATCCTACTCGATTTTCGAATCAACATCTGCTTAGCATTTTTCCAACTATATTGGGGTCGGCTTCCAGCATTCAATAGCAGTTATCATCATCGTTTCATTCATTATTTATTTTTTAAATTCGTTTTGTGGCTTTTCGTCTTTTTCACAATCAATTTATGTACCAATTCTACAACATATACAAAGCAGTAAATCCCACTGAACTAGCGGCTCAATTTAGATACTTTCCGAATTTCGTTTAAAGTGGAACAGAGTGCGAATAATGGAATGCATCCAATATAATTTAGCCATAGTACAGCCTCTGTATACGACCACGCTCGTTCGTTTGTATCGTACGTTAACGCGAGCGACCGCAGTTTTCCGTAATAATCCTCGAAATGGGTTCAGTAGCGAGATTTTAAGGTTTATGCGTGCGTTATCTGTTTTCTTGCTACATTTTTCTTTCGAAAAAGCTTTTTCAGTATGGTTCATTCTAGATAAAAGATCAGTAGTATTGTTATAATATTTTTCTCACAAAAGGAGGAGATCGTGGCTAAATAATAACAGCCGCTCGGGTCGATCTTTAGGTTAAGCCGTGCTTACCTAGGTTGGTCTGCGGATGGGTGACCACGCATTACATACAGAGTTTCCTCGGTGCCTCGGAAAGCACGTTAAGCCGGTGGTCCCGGCTGTCATTTGTAGCTCTTTGACAGTCGTTAGGTAGTCAGTGGCCTTAAAAGTCTGACAACCAGTCTTACTAAGGGGTATCGTATTATCCAGTACTAACTGGGTTGTGGACGTCAGTAGGCAGTCGCTCCATGTAAAATACTGGTATTCAGCTGCATCCGGTTAGGCTGGAAGCGGTTGAAAAGGCTAGGCAGATGATGAATCACAAATACCAGTTACTATTTACGTTATGGGTATGTTATCTGTCCCAATATTATATGATATGATGTGTGTCCGTGAATCTTGAATATCAGTCACCAGATCGGACGTTTCATCAATGCGCTAAACGTTTGACAGATTCTTTACAAGACGAGTTCCATACTTCTGCAAGCTTCATAAAATAAACAGACTTAGCATTCCAACGTTGCAAAGATTTCTAAAGAGAAACCCAAAGAACATTTCATCGATTGTAGAATGGTTTATGTATGTGGAAAGATCTATTTGGTTCACTTGAATTTGTATCCTAATATTTAGATCAGCCGAGATCCCATTTATTTTTATTACGGGTCTGATATCAGCATACGAATGTGTAACAAAAAACGCAATAAGATGTTCCTCTCGCTTCGATGTTACTATTTTATTTTATTGGAGATATAAGGTTTTATTTTCAATTAGAAAATTATCTTTGCTTGTTTTCAGATCTGTTTATGTGGAAAAGGTTTTGCCGAAAGAAAAACTTCAAACAGTACCTAAATCTGTATCAAAACCTTTTAATGCAAAAATGTTCCTTGAATGCTATCAAAATATCTCGTGTAACTTCCAACTCTTATTCGATTTTAATATTAAAATATGGATAATCCTTTAAGTTTTTCAATTTCCTTTAGAACCATGACTTGAACCGTTGAAAGATTTGAATATTTTTTTGGCTTTGATTAAAAAGAGAGCACTCAAAATATATTTCAGTCCGTCTACGTATATTTCATACTTCTTAATGTTAGCGTGTTGATGACTGATCTAAAAATGTAGAATTTGGCAGCGAGTTTGTAGCCTTCAGCAGTGTCCATCAGTGCCTGTAACGGGCAGATTACAGGACACGTAGAACATGCTTAGTTGTTTGTGGAACAACAACATATTTATTCGCAACCTGGGTTCAGGGTCTGTTTTAAGCGAGTGTAGGTGTGACAGGAAATGACTGCAAATGACAGGGAATGACTGCTACTAACGACCGCTAGACCCAACAGCAGTAATTCCAGTGTGGGAAAGAGACAGAGCTATACAGATCGTCTAGTGCCATATCTTTCTCACACTGGAATTACTCCTGTTTTAAGACGTCGTGGTAGGCCACCTGGGCCTATCTTACTATGGGCTTTTACCAATCTCCTTTGGGCAAATTCGTCTATCCTGCTTCATTTTCATCGTAAACCGAAAAGTTTACCCGTACAGAGGTTTTAATCAGTTTATTTTTTAGGGGTTAAGTTAAAAACTTCTTCCCAGCAAAACACTACGAAGTGGCGGTGAATGGAGCGATGGTGGTGGGTGGTGAGTGGCAGTGGCGTTTTGGGGGCCTGTCTCGTGTAATTGACATTCAATGATTTTTTATTTAATTTGATTTTTAAAGTGGTAATTAGCGTTTTGTTCGTTTTCAAATTAGATAAGATATAATTGGTAAACCAACATAATATTATAGTGATAAAGTCAAGATTAGCCACAGAGCTCAGCCAACAATTTTGCAGTGTGTTACTTTATTTTGCTTGGTTGTGCAATTTTTTTATCTGCATTTTGAAAAAAATGGAAAAGTTTTGGGTGTTATCTGTGATTGCCTTGTGTGGTAAGGATTTAACAAAAAATACAATAATATTTTTATTTAATTTACATTTCATTTTAATTTAAGCCTTTACGACCTATATCGTTAAGACATAAATTTTATTAAATCCATAAGATTTAGCAACCTATCGTCCGTGCATCGCAGTATCATGTACAGTTTAGTACGTCTTCTAAAGTTCAGCATAGACTTTATTTATTTATTCAATTTATTTATTGAGTGACCATTTCTAAAACGAACCTAGATAAATTGTTGCAATAGAATTTGACCTTGGTCATTTACATAACAAAACTTTAGTGTTAAATTGGATTTTCGGTTCTAAAGCTTTAATTATCTACGATTCTAACTTCAAGTTTCGATTAAGTATGAAAATAAGTCTAGATCGAAGGAACATAGAACGGAAGAAATATCATTTCTCGATATTCAAATATATTGATAAGAGAAAGAGAAGAGAACAATTTACATTTGTCGCTCTTTTCAACATAATGTATACTTCTATACTTAAATAAAAAAGGAAAGATTTTTTTGTTTGTACCAAATTAACTCCGAACCTACTGGACCGATATTAACCATTTTATCACCAATAGAAAGCTAAATTATCAGGAAGTATCATAAAGCTACAAATTATATTATAGCTATCACAATTTTTGCGAACAAAGTCGCGGGCGAAGTGCTAGTTATATTTTATACAGGGTAAAACACGACATTTCCTAAATAAAAAACAGAGTTTCCTAAAAAAGTGCAATACCTTCACGGTCAAAATGTATGGAACAGCCGTTTTTTTTAATTTCCAATCAACAATTTTTATTCAGGGGGGTGAGGGGGCGTTGGGATGCTGTACTAAACACGTGGTAATCGTTTATGAGTTTCCCTTTCAATTTGTTTACTTAATCGGTATCGTGTTTCCCCGAACTGGTTGGGTCCTGAACTGTAGGTCAGGTTAGCAGTGGCTTCATGGAAAAAGGCTATTCACGTGATCTTAAATTAAATGATAATAACATTTAAATAAAAAGAAAATAAAAAATAAATCTGATCAGGTTAGCGAGGATTAGTGGTGCCATTTTTTTTTGATTGATGATCTAATATTCATATCCATTATCACTTGCAAAGTACATTCATTTATTACTTACTCAGGGTTCCGTAGGAGAAAGAATGTGGTGACAGACAGAACATTTTTTAGGGTTCCGTACCTCAAAAGGTAAAAAAAGGAACCCTTATAAGATTACACTCCTGTCCGTCTGTTCGTCTGTCTGTTTGTCCGTGTGTCACCACCGATTTTCTCAGGAACGAGTGGACCTAGCTAGTTGGAATTTATACCAGATACCGAGATCTATATAGTCCCTTTTAGATGTATAAAAATCAAGGTCCTGAGTCAACACGATAACAAGATAGGGGCAAATTTAAATTTTCGCGAAAACTTGTAAATACCAAAATTTACCTTAATTTTCAACTTTTTTTTATTTTTCGGAATTTTCCGTTTACTTATGCTGTACGACCTTGCTTTTAACCAAAATTGATAATTCTAGGTCCACCGGAAGTACCCTACGGTTTTGGGTTGAAAACCTTTAATTATGGTAATTCCCGTTGACCTAGAATCACGAAATTTGGCAAGAAGCAATTTCTTAAGCACATGTAAAGGAAAAAATCTGAAAACCGCAAATATGTAGCTTAATAACAAAATATCTACAAGCTTATTCGGAACCCTCGGTGCGCGAGTCCAACTCGCACGTGGCCGGTTTTTTTAAACTTTGCCACATTTTGCACAAACACGTAAGTTGTTTTATTCGCAGGTTTTACCCGTCTAGGTAAGTAGGATCCTAAAATTATTTTAATTGATTCGATTCGAACATGATAAAAACATTGTCTCATAAGTAAATAACATTGTAGATACCTAGATAGATTGATAGATATAATGTAGCCCCATATTAGCAATATCAATCAGACATCAACTTAGCATAAATGCTCTAAGTCATAAGTATTTAGTGTGTCCCCTAATCTTGTATGATAGTTGATTTGAAAAAACCGCGACATGAGCAACTTTGTGTTTTTATATGTGATGGTTCTTTGCGGTATGTTTTTTTTTTTTTTCATAAAATTGGTACTAACTTGCATCTACATTAAAAAAAAAGAGATTACTTACTGAAAGAGAATATCCCTATTATGTTCCAAAACAAAAAATTGAAAATATATGACATTTACTAACCCGCACTTGGCCCTCTTATGGTCCGCTCCCTCTTTCAGAGAGGAGGACTGTTTCCCAGCAGTGAAAACGTTTTAGGCTTATTATCTTTAAGCCAATCTTATTTAAATGTTGGTCCAATGGTTGCATGCGCGACAGCTGAATATGACGTCCTGGGTTCGGTTCCCCGGTCGCACATAATGTTATTGAGTTTTTCCATCAAGGATTGCTCGGTAGCAGCCACGGAGTCTATTTCCACGGGTCTATTGAGATTTTGTGCCCGGATGATGGCATTAGGCTCGCCTTCTATTACAGGGGACTTAAACAACCGGCGAAAGTAAAAATAAAGTAATATGATAGTACATTTTATGAACAGGTACATGCACGAGCGCTTCAAATGTGGAAAGCCCTAACAGAATAGCGGGCGGCTTCCCAGTAACAGATCACAACCAGTTCCCGTATATGGTAAATATAATTTAACTTTGGTTGGAACGAGTAAAACATACCATTTACTCAATTCAACATTCAGTTTGGTTAACCTGTAGTCAATATGGACCTAATTATAAGGCTCGAGGTCACTCAAAGGGTAATGGAGTGGGCAATCCTCGGAGTGGCTCCGCAAGATCGGATCAAAAATGAAGAGATCCCTAAAAGAACCAGAATGACCAACATGGGCCAAGGAATTGCTAAACATAAGTGGCAGCGGGAAGGTCAGATTACTCGTAGAACAGATGGCCGATAGGGCCGAGGAGTTCTAGAGTAGCGACCGCGTACCGGAAGAAACAGCATTGTCAGACCATCCAGAAGGGGAAGTGATGACCTGCTGAAGGTAACCTGTATCCACTGGATGTGAGCAGCACAGGAGCAGTGGTTGTGGCGATCTTTGGGTGAAGCCTATATCCAGCAGTGCAGGTTTTTTGGCAGAAATGATGATGAATCTGTGGCCTAAAATAAAAGAACATTTTACACATGTACAATGGAACAGTCAAAACAGTCTTGACAAAAGTAATGACATAATATCGAGGCGCACAAGAGATGTGCTACAAGAAGGGAGTTAAAGTTGCCAGTACAGCCAAATAACCCTTATATTTATGTTCTTTTAGATTTCGTTGCAACAAAGGAGTCTATCAACCTCTCCGACTAGAGGACACAGGTGCGGGGGAGCGTTGGTTGCGCTACACCATGCAGTAACAGCTGCATCTTGCCTTTATAATCTTCATGGGTAAGTACCTAATGTTCATTTATCGTCAGTATTGGCAACCCGTCCCTGTTTCCTACGGTTGCCAACTACTGGTGTGACTAAATGTCAGTATTTTTTAAAAAGCTTTCAGCGGCTTCGCTCTCTTTCTTCGTTGTTCACTCGCTTACGCTCAGAACGGGAACGTTTTAAATAATCCTATATCACTTGGGGATAATGTAGTTTCTCATCATTTAAAGAATTTACGGTATCGGATTAGTAGTTCTGAAGATTACCCTCTGTATCTAAACTTACAATTGCCTCTTCATCATATTAGCCATTGCAACGTATGTCACGTGATACGTATTGTTATTAATACGACAGGGCGCGAAACCGCACGTCACAGCTTTAGCGGAGTATAGCGACCCGTGTCATGTCCAACTTAAAGCTTTTTATCTATCAATAGACCAGCAATACCCTAACGCCTGATTTAAGTTTTGATTGAGTCAGATGTAACTTAGCGGAAAATGCAACACGGTTTGTGTTGCATTGCAGGTGCATGTTGCATTAAAATAATCGCATTTCAGTATCTAGATTTTTAAGGAACTAAATCACATTATTTTAGATTATACACCTACGACTTATGTGGCTTTTGGCTTTAATCTATGTTAATTAAAGATTTTAATCTTTAAAAATATATCACTTCACTATCACTACATTTATAAAACTAAGTCCTCCGCTGCGTCTGTCTGTCTGTTCGTGATAAACTCAAAAACAACTGCACCGATTTTCATGCTATTTTCACCAATAGATAGAGTGTTTCTCGAAAAATAGTATATAATTTGTTAAGTTTTTGTTTACATTGACTGAAATATAATGATATTTGTTGGAGGTGTAAAAAACAAACAATCTTGAAATTTGCCAGGGAGGTAGCCACGCGGGCGAAGTCACGGGCAACAGCTAGTCTTTAATAAATTATCGTGAGGTACTTGATGTTTTATAAAAAAATAAATTTATATGTGTTATATGTTTCGTAAAGATAAAGCGTCCGCAGTACTGGGGAGAATTTATCAAAATACTGTTACAATATCAGCAAAAAATTACCACTGTTTTTCAGGGTCCACACGCTTTTGAACCCAGACGACTACGTGGTATTCGCTGGTGCAATTGATCTTACAAACGACACTTCTACTGATCACCATCGTGCTATAGAGCGCCTTACCATACACCCTGATTATAACCCGGGTAACCCGTATGTTAATGATATCGCTGTTATCACGGTGAGTATATGTTCTACTGCATTATTATTCTAATAAATGCCTTGTCAAAAGCCTTCTCTGTCCCACTTCTAGGCAAAGGTTTCCCTCCATTCTTCCCATTTCTCGCGAACCCGCACGTCGGGAGACACTTCACCACACACACACAGACACTTTTTTGGACACTTCTCCAGTTCATCCCACCATCTCCTTCGTAGCCTGCTGCTGCTGTGAGTTTCCTACTATTTTGGCCCACAGTTTGTCTGGCATACGGCAGACATGTCCTACTCAGTTCAATTATTAACAAAAAAAATAGAATTTACATATTTATCACTAAGATATAGAATGTTGTATTATATATTGTGTAAATTGTGTTTCGTTTAAGTCTGAATATTATAATAATTGTTCACATATAATAGTTGCTATTTGTACAGTGGGCACTATTCCAAATTTGTCTTGGTAAACGATTTAGTGACTTATCTGGTACATCAATAAAGGCCAATAACAAGGTCGAAACGATCAATGTTTTCGGACGTACTCTTTTTTACCTCGGTGCCAGATGTGAAGTTAATTAAAACCTCTTATTTCAGCTCAAGAGTCCGTTCTTAAGCAGTACTGTACGAATAGTGAATATGGCGACGACAGACAGCGAACCGTTGCTACGTACTTGCGCGTCTGCCGGCTGGGGATCCACAAACGAAACAAATGTTGTAAGCTATATTTATGAAATTTAAAAACAAAAATATTATAAAATAATATTTAAAAAAAAAATGACAAGTTTTGTCACGGCGGTTTGCATACCACGTGGTCCATTCATGAAAGCTTAGCGACGTTTAAATATGAAAAAATGTAGATATGGTTAAACGTCAATCATAATTTAATTAAACGGTGTTTATGTATATACACCATAAGTTGGATACACAATAATTATATTTTTCTTTTAATGTTTAGGTTCAACTTTTTTTTTGTGTGCACTTATGGCATGTGCCAAAAATAACTATTTTCATTTTCCTCAGTTAGAAAACAATTTAAGTATTCAATTTTAGTTTTTCTTCCGAAAACGTCATCAAAGTCCGTTGAACATTTTAGAAGGACAGCACGATCACACAGACTGACACGAAAAGTATATGATAATATGTATGGGATTTCGATTTAACCGTTACTTTTGTTTTAGCCCAATACGCAGTTGCTACACATACAGAAGTTTGCGATGCCGCTTAATGTCTTTTGCCAACCTTTTTACAATTTAGTCCCTCGAATCATTTTACAAAGTTCCATGATCTGCGCGACGACAATTGTATCATATTCTTCATGCGAGGTAAAAACTTTGAAAAATTACTGTTTGGCTGTCCCTTTTTCAGGTGTTAACTATGAGCTGTTATTGCAGCAGTACCGAGTCTCGACACATTTTTACAAATTGTTACTTATAATTATCTAACAATCTTTATAATTAGTAATGTAATGTCTCAAACATTTCATAATGAATTCTATTATCTAAATATTCATGTCACTGCAATAACAGAATACCTAAAAAATGGACGCCGAAGACTCTTCTATAACGCCCTTTTTTATAAATATACGATATTATGCTAATTTAAGCCAAAAAATGCATTGTCTTAAAAACAACCATAATACCCAGCATTTGCATATAATCCAGTCTCTACTCATTACTTTGAGACATTCTATAATAAACTTTATTATTATGACACCAATACCCGTATCGCTATAATAACTGAGTACCCAAAAAAAGGACCTCCAAGAAACACAATATTAATTTATTACTTTGCGTTATTTTCAGGGCGACTTAGGCAACCCGTTAGTATGTAGCGGAAACCTACAGGGTATTCTCGTCCGCAAGGCCTACAGCAACTGCTCAGCCGTTCCCACGATCTCGCGACCTGAAATATATACCCGGATCTCCAGTTTCCGCCAATGGTTAAGCACCACGGCAGGAGCATCTACTTTCCATCTAGGAATGGCAGTGTTAGCAGTGATTGCTAGTGTTCAAATTATAATCACGAATGTTTTAAGTTAATATATTTAAAAAAATGAGAAAATTATTCTATTTAAATACAGAACTTGATTCTTATTCCTATAATATTGTCTTCTTAATAAAGGTACATTCCAATCGGCTAGATTGCGGAAAGGCTGTGGACACCTGACGCTGACAGATACTTCAGTATATCAATCTGTCAGAATGTTGTCAGGTTTCAAAAGCCACCGTGTTGATCGCTTCAGCACACAGGTTTCTTCCACGTAGGTTCTTGACAGTTAAAATCTTGTCACATTTGCCTTGTCTTTATTTTTAATGCAAGTGGCGACATCAAAAATGTGAGGCACTATCATCATCATCATCATTTCAGCCAAAAGGCGTCCACTGCTGGACATAGGCCTCCCCCAAGTGTCACCACATTGACCAGTCCCGTGCGACTCGAATCCAGCGGATCCCCGCAACCTTCACCAGGTCATCGGTCCATCTAGTGGGAGGCCTTCTAACGCAACGTCTTCCGGTTCACGGTCGCCACTCCAGAACTTTACGGCCCCATCGGCCATCCGTTCTGCGAGCCTGCCACCACTTAAGTTTGGCAATTCTTCGGGCTACGTCGGTTACCTTGGCTCTCTTGCGGATGTCTTCATTTCTGATTCAAAAATTATGAGGCACTACCGAATGAAGTAATTATATAAAGTCCTAAAGGGAGTCAATGTTTGAGTAAAAAAACTATTATGAAATACACATGAAATAACATAATGTCATGCCTTTATAATCTCTGCAAGGTTAGGCAGAGGTGTACCTACCTAATAGTAAACCCGCATTTCACCAGTTTATGTTAAGCCCCATGTAGTAAGAGGGGAGCCTATTACTATAAAATGGGCACAAATCCATACTCTGTGGCTGCTACTGAGAAATTCCTCATGGGAAACCCCATTTAAACTTTATCTGAAAATTGAACCCGAACCAATATACCAATACACAGAAACATTTTCATGGGCACAATTTTGACAAACCAAACATGAATTTGGACAACATTCGCCATGTTAGTTAATCCCAAAGATACACATTTGAGACATTTTGATACCGCTTAGATGATTATTGCAATGAGCAGTTTAATTCAAATTTCCTTATAACATGAGACTTAAACATAACTAGCGAAATGTATCTATCTAACCTTTCAGGGACTGGTGTGATATCATGTCTGTGGAAACGCCGTGAAGCGACTTCCTAGAAGGCCGCAATGTCGAAATTGATTAGATTTTTGAACAGGTGCATAATACTTGCAACCGGCCGTGCGTAAATGACCAGACCATTGTATGAACAAAAACGAATTCTAATAAGTATGTTATTGTTTTAGCTGGCGGCGTTCTGTCCTTGCTGCCCAATCCAACGGAAAACGGTGGGAATGTATGTATGCATAAGAACAAAAAAGCATCTCTCTACATATAAAATTCCAAGTCCAGACTGACTGACTGACTGATATATCAACGCATAGCCCAAACCGTTGGTCCTAGAGACATGGAATTTGGAATTGGGTTCTAGGACATGCCGGTTTCCTCAAGATGTTTTACTTCGCCGTTTTGAGAGCAGTGGTGATGATCTCTCTTCAGTTAAAATTATGAAAAACGTGTATCACAGTTTTTCCAAAATCATCCCCCCACAGATTCAAATAGGGCCTCGAAACTCACGTAGACGGGCGCATGTGCACCGTTTTCGCGTCGGTGTCCCTTCACCCACTCCAAATGCGAAAGTTTGGATGGATGGATGTTTGTTGATCAATCACGCTAGAACGGTTGAACAGATCTGGATGAAACTTGGCACAGATTATAATCTGATATAGCAGATTAATTACTTACTATCCCAGAAGTAAGATCCCGTGGACAATTACCGAACTCCACGTGAGCGAAGCCACGGGTATAAGCTCGTGTAATATAAAGTCGACCTCGTTATTACTTTACTGCCTTGTAAAACTTTAGTAAAGGTGAAAGTGAATCAATTATAGCTTAATATATCGTTAAAAAAAAATTGAAAAAAAAAAAAATTTGGCGTTCAAATGGCCTTTACAGGGCAATTGCGCAAATGTAGTAAAAAACCGGTCAAGTTTGAGTTGACAATATACATAATAACAATATTTTAACGTTAATTCATAGGTCAATCTACATTCAACAGCAAACTTTAATTTTTCTTTTTTCAACATAGTACGTTAAAGTAAAAGGAAAGCAGCATTAACTGCAGTGTCACGAAAAAAAAGTCCTACCTCTAAAGCTAAATATCAAATCATACTTAAACTAATTTTCGATTAAAAGTTCCTTTTACGGTCTACAATCCCTCATTTTTTTTTTGTCCCTTCTCACTTTAGAAATTAGAGGGCCCTCTAGTTTTTATGGCTTTAGAAACAAATATATATATATATATATATATTCACTTAAGAACAAACATTTTTAAAGAATTTCGATATAATTTTGTAAGAGCTATCAATAGACATTTCAGTCATTTTTCCCCCAGTTAAATCACCCCTATTTTTTTTTTCAAATTTTCACATCAATTTCGATTAGTAGTGTATAGTAGACACCTTCTCTCCAAATTACAACTGTGTAGTGGTATCAGGCTCGGAGTAAAATGGCTGTGAACCAGATAGAAGGACAGGATGAATCTATAAGGGCGGAACCCTTATAGATTCATCCTGTCCTTCTATCTGTTTGTCCGTCCGCATGTCACATCCATTTTACTCCGAGCCTTACACCACTACACAGTTGTAATTTGGAGAGAAGGTGTCTACTACAACTTCTTGCCATTTGGCAACGGAACCCTAAGAACAAGATGACGATCATGGTTCCAGTATTGGCCACTCGCACACGGGTGTTCTGTCATTTCGCCGAAAAATTATTCATATACAAATCAGTCGACAAGTAATGAAAAACGTTGTCTCGGAAATAAATAATACAGGGTGTACTGTAAACAGACTCTTCACGAAGCCGTTAACCAAACGTTATGTACATCAAAATAAGTAACTTTACGCAAAAATTATTGCTGGGAGACGACATTTTTTTTGGGGTGAAAAATCACGTTTTACGTCATGACTCCATGTAACGCATTCAAAACATTGTGCTGATGGCTGGATTAAATGGTACGGGGGTCGTTAAGGTGTCCTATGTAAAAAAAAAAACATTAAAAAAAATGTATTTAAAAAAAACTTGTGTAAAAGTTGGAAGTTTGACTCCCAATATCTCCGTAACTAGAAGGTTCCCAGGTGTGGTTTAGAACAAAAAAAAATGATCGCAATGACGGGGAGAACAAGTGCCTTTCGGCTTCGTTAAGAGTCTGTTTACACCCTTTATGCATATGAAACGCTGGTTGTGAACTAAGAATTTGTCAAAGGAGTTTTGGTGAAAAATTTGCGAATCGGCGGAACCTGAAACGATATCTTTTTCGTTTTTTACCAAATTTTCCTACAACGAATCAATCCATCCTGTTTCCAGTTTCAGATTTTCACCGTGCGATATGGAATTCTAAAATAATGATAAGATATACTATAATATTACCAATGTCTTCATAGATAATGCATTAGATAAGATTTGTAAACCAACGTATATATTCTAATGATAAAACCACCGAATTCAGCCTACAATTTTGCAGTGTGTTACGTTATTTTGTTCGGTTGTGAATATTTTTTTCTGTCTGCGTTTTGAACAAATGGCAAAGATTTTGTTTTTATCTGTGATTACCTTGTGTACCAAAATTGCCTTATGTGGTAAGGATTTAAGAAAATACAAATATTTTATTGAAAAGATTATTTTTTAAATTTTCATTTACCTTTACCCAAAAACCAAAATACTGTTCACAGTTGTAAGTGTAGTTCAAACTCAAACTCAAAAGTATTTATTTCAATTGGACCATTACAGGTACTTTTGAATGTCAGAAAAACAAAGTAGGCTAAGCTACAGTCACAGACACAGGGCATAATAACTTGAAAGTACTGTATTTGCCCATGCCAAAGCGTAGATCTCTATGGAGAAGAATGGGCAAGAAACTCCATGGACACTCTTTTCAATCAAATATTTGTTACAAAATCTTGGTTACATCATTCATGTTGAGATTATACATATGTGAGAACGATGTAGGTGATACGTGCACGTTAAGAGCGTCCAGAGTAAAAATTTACATAAACAATTTAAAAACAAAGTAAGTAGTTAAAATAAACCTTGGCAGCCTAGAGATGACCAGTCCCAACTGACTGCGCCCGTCCACGAACATGAAGAGTTTTCGCCTTTATAAAGTTTTATTTTATAAATCCCATTAGGTGTATTATCCTCTCGGCCATGCATTGCTGTATCGGCTGCGTGTATATCGGGTAGTTTAGTACCTATTCTTGAATTCAGAATAGACAATTTAATAATTCACTTTATTTATTGAAATCGCTTCAATAAATAAAGTGAATTATTAACGACGATTGATAAAAGATTATTCACTAAATTAATGGTTGCAATGGAATTTGAAATTTTATCACATACATGGCAAAGGTTTAAATCTTGAATATCTTAGATTCTGAATTCAAGTCGCGACTTAGTATGAAAGTAGAAGAAGTTGATACTGCAATTTAAGTTTCTGAAAAAGTAACCACATTATTGCGGTTAATTTAGTTATAGCAGGCTGGAAACCTTTTCCTTTTATTATTTACAGAATTATAAATGTGGTTTATAAAATAGACATAAGTGATCAAACCGTATTATGTATCAAGTACAAGGATCTTTCGGCGCGTTACCAAAATAGGAAATTACATCATATTTTTTTTTATTTTTCAATACATTTCGCAAATGTTTAGTAATAGCGCCCTTCAGCTGACGTCATACGAACGCAAAAAGATCCTTGAAGCTCCAAAATCAGCCAAAAATATGTTTTAAGCAGAATTGCACCACTGTGCACACCATTAATTAAAAAAGGGAAATATATCTTATTTATTTAATAGGTTAAAACGTAATTTAAGCTGGGGAAAATATTTCACCAGCAAATGCTGTATATATTCTATTCGGGCCTTTTTTGTCCTTTCAGCTGTCCCAAGATTAATATTTAAAGCAGTACATTTCACACTTTCAGTATGCTCGTTTTTTTTCGGAGTTTTTATTACTACCGATTAAAAAAAAAAAAACAATCATGTTTTTATTTTTAGGTCTCGTTACAAAAAATAAGTGAGTTGGACCTTGACACTAGAGGACACAGGTGCGGTGGAGTGCTGGTCACGCTACAGCATGCATTGACAGCTGCGTCTTGCAATTTCGACGAAGCTAATGGGTCAGTATGTACCTACGTTTATTTTATAATCCTTAAGTACCAACTGTGCGAACCGCGACGTTTATAATATAAATAAAACATACGTAGACTTAGAAAATAAGTTTATAACTGAAAAGAAATCATTTTAAACTCCATTGAAGTAAGCTTGAAGAAAACTTCATCACCTCATCTATTTAAAATATGAATGAGTGTTAGTCTCCCTTTGCCAGTCACATCTTCAAATGACTGCAAAGTTTACGTCACTACCATGACATAATTATTATTGAGCGCTATTTTTGTTTCTATTTTTATTTTTATAGATATATAAATTATTATTATAATTGAATAGATTTGTATTTTTTTTTTAATTGTAATAAATTTAAATTATGAGATTATTATTAGTATTGTATGTTATTATTGCGCTAATTACCAAATATGTACTGCATGCTAGAAGATGTAAAATCGAAATATTTGTACGGCTGAAATGCCGAATATAGTGAAACTTTAAGAACAATATGTTACCTATATTCTTGCAATAGATATGAATGAATAAATGAATTATATATTTATTATAAATGAATTATATATTTATTATATAATTCATTTATTCATTCATACCTATTGTAACAAAAGCTTGATTGCATAACGCAATCCTTATGACAAATGCTGCAGTATTTCGATGCATGAAGAGCGCTAAGAGAGGTACCACGTGCACCAAAACTTTAGCATCCATTGCTTTTTGAGTAGTCATTTCGACGAGCAACTTCTTCAATTAGTATTTATCACTATATCGTGACCATTGAATATGTGTGGTTGCTTATCACGTGACTGGGTTGTATAAGTCTTCTTCTTTCTTAATATTAAAACTATTCCGCAGGGTTTTCACAGCAATCAACCCGGCTGAATACAGGGTGTTTTCTGGTGGACAGACTCTTACAGCAGACCAACAACCTTACTATACCTCTCGGCGTTTAACAAATATCACCGTGCATCCCCAGTATTTTACGAGTACCCCGAATGTGAACGATATCGCTGTGATCTTTGTGAGTAGTATTAATTTAAAACTGGCTGATGCCTGCAACTCTGTCTGTGTGTTTTTTTTATTTCTTATTGTTTACGGTAAATATTTAGTACGTAGCCTGGGAGCTTACTCACTGATTAAAGCGTGAAAAGACTGAAAAACATAGTTACTTTCGCGTTTATAATATTTGTGTTTTATCCAACGACCAAGTTCAAAAAATATATCATCATCAGTCCCCTGCCATTATTCCTACTTATTTGGGGTCGACGCAGCATGTCTTCTTCTTCCATAGTTCTCTATTTCTCGTCATCTCAGCAGTCACCTCCTTTCTAGCCATATCATCCTTCACACAGTCCATCCATCGTTTCTTTGGTCTTCCTCTACCATATACAAAAAAAAATACCAAACGAACTGAGAACCTCCTCCTTTTTGAAGTCGGTTTAAAATATATCAATCTACTACAATTATAAAAAAAGATCTCAGCATCTAAAAATCTTTCAATAAGCGGAAGCTACATTATTCCCGAGTCATCATCATCTGCCTAGCCTTTTCCCAACTATGTTGGGGTCGGCTTCCAGTCTAACCGGATGCAGCTGAATACCAGTATTTTACATGGAGCGACTGCCTATCTGACCTCCACAACCCAGTTACTACTGGGAAATACGATACCCCTTGGTAAGACTGGTTGTCAGACTTTTAGGCCCACTGACTACTTTAACGACTGTCAAAGATCTTATTATTATCTCGATCTTATTATTTCGACATTATTCCCGAGTATCATGCTAAATTTAAAACGTTTCTAATGGGATAATTCGACCATATCAGGAGCGAAACCCTGAGCAAAAGCGAGTGACGCATAAAATATGAGTAAAGTAAGATATTAAACTACCATTCTTCTTTTCCAGCTCGTTCAAGCGTTCACTGTTGTCACAAGTATACCAGTTTCTCTGCCAATCAGCGACCCTGAATTTACTGAGTTCGCTGTTTGTAATGTTGCCGGCTTCGGAGCTACAAACCCTACAGCTAATGTAAGTTATTTTGCATTCAATTAAATATTCCTCCGGCCGCACAGAAATCTATGGAGGATTAAGGGGCAATATTATAATCACCTTTATGAAGATGTTCATCTGTCTGTCTAAGAGCATATTTCTATTTTATTGGCCTAAGATTATCTCACGGCTTAGCGAAAAAACATAACTTAAATAAAAAAACTAAAAAACACGCTTTTTATAGAAAACCGAACTAAAAAATAGAAAATAAATTTTAATGAATTTAAATTAAGAAAATAGTGTTAAAAATTTCAATGAATATAAGTTAATAATAGTGTGAATAAAAAAAAATTATCTTATTTTAAAAAAAGCGTGGGGTGCATGGTGTCAATAGTTATAAATATTTTATTGACAGATATGAGTAGAGTGATTATCATTTCGATAATATTTTAAAAAGCACCCCACGCTTTTTTTAAAATAAGATAATTTTTTTTTATTCACACTATTATTAACTTATATTCATTGAAATTTTTAACACTATTTTCTTAATTTAAATTCATTAAAATTTATTTTCTATTTTTTAGTTCGGTTTTCTATAAAAAGCGTGTTTTTTAGTTTTTTTAAACTATTATTTATTTTCTACTTTTTTTTTTGTTTGTTTTTTCTTTCCATGATGTTTCCACGAGCAATGGACTGGTTACTGAGAACCTTCTTCTTTCTTTCAAAAAATATCTTTATCTATCATTAGGCTTGTTACATAACAAGGTTACATATTTTTTTAATTTTTACGTTTTCATAAAATTTTACCTGTCTTACGACTTAACAAATTATTTATATTCTTTATATATCTCATACACGTTTTCGGTTACTGAGCACCAATAGTCTACTCCCCTACATAAATATGAGCAACGGACGAACGTAGACACGGCAAAATAATTAAACTTAGTCACAGAGACGGTGGCGGACTCTTCGTGGCTCGTGAAATCTAAGTTACATGCGCAGACACTGTTGCAAACTCTAATGCGCATACCTAGTCGAGTGCCGCGGTAGAAGCACGGAACCACCCGTATAGGAAAGAACAAAGTTGGCCCAGCCTTGGTGGAAGTCTGGAAATTATATAAATTAACAAAAATCATATTTTGCAAATTGAATAATTTTATCAAATTAGTGTATTGTCATCGGTCCTCAATAAATCTACAAAGTTTGAACGAAATCTGGCCGTTTAAAGTGGGTCAAAATCGCGCCCAAAGAAGTCGGTTACAAACAAACATACAAACATACAAACATACAGGTGAAGCTAATAAAAAGCGTGTAAAAAAAAAAGAACATTCAAGTTACGGTGCCCTCGGTGCGTAAGTTCAAATCACATTCTTTTTTTTCTTTCCACGAACGTATACCTGATTCCTTTTCGTTGGTTACAGGCTAGTGTGCAGTTGATGCAGTTGAATAAACGGGTGACCACTCAGGGCGCTTGCCAGATAGCTTACGTCGGTCAGCTTAATATTTTAGATACTATGATTTGCGCAACCGGTGTTGCGCAGACGGAATTTTCAGGATGCACGGTAATAACTTAATTGTATTAATGCTTACATGATATTAAATAATTTCGCGATCACTTCATTAGCACCTGTACCATAAGGTGCTAATGAAGTGATCGCGAAATTATTCGCGCTAAATTATAGCGCTAAATTATAATATTTAACTATAATGTCGAAAACGCTTGGAAAAGCTACTGGTCCATGAAGACGCTAATGATGGGTGATCTTCCGATCTCCCTGAAGCGAAAATCAACGACATGTGCATTCTGGCCGTCCTAACCTACGGTGCTCAGACCTGTTAATTAAATGTTATTGCTAATCGTGCCATATTATATACTTATTACTTACTCAAAACCATTTGAAATGCAAAACAATTTCAAAAAAGTTACACTTTTGTTATTGGAATATCATAATCAAGAAACAGTCCCACCGCAATTCTGTCGCAATATGCAGCTGTCAAAATAAACTCAAGAATACCGTTTACGATACGCCAAACCCGATTCCGATCCCACTTAGTTCCCCAAAATAGACACGCAATTTAATAGCAATGTGGCGCTCAAGAGTACGAAACGTCAAAATTCCAATGTCGATCGATCGGAATTAAAATCAAGAGTAAGCGCGCTGGTCACTCACCGAGACTCAGAAGTTCAAAAGGGCAATGGAATGCAGCATTCTGGGTGTCAAAAGACAAGACAGGGTTCGTAACAACGTCACGGACATAGTGACGTTGGCAAGAAGGCTGCTAGGCTAAAGTGGGATTGGGCGGGTCACGTCAGCCGCATGCTCGATGACCACTGGGCAAAAGTCTACACACGATGGTTTACCGGAACACGGACGACGCCGCTGAGGCCGGCCCAGAAAAAGGTGGCGTACCGATGTGGACGCGTACCGCGAGGGCTGGTTCGAGCAGGCACATGAAAAGAGCACGTGGGAGAGGCAATTCCTTCCAGTACAGGCTGTACAGGACAGTACAGGCTGTTAAAAAAAAACAATAAATGTTAAGATATGTCATATCAAGTATACACTCGAAAAGTTGCCTTAGACGTACTTTTGTAGGTCCGGACTAAGGCAACAAAACATCATGGGCAAATATTCAATATAATAAACTTTATTTTCAGGGCGATATAGGGAACCCATTGGTATGCAGGGAATCGTTGACTGGTATTCTGATTCGAAGTAAAAACTGCACAGTTTCTGCAGATCCTGAAGTGTATACCCGGATCTCCAGCTACAACCCATGGATAAGGAGTTTAACCGGTATCCCCCACCCGGCCCCAAGTGCAGCATCGACTTTCCAACCTGGAATGGCAGTGTTAGCATTGATCGCTATTGCTCAAATTATAACCGCTAATGTATCGAACTAAAAGTTTTTTACACTTGAAAAAATTATTTCAAAGCAGATACAGAGGAGCATTCTTCTTATTTCACGTTTTATATGAACCTAATTAACGTATTATATAGAACCAACATATTTTGATTGCATATATTATAATAAAGTAATTTATGATAATTTAAAAAAAATCGCTCCTATACTTCTTCCTGGTTGAAGTACTAACTTACTCTTTTAGAACAAGTAGGTACCTTGCAACCTTATCTAAGGGCTGATTTTTCAATCATTACATAACATTTACCTGAAGAGTAAATGTGACGGGTTGACAGTCCGTCCATACAAAAACTGTCAAAATCACAAATTTATTCGTCGGATAATAAAAGTTAACTGGCGGTTGAATAACCGGCCCAAGAGGAATTAGAAAAAAAAAATAAAAAAATCATGAACAATTATTAGAAATAGGCTGTTTGGATTGGAGAGATGCGCCATCTAGCGCTATGACTCAGACGGAGGGTATTCATGAGGATTATCCCACTAATAACAAAAAATCGGAGGAAGAAATCGGAGCCACGGGGTAATGAGAACTACCCTGGTTTACGTGTATCTAAACAAGTTAGATCCCAATTTGTTTTCAGGTAGTATAGAAAGGTGAACCGAGCCCTACATCACATTACTAGAAGAGAGCCCGTTGTCCAGTAACACTGTGATGAGGTGTCTCAACAACTTTTTGATAACAGTTGCAAAAAACATTTTTTTTTTAAACAAAACGTTGCCCCACACTAAGAATTTCTCCTGTATCGTGGGTGCGTTTACAAACATTTAAACTCACATACACAAACAGCCAGAACCGGAACATCTACTTGTAGGCCATACAAATTTATGTTCCGTGCGGGAATCGAACCCGCGACACGCAGCGCAGCAGTCGATCACTCAACCACTGCGCCAACCGCGTCGTCAATTGAAGGCCACTTCAATTTAGGAGGCTGATATTTGAAACAGCTGTTTTTTTTTTCAATAAAATTCATGTCCATGTTCTGACACTACATCAGGTACAGTCACGGCCATTTCCAACTGATCATTTAAAAAAAAATCGCTTGAATCATGCGGAGGCGCCCCGCCTGGCTAGAGAGAGCTGCATGTTGTGAGCAAAAATGAGCTTAGTGGCGATCAGGCGGGAGTGTCCTCGATTGTATCTCTTCTGTATTAACCTTATATGTGATAAAAATATCGATATAATTAATAACGGATATCAACACGATAGCACCGCGATAAGCAACATAACTCAGTGAACCATACGTAAAGCAGTTTGTTCCATTATTTTGAATATAAAAAAAAATATTAGAGCTAGTTTAATAAATAAACCGGTGTGACAATTAACAAAAACATGGACAAGTTTTGGTTTCTCTGTGTGAGTGTTTCTGGTAAGTATTCGCAAGATAATAAAGATTTTATTTTTTTATCTGTTGTGACTACATCCTCCTAGTTCCCCGAGGGCGCTTGAGCACAACATGGACTGTCTGAATGTAAAATCTCTATACATTCGGGATATCCATCGCCAGAGCATAAACACACGCACGTGCCCTCTATGCCAAATGACAATTTTACCGAAAAAAAAAGTATAAGGATTCCAAAACTATGTATTTAATTGTTAATTTCATGGTAAAGTGCACCGCATTTTTTGTCGCATATTTGTGTCGTTGGCGTACATACGGCGACACGTCAAGCTATACATTTCCAGTATAAGACGGCCTCGCTATGTAGGTATAGATTGCTTGGTTGGTTATACAGGGTGTAAACAGACTCTTCACGAAGCCGTTAACCAAGCATTATGCATCAAACTAAGTAACTTTACGCAAACAATATTGCTGGGAAACGACTTTTTTTTTGGGCTGAAAAATCACGTTTTATGGTAGAACTCAATGTAACGCATTCAAAACATTGTGCCGATGGATGGATTGAACAGTAAGGGGGTCGTGAAGGTGCCTTAAGGAAAAAAAAAAAAACAATAAACGCATGTATAGTCTGGAACAAAAAGATTATCGCAATGATGGGGAGAACAAGTGCCTTTAGACTTCGTTAAGATCCTCTTTACACCCTTTATAGCATGATTGGTCGCCGTGCGTACCGGGCACGCGTTTTATTGTCACTTATATGTGACAATGGCGTTCCAAAGGTAAGACATTCACGGCCTCGGGTGAAGTGACTTACGACACGACGTGCGTCTAGTAATACGTACACACGTCACTTGTTACATTCGAGTGAGTCATCACTCCGCAAGTCACGTCTCTGTGCAAAGGTAACTTTCATTGGTTTTTGCCCGTGACCAAGAGTTGTATTGCACCACACAAACGGTTTAAGTGAGAACAGTGTGGTATACTTCACATAGTCTCACCCAGTCCTTCAATATCTATGCTCTTGAATAAAAATACTCTAATATACAAAAGAAACGCCTGGCGTGACGATCTGGACTCATTAGACGCTCTAAACGGATTGGTCGGAGAGTGCTAATTGTAAACAGGATTGGAAAGCCATGGGAGAGGCCTTTCCGCAGCAGTGGGACAGAGGAGGCTGATATATAAAAAAAAATACAAAAGGCTTATAAAACATGAATAAGGATGTTTCCCGAGTAAAAAAAATATGATTCGATTTCGTGGTTTTGGATTAGTTAGATTATCGAAAAATATTGGACACGTATTTTTTGTTATATCAAATCAATAAAAACTGACGAAGATAAAACGCATCAAAGTTCATGAGTGGGGGCTAATTACGTCACTACGCCAGTAAAAGCCTACTGAAATTATGACGTCACACGAGTTTTCGACGCACTGTATCGTCTTCATTTTTTGTTTACGTGAAAAAAGAAAATATAAAATATTTTTTGAAAATCATCTGATTACGTACTAATTAGTTTTTTATTAAACTACCCTATTGTCTGCGAAATACATAGTTATGTTAAGTAACAACTACTAGGTACAGACGCCAGCACATCAAGGTAAACTCTATACATATCTATAACTACAACAGCTACTGCTGTGTTAGAAAGAAAGTATCCTTGGCGTGATTGGTGGATTTTTCAACGTTTCCAAAATTGCCCAATAGTTGCGCACACTAACAATTAGCAGCCAATAATTCATGCCTCACGGGGAATAGGCCACACCTTGCTCCTACGCAACCGACCCCCCCCCACGTTTATTCATCCCTTAGTCCCTTACGCTAGTCATTAAAAATTCGCGGAGCAAGTTGGTTCGGCTTGTAGCTACTTAGTGGAAGTGTGTGGCGAACTTTTTATATTTTTTAAATGATTAATTATGGCGCCTCAGTTAACGAGAATTGAAAGGGGGCGCATTATAGCGCTCCGATTGAGTGGATGCCGTATAATAGATATTTGTCGACAGACGGGCATTACGGTGAGTAATATGTTTTGTAGTTATAATTTTTAAGTTAAAATAAGCAAAAGCTAATATTGAAAAAATGTGTCAATGGTGTTTTTCTATAGAACTTTCAAAATAGATACGAGCTAATGTTATTTGTGAGATAATTACATTAAAGTGTTAGGTACATTATTTGGAAAACTGCTACCAATTTAATTTAATTTTTGTATGCTACTTCTAGCGGCGGATGGCCCTAAACCATAATATTTAAACAACTTTGTGCCTACCGTATCTTATGAATAAGGGTGTTTCTCATTTTTCGTGCATATTACTCGTCCAGATCAAAAACCTTGAATAGTTCAATAAATATTTATATTCCCATAAAGAAAGCCAAACCAAATCAAGTTGTGCTTACATGCATGGAACATTATAAGTCAAAATAATACAATTATTTTCTTTATTGCATAGTATAAAACAAATTTCCTTTATTTACTGTCCATACATAGATTAGATATTATTGTTTATTTATTACCTACTTTATAAGTCAAAAAAGTGGAAATTAAGTGTCAGCACTAGTAAACCTTATTTTTAATACTTATTATTCCGTTCCCACAGATAAACCGAGAAAACGGTTTTGTGGGGCAAAGTTCTTATGTAATATTTTTATAAACTCTCCTTTATTATAGAAATATTAATGAAGTCGCCCCCGCTGTCTGTACGCTTAGATCTTTTTATCTACGCAACGGATTTATTAATGCTGTTTTCAGCTATAGATAACTCAAGAGGAAGGATTATATATACCTATATAAATCACTCCACACTGCCCCACATTAGTATCTACATTGCATCCGTGCGAAGCTGGGGCGGGTCGCTAGTTAAATTATATGAAAACTTAACTAATTGTCATTTCCTTCGGTGTCTATTTAGTAATGTCCCAAACATTTGCTTTTTATAAAAAAATATCCATGCTGAAATTAAACACAGTAACCATAATAAGAAACTACATTCAAAAATACAGCTTTTACACCTAAAATAACAAAAAAACAATAACTCAGTACTTAATATAATAAAATTTTAATTCATAAATGTTGTAAGTAGGTAATTTAAACTTATGAAAATAAATATTATGGAATGTGCACGAAATACGAGAAACACCCATAAATGTCTTTACCTACCTATTTTCTTGTGTTCTTTGCTAATGAGTTCCCGGTATAGTAAGTTTTTAACACTGCGCGCTGTTGCAAGCGCTATTGTTATTTTTTTAAAGTCGGCACCCGGTTGGATTTTAAAGTAAATACCTACGCAATCAGGCACTTCTTTTTGTCTGTTGAAACATTGCGGGGATAAGGCTTTTTTAGTGCTGTTTGTGTGTAAATAATAATAAGCTAGCATTTTTGTAGGAAAGCATATAAGTAGCCTATTGAGTAATAATGTGCAAATAAACAATAGCTACTTGTTTCGTTCCAGGAAAAAAAAAACAGTTTACTTTTGGCTTCAGCGGTGGCATGAAAGCGGAACCATCGAAGCGCAACATCGCCAACTTTACGCGAGAGCCACGACGGCAGCAGACGTTGGCTATCGTCTCTGCACACTCTGCTGATCCATTTTTAAGCACAAGAGTGTTCTCAACTGCATACAATGTGAGTCCATGTATACATTTTTTTATAGTCATAGTTTTACGCGCACCGCATGGCCTGGACGTTCTAGCAATACCTAATAATTGCGCAAGCTACAGCAGCAACGTATTGGACTCAGTGAATGACATTACTATTAGATGAAGCTTCAGTTCTTTAGCACCTATCTCAACAAAGGTGGAAGTTCTCAATTCGACGGATTGTCTATTTATGTATATGTTTATATTTAAAGGAATAATTTGAAACTGTCCCATACACATATATAGTGTGACTGGTAATTAATGACCAATACTTATACACGTGATTGCTCATGATAACAAACAACTTTCCCAAAGAAACATTTGCATTCACTTTTATCACAATAACACAACAGCCTTATGAAATTCGCGCGCACGAGCCTGTGACGTATCAGCTGTTAGGCAGAGCACCCGCGCGACTAGCTAGCCCGCTCCGTAATGTGTGTGATAAAAGCAAATCAGTATAAAAAAAAAATATGTATATAGAAAGTTGTTTGTTATCATTAATCACGTGTTTAAGTATCGGTCACTATTACCAGTCACCCTATAGTTAAATAGACCCGTACAATTGGTCATAATTAAGAATCGGTAAGTATTGAAATTGACAAAATTTTCTTTGTTTTAGATTTCAATGGACACCGTTACAAGGCGCCTAAAAGACGCCGGAAAAAATGCTGCCCCGGCAAGCTAGAACGTGCCGAAGTATACCAAAGCAGGCTGTGCCGTAGGTAAAATGAAATGTGAGTGTCTACAGTATTAGATAAGATTCGAAATCATCTGTAAGTATTATAAAAATCCCTTGTCATGCCGTGCCGCCATTGGGTGCCGGGCCTTATACAGCCCAGTCAAGTTATACTCAGCCAGGTTAAAACTTACTTTTGTTTGGCAGCATTGGCTCCCAAGCAGAATTAATAGTGTAGATGTAACTGTATAATAAATCTGTAATAAATATAAATGAAAATAGAAGCTTGTAAAATATAAATATGATCCAGTTGTTTTTAATGTATGGTCAGTTTAGTTTTATATTTTCTGTTGTTTGTATAGTTTATAGTTTTATACCTATTTGTTGTTCGTATGGTTTAGTTTTATATTTTAATTAAGAGTATTTTTGTTTCTCAGTATTGTATTATAGTAATATTAATGTTTAAAAATAAAAGGTTAAAGATTGTTATGTCGCATTTTATTTTGATACTACCCTGCTGATCTGTGCAACTTCGTCTGCGTCACATAACCGAGAGAGTTAGAGAGAGTGGTTCTTAGGCACCTATAAAACAATTCTAAAGGTAGTTGAACTTTCTTAGAAGTGGTTCGTGGATGAAACAATCATCCACGAACCACTTCTGTGATACAGGCCGCCTATATTTCACATCAAAAACAGGACGCTGTCATGGCATGATGCCCTCTCTATGCCACACCAAATCAACCTTTTCCCATTAAAATTAATTAAAATAAAGTTCATTTTTGATTTCAGATTACGGAATGTATTTTTTTCTGCCCTAAAGCAAAATAAATCTTAAGAGAACGAAGGTATAGGTATAGTTATTTTAAAATGTAGAATCTGTGAATTATGCTAGTTGCGACTAAAATTAAAACGACCAATCCAACCAATTATTTGTAGTGCCTATCCTATTCCTTTCACGCATGTAATGAGCTGCATGTTCATGGGTAATTTAGAATATTATATTATATTGACAAATACAGTCTGTTAATACAATGTTAAGGTGATTACAATGTTACATACCTACTTCAGTTATCATTATTATTTTTTTAATACCGTCCAATACACCTTCCTAACACCACAGGCACTATCTATTACAGAAATCATGTAAGATACGTCAAATAATATCCCGTAGCTCAACAAAATCAGATTCAAATAGTAGTAAGTAGGTGGTATATTTTTATAATAATTTCACGCGTACCAAGTACCCGAGTATCAGCTAGTGAATATAATGAATAAATTATATGAAAAACATTTAATCCCATCGGTATCGGGAACTGGGTTCGAGCTAGCGATAGTCAGGGTTCTTGTAAAAGAAACCACTAGTATAATATTATTATTATCATAAAAGTAAAAATAAATTGATTTAATTAAACGCAAACACGAAAAGAAACCCATTTTTTTCATTATTTTACTCCATATTTCGTCATTCATTACCTATGAATAGGTTTCGTCGCGTATGGTCAAACTCGCAATCAGTCAAATTCATGAAAATCGCAATCCGTCAAAATTGCATAGCGTCAATATTGACCAAAAAAATCTTATTAGTCCGTCAGTCATAAAAAAGAAATGAAGACGATACAGTGTGTCGAAAACTCGTGTGACGTGACATTTCGGAACACTTTTTACCGGAAAGTGACATCACAACCCCACTCGTGATCTTTGATGCATTTAATATCTTCATAAGTTTTTATTGATTTGATAAAACACAAAATACGTATCCAATATTTTTCGATAATCTAAGTGACAGACAAAATATAGCTAGGTAATCATATTTTTTACTCAGGAATAATCCGTTTTCTAATATTACATAGATATTTCACAAGCGCCGGGCGTACCGTAACCGTCAACTTATTTTTACTACCATGCTGAATAGACTCGGTTGGGACGTTTCAAGGAAACTAGTGGACTGTATATAAAATAGGTGTAATACCACAATTAACATTAAGGTACAAAGTATGAAGACCGCACAAAGAAATGCCCGTAGTGGCCGGCGTCTGTGAGCTCAGTGAGTGGGAGTGCGCGCAGCAGCGCTCGCGCAGCCAGGTTCGGTGCCCCGAGCCCCGCGCCCTCCCCGCGTTTGTCCACGCATATGTGAGGCGCCGACAATGCCATTACTTCGATTCCATTCAAGTATGCGATCCGCCAAACTAGTATTTTGGCATAGCAAGTATCTTATTCTACACAACGACGCGCATACGCACACAGCCTAACGCACGCACTGCAGCACGAAACATTACAAGCAAGAACAGACAAAAAGATATTTATCTCTTTCGCACGATTCTCGCTGTTGTTGCTTATAAGGCGCTCAAGGTCACAGTGGGGTAGGTTGATGTGCTGGCGACTGTACATAGATACATCTATGGACCGCCTCTACACCAGCTCATGTTGGGTACCTATTGTTCTTTTGCACAACATTTATTGCATTTAACAACTATTGTTATATTGATTAACAGTCATATGTACCGGCGCTGTTTATGCTGAAGGAACAAACAGAATACTTAACGGATCACCAGCAACAGAAAATCAGTTCCCATATATGGTAAGTATTATAATTATTTTGATACCTTGTTTGGTACGAGACATCTCCTTCTAAAATTGGTTTAGACTGAACGAGATAACAGGGTGGCGGTTTAGTCACCTGAATACTTCAAGGCGGTGAGTCTACAAGTTATATTAAACAACTTAGAAAAAAAGAAAGTCATATCTGATTCGTGAAAAGAAAAAACGAATTCCTATACAACAGTAGACAGACAGGCTGTTTCGGTGCATGCGAAAAGCTATGAGTCGGATATGAGATACAGGTGAATTAATCACCACCTTGTAAAAAGGGTGTAAAAAAACTCTAAACGAAGCCGAAAGACTTGTTCCCCCCATCATTGCGATATTTTTTTTGCTCTAGACCATACCTGGGAACCTTCTAGTTACGGAGATATTGGGGGTCAAAGTTCCAATGTTTTCACAATTTTTTTTTTAAATATTTGTATTGAATGTAGGATTTTTACTCTTAACACCTCCACGACCCCCTTACTATTTAATTCATCCATCAGCACAATGTTTTGAGTGCGTTACATTGAGTCCTACCGTAAAACGTGATTTTTCATTCCAAACAAAAAAAGTCGTTGAGTTTTTACATAATGCTTGGTTGACGGCTTCGTGATGGGTCTATTTACACTCTGTTTATTAGATATTCGTTTGGTCTAAGACCTAGTAAAATTTGGCGAGATGAGTTGACCAAAACTAGGTGTAGACCTGGATCGCAAAAAATGGCAGTTGTGGGGAGAGCCTTTGGTGGGCCTTTGTCCAGCTGTAGGATGACACAGGCTAAGAGTATCAGTATAAACCAAAATAAACAATATAGCTATTGTCATCCTTTCAGATCTCGTTGCAACGAATAGGTCTATCACCATCTATTAATAGAGGACACAGATGCGGAGGAGCATTGATTACGCTACAGCATGCAGTGACAACAGCATCTTGTACCCTCGATATCGTCGGTAATAACATGTCAGTAACATTAATATGGCGCATTTATCAGGTTTTTAATAAGATAATAGTTTTATACAGAACAAATCGTATGACCAATAATGGGTTTCCTCTTAGGAAAATTGATGAACTTCCACTCAAACTTTTACTCTCTATTTAACCCCCTTTAAGGTCGAATTAACAATTCGAGTATGGGGCCCCAACATAGGATATACTACACCTTCTCTCCTGCCCGTCATGAACATCTAAATGCACCCGCCAGGACTTGAATGAGCCAAATGACAGAGCTTTCCAGGTCGCTATGTACTTGTCGGACAAAATCTGAGTCATCGATTCGAGAAGAAGGAGAAGAAGGGGGAAATTTTCAAAAAGTCCTGTTATACAAGGAACTGTCCAGAATTTCATGTATCTTCTAAACCCAGAAGTTTAGGTTAAACGTTATGTCAGTGAATTTAAGATTGCGACACGGCCTTCCACCTCATTTTTTCTCTACGTCTAGAAACCCCATGAGATCCTCATCGCTGTCACTGTAGTGAAGTTGTAGTCTAGTTGACGCTTCCCGTGGCCCAAAGGCTGGTTTTTACTAGGCTAAGCCTTGCCATACAACGAGGCAACGCAACGCCTCACCGCCAGTCTCTTGGGCACATTACCAGCTGACAGCATTGAAGAGTAGTTTTCTTGTGGGATTTTTGTTTACATTGAATAAAATGTCCTTGATTGATCTTAATAAAATTAAGATTGTCTTACAGGGTACCAATCGCTCCGGCTGGATACAGAGTGTTCGCTGGTTCAGTGGATCTAACCAACGACACTTCAGCAGATCGCGTTCGGCGTGTAGCTGACCTCACTATACACCCGGAGTATGATACCAGCATTATACCCAGCGACCGATTACCTAACGACATTGCCGTCATTATTGTACGTGACTTTGCTTGATTGAATTGCTATTGGAGCGTGCATTTTTAAAGTTAGAAAAATCGCAATTAGCTGCTCCAATTTTTGCTATTTTGATCAATTTGTCAATACTACTAAATCAGTATTACTAAATCATATTATTATTAAATATCGATCTGAAGTGCACACAAATATTGATCATTATGATTTAGATAAATAACACTAAGTTAAGTGCGGTAACAGTATTACCATCTTATAGTTTATAGACTGCCCCATTAGCGCAGCGCAAGCGCGACCTCTGAGTGGGTGATTCCCGGGGCGGGTCAAGCGTTACTGAGTTTTACGTTAGGGATTTCTCAGTATCAGCTCAGAGTTTGGAAGACACCTTCAGAAAACATTAAACTAACAAATGATGTTTATTATGCAAATAGGTTTTTACAAACACTTTTACGCGTCATATTTTTTTAAAACTAGATGGGGCTGGTGTTTCGTACCCGACTAATCCGAGAAAAAATAGCCGAAACAAACTCAGAGGTCATAGTTCTTTTAAAGTCCAGACATAATCTTGCTCAACTCACATGAGGACTATGCAGATTAGTATCTGAGATGGCCTTTTTAAGAAAGAACCATATAGATTTGAGTGGACCTATCCAGTCAGTGGAAGCATTTGTCAGTGATCGTGTAGCTTGACTTGAAACTCAAGGAGTTCAACATGTCGGGTTTCCGTCCCATCGAACTTTGAGAGGAAAGAAACAGAGAGAGCACCTATGTGTGCTAATCTCCATCGAAATTCCGTCGAGAGGATATAATCGCAATCTATAATCAATATTTTTAGCACTTCAAGTACATAGAAAAATTAAAAATACATTAAAAATACATTTAAATTTTTTTCAAAACCGAGAAAATTCTATATGACTGCCACCATCCACCATCAATACACCATATTAAGACGTGTAGCATTGTTATCATAATGACTTCTTCAAATAAATTTCTTTCAGCTTGGAAACCCATTCTTGAACAGCACTGTGGCATATCTGCCGATAGCAAACAAAGGGCTTACTGAAACAGTATCATGCACTCTTTCCGGCTGGGGGGCCCAAGGTTCACCAGCTACTGTAAGTTTTTTGTAAACAAGTTGCAATTGAAATAGCTGAAAATAAGCACCATGTACAGCTTTTATTACGGGACAAACTCTGTAATATAAAAACAACTGATCCATATTTTCTACATAACTTCACTGAATATATAGAACATTTTTTTAAATAATTAATTACAAACTATACACAAACAAGAAGAAAACATTAATGGGCGAATCAGCATTGCCACATTGGATGACAATGCTGATTCTTTGACAATAAAATAGACTAGCCCTCTGTAAGATTTTTTAAACGAGATTTCAGGTTTGGCCCCAAGGTAAAAGCTGTTTGACGCCTTTTTAAGTTTTAGACAAATGGTTTAATATATTCTATTTAATCGATTCTATTCGTTTTTTGTAGATAAGTACGCAGTTGATATATACACAAAAGTTGATGGTTAATCAATTCGCGTGCGCTTCGATTCTTGGTTCATTATCAGCAAGCACACTGTGCGCTGGGGCTCCAAGCGCAGGTATAATTGAAGGAGCGGCCGGATGCACGGTAGGAACATTACATAATAAATAGGTTGGCTGTCTTATTTGTGTAAGGCCCTAGGATACTGCTGAGCATGGGGTCCTGGTACGTCCTGGGTTAGGGGTTGAAAACTAAAACTGCATCATTGGATTTATGTAAAATCAATATCCCTACGCCAACAATCGAATCCATTGATTTTGGAAAAAAAAAACACTACACCATTCGATAGCGACGCTATTAAAGATTATATTGATTTTCCAAAAATCGAATGATGAAGTTTTTGTTTTTATCAAAACTGGGCTCGAGACTCCTCTAAGTATTTTTCGCTATTTCTCATAGTTTCGGATTGGTCCATCCACGCCTACTTGAAAAATTAACCCTGTATATGAGATCGGAAAAAATAATATTTTGTTAAAAAAAAAAATTGCAGCCTGCTCCTCTTTTCCTAGGTGCATGACAACATAATTATCAATGTTTGCGTTCCATAATAAATGTTCAAAATGATGTTCAAAACGAAATCCAAATTTAATGTGGAATTAAGAAAATCCAAAAGAACACGCAGATTAAAAAAACGACTTTATTTCATTGGAGAGTGAGTACATAATTAAACATTTTTCCAGGGTGACGAAGGTAGCCCGTTAGTCTGCCACGGTGGCCTAGTAGGCCTTCTCATCGAAACCGATGACTGCTCATCTGTCCCTTACATTCCTCAAGTATACACCCGGGTCTCCAGTTACGAAACATGGATAAATCAAGTCGTCGCCCAACCCATACCAGACATTGGACCTGAACCTTCAACACAGGCTCCACCGACATCGACAACGCCAGCGCCTTCACCTGCGCCCGCTCCAGATGGAGCATCAGCTACTCAACCTGGAGTGGCAGTGCTAGCATTGATTGCTATTGCTCAAATTATAGCCAATGCTATAAATCAAAGTACATAATTAATACTAAGAGTTATTAGAGAACTTGCTTTTTATTTATATCATCAGTCAGCATATCCACTATCAAATGTAACACACCTGCTGAAAATAACCTTGGAATGTTATTATTTACGATAAAACAAAAACAGGCGGTGATTTTTTTACTGTTTTTACTATTACTATTATTTATTGTTTTGCCTAAAATAAAACACAATTTATTTATAAATCTTTTTTTTAAGTTATAACCACGTAGTCGTTTTGGGCGTTTTCGTTACTCGAAACAGAGATCTTTCTGGAAAACACCACCTATTGAGTATATTTTCAAGTCCGGGGAGCACTTTCTTAAGTTTCCATACAAACGAATTTAAGATTGCAAAACCTATATTTAAATCAATGAAAGTGTTGGCTAGTGAAACTTACATTGTGCAAATGGGTTAATCCCCAAAACGGGCGTATTTGTATGATCGCTCTGGTGCTTTTCAGATATGGATATTTAATGGAATTATGTATCTCATTAAAAAGAATGATATTCAAATGGTATATTTTTACTATTGGCCTTCAATTTACACAAATAGTTATGGAAATATTTAAGTTAAAAAAAATTCGCGACCAGAGCAATCATAATTGGTGCCAGAGCGATCATAAATGGTGACATCAGTGAAACAAAAAATAAATATTGATAAAATATTATGTATTTAGCCGTTTTTATAGACAAGGCATACATATAAAAATACGGAATCTTTTATATAAAATAATTGCTAAAATAACTAATTAACATAATTATAGAAAAACAACTTTTGGCCTAGTTTAGTAACAAGTAATAAAATTATACAATTTCTATAAGGCTTAGTTGATCAACAAACTAAGAAAATAAGATTTATTGGAAGCTCAGAAAATTGAAAAGTCATCGGAGTCGGGTAAATGTTCTGCTGCAGCAACCTTTGTCAAGGTGTTATCTTGGCCATTCTAAGACGCTCACCCAATTTCTTCCTAAGACGTTTTTCTTCAATAGATAATTTATTTTGAGGCATGATTTCAATCTGCAACAATAGTAGCCAATCAATTTTAGAGAAGTGGTTACAGTTGTGGTAGCTAAATGCAAGGTATCATCAAGGTAAAATAGTCAAAATCTATTTATGGGTTTAGGTTATCCGAAGAAACCCAGGAAAGGTTATATGCGTGGTTCATCGTTTGTCATTGTTACAGTCCGGTACTACTACTTCAAATAGATTTATAACGTACAATTAATGAAAAATATCATCGCTCTGGTCTATTTGGACAGAGCAATAGGAGCTATAGCGATCAAAAAAAGTCACAAAATCATAAATATAGCCGAAATTAAAAGCACTAGAAAGTTGTGATTACGTCTCATAAAAAACATCTTAACGATCACTAAATCCACATAACAAACACATTCACAACCTTACTATTAAATTTAAATAACGTGCCATAGCAATCATAAAATTCTAGAACCAAGTCCAGATCAATCATAAACTTACCTTCGTAATGTTGGAACGCGGGAACGTGGTGCACTGGTATCTTCCTCGACGGTTAGACCACTACAGGCGTTGCCTCGCGGGAGGGGAATAGAGTCTCTATAACGCGTAACTAGGGATGAGTACGATGTTTTACCTCAGCGCAGAGCGATGAGATAAAATGCCCGGTCACGATTTTAAATTCAAATTGTGGCAAAATTATTGTTAATATAACTAAAAATATTTGATTACTATGAAGATTAACTATTTGTTATGTAATCGAAATAAGTTATTTCATAGGATCCTTCTCATTAAAAAGTTAAAGGATATGTTTTTCATTCAATCGGGAGTGGGGTCAACCCAGAGCGATCAGGATTTTAGGGTTCAAGATTTTTTTTTAATATTTATAATAAAATTTATTCATAATATTAGCCTCGTACCACGTAGATTACAAACCGAACTGTCTATAAAAAAAATTTGAAAATATTTTTCGTTTTTAAAATGGGTTTATCGAGCCCGACACGAAAAAAAAGGCCTCTGAAGATCGAGCCAAATACCTTTTGTGTGATACTTTAATCAGTAGCTATTATATAGCACATCTCTATATACAATACCTGTGTGACGCGTTTCATGTCTTTCATAATTATGATAATGGTTCCTCAGTAAGATAAGATTGCAGGTGCCTATAGATGCAATAAATAACCGATTGTTTAATTACACTGTGTGTGTAATCCAGTCAATTTTTATATACATTGTGTTTATTTTTAAATGATTTGTTTGTAAAAACAAAAATGGATAGATTTTTGTTTTTGTTTGTGATTGCTTTAACTGGTAAGTTTTTTTTTAAGTATGAAATCATTATCTTTCGACACACTTTTTTTATTCGAAATAGTTTCCATCACTGAAACGTGCAATTGTGACATTGCATTCTTCCTACATACTCACATATATATCGTGTTCAAACTTAGATAAAGTGACATTCTTATCACCATTCTCCTGGTTTTATAACAATTTATTCAAGGTAGATAGATCACTTAGAGCTACTGTCCACGTATAAACTGCACGTCAGACGCACGTTTTTGTCATTTTACGCTTGCATGCGTATTACTTGAATTTAAATTCAAGTAATACGCACGCGTATTACTTGAATCTTACGTACAAACAAGGAAAGTGTGGCCACGAAGTGTATTATGCATGTCATTACTCATGTGTATTACAAAACGCAAAGACGTGTTTGTTCTAACAATGTTAAGTATGTTAGGCCATTCTGCAAAAAGGTTGAAATGCAGAACATCCTCAAATGGGGTCATTTGAGGATGTTCTGTATTTCAATCTTTCTCTTAATCTCGCAGCATGAATAAACTACAATTATTGTTTATGTATGGAATTATGGATGAAGCAAATAAACTTTAAGTCTGATTTCTAGGATTTCAATAATGTTGTTTTGTTACATAAATCACATCTTCATCGTACTTTTGCGATGCTACTTGAAAGAAACAGATCTGTTTTGCGATTGTTTGGTGATTGTTTAATTTGTTAATTTGATCAACAGCTGCAAGCCCAACTTACAATACGCGATCAATAAGAATTTCAAACGCACTTATTGCTGAAGAGAACCAGTTCCCATATATGGTAAACTTTTTTTTAATATGGGAAGAAATGTCTTTCACAAAAAATAATAATTTTGTTGAAATTATTTTAGATTTCGTTACAACAACTAAGCGAGATAGAAAGTCCCACAAGAGGGCACAAATGCGGGGGTGCATTGATTACGTACCAGCACGTACTGACAACTGCATCTTGCACTTTTAACAACGACAGCGGGTTAGTATTGTTTATTTATGGGAAATATTCAATGGCTCCCGTTAATTTTTTTTATTCTTTTAAAAATGATGATCGCCTTTTTAGCATTCTTGCCTTTTTTCTAACTTGGTAGCTGAGCTAGGGAATGTCAAGCAAAATGTTTAGGTAAGGTTAGATCTGTAATACGCGAGCCGAGCAAGCAAAGTGAGCCTTATTTATACGCTACAACCAAGTTGATCGCAGTTACTAGGTTTGTTAGGTTAAAACAGATTAGCTGTGTAACCAACCATGCGTGATCCGGTCAGCCGATGCGTTTATGTATTCATAACGGATGCCACGTACTATGCGGCCGCGTCCACACCAGCCCTGACAGCTGTTAGTTTAGATAAAAGTTGCAACCGGTCGTGCCACAAGTCGTGGGCGGTAATGGCTCCGGTGTGTGTTTGTATTACAAGGCATAGTGTATTTAGAGAGCACGAGGATAGAATATAGGGCTCGACGCGCGCACTTGAGTGTGTTATTACCGCTGCCAAGTTTTTTAACTGTTTGATACCTATAATTATGAATAATTTATTTAAAACTAGCGACCCGCCCCCGCTTTACACGGGTGCAATGTAGATACTAATGTGGGGCTGTGTAGAGTGATATACATATAAACCTTCCTCTTGAAGCACTCAAAACTGAATTAAATTCCGTTGCGTAGTTTAAAATATCTAAGCGTACAGACAGTGGAAGAACTTTTTTTTACTATGTAAAGTAGTTTTACAATAGTGTACATTTGGGCGCAGTAGTATTATTTTTCATACAAGAAACGCAAGGGCTAACTAAACTTAGTATGAAAGGTCTCTAAAGAGGCCTCTAACCAAATCCCAGTTTGTACAGAATTTAAACCAAAGCGTTGCATTTCTTGCAGGGTTTTCTCCCCACTTAACCAGACCGAATACAGAGTATTTGCTGGTTCAGTGGTTCTTTACAACGACACTTCGGATGATCGTCATCGGAGCATAGCTAACATCACAATACACCCCATGTTTGAAATGAGTCGGCCGTTTAATAACGATATTGCTGTTATTACGGTAAGTGTTCAACCCTAATTCTTACTTAAAACCTTCAAAAAGTAACACGATATGTTAATTTTATTCTTCCCATCGTGACGTCGTCATCTATGATGCATGTAAATTAAAATTTTTAGCTTTCTTCTCCATTCTCTGAAGACGCAGTAGTACCAATCAGTATGTCAATTTCTGCAGACGACGCTGTCATATCAATCTCTAGTTGCACAGTTGCAGGATGGGGAGCCCAAAATGCATCAACATCTGTAAGTAGTAAACCGTTTCTATCTTTGTTTGACGCTAGGCAGGCAACTTTCATTGTTCATCAGATGAAGTTTTTGAACACAGATGAACAATATATATTTTTTCACTTATGATTAATTTTATGTTGACATTTCACTTTTAGTGCAAAATGCCAATCGATAGACATAAATGGACAAAAAGACGAATAAAAGGACTACTTAATACTTTAAAAGATTACGTCATTTTTTGACAAAATCATCTATTGTTTGTTTAGGCGAGCACACAGTTGATGTACCTCCCAAAGGCGATATATAATCAAACCATGTGCGCTGAGATCTACAGCGATCTGGATAATATAACCGTAGAAAACAAAATGGTTTGCGCAACCACAAGACAACTGGCGTCTTCTGGATGCGTGGTAAGAACTTAGCTCTATAAATAATAACACTTCGATGTATTATCCGTAACGTATACTCTTTAGTAGCAGTCGTCTTATCATAGAACATGTCAGTTTCACAAATGCATTCTTAACATCGCGTTTGCTGAAATTATAATTAAAATATTTTTTTGATATTAAATAACTAAAGCAGTAATTTTATTCTATATCAATCTTAAAGCCAATAATGGTAATAAAGGTACTCGAATAAACGGGAAAGGCTTTTATTAGAGACCAAAAAAAAACCAACTACATGGATACCAAACTCTATTTTCAGGGCGACGGCGGCAACTCTTTGGAATGCTTAAGGCACCCCATATATCCTGGCCGCCTTATGGGTCTACTCACCAAAACCAATGACTGCTCAGACTCAGATAACCCTGAAGTATATACCCGGGTTAACGCGTACTACGGATGGGTACAACAGGTCATCAATAATATTGCGCCCACCCCTGGCGCAGCATCTACTATCCAATCTGGATTTGCAATGTTAGCAATGTTGGCTTATATTCAAATTTACCTATAAGGTGTTAAATTAAGTTTTTTTAACTAGTTTAAAATAACCGGGAAAGAACCGTTAATTACACACAGCGGTTCAACTAGCTATACATTTACAGTATAATCTGGCCTTGCTTTGGGAAATCTATATTAATTTCCCCTACAAAGAGAGATCCACATAAACTGGTTTTGTAAAGTTTGATTGGCCGTCGTGCGTACAACCCTTAACCCTGAGTGTTAAGTTGTTCCAAAGGTTAGCGATTCATTCGGTTCCCCCAATGGATCGTGTAAGGGTAAGCTTTGTCATTGTGATAACCGATTGAACGGCTAACCCTGAAGAGGTTTTATAGGTCGATTATAACACAAACATGAGTTTAACACATGATTATTTACCGTACAGGCTTTTTGAAAACCCTTCGGACGGAACCCATAAGAGATCTTTAATAAAAGCGGTCCACGAATTCGACACAGAACTTGCCTTTCATTTGGTTTTATACCTAAAGCGACCCGCCCTGCTTCGCACGGGTGCAATGTTATACACATAAACTTTCCTCTTGAACTCTATCTATTGCTGAAAACTGCATTAAAATAGTTTAAAAGATCTAAGTCTATTATGTAAAGATACGTATTTTATATTTACCAGGGCCCTGTTTAATAAACGTTACAATCCGACAATTTTGTAAATAAATATTGTTAGTATTTAATGAATAAATGTTCAATATAGATAGAGACCTGTCTATGTACACAAAATTCGAAGCAAAGAATCTACGAAATGTATGAATTAATGCTCTTCAGGAATTTCAGGAGACTGACGTCATGAATGCATAATAACAAATAATCGTCAAGATTCAAATTGGCTACAAAATAATCGATTCTATGTTTATATATAAATGCGAAAGTAAACCTGCCTGTCTGTCTGTAAAGATTTAGGAGTTCAAAGGATTTGGATAAAAAGAACACAGCCAAATTTACCATGACCTGAGTAATGACATACAATACTTTTCATCCTGGTCGTACGTTCCGGTCAAAAAGCTTCCTAGAAAATTGTACGCACGACAAACAATCAAGCCATACGTTATCAGTTTATGCGGGTCTCTCATTGTACGGGAAACCTATACAAAGTGTGGCTATATTATACTGGAACTGTATAGCTCGATGTGTCGCCGTGTGTACATAAACCACGTAAAATAGTGGTTGACCTTAATTTTAGCAATCCCCAAGTATGAAGCCAGGAAGTAATCGAAACAGATTCACAACTAAGTTTCACAGCGTGCCGGGTACGAATACAACAGGGAATCGATCCCGTCACACAGTTTACATTCCATTACTGATTTATTAATACATTGGCGATTGACTTTGGCGATCGTAAATCTTCATAACGTTGTTAATAAAGTCGTTAGTCGTAAATAATGAAATGAAACTGGGCCAAACAAATCATTGACCCCAATGACGGGGTAAATCGGCTGGATTTAAAACAAAAATGTTAGCTAAAGGGCACTTAGTATTTTGTTTGTCCTCCGTTTAATTCTTTTTTTTTTATTAAATTCAGACGTGCTTATATAATTTCACAGTGGACATTGGACAATAAAAAATGAATTACATATTTAAAAATCAAATTAATATGTATTTATTTACAAAACAAAAACATTTATTTTGGTCAAAAAAAAACAATATTAATTGAATTACAATAATAATTCTGGGTCCAATCTCACTTCTATCTCCTTCTAGGATGTAATAAATTCAGTATCTAAATACAACAAACTAAAAGTAATTTTCAGTTTCCCATTTCTCGTTGTTCACAGCTGTCTAAAACGTATTTACTCGAACATCTGTTTTTGTTGAGCTTTCTCATGCACGTATTCCATATTTCACTGTAAAGTGCATCGTAATTGAATCCTTTTGAGAACGAACGGTCTGAGAGGGAAGTAATTGAGTCTCTACTACCACTGTCACACGCCTATTGTGGTTGAATGTTTGATACAGACGTAAAGGAACATAACATCCCACCTTTAACCCCGGGTATCGACAGCTACATTTCACAAGATCTGGACAGCTGAGCCGAGAGTATAGCAATCAACCGGTCAGATCTCCGACTTCGAGCTACTACTGAGAAATCTTACCTAGAAATCCAGCACCTCCTGTTCAGCAGTTAGGTCACTGAGAGGCCAATGTGCAGAGGGGCAACCTGACGTTTCTTATTTGACAGCCTAGATGTCGCCACCCACTGTCATTGAGGTGTTTATTTGTACTTAACGCACAAATGTACAGAGGCGGATTTAATGTGATAAGCATTCAATCGAATGATCAATTATCCCACCGGAACGCAAAACACATGCTTTGGACGTGAAGTTGAAAGACATCTGTAGGACATCAATTATATACTCGTAGTATATAATATATATCTATATATATATATATATATATTGTTTGGGCTATATTTGAAAGCCCAATAAGTAAGTACAGCTACTAGAAAAAGTCACTTTTTTATTATTATGTACCCTGATAAGGTCGCAATCGCATTATGATCGAATCATGATAACAATGATTATATAAGATAGGTAAACATATTTTATTCCTATTTGTAGCTATTAATACTAAGGTGGGTTCAACGCAACTCTGCTTTAAAATACCTAATCAGTTCTTTAACGATCTCTTGTCAGTCTTGTCTTGTCTTCTTTGGTCAGTTTTTTAAAGAACTGAATATTTTAAACTACACTCGTCCACCGTCCATTGACAACTATTGCACTGTCCAACGAAACCATTCCAAACAAGAAATAGGTGAGAAGTAAACTTCGGGAAGAGAATAACCCACCAGCTCGTGACTTCATCAAATCGCAGGAACAATAATGGATATGCTGTGGTGTATGGAAGGCACTCAATAGATTACACACCCAACTAGGCCACAGCAAAACCCTTTGGCAAAATAGGGAATTAAAGATCCTTCCGACTCTCACTGTGAAATTCGGAGCTCTCGGCCAGAACATGGCCCATTTGCTCGAATGTCCAATGTGTCCTTACACAAGCACATTTGAAGACTTAGAAATTACTACAGACGCTGCTATTAATGTGGCTACCTACTGCACCCATGAAATTTAATAAATCGTACCATCGAAACGAAAGAAGAAGAGGAACCAATTTTGGTCTTCTGAATTGAAATGTCAGCTGCAATCTGTTTGAACCATAAGTTTAGTTTTTACTTAATTAACATCTTTAAAAAAATCCGTAATTTCGAAACCTTACAAGATTATAAAACATTAAAATATTTAATCCACAGCGGTTCCGAAGCATTTTTGCAAAATTTATAACGCAACAAAGCACACAGCTATGCCATTACCATCCATTTGGTGCACTTATAGTACTGTGACTGTACTATTCTGTTAAATAACAAAAGCACGGAGCAAGTTCTTACGGTAAATGGGTGTACAGTCCCCATTTATGAGCCCCGTGCGACGTGACTCCGCCAGCTACAGTCGCCCAACCTTATGTATTATAAATTCACCTAATTCCAAGCTGAGTGAATTTCTAGTGTTGTTCGTGACAAATTAATTAAAAGTCTACTTTGTTTATATTAAAGTTAATCTTAATTATTCATGGCTAAGTGCGAAGTAAGCTCATGTCTAACTTAGTGCCTAGGTTTTTGCTTAAAAGCTTTCATATTTTCTGTTTTATGTGTTAGTTAGAGTAAAAGCAGTGATAACCCTGGGGGTTAGAACTTGAAATATTCGTGGCACGTGTTTTTAACTCGACGTGCTACTCTCTTAATTAGGTCCTATTGGTCTGGTTTTAAATTAATATTCAACTCGCAGAAACTATAATTTTCATGTTGAAAGTATTCTAATGTGTTCCTTACTTTACGTACTTTGAGTTGTACATAAAATAACGTCGCTAAGCATTGGGTATAAAGTGTCGATGTATTTATTCGATACCGTGTCGTCACAGGAGCGTGCTAACACGCCTCCGCTTTGATCAACCCACCAGAATTTAGCACATAAAGTGCAGGCAATTACTTAATCATGTCGCACCCCACCTCATTGCACAGTCAAGTCTTTGAGGTGCTTAGGAACTTGTATCTACTTGTGTACATAAACTCAATGTAAAGGCAGCAAATATTTACACAAAATAATACCCGAGTAAATATTTGCGAACAACCCCAACAATGTTTTGTAAATACGCTTCAATGAGACAATTATACTTCAGGTTACTACAGTCAAAAACCTTTCACATTAATGGAAAACATAATGGAAATTTTATAAAAGATAATTAAGTACTTTAAATCTCCACGCCGGATTTCGGGTTTTATATTGGTTGGAAAATTTAATCCGTTCATAAGTAGATTATTTTTTTTTTTGTTATTTTGGGAAAAGACATCGTATAAATATGCAAAAGAGGTAAAAAAAGGCTTTAGGAAAATAAAATATATGAGTAGAAAAAATATTCCGGGGTAAGCAACATTTTTCCCTTACCTCGCTTACCTGTTTTGTCGAAATCCCTATAAACCCCATCATAAATCCTATGTCCCATACGGGTCAAAGGGCATAGTTTATGTATTGTGTCTCCGTGGAGGTAAACCGACTAATTAATGTGCATACACATTTGGTAAATCTTAGGGCCGCTGCAGGCAAACCCTTGACATATCTCCTTGTTTCGGCTTTATCTGGAGTTACTTAGCGAATAAATAAAACTTTTACGACACTTATGAAGGCGAAAAATGAATGTGCGATGTGTTTGTTTTCAAATCTTGTGTTATCTAACCCTTTCCTAGTTCCGTGAGTGAATACATGTTTCATGGCGATTATTGAATTATTGTTCACACAGTAAATAATGCGCGATTTAATAATAAACTTCATTTTGGAAAATTCACGATATTTTGTTACTTCTTCTTCTTTATCATGTGGATAGAACCTAACCTGGTATCAGTTTTTTTATGCCACCATGAGAGACCTTTTTTTTTGGTTGGGAAATCATCAAATTACTTCTCCCGCTCTGGGCAGAGCGGAAGGGAATGTCAGACTTGCACTAACTAAAACCCATCCATGTTCCTTCCTTGCCCTTTGTTTTCCAGGGTCGCGGTATCTCTTTCGAACATTCCCGCAGCCCTGGCAGGCATTGGCCCTTGCGGGCCCCTCCCTGTACCATGAGTGGCCTCTGACTTGGCTTAACATGTCGTCGAGAAATATGCCTTAGGCTTGCTGGTTTGGTCACGACGATTTCCTTATTTTTTTTACTCGTTTTCATGGATCCTGCTTGTTCCATTCCTTATGCCAAAAAGGTATTTCAGTAAACAAAAATGATGGAAAATATTAATCTATAGCAACAAATGTTACTCTATCATGATTTCATGAATCATTATGTACTTCTCGTCGGCATAGGAAAGACAACTAATCAACCTCGATATCGATAAACTTATCTGGTAAACATTAAAAGCTTTCGGAAAAATACCAGTATTTAGTATTCTAAGTAACTCTGTGTGTTTGACTTCCTGCTAACTTTTACAGAAATAAACCTCATCTAAGATAAGGTCCAAAAGATCGGTAGTATATTCCTGTGAGGTAATTTTTGACCTACGTGGGCGAAGTCGCGGGAAAACGCTAGTTTTGTTAAGTACTTAATATTTGCTTACGTAATACGTGAAATATATTTTTTAGATGCGGACTAGTACTTTGACACCTAAGATGTAATTGTCGTCGTTGTCTATGTAGTAACTTACTATTGATCTTAATTTTTAGGGTTCCGTACCTCAAAACGTAAAAAAAGGAACCCTTATAAGATTACTCTCCTGTCCATCTGTCTGTCCGTGTGTCACCACCGATTTTCTCAGGAACGGGTGGACCTAGCAAGTTGAAATTTATACCAGATACTGAGGTTTATAGTCCCTATTAGGTGTATAAAACCAAGGGCCTGAGTCAACACGATAAAGAGATAAGGGCAAATTCAGATTTTCGCGAAAACTTGTAACTACCAAAATTTACCTTAATTTAATTTTCCCTTTTTTTGTGCTGTAAGACTTTGCTTTTAACCAAAATTGACAATTCTAGGTCAACCGGAATTACCCTATAGGTTTTGGGTCGAAAATCAATATGGTAGTTCCCGTTGGCCTAGAATCACGAAATTTGGCAAGAAGCAATGTTTTATATTACATGTAAAGGAAAAATCTGAAAACCGCAAATATGTGGTTTAGTAACAAAATACCTACAAGTTTATACGGAACCCTCGGTGCACGAGTCCTACTCACACTTAGCCAGTTTTTTACTATTAATTTAGTTATATTTGTAGTTTGAAATAATAACCTTATTTAAACAAATAAAACATTATTATTTCATTGTGCATCTATCTACCTAGTAAGAAGACCGCCACAATTACTCCAACATTATTTGCATTTCAATTTCGAAATGGAAAATGTAGCGATATGAAATGGAATGTAATCAACGATGTAAACCTCGGGTGACTAAATATTGCTGCCTAATAACAATTCCGTTTGTTTGCTGTGCTTTCAAGCGGAATGTTTTGAATGAGACATATTGTATTGAATTTCGTTGTTTGAGATTATGCAGACAAGAATAAATTGGTAGAGTATATTTATTTCGACCTCGGCGAAGGTGGTGTGACGATCTGGTCATGTTCGCGGGGCAAGCGTGGCCAGAAATTGCACAGAACAGAGAGGTTTGGAAGGAAAAAGGGGATGTCTTTGCCCAGCAGTGGGACACAAAGTATGTCATCAAAAAAAATTTAAACTTTATGCACAAGTTTAAAAAACACACAAACGGACTTATTTCCTTGGACATTTTCTATAATGTTGTATATTATAATGTTAGATTACTGGTATTTTTATGAAAAAGTAATAGTAAAATTTTTAGGATGCATCGCATTAGGACGGTTTTTTTTTCTGTTTCGAACTATCAGATCGTTAGCTTAATAGAAAAATAAACTATTTATCCAACTGTATAATTATTTTGCGACACCTAAAACATATTTTGAACAGCTTCATTAAAATTACAATTGGATGTAAAATAATAATAAAAAATTAAGACTAAAAGTAAGTACCTACGTAAACATACGTTATGCGTCAAAGTACTACTCCGCATCGGAGTATTTCCATTTGAGCACGGGTTTCAAGAGCACCAAAGCTTAGAGCCAAAGATATTCCCTTTGCACAAAAGGCGAAATTTTTGGTGCTCTTGAAATCGGTGCTCAAATGGGAATACTCCTCCGCATCGCTCTCATTCGGGAACGTGCTCAGAAGACTAGCAGTACTGACACGTTGAATGGCAATACTCATTTTTGGTCTAAGAAAGAACCAGAAAATTACAATTACATAAACACTATAAAAAACTCAGTAAAATTTTCAAAGAGATTAAAATTGCAAGACTTTATACAATTAAAAGAAACAACATAATCCCCTTATGAAGAAAAAATTCTAAACCTAATCACGGACAAAACCATTACAATCTAGAATGTAATCAGCATTTTATTCAAGTACAGACAGTTATTACAGAACATTTCACACGATTCGACTCTTTATCGCCTTATCTTACAGGAAAAGATATTTTCCTTAACACGTCTTTTGGCTTTTCGAATTACCAATTAGGGTTGCTTAGAGTATAAAGGAGAACGGTGAAAGCATATTCAACATTCACAGGACATTTGACGCGGCTCTACTCAAATCCTGCCCTTAGTGAGGCACGCTCGTTAATGCTCGTTTCCGTGTTACAGGAAAGGTTAGAAAACGGGATTAGTCTAAATTACGAGATTCGCAAAAACATCTACACAAATAAATAAAATTGCAGTATCTGTTTATAATTTCAAAATAACAGGTTTTTACTGAATGCATGTGAATGTATATTCGGTACTTGTAACTTTTTTTTGTCTCTCGGTCTTTCTTCCGGCTAATCTCTGAAATGGCAGGACCATTTTTGGTAGGACTTTTACTTACAGATAGTGGTTGTTATAAGGAGTACCATACGCTACTTTATTTTAGAAAAGGATTATGGTTCCGTGCAAAAAAATGAAACCCTTGAAATTGTTAACAAAATCCGATTCAAATAAGAAAATTATATTTTTACAATAATTTCGTCATGTATCTATGCGGTCATTGGTCCTATTCTCAGGGTGTATAAAGAGCCGTTGGGTATTTCCACTAGGAATTTATCAGTACCCGGATTTGTGCCTGGTTTATAACAATAAACTCGCCCCTTATTATCACATGCTATTTACCGAAGCCTTATTATCTAGCGAAGGCATGCTATAGGTACAGCTCTGCTTAACCCTTCTCGGATTACAAGATTTTTTTTTTCATCCATACACCTGATTTAAATAGATACAGTACCTAATTATGTTGAAGGGAGCAATGAGAGAATGCATAATACAATTATTATTTGTTTGTTCAAAATACCTGGGACATATCCCCCATTTAACATTATATTCACTCAAAATCATTAAACGCTTAGAACATATTCACTCGAAATCATAAATTCAACTAGAAAATCCCACATCTTAAATGTTCGTGTTTCACGGTAACATTCATAAAGTGTTAAGTTTACTTTTACGCCCGGCGTCAGGTGTGTGAACAGCGATTCTTCTCATGGCTATAATGTTCGCGGGGGATGGCACACGGATGGGTGTTAAGAAGCTCGTCCCGTGTAATCTGTAGCTACCTTTATTTTGTAAGGCGTCTTTAGCAAGCGCTAGTAGTATAGATTAAAACGATTCCGTTTGTAATTAGTTTTGGTTGTTAACAGGAAGTTTTTTCAGTCTTACGTATGGGGAATCGTGTTACCCTGTCTCAAGTCTGTGTTAGTGTTGGCTCATATTCTTTTTTTTTCGTTGATTAAAGATGTTATAAAGACGTTTTACAACCTTTCGATAAATATTTTATTAGCCTGTTTGCACAGTTTAGCGTTTTATTTGAAAGACACGCAAGGCAACCAAAAGTACTGCGGGACTGTTCGAAAGAGATACCGCGGCCCTGGAGCACAAAGGGCAAGGAAGGAACATGGATGGGTACAAGTCTGACACTCCTTTCCGCTCTGCTGAGTGCGGGAGAAGTCATTTGATGACTTTCCAACCGAAAAAAAGGCTACCAAGACAGTAAAACGGTTTTCACATAAATAACACTGGTTTACAAATTTTAACTTTTTTTTTCATAAACTACCTTCCTTAAGCCTAAAAGTGTTAGCAGAAATATTCTATCACGTCACATTTTTTTTACTGACAAATCATATTTTTCTTCTACCCGAATTGGCTGTTGTAGTTTCATGTTCATTTATTCGACACAAAAAATGAATTAATTGTTTCAAATTTTACTATAATGTATAATATAAAGTGTTTACTAAATTCTGATCTCTTTCTCTACATTGGTATACAGTTTATAATTTCAAAAATGAGAAGACTCATTAGAGATTTCAAAAGTGCATATCTATATTTATTTAGGATTCCCGGATTTCCTGTTGCAAACCAAGATAAAAACTAAGTGTTTTGTGAAAGTTCTAGAAACTTTTTACTGCATTGATCATCAAAAGTTCACCTTTTTTTTTAAAACCTACGAAGTATGAGTTGCTACCAAGGGGACCGTTTTTACCAACATCTAAAGGGTTTTGGAGATCACCTATCAAGGATATTTCCATAAAATTATGTTAGATGTTAACTGTTAGCCCTTTATAAGAAAAAGTAATCAACAATACTAAAAAAAGTAGACAAAAATTTGCCATTCTTATTTTTGTTTATTAAGACTTTCTCGTTCGCATGTAAACAAATATTTCCAAAACCAGACGTGACGGATTTATTTTATATTTTTTTCTGGATAACTCTTTCCATAATAAACAATAATCAACAACTTCCAGCTCGGGTATAAAAATCGTGTAAACTAGTGTAATTAATCGAAAGACTCATATGCAAAAACTAAGCCCATGATAATTTAAAGTAGTGAAAAGCATGCAGAACCTGCTACCATGAAACTCAACTAATGACCACCAAACAAGGTAATTACATAGAGTTTACAATATAGTGGTTGGTTGTGGCTGGCACCACGAGAGTTGTGCAAGGTATAGACCCCGAACAACGTTTGTTCGAAGTTTCTAGTAGCTAAAGTTGATTACCCCTCTGCACTCGGATCGGGAAACACGTGTTAGTCTAAAATTAATATGTTAAACCCAGCCAGTTGGTGCAGGACATGTAGCGGACTGTTTAAGGTCTATTTTTAGACGATACTTTTTCTTTCTGCTTCAATGGTACTTATAAATCAGAGCTCAATTGCACCGTCAGTGTGTCAGTGTTATTAAGTTTTCAAAAGCGCAGCTGTGTAGACACTTAGGTCAGTCCAATAAGTCAGACATTTTCAGCACCCCACTCACATTGTGTATAGAACGGGTCTATAATTCCCCATATCGTCAAATTGTATATGGGAGTAAGCAGATGATGGTTAAAACCCTTGAATAACTAGTTTTTAAGAAAATCTCTAACTAATTTGAAGCAATCGAAAATTTTGGTAACAGTTATTCGATAGGGGAATAAATAATCCATTAATACTATGCACACTTTTACATTAAAGACCATTTAGTCTTCCCAAATATTTCAAGTTGCATAAAAACAAACCCAACGATTTCGTTATTGTGTATCTGAAGCAACATGAGGAATTTTATGATACTCATCTATGTCGATCGCATGCTACGGGCTACGTCGTAGCTGTTGTGTCGTAGGCAGTGAGTGCAGCGACGTAGGCTCTCGTAGCCGATTACACGAATGCATACTTTTTACTTATATACTATATTTATGTGTATTGAAAATATATTTTACACATATAATACCGTGAAAATATTAACAGCAGTTCTACTTATAGGCATTGTTTCTACTAGCCTTTGTTACCACATAATTAACACGTGTCTTTTAGAATAGAATGTACAGCCAGTGCAGCAAGTGTTCAGTGAAGCCAAATTCATAATGAAATTCTCGAAAACCTCAAAATAATAGTAGCATAAAATTGTTGGAGTTATAAGACATCTGCCAGATTGTCACATCAAGGTTGAGTTGAACTAGTATCGACAGACAAGCGGACTTGCTACGGACAACGGACTTTGAAAGCTAATTCAGTACATTATCTGTCAAAATTAAAGCTTCCGGCATAAATAAGTTGGTTTAAAACACATTTACACGTCAAATTAGGTTGTTTTAAACTAAATGAGGCCGGTGCCGGTGTTCCGAACTTGACTACTCTGAGAAGAAACAACAGAAATAAACTCAGAAGTCATTTCTTTTAAAGTCTAGAGATTTTGGTCAAGTCATATGAGGACCATGCAGATTAGTGTCTGAGATGCTCTTCAGAAGAAAAAACCACACAGCTTTGAGTAGACCTGCCCAGTCAGTGCAAACATTTGTCAGTTATCGTGTAGGTCAACACTTAACTCAACGAGCTCGACGACACGATTATCATCATCATTTCAGCCGAAAGACGTTCACTGCTGGACATAGGCCTCCTCCAAGTGTCGCCACATTGACCGGTCCCGTGCGACTCGCATCTCAGGGGATCCCTGCAACCTTCAAATATCTTTATTTACCATAAACAATAACAAAATGCACTTACCCTTTTTTTTTACGGATGGGAAATCATCAAATGTCTTCTCCCGCTCTGGGCAGAGCAGAAGGGAGTGTCAGACTTGTACTGACTAAAACCCATCCATGTTCCTTCCTTGCCCTTTGTGTTCTAGAGCCGCGGTATCTCTTTCGAACAGCCCGCAGCCCTGGCAGGCATCGGCCCTTGCGGGCCCCTCCCTGTTAAATGCACTAACCCTAAGCTACATTTATCAGGCTAGTAATTCGACTTTCAAAACTTATAAAAAGACAGGTAGTTTAAACTGGTAATAACATAGTAACACAGCTAGGTACTTCAATAGAAAACTTGATAAAATCAATATTTTCTAACTACCAGTAATACTCAAGTATTTCTCTTTCAACAGACAGCTAACATTTCCTTTCAATTAATAAAATAAACCTCGTAACCTCTGTTCGTTGCAAGCACTCGCCATTATTTAGCAGTAAGTAATAATGCTTCAGTTTATTTTATAGCGGCTTTCGAGTTTGGTTTTATTCCCGGCAACAAAGATGAATGAATGGTTAACTTTCCCTCTGTTTTTTTATATAACACAAGTACTAATGCAAGTTATCTGATGAAAAACTATATTCATCATTTTTTGCTTTTATCCTAATGTATTTGGAGTCTGCGCAGCGTGTCTTTTTCTTCCAAATTTCTCTATTCTTCGTCATCTCATTAGTCATTGTCTTTCTAACTACAATTATCATCTTTCGATAGTCCATCCATAGTTCCTTTGGTCTTCTCCTACTCTTATAGCCAGCCATTCATACTCTTTTGTATCACTCAAAATCGGGCAGTTAAACTCATTTTTTTTTTTCGAAGGCACTACTTTCTAGAACTGCTTCACACGCAAAACGTTACTTAGTATTTTCTTCCTGCTCTCTATATCTCAAAACTTCAGCAAAATTTTGGTCACAAAACCTTTAAATTATGGCTTCATAAAACTATTTTATTTGCTCGTGGCAAATGGCACTCATTTGGTAAGTTATGATGCCCCAGAGACTAATTAAGTCAGGACCGCACCTCATAGAAGAGGATTTTTCTTATCCATTAAAACTTTATAGTATGCTACTGTTTTTATAATTTTGAAAATAAATTGTCTTCAGGAAAATTGTTTCCATTTTTAAATGAATGTGAAATGAAAGTATTTTTAGGGAGCACTATCCCCAACTAAGTTGGAGTCGGTTTCCAGCCTAAACGGATATAGAAAAGCATACAAAATGGGAGAGAAAAGTGAAAGCATAGTATTTAATAATTTACTGAAGATAGCATTATAGAAAGTTTATATAAAATACTGCACACATTAGTGCACATCCTTATATTTTTATTTATTGCAATAAAACAGAGGCAATTTCAGTTTGTAGTGCAAAATAAAAATATCATATTTTATTAATATTACGAACGAAACCATCATGATAATATTGCGCGATAATTTGCTTTGATTTATTATCTTTCTGTCTGTTTTGTACATTTTTATTTATTTTATACGGATTAAATGGATATAACGTAAATATTTTACTCTCAGATACTATCTAGTGTAATAAACTACATCCAATAATCTTTGAGAGTAAACTACACAGGGCAACACAATCGCCGGTGGAACAAACTTCCTGCTGTAATGAAAACATCTTCAATATTAATATGCATTCAGGTTATTGGTGGAAACTTGAAGATAGTTCATCGAGAAGTACCCCATAAAGTTAGTTCACAGGCATCATTATGAGAATCTATTGCTTAAACTCGGTCAACGAGTCTAGCTCGGATAGAACTAGGTGATTTTAAGAACACATTGGATGCAGACTGACTGTAAAATGGTGATGGCTATTTAACTGGCTGAAACATTTATGCTAGCTCAGTTTAATAATATGGGTATTTTGGGTGTTTCCAATACCCCGTCGGTAAGATAAAATCGGTTTGATAGCTTAGTCATAATAAGACACAGATAGACAGAACTATTTTCCTATAAGTACACCGCACAAAACGAAACAAAAGAAGAAAGAAAGAATATTTGCTTGTCGCAATGATATGACGTGCATACAGGTGACAAAAAAAACAACGAATATACATTGCGTAACAAATATTTACAAATGCAACATTTAAAATTACAAAAGAAGTTTATCTTTCTGCTCCTTGAACTTGGGGCATTGTTTTGTTTGTTATATCTTGCCTCAAGTAGGCTTATCTTTTCAATATGTAACAAAAGAATACTGATTGCCTCTTTGGTCAAGTGGTCGCAAGCGCGACTGCTGAGCATTGAAATCTTGGGTTCGATACCCAGGTCGGGCAAAGTGCAATTGTGTTTTTTTTCCATCAGGAATTTCTCAGTAGCAGCCACGGAGTCTGGATTTGACCCGGTTAGGATGGCAACCCGCCCCCTTTTACATGGGACTTTAACATAACTGGTGAAATGTGTGTGTACTATTAGGTACACTTCTGCCTAACTTTAACTTAGCCTTCGGGGATTACAGGCGTGATGTTATGTTTTTTTGTACTATTGTATATTACACGTCAAACGTAACATCTGTATACCACTACCAAGTAATTGGAGTGTACTGTCACAAACAACTGAATCTATCAATCAATGCCCAGGCCATCACAATTTTGGCATCCATTGATCCTTTTGTATTCAAGACGTCAATCAAACGTAGTACAATCAAGCTAGATCTGTCAATATACGTCAAAATAATATTATTGGCTATTAAATGAAGGTGTTATTAACATAAATGCGTTTTGGAAATTATCATGCACTATTTCAATTTTCAAAAAGTGTTTTCTTCATCATAAAAGACTTGATAAAACCACCATTACTTTATCGAATTATTTTGATTAACCGTGCGATATGGTAGTAACGACTAAAACAAACATAGACCTTTGTGTGTCAGGCTAATAAAGTGAGCACAAACGACTGCCTTCTGTGTTGACCTGTACAATTCTTTTATTTCCAAATTGCCCCTTTTTTTTTGGATAGGAAATCATCAAATGACTTCTCCCGCTCTGTGAAGAGCGGAAGGGAGTGTCAGACTTGTACTGACTAAAACCCATCCATGTTTCTCCGTTGCCCTTTGTGTTCCAAGGCCGCGGTATCTCTCCAAATTGCCCCTAAAGTTATCTTTACCTCGTTTAGTACCTATCTTTATGACAACCAAACAAGCTTTTCTCAAGATTAATTTAATATTAATCAAGCACAGCATTAAAGTTAACGCAGGTTGTATCTTACTTGACATTCTAAAATGTAACGGTAAATTTACTTTAATCTGACCCACAGACGTCGTTTTGGGCATATTCGCCCTTTATAACCCGACCCACAACCTTATCGCATGAAACGTAATGCCTTCTAAGGTTTTGTTTTCATTTTTACATGTATGTAGCTAAGTACATTATGAACAGGTATTGACATTTGAAATACCTATTTAAGGCTCGATTAATTGCCTGCCAGGGCTGCGGGACTGTTCGAAAGAGATACCGCGGCCCTGGGACACAAAGGGCAAGGAAGGAACATGGATGGGTCTTAGTCAGTACAAGTCTGACACTCCCTTTCGCTCTGCCCGGAGCGGGAGAAGTCATTTGCTGATTTCCCATCCGTAAAAAAAGGCTCGATTAATTTGACTCTAAAATCAAATCTAAACATACTAATATTTTAAAGAGGTAAAGTTTGTAAGTTTGGTTGTGGGGGATAACCTTTGGAACCACTAATACAATCCCGAAAATTATTTCACTAATAGAAAGCTTTAGTGTTCCCGAGTGTCATCCTAACTTCTTAACTAACCTATTCCTAACTATAATATTATAAATGCGAAAGTAAGTTTGTTTGTTACCTTTGGACACCTGAACCACGGATCATTCTGAAATTTTGATTACCTATACGTTGTCAGGTGTACAGAAACGTACAAAGAGTACCTTTCATCCCTAAAAAAAGTACTGATCCCGAGGAAAACCACAATAACGTTCTTATGATAATAGATGGCGCCATGTGACTTTCAAATCTTGATTGAATTATATCATTATATAAAATTTAGTAGTGTGTTAAGAGTTTTTTTTTCTAAATTATCGCAAGCGAAACCACGGGCAAAAACTAGTAGGCTATATTTAAAATGTTACCGTGGCATAATTTCCGACTATAACGCGAGCGAAGCCGTTGACAATGCTCGTCAATTATAAACGGGAACTTCTATCAAACAATCAACTACTGTACAGACAAAATTTGGGAATTCTAAGAAGATCAGATAATTTCAAACAAAGATTAGTCTGTTAACAAATTGGTCGAAACAAGACTAACAAAGCGCTTTCTCATCCCTCAAATTTGTTAAGTCAATCGTTCAGCAAAACTTAAATTGAAAACATAACGAGAGATGATTTACGACAAATAGACCCTTTCCTTTAGATAAATAAAGGGACGCCTTTCAGACAGCATTTGAGACAGACCTGTATTCTTCTCACGAGTTTCGTATTACCAACCAAAAGTGTATAAGTAGAGACGTCGGACGACCGATCTGAAGGCTTTTGTAACTTTTGCTTTGATACCAACCAGAATCTTTTAAAAGTTTTTGCGTCAAACCGTCAAACAAACAAACTTACAAACTTCTGCTCTCGAAGCATTGATCGATTACCTTTATTCAGAATTAGTTTAGTTGAAAAATTGTGATATTCTTCAAACAGTTCCAAAGGAAGAGAGAGCTATCAGAAGGAGATTGATATGTAAAAGGATTAACGAGCATAGTCTGTAAACTTTTGCTAAGGTAAATGTATTCAAGAGTTACGAAGTAAAACTAGTCAACAGCAAGACGCATTCGCACTAGAGATGTTAACAAGTTTTGAAACTCTGTCTAGACAACAAGTTAGACAAACTGTTAGTACTTAAGCTGCATTGAATATAAAGGCTGATAAGATAAAACAAACAACATTATAAAGGTTTTTAAAATTTGCTAGTAGTCAAATGTTAATGAGAAATTTAAGGCTTTTGGGCCTTGGCTCTTGCTGTTTTTGCTTCATCTGTTCAAATCAAGATGAGAGCAGCGGTGGCCCAGTGGGAGACCCCAAAATACGAACAGTAAGTCGTGGGATTCGAACCCAGGCAGGCGCATTACTTTATGTAATTTATTTCATCACCACTGCTCTCAAAAACGGTGAAGGCAAACATCGTGAGGAAACCGGCATGTCCTAGAACCAAAAATTCGAAGACATGTGACATCTACCAATCCGCACTGGGCCCGCGTGGTGGATTATAGCCCATTCCCTCTCATAGAGAGGAGGCCTGTGTCCCAGCAGTGGGAACATTATAGGCTGATGATGATGTTCAAATCAATCTTGGATATTAAACAAAACAACATAACAGACTCATGAGGTATACCCACGTATACTGATACGTGGGTATACCTCATGAGTCTGTTGAATTATAAATAATGAATTCCCAAATATTTTCATAAATGGAAATTATCCACATTTTATTCTCAAAAATACAATTTCTTAATGAAAGCTCGTAATAGTGAGTCAGTTATTTCGGAACCAAAAAAACATTTAACAAAAAGTAACTAGATAAATCTAGTTACTTTTTCCACTGTACTTATCGCGGGAAACTTTTATGAGTGAAAATAGTGGATAGTCTTCCAACGTCTTAAGAGTTTAATTAATCTTTAGAGTAGTAGATAAAATGAAATCGGGTAAACTTCAAGTTTAGAGCATCAGTGGACGCATGAATTGATAGAGACTAAGATGATATAAGATTCATAAAAAAAAGTTATGTATCTGTAATTTTATTTATTTAATAATTCACTATATTAGGTACTGCTTATTTCTTTAGATCTTTTTTTACCGATGTCTACATTTTTAATAGATATTTTTCCCTCTGATTGAAAACGAGTTAAGTAGTAAATTAAAAAAGTTAATAAGTATTTTCAGATCTTGATCCTGCCAGCAGCAGATATTGAGTAGTGAATGACAGTTTGACATCCATGCCACGTAATTATAACGTGAAATTGGATATCTTTGACAGTAACGTGACGCCTACGACAGTCGCGTCAAGTTGTCAAGCTTCGACGTTCTCGCGTCACTAATTTGAATAAAAGTGGTTTTCATGAGAAAAGTCAGTTCAGGAAAATATGCAAAAAAAGTTTCATTAATAACACGGATAGAGAATATAAGAATGTTTGCATCAAAATCAGCATTGGTTTCACCGAAGTAGGCACCATAAAAATGTCGACTTGATCAATTTGAGTTTTGCTTTAACTTCGCAATGGGCCATTCGATCCTATACAGAAGAATTAGTACATAATGTTTTGTGCTAAATTAGTTTTCGACGCCTCAACAAAAGACAACAATATCTTAAATATCTTAACTGCGAAAGTTTGTAAGGATGGATGGATGTTTGTTATCTTTTCACGCGAAATTTACTGAACTGATTTCGATAATTTGGCACATAGAAAGTTTATAACCTGGATTAACCTATAGGCAACTTTTTATCCCGGTATTATGATCCCGTAGGACAGTTACCGAACATCACCTGGGTGAAGCCGCGGCTAGTAATGCAAAATAATACATATTTAGATTGAAAAACGATGGTTAAAATAGAATGGGTGTGGAATGTGGAGGACAAAATATTATGGCACATAGATTGAGGGATCCATGTCCAGCGGTAGATTGCAATACGCTGAGAAGTTTTTAGATTGAATTTTCATGAACAGCATAAGTAATGGACCAAAAAATCAAGACATTTTCTCAAAAGATTCATCGTCTTGGCCCGAAATGAGGTCTTTTTGTAACTGACAGCTTAACGAGATTCCTTCCTGAGAACAAAAAGAAAACTTTCGATTTAATTCACGAGTGTCTTCCTAAGTTTTTTGGCCTCTAATTTTATCTTAGTGTTTGTTTATTTAATTTTGGCACGTTTATTAAGAAAATCGACCGTCGTCGTCGATTTTACACAAACAGAAGTTTACGGTGGAGAGGTGGAAAATTCCCCAAAAACTTTTAATGTTCGATCTCTCCAAAACAATCTAGTTTGGATCCCAAGTTATCGAGTCTAAAATGTTGCAAATTAGGTCTAGTATCATTCATTTCAAGGAATGCACCCAACAGGATGATTGGTGACCAATCATTCTGTATATAACCAGTTAACGCTAAAAAAAAGGGAAGACTAAAAGTAAGTACCTACATATTTACAACGACAACAATAGGACACTTAGGCGTCAAAATACTCCTCCGCATCGCTGTCATCCGGAAACGACACCAGTTAATTAGTTTTATGCGATTTTTTTTGTATTTATTTCTTTGAAGTCGTTATTTTAGGGTTTTTTTTATTGATTGTGATAACCGTATCGCCATTCTGTATAGATTTAAGAAATATACCTTCTAACATAAAACTGGACAAATCTATGTTAACACATTGTTTGATCGATCTTCGAAACACAACCCGAAAACCTACCTTTGTTAGCTTGTTTAATAAACCTAACCCATTTTAAATTCTTCTAAATAACCATGAAACGTTGTTGTTGGCTTTTTTGTGTGAATTTGGAACGAGATACGTAAATAAATAAATCCTCTACACAAAGAACGTTTCCTTCGCTCAACGGTCATGACCGCTACCCCAGAATGAATTAACTCGCTTTAACCTAGCAATTTAAAATCTCGAATACCCAAGTTTACCTGTTATTTTGGACATATTGGCTTTAGGGAGAATGATTTACTCGGTAGGTTGTTTATTTAATTATATTTGACCTTTTTGGCTCCGTTCTATTTATTTTTGGCGGAGGCTAGAGAAAATTAAACAATTCAAATAATGAACTTCGATTGATTTTTTTTCAGACGTTGCCAGAAATGACAGCTTTTGAACGAAACTAATTTTGTCGATTTCGTGGTGACGTAAAGAAAAAGTAAGCATTGGGGTACATTGGCGCCGAAGCCAACACCAAGAAGTGCGATAATGCACTGTACACTGTTGTCTCAACATGTCTCCAAATCCACTCGACAGAAACATGTTTACATATACGCCAAACTAAGCGATCTACGTTTCACATTCGATTGTTCCGTTTATTACCCGTGGTTCGACCGCGTAGTGCTACTAGTAGGACCAAAGGTATTTTTATTTTCGATGATTCTATCAATCGGACCATGGGGAAATCAAGTTCTTCGCTGTGAAATCAAGGTCTCGTGTTTGTACCCTTTTTTTTTTTTTTCGCGTGGGAAATCATCAAATGACTTCTCCCGGTCTGGGCAGAGCGGAAGGGAGTGTCAGACTTGTACTGACTAAAACCCATCCATGTTCCTTCCTTGCCCTTTGTGTTCCAGGGCCGCGGTATCTCTTTCGAACAGTCCCGCAGCCCTGGCAGGCATCCGCCCTTGCGGGCCCCTCCCTGTTTGCTGACATCTCTTTGAGGCGCGCGTGGAACACGAATGCGCCGTCAACACGGCCTGTCGTCAAAAGACGGACGGACGGCGAGTTAGCCCATTACTCACCGTCCACAGGTCCGCGTCTACGGTGGCCGGAAGCCACCACATGACCCCGACGCCCGAGGCGTCTCCCACGGCGGCTGGGACGAGAGGTTCTCTTCCTCTCACGCTCCGCCACCTCCTTCGCTAGCATGACGGCTTCGCAGAAGAAGGTGACGGCGTCCCATTCCCTCTCGCTCCGGACCATGGACTGGACCAGGGCCGGACGCAATAGGTCGCCGCCGCCGATCGCCGCTACGAGGACACGGCGGTGCTCCGCCCAAGCGGGGCAGACCTCCACCGTGTGCTCCACCGTGTCCTATGGGCGTTCCTCGCAGTGGTAACACCCAGGCGTTTCCTCCCGCCCGATTCGGTGCAGGAACCTCCCGAAACAACCGTGTCCGGTAAGGACCTGCGTCAGGCGGAAGGTGAAGGTGCCGTGGCGCCTCTCCAGTCACTCCTCAAAGAGGGGACTTAGTGTGTAAACACACGATGTCATCACAAGTCGCTACATGTATATATAAATACCTCGGTACCTTAGTACTGAGGAAACAATACTCAAATGGATTTCTTACATTTATATCTACTTTAGAAAGTGCTATCATGCTTCAAAATATTCAAAAATGTATCAAAGTCTTCATTTACGAATCTGACTTTTCAAAAAAGTAGGCACTTACATTTGCAAGAACATAAAGAAGAAAGGGCCAACAGTTCTCTAAATAACTTATTTGTTTAGTAACATGAGAACCTAGTGTTTTCACATTGTTGCTTGAAAAGAGCTAAAAATAACTATTCTTGGTACGTAATTGTAAAGGATTCATGTTTTCTAGCTAATATTCAGCTGTTAGGCCCAATTCATGATAAAATATACTTAATGTGTTTTATATTTAGTAGACTATTTAAATTCAAGGTTTTACTAGCTGTGTGATGATTCTAAAATCTAGGTCTAGAACGGACGAAACCAAAGTTAGGTAGATAAGTTATAAGCGCGTTTACAGACGGACAGACTGAACCGTTCTGTTTCTAATTCTGGCATATAGTAGTTATGTGTAAAGTAAGAATGTTTTATTATTAATACAAAAAATGAATCAATACGTGTTGCTTTGTAAACCACAAATATTTCTTACACAGAATATTACTGAATCCTCATTAAAATTTTTAATGTTGATAACCTATCAAAAAATGGGAATTGTTTTAGGAGATTATTTCTTAATCCCATTCACGTAAAACATAAATTATAATGCATAATTATCGGGCGATCACGATTATATGATATTAAATGACATATACACGTACTTATGTACGTGTATTAGTCATTTACCATAAAATCTATACTGAAGGGTAACACGACATATCCACGGAGTCAGGATTTGTGCCTGGTTGATGAAAATAGACTACAAGGGACTTAAACATAACAGGCGAAATGTGGGTATACTATTAGATACACCTCTGCCTTACCCTTCGGGGATTACAGGCATGATGTTATATGATGTCATTCTGAAGGGTAATTCATTGAGGTTTCCTGTGTTTTCCTGGAGAATAATGTGAGAAAAAATTACCTGCAACAATGCAGGTAATTTTTTCTCACATTATTCTCCGTAAGCCCTCGCAAGAAAAACGACTTTTTTATCTTGTGTGCGATTTAAATCGCTCTTTCATCGCTCGCGGACAAGGACTTACATAACAACGTAGGTATACTAACATTGCAACGTCACTTTATGTGCTGCGTACGTATCTCAGTGCGTCATCCGTGTAAACTAACGCACGATTACATTTCCCGGCCTGATCTATCCGGCCACTCAACGATACCGTACGTGATAGCGCTTAAGCGCAGAGCCGTAGCATCATTCACATAGTCGAATAACTACGCAGAATGCCATCGCGTAAAGGCGTTTAAGTCGGCTCAAATGCTCGAGTCTATTTAAAGTACTGCAAAACGGTGCTTGATCGGTACTTCTCGGCGATTAGTCGTGCGACAAAACTGATTCACACGCAAGCTGAAATCTGAAATTGCGTGTCAGAAAATGCTCAGGGCGACAAAAACCTGTTTATCGCAGAAGTCTTAACAGGCGATTAACGAAAATCGGTTTGCGCTATAATGATATTTGTGGGTGAAGGGCGACTACACAATGCTATTTAGCGGATGATTGGAATCTGTAATATCCATTACCCAACACATTCCTAAGCGTAACGTTGGGTAGCTTGGGGCGTGTGTTCGCACCTTTATCTTTAATACCATTGCAGATTTCCTCATTAGAGATAATCATGATTATGGAAAGATATGATGGCGAGGCCGGATTGGCAAATGTCGCCTGATACGTGAATCAGCATTTTACAATATTTACCGAAAAAATTGTTTTGTGTGGTTAGGGCAAGTCGGTAGATAAAAGGTCGTCTATAGATATCGTAGGCACTAACCTGATTATTAGGAGGTTATGAAACGAATATGGGCAGAGAAAGCTCCGGTTTCTAACGATAAGTAGGTACTGAAAACTAACAAAAAAGACATGATCAGAAAATGATATGGCAGATATTATATCACAAATGATAATAAATGAGTTGGGTTTAAAAAATCTAAAATATACAATATGATTTTTTTTAAGTTTAGTTAGCGACTTAACTGTTCTGATCTGAAGAAGATAATTCAACCAAACTTTTGGAGACATACTCTTCAGTTCAATCAAATCAATTTTTTAACTGTACTCTATCTAATTAGTTTGCCATATACATTAAACAAACAGGAAGGGCCAAAAATGATTGAATCCTCTATAGTATATTATGCGAAGGGCGCTCGCAGGTTCGACGGCTCGCGTCACAGTAATCGATAAGCATCCCTTTTCTAAATGATTGATGTTCTAAATTGGGCCGGCAGTTACCGCACACCTTCCGTCGTATAATCAGCCACAAAATACTTGTTTATAAAGTTTAAGCTACGCAGGAATTGTGAAACACTGAGCCAATACATATTATGGAATACATTTTTCAATATGCTTCCTTGAAAACTGGCTCTTACCGCACTACGATTAGGTTCAACATGCAATGTATATTTCACACACATTTATCACAACTAGTGCGGAATTTTCCACAGATAACTTATACTTATACTATACTAAGTCCAAAGGTTCAATTCCTAAAGTCAGCGGTTATCGTCCATGTCTCTGTTCAAATCATCATAATAATCATAATTTTCATATTATTCATAATCATTATTTTCTTGTTTTTTTTTTAGTGCATGAATTACAAACTGGCTTAAAGTTTTTAAACACTTTTCATGAAACACATTTAATGAATCAGTACATAGATGTTTAACTAACACAATGCTTGCATCTAAAAACAAACACACGTCAACCGAAATAATTACCAATCTCCAACACAGCTGGAGGTAGTTCTATCTAAATAATCAATTCAGCGAACAATAACAAATGACATAACACCGTGGTAATAATGCTTGTTATTAATAACTGCCCACTGACAGCCGTAGATAAGGTACTGCCATAATAGGGGCCAAAGGAACATGACCATTTTATTACGGTATTATCGTTAGGCGAAATTGACCGCGATCAACCTAAAACCTCGCACTAACTGGCTACATACAAAAGAGCGATAAAATTAGTGTTTCTTGATGCCGCTGAAGGTTTTACGAGATGAAAATAACCTAAAAAAGAAATGGTTACCTTTATTAGCGGGAAGGGTGTAAAATATAATGTTACGTTCAAAGTTGGCCGTGTAATATTGTTATTGCCCGAAAGATGGCGATAAGAAATAGATAAAATATAAAGTTCTATTTCTTTGGGGTCGAAATGTCCTATTAAATGTAGGATGGATTTTGGGGGCCGACCTTGTGATGGATATACTCAGGTGGTTATGGTGGTAAACTTTAGACCTGTAGATTTAAACTGCGAGCATGTACAATTAATGTACGTGAGTGTACTTCCAATAGGCTCTCGGTCTTTTTTTTCGTTGGTAGTTTTTTTTTTATATATCTTTCCCCACCCTACGATTTTCCCCTGTATCATAGGTTTACAATCATTTAAATTCACAAACACCAACAGCCAGACCCTGAACAACTGTCTGTAGGCCATATCAAACCCGCGACACGCGGTGCAGTCAATCACTCAGCCTCTGCGCCAACCGTGCCGTCGTATTGTTTAGTATACCATAAGCAAAGGTGTCACTGTAGCAGTAGTTATAAGAGACCTTGTCCTAACACCATGAAATTCTCCTATTACAAGTAAAAAAAAAAATCTCCATAAATAAACCGTTCAAGACCATTCAAGCATTTCAGAAATGGATTAGCAACAAAACAATTGTTTCGGCAGTTCAAAAGAAAATTGAATAAACAAACGGGATTAGTAACGCTAACCCCAATGTTCTTAAGGCTCATAATCAATCAACACGCACGCACGGCCGTAATTAGCGAGTTCCTTGATAGATCACCGGAAGGCGCGCCGATGGAAACAATAGGACAGTCCTGTAGCTTGATTTATTTGCACTACGACCCATTAACATTGAGAATGTTTGTTTTGAAGGCCCCTTAGATTGGGTTTGTTTGTTGAAAATAGCACTGGCTTAAGGATATTGAGAGATGAAAATTGTGTCGATAATACTTGTTCCGCTACTGCAGAAGTGCTTCTGCACAGATAATTTGTAAGGATCTCCCGGCGCACGCAAACCAGCAGGGTCCAGCAGGACCAGAGTCCCAAGTAGGCTACTATTATGGTTTTGTTTTAAGAAACTTCTCCATAAAAGTCAAATAGCCGGCTAATGGCAATAGGCTAGGATAGATAGATACTCTTCTACCTTACCCTTTTGGGAAAAAGAGGCGTAATTTGATTATGACACTTAAGATTCTTAAGTCTATGGTACCTAACAACTTTAGTCAACTATTCTTATTTTGAACGACAAGACTTTGGAATAGATTGAGAAACCAGAATACTTGACAAATCATTCAATCTTTGAATTCAAATTGACGTTCGAATCTATTTCTCCATTTCAGATCTTTTTCCACGTAACGAATTGCCACAAAAACCCGGTTTCTTCAATGCCTCAGACATTTATTAAAGTTCAGATTTTACTTCAGAGTCATACGTAAATATCTTTCTAGATTCAATTTATTAGCTCTTACGTAAAAGATCCGATCTAGATATCAATTAATTAAAAAAAAATCTACATAATGATACATACGCGATGTGTAAAGCGCTAGGCCTTTTTTTTTACAGATGGGAAATCATCAAATGACTTCTCCCGCTCTGGGCAGAGCGGAAGGGAGTGTCAGACTTGTACCGACTAAAACCCATTCATGTTCCTTCCCTTTCCTTCCCTTTGTGTTCCAGGGCCGCGGTATCTCTTTCGAACAGCCCACAGCAAACCTATATAGGCCTAGAAGCACGGTTTTTTTTTTTTATATTGCAGTCTATCTGATTATGGCCAGACAGCCCATCGCAGATACCAGGAAAACGCAAAAAAAAATTGAAGTTGAGCTAGTAAGGAAAGGTTTTGAAAATTCAGCCCAGGGGCTTATAAATAGGAAAAAGTTCATATGAAAGTTCTTCTTCTTTGTTCTTTTGATATTCGGTTTAAGACATTTCCCAAAAAGAATATAATTCACTTAATATGAGAAATACAAGGTTATCTTAAAACTAAATATAAGAATTACTTAAGAAGAAAGTGTCGTAAATAAACAGGCTAAGTAGTAGACAGTAAGAAACACAATTTTTTGTTATGTTTGCACAATTTTTCAGTGTTGTGGTTAAAAGGAAAAAGTGAGTGTACTATTACATATCGATTCTTGAAGGCAAGTCAATAGCAATCCTACTACTATCACACCGATACACCGATATAACTATCTACAGCTTGTCATTTAATAAAAACTAAAATTAAAACGAGAAAGATAATTACAGCGAGTAGGTTCTAAAATAAAAATCCTTTGCTAATTGTAATCTGCTATAAACTAATATTACAATTTGAAGTGGCTTATGAAAGCAACTGAAATATTATAAACACAATATTGAATATTATGTCGTAGTTTTTTTATCATTAACATATTCGCTGAAAAAGAATTCTTTTGTAAAGAATGAGGAGATTAACCTTTTGTAAAGAATAAGGAGATTAATCTTTTGTAAAGAATGAGGAGATTAATCTTTTATAAAGAATGAGGAGATTAATCTTTGGTAAAGAATGAGGAGATTAATCTTTTGTAAAGAATGAGGAGATTAATGTTCAAGTCTTCAAGCAGGAATCAATTCCCATAAGTCGTATATTTAAAGAGTTTGATCTATGAACTAACCATTTTCCCAGAGACGGTGGGACGAGCCGCTCTGCAGAGTAGTTCAGAGCAATCTGCTGAACACGTCTGCTACTACTGCTGAGCGTGCGCGCCTACTGGGTGAGTGGGTCTTTAGCTTCACGCACTGCCGTCGTCGAGCATAGGCACATTGTTCGACGACACAATCTTCCGCCTCGCTGTTTCTTTACGCCTTGGTGCCACCTGCTGTTCTCCTCATCGCTGTCACTGCGGTGAAGCTGTCAACAACCTCGGCCACCACGGCCTGTCATGCAGCCGAAGTGCGGGCCGTTTTGCACGGCACGCTAATATAAACGACATCATCCGACGAGCTCTTGTCACCGTCGGCGTCCCAGCTGTTTTAGAACCCAATGGCTTGGCACGCGACGATGGCAAGAGACCGGAAGGCATGTCTTTGTTTCCTTGGAAGATGGGTAGGCCTTTAGTGTGGGACGCAACATGCGTCGATACTCTTGCGCCATCCCATCTTCCAAGCTCATCGTGCTGTGCTGGTGCTGCCACTGCGGCTGCAGAGAACCTCAAGCGGCGTAAATATAGAAACCTTTGTGGTAACTATATTTTCGAGCCGTTTGAGGTTGAAACTCCGGGGCCGTGGGGTCCGAGTGCTCATAGCCTATTTAAGGAAATTTCGAAACGCCTAGTTGACGCTTCCCGTGACCCAAGGGCTGGCTTTTACCTTAGCCAGAGGCTAAGTGTTGCCATACAACGTGGCAACGCCCCCAGTCTCTTGGGAACATTACCAGCTGACAGTGTTGAGGAAGAGTTTTTCGATGCCCTTTTATAGTTTGTTGTTAGTTTATTTATTTTAGTTTAATAGTTTTTAATTATTAATGTATATAGTTAGTTTAACCTAATAAATTTTATTATGAACTAACCGATATGCATAATATAACTACTCGTACTAAGCTGCAGCAGCTAGGATTTATTTGTTGCCAAGTATCTACATACATCAAGAGTACATTTCTAGTCAAAACAAACTTGCAATAAGGATTGATGCTCCATATAAAGAAATAAATACGTAAAGTTAATTTACCCACTCATTTAACAAATAATTTCAGAAAAATAAGATACCAAGTACCCACATAATGCCAATACATTTACCTGTAATACCTATGAATGAACAGGTACCAACATCAAGACACGACTGTTAACAATGATATCCCTGTTCAACCTTGGCTAGGCACCGACAAAGCGAAATCTCGAGTGTGAAATTTCAACAGCGATCCAGCAATTTAAAATGAGAGGTTCTCAATAAATAATAGTCAAAGGTGACCTCGTTTTTAGGTCGGAGGCAGCCCTCGTGTCAACTACTCACTTAACATTCAAGTTGTTAGTTAGTCATCAATTTTCCATCGCTAACGAAGTCTCATAATTAAGTTATTGTGACCCTCATTCCAACCCCTTTATACGTGTCGGGCAACGCCATTGAACTTAAATATTATAATATATCATAATAACACACTCATTTTCGAGAACATAATTGCCATTATGATTCTTCTTAGTTATATACCTATAAGAGTGAAATTAACTGTCTGTCTAAATGAAAAGCCACATCAATTTGAAGTTCAAAGGAGCCAAATAACGCCAGACATTTTGAGAAAATCTTAATCAAAATATTCTGTTTATAGTCATCATTACAGGTACTGGATTTGAACTTGGATATTCATTTATTTGATAGAATTCTCGCAAAAGGTTCTGTTTAATAAACCTGTTCAAGTTCTTATGACTTATGTTGAACACTTGAACCACATAATACAAAATTCCGGAATACTCTGGAAGCTGAGCGAGGTCCCAGGGGGAGTTTGCAAACATTCCACTACTGTTTTGACATAAAAGTTTAAGTTGGAACCGCTGAACAAAATAGTTGGCACAAACCAAAATGGGTCTTAGTTACCTGCGTGTGTACGAAAGGCTTACTTCACTCACTTTACCACATATGTATTTGTTTAAACTGAGCAGTGTGGGCTGAACTGGACATTGAAAACGTGCGTTAATTTGCAAAGGGCGTGTTTAATTGGACAAAGTGCGCTAATCTGGCCGAAAATTATGTGTCTAGACGGGGGTATTATGTAACAGTAATCTCGCCATAACTTACATAGCTTACATAATAGTAAGTACATCATAAAGGACGTGTTTGGAGATCGTGACTTTGGCACCTTCGTGGCATTTAGAGTCTGGCGTTGGTCTTGAATTTAGACATTTTCAACATTGGTTGTTGAATAACTAATTTTGGTTTATCTCTAATTTATGCTAACAAATATTTATTTGTCTTGAACACATCTTGAATATTTTGAAACCACCTCCCACGCACTAAGTAAATCCAACGATACCGTATATGTTTTACTTCAAACCAAATATTTATATATTAGTTAGACGATACATTATAAAGAAAAAACATTACGCTACAAAATATTTTTGGAACGACATCCAGTGGAACACTCCATACAGATATATCGTACGGCGGTAACTGCATCGGTTTTGATAAACTTTTAACGATTTATGATAGAAGTGGTGACGCGACGGCGATTCACTGCAACCGCTCTCCGTTCAATGGCCGCCGATAGTTCCGCAATGCAATTTAAGTTCGTTTGCTGTTTAGAAGTTAGGCGGATAACAGCTTGAAGCATTTTTATTCTCTAATATATCTGCTTGTTGTATAAACCGCCTCGTTAGACTAGTCGCCGCAGGCTTTAGTACTGAGTATATCCATTTGGGTTCGATTTCCTAGCTGGGCAAAAAGTTATTGGGTTTTCTTTGCAGCAAAGGAACCTGGATTTGTGCCCGGATGACAGCAATGGGCTCGCCCCTATAACATGGAACTAATACATTATTAACAATGTGCGTGAAGATAGGTACTGTCAGGTACACCTCTGCCCAACCCATCATCCCAAAAGACACGTGGTGTTGTGTGATACTTAATTATCCTGTAAACGTATACCCATACAGTAAAGGATTGAGGCTTCTCATAAAGAGAATTACTGCCCTTAATCACTTAAAACCTGCATGCTTTTTAGGTACGTAAATTAACTTGATTATGGTTGAAAATAAGTATATTATTTTGGGTCTAATATCCAGTATCGATACATCGATACTGGATATTAGACTGTCTTGAAGATAATAATATTACGTGGATACAGATACGACAAAATTTTGCGCAAAAAGTGACAGTGATTGGTCGCTCTCCCTCCCGCCATCTTCTAAATGAGCAGTTTTCAGCTGTTACTTAATTAAAGTTCTTTTTGCTAAAATATCCCCAAAGTTAGGGAAAAAATTAAGGGGAAACGCACGGATGGGCACAAAAATCTTTTTTCGAAAAACTTTTTTTGTTAAAGTGACTTTCGATATAGGTAAAATAATATGTAGGCATCAGTACATGGATTATGATTTTTCATCGAAAAAAACTAATATAAAAAAGCAGCCCACCTTCTTTATGTTTTACAAGTTGCCCTGCTTTTTTTCATATGAGTTTTTTTAAAAAGCTTATTGTTGTGAGAAAAATACCAGAGACTAGACAAAGAGCATTTTTTTTTATTCTATTAGTGTTGACAAAATTGTATGGGACTGTCACAACCGCCAAGCTGATGTCAATTTTGTTGGAAGTCATTGCCGAAATAGAAAAGTCCTACAAAGGTATCGCCAATTGTCTAGCTCAACCTAGCTCAGCTCTTGTCGAGGTGAATGTGATCCTCAAGAGTGGGTTATTACCACGATAATAAACTCTGCTGTTTTGGTAGTTAATCCAGTTAAACTGCGTAATACAGTAAAAAGACTTTTAACCAAGCCGTCAACCAAGCATTCTGTACATCAAACTAAGTAACTTTACGCAAAAATTATTGCTGGGAAACGACTTTTTTTTTAGGGTGAAAAATTACGTTTTACTGTAGGACTTAATGTAACGTACAGAAAACATTGCGCTGATGATTGGATTGAATAGTACGGTGGTCGTGGAGGTGTTTCAAGTAAAAGTCTTACATTAAAACATGTATTTAAAAAAAACTCGTGAAAAAGTTGGAACTTTGACCCCCAATATCTCCGTAACTAGAAGGTATGGTCTAGAACAAAAAATAATCGCAATGACGGGGAGGACCAGCGCCTTTCGGCTTCGTTAAGAGTCTTTTTACAACCTTTATGTAGCAGATTTGCATATAAATAGACTTGAAGCCAAGATAAAATTTGAGCTTGTAGTTGTTACTAAAAAACTCGAATTTGTTTTTATTGTAATAGAGCAATAAAAAACATGTATACAGAATTGTTTTGAAATATTTTTAATTCTGCAGCTACGAGCATGTGCCATAAATTTATTTTTATATTTTAATTTTATTTTTGTCTACGGCTCGTAATACTAGTAGTGTACCTACAAACAGCTTGTTTTTTTAACAATTTTAATGGTTCATGACATAGCTTTTTTAGGAAAAAAAAAACAATTAAATAAACATGCTTGCACTTAATATATGCTGCTATACATCATTATGGCTTTATAAATTTAAACTTGAATCTTAAACACAAATGATCATTAAAAGTCTTCGCTTAACTTGTAACTACATTCTTGAGGCCTTTAAATTCCTATCCTACTAGGAAGTAGGATAGGTTTTTTTTATTTTTATTTTTTATAAGCTTTCGCATTTTTAATATTAGTAGGAACTAATATTAAAAATGCGAAAGCTTATAAAGATGAATGGATGAATGGTAGTTACCCTTTCACGCAAAAACTATACTGAGCGGATTTGAGTGAAATTACACAGATAGTTCATAGCCTGGATTTGAACATAGGATACTTTTTATCCCGGTAGTACGATCTCGTGGGACAATTTCCGAACTCCACGCGGGAGGAGCCGCGGGCATAAGCTAGTACTGTAAATAACTACCACGATACGTAGAACTAATAAGATTGTTTAAAATAAAATCCTATTCGTGTTTTTAAAGCATTTCGATGCTATGAACATTCTTAGAAAAACTATCAAAAATTTTCATTAAACTTTTTCATTTAGCTTCTTAAAAATATTGACTGAAGTCGAAGTAAACACTTAAAATAGATTTTTTGAGTCACCGACAAATAGCTTCAGGGACCTAAAGGCCAATAACGAGAATATTAGTTCTTCTGTTTGTCCAAAACGTACACTACAAAATTGCTAAATTATGTTTGCGATAATTTTACAATGTAATATAATACAATAATTTCATTTCATTTCATCATTTAAAATATTACTTAATATCACAATCTAAAAGATTTTAAAGAATCTCATTACTTTAATTATGTTTGAATTAAAATAACGCAAATACTGTTGCTGAACTGTTAAAATTAACGGTATTGCCGTCGCCTATCAATTATCCTGTAATTGCTTTACTAACGCCTTAAGATTTTTTCTAAAAGTCCTTGAATATTTAAAAACCTCAATTCGTCTTAGTAATTTGACATATACGTAGGCGTAGGTAATTATATTGTCTCATATCATTACGCCCATCAATCACAGAGCCCGATCGAGGTATCGTGTACCTAAATACACCCCTGAGATCCTTTTTCAGTTGATTCGAATAGGATTACATATTCGATCAATCTCTCGTAAACCGCAAAGGTATACAGTTGCAGTTTTTGTAGGTTTTCTCGGTTTCAGTCGTTTGTGATGCCAAGTTTATTTAATACAGAAACGAATTTGTGCAATATTAACTAATGGAACAATAGTGGCCCAATGGTAACATACAAATAGTTAAGTCGTTAGTGCAAAACCAAGGTGCAATAATTTGTATAATTTTATTTATTTATTAAAACTTTATGCACAAGTAAAACTGTACAAAGGCGGACTTAATTCTTTGAGCATTTTCTTCCGGTCTACCTTAGGGTGATGCAGATACAATACACAGTAGGTGCATAAACAGAAAAAGAGACTAGAAAATATTTATAAACATTTAAGAATACATACATCATCATCATCTGCCTAGCCTTTTCCCAACTATGTTGGGGTCGGCTTCCAGTCTAACCGGATGCAACTGAAATAACAGTATTTTACATGGAGCGACTGCCTCCTCTCATAAGAGAGGAAGCCTGAGTCCCAGCAGTGGGAACATTATAAGGCTGATGATGATGATGATGATGATGACTGCCTATCTGACCTCCACAACCCAGTTAATACTGGGTAATACGATACCTCGTAAGACTGGTTGTCAGATTTTTTGGGCCACTGACTACCTGTAACGACTATCAAAGATGTACAAATGACAGCCGGGACCAACGGCTATGTGCTTTCCGAGGCACGGAGGAAACTCGGTATGTAATGGGCAGTCACCCATCCACAGACCAACCTAGACAAGCACGACTTAACCTACAGACCGACCCGAGCGGCTGTTATTATTTTGCCACGAGCTTAAGAATACATACATATAACAAAATATATCAAGTTAAGAGAGGAGAAAAACTACAACAACTTAATTCTGAGACGAATCTGCCAACTTCATATGAATATGCTCTCGAGCTTTTGCTTTGAAAGTGAACCGACTGGTCACTGTCTTGATACTAAATAGTGATACTCAATAATGTATTTCAAATCGGCGAAGGAAATATCATAAGGAAACTGGAATATCCTTAAACCAAATTGCAAAGACATGTGACATCTAAAAAAGTGCACTAGGCCTACGTGGTGGGTCACAGCCTCTAAAAGAAAAGCCCTGTGTCCAAGTAGGGGAGCACTACAGGCTGAACTATCACTGCTGTTCCAACTTAAAATCATTATGTTCCCAACCAAACCCAAATTTACGGACAAACTAGATTGTCCTCGGACAAATTAGTTCGTCTAAAACGGCTTAGGACTAACCAAATTAGCTTAGGGTACAACCAATGTGCTTCCTTCATTACTCCGAATGTCACTAGCTTTTTTCGTGTACCACACAATTTTAAGCCGTCGTAATCCAGATGGAAAATAGATGCTTTATTGTCCACCGAAATTGTTACACAGCTTTTTTTACTAAATTACTAGTTAAGTAGGTAAATCGGCGATTACAAGAGGTCAATGAAATATTGCCATTCATATAATGCTACACACAATGCATTCCTAACAATTTCTTGGCACCGAATTATTGCATGATGCATAAGTAAGTTAAATGTGCCTCAAAAAAGGTTTTATTTTATTACATTTCCGTGTCGAAACTTAATAGGTAGTCTACGCTGAAACTATTATATTTCATAAGCTGTTCACGTTGTTCGTTATCGGTTCACGAGTCATTTCGTGCCCATCGCGACACTCTGGCGCACAGTGCAAGCCTTTATAGTGTAGGCAGGGAGCTCGCGTTTTCGTTTTAATAAAGCATTGGAATTGGGTTTTTATAAATATTCATAAAGTTATTTTTATTTTTGTATTGGCACTGGTTAGGTTCCTACATACAGAATATTTGAAAAATATATTTTGCTTACTAAATAAATGTAATTCTTATTAACGTAATGATTGATATGATACGGGCTATTAAAAAAAATGACATACTCAAACTTAAAGCATTTATTTCAATCAAAACATTTACAGGCACTTTTAAATTGCCAAAGTAAATTCTAGTATACAATCCCAGTTCCAAGGCGTAATAACTGTGAAAGTACTGTTGTGGCTCATTCCAAAAGGTAGATAACTATGGAGAAAAACAGGCTAGAAACTTCATAGACTCTTTTAAATCCAAAATTTGTTATACATTCATAAATAGTAACTGTTTGAACAAGAAGAGTGAGAAATAAGCGGTCTTAATGCCACAAGGTATTATCTCTTAGTCAACCTTTGGGTCAATCACACTATCCTTAATTGTAATGACCTACAGTAAACACTGATATCAGAAAAAAATACTTCATACATCTTTCAAAATATTATTTTTTCTAAACCACCGGAACCAGCAATAAATAGTCTTGAGAACTGCTCTATGAAACTAGACGCAAGCTCTTAGCCTATTCTCCCACTTTATCGGACCACGCGCGAATGCTCTATTTAACTTGACACTTGTGTTTTAAAAACTAGTTGTTTACTACATAATGTATAAAAAGGATATCACCCAGCCTCCATACATTTTTAAGCTATTTTCAAAAGTACCGACAAAAATGAACTACTAAACTTGGATTTAGAACATCGGTGGCATAATAAAAAATGTTTATTATATTATAATCTATCTAAATAATAATAGTTTATTTTTGTTGTCACTTTTGAAAATAACCCATTCCGGGTGATCTCCTTTATTAAAAAACAATGTTCCCTAACAATATTTTAACACTATTTGCAGCTACGTACATTATTGCAAAATCTTCAAGTTAATATAATAGATATATTTTGTAGCATCAAAAACTTAATTATTAGGCATTCCAAAGCAATCTCAATTGAGCCCTATATTATTTTTTGGAAACAAAAACCTTATAATACTTGTCTATCTGTGTATTTATAACACAGAATTATTTCAAATAAAAATAATGACTACTGTTCCAAATATTTTTCCAAGAAAATATTTTTCTGTTCCAAGATTGTATTAGGCGAATGAATAGAGTTTACTCATCCAAATAATGAGCAAAAGTGCGTATCTAGGATGATATTAGCCTCTATGAAAGACTGTTATTATTAGCTGAAATGAGCAAAGTACGGCCCCTTTTATGCTGTCTATGAAGATATATTGAGGTCCAGGTATAATAAATAAAAGAATGGAATGTTGATGTACCTGGCACAACACTCAAACATACACTTATTTGAGAGTTGTGGCAGGTACATGGTATATTTTGCGAAATATGTCGTAGATTTTTTGCTATTATTTTGTCCATTATTTTAGATGATTTATTTATTTTAGAGAGTAGCGGTGGCCCAGTGGGAGAGCAGCGGTGGCCCAGTGGTAGCGACCCCGACTTACAAGCAGTAAGTCGTGGGTTCGAACCCAGGCAGGCGCATTACTTTGTGTAATTTATTTCATCACCACTGCTCTCAAAAACGGTGAAGGAAAACATCGTGAGGAAACCGGCATGTCCTAGAACCAAAAATTCGAAGACATGTGACATCTAATCAACCGCACTGGGCCCGCGTGGTAGATTATAGCCCATTCCCTCTCATAGAGAGGAGGCCTGTGTCCCAGCAGTGGGAACATTAAAAAGGCTGATGATGATGATGATATATTTACATTTTTAAATCGAATAACTTTAAACGAGCAATTCTTCACTTCATATTATAAAACAAAGTCCTCCGCCGCGTCTGTCTGTGTGTTCGCAATAAACTCAAAAAAACTACTGCACCGTTTTTGCATGCTGTTTTCACCAATCGATAGAGTAGCTCTCGAGGAAGGTTTTAGTATAATAATATGTCAACTTTTTGTATACATTGGCTAAAATATAATGATATTTGTTGTAGGACGGGAACGGGACCACAATTTCATGATTACTTTTGGTCGCGATAACCGACATCCACGCGGGCGAAGCCGCAGACATCAGTTAGTGTATATATATATATATATATAATCTGAATCTCGGAAACGGCTCTAACGATTTGCATGAATTCCGTTTATTCATTTTAGTATATTTTTTTTTTTATATTTTTACATATTTCATAAAATAAACAATATAAAAAGCATTTAAAATATAATTCCTATTATTATCATTATGACGTAACCGTGAACATGTAACAGCAGTAACGCTTGCGACCATTACACGAACGAGGTTTAACAAGTGGACTTAAGACCGATTTAAAGTGTTATTGGATGTTACCGTCAGGAATTTCCCAGAATAACCCGCAGCCTGAATTTGTGCCCGTGCCCAATTAAATGAGACTTAATATAACTGGCGATGTTTGGGTTTACTATAAACACACGTCTGCCTAACCCTTCCGTCGACAAACAACACGACCGCTAACACGGTTTCTCTCTCGCTAAGATCAGACAAACTTATAATTTAGGCAATTTTTTCCATTTTCTTTTTCCCACTACTGGGCAAAGGCCTCACCCATAGCCTTCCACTCTTCTCCCTCAGCGATTTTTTCCCTAACTTATCAAATTAAGGAAAAAAACTCATAAAATTAATAATAATTAATCTGACATGCTAAGTACTCATTGAGCCAATAAATCAGACTTTTTGCAGTACTATCAAATAGTTATCTAAAGAATATATCTGTCGATAATTCGATAATGCTTACCTCAGGAACCGAACGTTGCAGCATGGTTGGTATGTGACACTTAAACTGGATAGTATTATCGTGATGTAATCTGAACGGTGCGTAATCAAAGTCATTTACAGAATTTCACGCCGTTGTGAATTTTTTTAAGCTTATCTTAATGTCACTTCAGCCAACTTGTACGCGGGAAAACACAGAACTAAAAGAAAATGTACCAAGTTTGACATAACTATTCATTTTTTCTTAACAAATAGCGCCACTTTGAACTGTACACTCAAAGTGGTCATACTGTAATCTTCTATTGGCGTCGACATCGAATATTCTGGTAGTCAACAAGTTGCTTTCAGTGTAGGATGAGTCTACTTTTTTATAGGAGATTATATGAATTACGAAATTGATATGATATTACATATTTTAATATCCTGACTAGTTTTAGTTATATCCGGCATGATGAATGTGGATTTAGGTTGAATTGATACAATAAGTGTTATTTGAAGTAAAGACGCAGCACAAGCTTCTACAATCTATCAAATATCTTTAACCGATTTTCATCTTTATATTTTAAAATTTGACAGTTTAACATGATTTCTGATTACGGAATACAGTCGTAGTAATTTGGGTTTTTAAACACACGATAAATTTTTGTTTTGTCAAAAGGTACCCTAAGTTAAAACTTTTAACAGTTCTACCTCTGGTAGGAATGATAGCAATGAAATTGAACAACCTACAAAAAACCAACAGTAGTAGAGTCAGTGAATTCACACCAGGATTTGCAACTATGCACGAAAACTGATTGAATGACGTACAATCGTTGATATGAACTACCGCGGCCGGATTTCAAATTTTCCGCCCACACATCGTAGTTGCCGAGATTTTCAAAAAATGCAGCCATTTTATGTCCAAACTGAAGTTGGAAATGTCCTGAACAGATAGGAAATAACTGGATTTCTCAACATTCGGGCTATAGAAGTTGAATTGTTGATAAGAAGTATCTTACAAAAATAAAAGTTTGAGACTTACTTAAACTGTGTACTTGTAACATTGCCAAGTTTGTTAAGCAACAATATTTTAATAAAATATCCTTCCTACAACTTTTAGTACAAACCACAGCCCGATTATAAACCTAAATGTTCACCACCCCTGTATAAGAGCATCATATTACTTTTATAGTTCAGAAGGCCGTCTAAAACAGGGATACTCAACCTGCGGTGAGCCTTTCTATGCGGCCCGCCGAGCTTTTATGTGCCACGATACATAAAGTTAATTAAATATACAACTAAAGTTATCCGGGACGAACATAAGTTGAGTAGGAAGGGAAGGTATCGCTTTATCCCAAAATTCGGCAAGTACAACGAAGAGATTGCTTTTCAAAATCTTGATACGAACCTATAAGAATACCGGTTAATTTATTTCAAACGCTTGTAGTTTGTTTATAATTCTTTCGAAATATATAATTCTTGACAAAACTATGGATTTAAAAATACAGCCTTGGCCAAAAGTATTGAGCACCCATGACATCTTTCAGTTTTATGCGGAGTATCAAATAGAAACAAAACAAAACGTTTTATATAGGTTTATTTTACTATTAATTAATAGAAAAATAATATTTTGTGGGTCCACCCTTTGCCTTAATTACGGCAGAAATTCTTTTTGGTAAAGAGCTAACAAGATTTTTACAGTCTTCAGCAGTAATCGCGTTCCATTCTAGGCGCAGGTAGCGTTTCAGATCTTCTCTGTTGTTAATTGTGTGGCGCCTAACTCTACGCTTAAAAAAACCCCATAAATGTTCTATGGGGTTCAGATCTGGCGACTGGGCAGGCCAGTCAAGAAGCTCTGTGTTATTTTCCCGAAACCATGTCAAAGTGCGGGCAGATTTGTGGCATAGCGCGTTATCCTGCTGGAATGTAACTCCATCCATATTCGTGTCGCCGAAAAGTTTTGTGAATTAAGGCAGCAACGCAGTTTCTAGTACATTTATGTACTTAGTAGAGTCCATGCGGCCCTCACACACGAACAATTCGCCAACTCCAGAATCGGTCATGCAACCCCAGACCATTATGCTGCCGCCGCCGTGTTTTACAGTTGGGATCACACACTCTGGCTTAAATTCTTCGCCCACCCGGCGACGCATAAAGGTCACACCAGGTGTACCAAAACTCTGCAATAAAAAGAAAAATATTGAGATCCGGAAAATAAAATTACTTCATTTTTGCGTTTGGTTTTTAAACAATTTTATATAATTTTATTAGAGCATTAAATTGACTTACTCACCCAAAGTTTGATTCGTCTGACCACACAACATTTGACCACTCTTCAGCGGTGAAAGTTCGGTGTTTTAAAGCCCATTTATATCGAGCTTTTTTGTTGTTGTCGGAGAGCCATGGCTTCGTCCTAGCTTTACAGCCTTTCAGACCAGCTTCCTGAAGTCTTCTACGAGTAGTTCGAGCAGAAATTGATTTCTTAATTTGTTCTGACAACTCAGCAGCGAGCTCTGAAGATGTTTTTTTCCTATTTCTGAACGACTCTCTCAGTAACTGACGATCCTGACGGTCTGTGGTGATGCGTTTGCGCCCGGTTCTCGGTCTATTTTGATGTGATCCGGTAGCAGAGAATCGCTGAATAGCATATTGCACGCATCGGCGCGAACATTTCACAGTTTTGGAAATCTCTACTTGTAATTTCCCTTGCTCATGCAGAAGCTGTATCTGCACACGTTTTTCTAAAGAAAGTTCGTTTCTTTTTGGCATATTGCAACGATAACACTTAAAACTTTGAAATAAAATACCAAAGGCGCACTAGATCACTGGATGTGTTCACAACGAGCGATGGTAGCGAACTGATAAATAAATACAAAATTTGTAAAAGACACATTTTATTGCACCTAGGTGGTTTATTGCTAGCTGCGGTGTGGGTCATAGTGTTTAAATGTTTGTAGATGACTGACAAAAGAATACTTCAACAGTAGATTTGGTTTTCTCCCATACTTACCGTGAACGAGCGAAATTTGTAAGGTGCTCAATACTTTTGGCCAAGACTGTATGTCTAATGGCAATACTAAGATCTGTGTTTTCACCTGTGACAAACAGTAAATAAATGACTTATGAATTGATATCCTGTAGCTATACCACAACTCATGTAAATGTTCCTAACAAGATTCTTTGTTTGTAAAAACTATTTTCTACAAATAAATAAAAACGATACATCTTATTTTTAGCACAACTATAAAATACATCTCACAAAAACGTCCTTAACCTTAATCTTTTTCTTACGGAATTCTGAGAGGCTTTAAGGTTAACCAACCACACGCACTTTGTTCCCATACAATAAAACCTGTTATTTCTTTGAATAAAAAGATATTACATTTTAGAACAGCTTTGAGGACCGCCTAACAAATATTTCTAAGACGCCAAAGAATTTCTGACGGGAGAGAAAACATTTACGGGTAGACACATGTTGGAATTTACCAATTATTTTCCTTTTGAAGGATCTTGTGAAACACTTCCAGGAAAAATGTTACACTTAAATTAAAAAGTCAGGAGGACTACCTACTTCACTGGAATTAAAAGTAATACTAAAGTTAATAAGTCCACCGTCCTTCATCTTGCCATGTCTATTATTTCACGGAATCTTTTCTTCATTAGACAAGAACATACTTTTCAATATTTGATTATTTCTGTTTCTTGGAAATTGTCTTAGAAACATATAATAGCGCTACTCATATCTTAGATAATCCTCTAAGATCAAAATCGACTCCAGAGATTACAGAAAACATTCTATCATATTTAATGGTTATAAATAAATCCGGCAAGCAATATTATTCAATACTAGGTTTTGCCTGCGGCTTCACTCGCGGTAATTTCGAATTTGACAGTCAATTCAGGTTGTTATCTGCTTCTAATAATATAATTCAATCATGATTCAATAGACATGTGTCGCTATCTAGTATCATAATAGTGGTATTATGGTTTTCCTCGGGATCAGTATTTTTTTTCGGGATGAAAGATGCTCTTCGTACGTTTCTGTACACCTGACAACGTGTCATCATCTGCCTAGCCTTTTCCCAACTATGTTGGGGTCGGCTTCCAGTCTAACCGGATGCAGGTGAATACCAGTATTTTACATGGAGCGACTGCCTATCTGACCTCCACAACCCAGTTACTACTGGGAAATACGATACCCCTTGGTAAGACTGGTTGTCAGACTTTTTAGGCCACTGACTACTTTAACGACTGTCAAAGATCTTCAAATGACAGCCGGGACCAACGGCTTAACGTGCTTTCCGAGGCACGGAGGAAACTCGGTATGTAATGGGTGGTCACCCATCCACAGACCAACCTAGGCAAGCACGGCTTAACCTAAAGATCGACCCGAGCGGCTGTTATTGTTTTAGCCACGAGCTCCTGACAACGTGTAGGTATGCAAAAATTTCAGGATGATCGGTTCAGTGGTTTAGGCGTGAAAAGGTAACAAACAAACTTACTTTCGCATTTTTAATATTATAGTTAAGATTGAAATGAGGCTAAAGGCGATAAACAATCACACTTTCAACTAAAACTGCGTACGTGTGCAGAAACGAGTACCGAGTCAGTTTACTTAACTAATTAGTGTTTCAAAGTAAACGACTGAAGCTCTTATACTGCTATCAATACGTGACATTCTTTACTAATGTGGGATCAGGTCATGAACGGATTAGAAAAAAGAAAAGCATCCACATTGCTGATCACATAAGAAAATAGAAACCTTATTCAACAAATTTCCCCTTATATACAAGACTTTTCTCGAAACCCCTCTGGAATACAACGAGATATAATAATGCTGAACAGTTTAATACTCCAGCAGACATATTAATATGCAGGGAGTCGGAAACTTTGTTCTTTTTTCCTTAAACAAGGGCGAGTCGTACACCATAAAGTTTGGGAACACCCCAACCCCACCCAGATCGCCTTTCACAATTCATGCAACGTTGCCAAACGATAATACGATGCGATGTAATGATTAATTAAGTTGCAGACGGTACCGTTTATAAATTACTTTATTATATTCGTATAGATTCATGCGAAGCGTTCACGTTCTATTGTTTTGAAGATATTTTCAATTTAAATACATTTCGTTGGCAGTTTACGACGCCCACGCATTCAAATGCGATACATTTAAGTACCACACGAGCTTAAATGGGCTCAAAGCAGCTAATAAAAGAAGGATCGAGTGCGGGGAGCGCACAACGTCTTCGCTAAACACCTGTTTGTTATTCCGTATTTATTTCGCTGAGTTTTCGACTTTTTATTTACAGTTTGTTCTTTCAATCTTCGCAAAGTTCCCCTTAGCTTGTTGTTTTTTTCGCTGTTTCCGCTACTTCTTAGATACTTAACGGTAATTGCTTTTATTAATTCAAAAGCCGTTTAAATATCGTTGTAATAAAAAAGGGGCACGTCGCGCAGTGTTTTTTCTACAAGATAACAATGCTTTAACTTTCATGGTTTAAAACTAAATTTGTGCTGTCACTTACGGGATTTTTTTCTTGAGAGCTCCCGAGATTTCAACGCTATCACGGGATGCGCCATGATATGCCGTTACGGTACAAGTTTAGTTTATTATAACGTAGTCTGAGTCTAGTCACATCTGTAAATATATTTGAGAGTATTGTGATATTGCACAAAATATTCGTAACATAATTGAACTCAGTATTCATATTCTAGTTACAAAACCTGGTTTAAATTGGATCGCTAAGAAAATAATGAATATTGAACGAGTCAATTATGGAAAAGAAAGCACTTCACAAAATATATTCAAAAAGAAAAAAAAAGTAGAAGAAAAAGTTAAATCGGTTGCGTCATAATCTGGCATTGCAGCAACTGGCGGGAAAAATAACAGAGTCATCCAATTTCATAATTCGAATGGTGTGAAAAATACTTCTACCAGTTTAAAAATATATTATTTCTCACTAAGAGCTATAGACAGAACGTAAATAAATATTTTAACTTTATTTGGTTTTCCGGACAGTTCCGTGGATGGGTGGCCACCATTATACCGGCCCACCCATCCTTTGTAAAGCAAGTTAAGTCCTTGGTCTCAGCTGTCATCAGATCTATGACGGCCGTTGCAAGTAGTCGATGGCCCAAACTCTAACAACCAGTCATTCCAAGGGTTATCACTTAGATACTGGGTTGTAAAAGATAGATAGGCAGTCGCTCCATTGAAAATACTGGTATTTAGTTGTATTCGGTTACACTAAAGGTTGAACTCAACATAGGTGACAGCACGGTTGGCGCAGTGGCTGAGCGATTGACTGTTGCACTGCGTGTCGCGGGTTCGATCCCCGCACGGAACAAATATTTGTATGGCCTACAGATAGTTGTTCCGGGTTTGGCTGTATGTGTATCTGAGTTTAAATGTTTATGAACGGACCCAGGATACAGGACAAATTCCAAGTGTGGGGCAAAGTTTAAAAAAAAAAAACTAGGCCGATTATGATGAGTCTCGTCTTGCATGGCATTGTGACACTCATGAAAAAACAATCAGATATTGTTATGGCACAATAGCGTATAAACCACTGGCACACTCTGGTGCAAGCTACTGGCAAGTGTCTTCCTGAATCAATAGACATCACGTGGACAGAAAATGTAACTGAATAAGATTTTAATCTAAACGACCCAAAAATGTCTCTAAAATATGGCACAGACGTAGAAGAGTGGAGTGGAAACATCTCAGCTCGTGAAGGGTGAAACGTCTCTAAAACTTTCAAAGGATGGTCTTGACGTTAATGCCCACCTGCGGGCATATTTCAATTCTTAATTTTATTTTCCAGATTGTTTTTTTTATGGGCATGTAACAGGTTAACTGCTTAATTTTGTTATGAAGTAGTGTTAAGGTGTTTTGGGAACCTCAAAATATTTTAATTGGGAATAATGTTACACTTGCTATAATATTGTCTTATTAGTAAATTATAATCCTTGCTAATTAGGGTTCCGTACCCAAAGGGTAAAACGGGACCCTCTTACCACTAAGACTCCGCTGTTCGTCCGTCTGTCACCAGGCTGTAGGTACCTCATGAACCGTAATATGATATAGACAGTTAAAATTTTCACAGATGATGTATTTCTGTTGCCGCTATAACAACAAATACTAAAAACAGAATAAAATCAATATTTAAGGGGGGCTCCCATACAACAAACGTGATTTTTTGGCTCGATATTAATAACGGTGACAGGTAGACGCTTGAAATATTCACAGAATATTTAGTTGTAGATTAAAATAAAATAAAATATTTAAGAGGGGTATAATAGTACGGAACCCTTAGCGCGAGTCCGACTCGCACTTGGCCAGTTTTTTTTGTAAACAGTGTTTTTGTTTTGTAAACATCGTTATGGAACATGCGTCACACACAAAAATTCGCCGAAATACTGTTTTCTGTACACAAAATAAACTTAAATCAACTCAAATGGCATAAGCACAAGCTGTTCAGTTTATTGATGAAGGCAAATTCACGTGAAAATTCCCCCTTAAGAATTGTCAGTTTTAATTTGGCGTGTTATAGCTATATTTTTTACTGGAACTGGCGGGCCGTGAAAAATACTTGTCTGTGGTAATCTACGTAAGAATTTCATCATTCCAGAACTTGGCAATGAGTTCAATATGAGCATGAAAAGCCAAGAAGGATAGTTATATTGCACACGTAATATTTCTCTTTAGATATTTCTAATTTGATGCTGCGGGATTGAAATAAAATTAAGCCTGTACCCTTGACGCAGCAATGCTATGCATGTGTTCGAACACTTAAGCTAATTAAGTTAATAGGGTAAGTCTAATTTTAAAGGCTTATTGATTGACAAGTCACAGAAATAGGTTTTTTTATATGTTTACTTTTCACTTGTGTACATTCATCCGATATCCATGCAACCACATAATAATATGCAGTCTAACCAAAACTTACGTAAAACATAATCCTCATATTCCATGGTAGATACATTTTTTTCTACTGCAAAGTCGACATTACGTAACTCCCGAAGTTACACAAAGTTTGTTGTTTAACTAAAGCCCAGACTACACGCCGCAGTATTCAAAAAGGTATGTGTACCGACCACATCAAAGAGAAAGTTCCTATGTAATTTGTATAGAGTGCACACTGACGGACATCGTGGACTGACCAAGCACCGCTGTTACCAAATTGTTATACAGCGGCAGAAGTTATTCATTACTGTCTTGTAGTGTTCAGTTTGTTGGCAGTTGACAGGCTTTGGTTTAACATGATTTTACTACACGCTTGGATCTATTCTTCGGACAAATGTGTTGTACCTGCACTCATGGCTATTTACATTTAAGACCCATCTATTAGAGGCTATTGGTGATCATATTAGACCAACATCTAACCTTCGCGTCACATATCAAGGCCGCTCGTAACCGAGCATCCTTTGCTATGGGTAGACTCCACTACATGATTACGGGTAAGAGGAAGTTGTCACTTAGGTGCAAGTTGCGTCTCTACACCGCAGTGATCCAACCCATTATAACATACGCTTGTGTCGTATTTGCCTATGCCCACCCCCGCTTCATTCATAGGATGCAGACGCTCCAGAACCGATACCTCCGGAAAATCGCCGGAACCCCTCCTTACGTCCGTAACGAGTCCCTCCATCTAGACCTCAAAATGGCCACCATCCAGCAGTTCATGAAGCGCCTCTCCACGCGCTTCTTTGAGAGAACACACCAGAGAGCTGTAAAACATAAAAACCCCCTAATCGCATCGGCCGCCCGATACGTCCCAACGCGTATTAGTTTCGTTCGCCGTCCAAGGCATGCACTAGTAGTCCCCGATGACCCCATCACGCTCCTCCAGGAGAGCAATAGGGAAACCAGTACCGTTAAGAAACACAGACACAAAACGACCCTGTTCACACCTCCCCCCCCCCCCGACCCTTGCTAGAGCCAGCCCGTGATGCTGAGCCATAAGTGATAAATCAACCCCTAATTAATCTTACTCAGATCCAGCCTGTCCCCTTGCTGCCCTCCCCAGCGACGCCCTAAGCCGAGACTCGTACCCCACAGGGGGTGCCCTTAGCGTGTGGTCGCTTAGTTTATAGCTCATTGCCCCTGGCTGGAGGCCTTCACTTCAAGGCATCCACAGGAATAGACCGGTTAAGCAGTAGCCAGTCTCCTAGACTGAACTGCGAGATGCCATTAACAAAAGAGAAAAAAAAGGCTATTGGTGAGATGAAAATCAGACTGTGGGAAAATCCTACAAGAAACTCAAACAACACCTGGTAATTACTAGGTTTGATTATATTCAAATCTAGTACATAGGACATAGACATCAGGAAGCACTACACAAATGCTTCACAAAAACTTACAAACTTTCAATCGAGTATTGTTGAAATGTTGAACCTTAAAACCCAACATACACGTTTCGGTTTTAAAAAATCTCCGTCTATCCAGGGAAAAATAATGTGAAAAGTTTAGTCTAGTGTCGCTCGGAATGCTTTTTGGCTAAAATTATGATGTTAGCGAAGTATGGCCGCTTACGTATCCTGCACCCGTTATGGCACTTTAAAACAATTTTTGCATACAAGTTTTTGTACTCTTTTGCCCAATTAGCATACGTTCTGTTAGCAACACTGGGAATAAAATTATACTTAAGTTGACTATTTGTTTTACAAACGAAACATTGTTTGTATCTCTGTTTTAGAAGAATGAAATTATGTTTTTGAATAATTAGCACTTACGCCTTTGTTAAAGTAGTATAAACCCGTATGACAGGTTTATTTGTTTAGGTACTTAAATTGCAATTTGAAAGCTTTTAGAAGCTTTATTGAACTTTCGCTAGGTTTGTGAAACAAATAGTTAGGTGTAAAATATACGTCAGACAGTAAATAAAGTACATTGAACTAAGTATAACTCTAATCTAATATGACGAAATAAAATGCTTCCAGAATTATATTTGAATCAAATCTTTTTTTTAATTCGCGGAAGGCCATTTAGAGGTGGCCAAGTGCTACCCCTCAAGTGGCACGCGTGTTGGGATGGCGAATGCAAAGAAACCAAACGAAAGAAGTGGTTTATAGCACGCTAAGAGCCATCGAAGACTGAGCGACTAAGCTTTTAGCGCAAGAAGCAAATGACGCGCACGCGTGTATCTTGACGCAAATGGCATCGCCTAAGGCCGAAACGTAGGCCGTAATTTTGGTGACTCAGACCATCCAATTCAATTTTCCTCACTCTCTTTTCCTGTTACAGCTTAATAATAAATTTAAGCTCCTTCTTCAAAGAAGTAAGATCCCAAAACCGGCCACCACACTAAACAAAGGAAAAAAAAAAATAATCATAATTTCATGCCGACTTTTATTATTTAATATCTCAAAAACAATTACGAGAAGAATAAATAAAATATTCTCCCTACGCTTCATAATTCTGGTCCACTTTCCCTGTTTTCAATTCTTCATTATCCATTTATTGTATCAGATTTCCTCATTTCACGTTAAATAAATAATAACTCCGTGACGGAAATATTCCTCTGGTTTTTTCAATAGAAATCGGTCATTAAAACCTTATGTATCGTAGTATAGATCAAGACTTTGTTACCTCAACATGTGGCATTCAGACAATTCTATTTCCAATGTATCTCGATGGCCGATCTGTTTCGCCCTGGGGATTCGGACGCAAGTACTGATCCTGATCAAATTACATATTTTATGAATCCACTGAGAATTTTATTGATACGCCTAACAAGACATCTCGTTCGCTCACACTTCTTTGTGAGGAATCAAATGACTCATCCATAAACAGGTGGGTTTTGTTACGAGGGCCAGGACAATTCGGGTTTGTTTTTAGGGAGAGAATTCTTCAGATTATTGAGTAGGTACCTAATTTATTTTATTATAAAAATAGTAGGTATAAAGTAGCCAATTTTATTCAAGTGTATCACAATATTTTGCTACGACCAATCAATCGACCAATCGACCACAGGCATCCCACAGAGGCCAACACAACTGAACTATCTGGTCTTAATGTTACGTCTATGTTCTAATAATAACTAGAGGTACAACAATTTACCCGAACCGACTTAAATCAAAGAAGGTCTAAATTCCTGTTCGGATTAATTCTCTAAAGTAATTTCGAGAGGAACTATTCAAAGAACGCTTGATATCTTTGTGCAAAATGTATAGAATACGGATACTATGTTTTCACTAAATAAATACAAAATCATAGCGTAAACGAGTTTTCCAGAGACCAACGTTAATGAAGTTGTGAAACGTGGTTTTTTTGTAAAGAAAATGTGTTGCTGAACACAAAAGAAAAAGGGAAAACCCTCAGGAACCGCAACAGAAGATATCGAGAACTGCAACCAACACCACTTACAAAGGCTCTTCATTGAGAAAAGGCAAGGGTATGAAACCGCGAGCATAGGGAAGCCACAGCGAGTAAACCAAGGGAATAAAATTGCGTTTAACTTTAAAATTTCTTCTTCATAATTTCAATTTTTACAACAACATCTTGGTTCTTTATAAACGACTTCAGAAAAGGAGGAGATTCTCTATTCGACTGGTTGGTTTTTATTTTTGTAAGAATGTCATCATTCCGTCAATTATGATTAGTATTATTATAATGTTTTCTAATTAGTAAATAAAGTACATGCCCACATATTAATTTTGCTGTAGATACCTAGTAGACATATGTATATTTTATAGTACTAAACATTATTTTGAAATTTGTTTTACTTTGTAACCTCTGATTGATATTTTTGTTAAAAATACGAAATTAATAATGTAAGTACATTATTAATTTCGTAGCTCATATTTTGACACTTCAGTTTTACGATGTTTCGGTGTACTAACCCCGCATAATAAACATTTCGTTACTCGTGTTTGAAATACGAATAATCTAGTAAGTTGGTTCTTACTAGTTTACTCATGCCTGAAATGCATGAATGCAAACTAACGGTTAACAATCAGTTGAAATAGAACATAATTATTAAGAAAAATAAAGACAATGTTTTTAATTTTATTATTAAGTTTCTAATTAAATATCACTCATTAAAGTAAAACGTTTTGAATATGCCTAAACTTAATAAAAACTCTATTCATTATTTACTCAATTTACAATTGGGTAATTAATTTGTCTGTTACTGTCTCCCGTGCCGTGACAGTAAAAAATTACTTCATAATACCTGTATAAGTTTTAAACTGACATGGTGAGGAGCTTGTGGCTAAATAATAAGAGTCACTCGGGTCGATCTTTACGTTAAGCCGTGCTTGCCTAGGTTGATCTGTGGATGGGTAACCCATTACATACCGAGTTTTCTCCATGCCTCTGAAAGCACGTTAAACCGTTGGTCCCGGGTGCCATTTGTAGATATTTGTCAGTCGTTAGGTAGTCAGTGGCCTAAAAAGTCTGACAACTAGTCTTTCCAAGGGATATCGTGTTACCCAGTACTAACTGGATTGTGGTGGTCAGATAGGCAGTCGCTCCACGTAAAATACTGGTATTCAGTTGCATCCGGTTAGATTGGAAGCTGACCCCAACATAGTTGAGAAAAAGCTAAGCAGATGATGATGATGATGTTGGTCATTAGCATTATCATTAAAACTGAAAATATACCCAATGGAAATTTACCATGTCTGTTTACTATTTGTTTTGAGTTCCAAATATTTCAGCGCTGCACGCTGTTGCAAGCACCATGATCACAGAAAACAAAAAAAACTCAACCACCTCTCTTCATAAAAGCTCTTGAAAAGTATATTTTTATCCAGTGCCTGATTTATGTCACATATGCCCGTTTCGTCAATGTCCCCGTTTGTCATCAAAAAACAAAAGATCACGATTCACAACCGTTTCAAAAACAAAGTTTTTATCGTACCGATTCGTCATGATGTGTCTTGTGTGTGCTATTCAAGTATTTGTGAATGACAAACATCAACATTACCAAAGTTTATTCATTTAAAAGGTACGAATACAACACAGCTATCGTAATACCGAACTCAAGTAACTTGCCAATGTTTTTCAGGTCGGTTATGAACTTTAGCTACTGCCAACTGATGCAATTTCTAGAGAAACTTGGTGTTATTAAGCTGCGCGGTCTACCGGAAGGGGCATTCACTCGGCTTTGAGCGAAACATGCTTACACAAATTCATCAAAACTTTAAGTCAATCGGTTACAAATGACTGTTTATGTGTAATGGGTGTAATACAGGGTGTAAACAGACTCTTCACGAAGCCGTCAACCAAGCATCTTGGCATCAAACTAAGTATCTTAACGCAAAAATTATTGCTGTGCAACGACTTTTTTTTTAGGTGAAAAATTACGTTTTATGATAGGACTCAATGTTACGCACTCAAAACATTGTGCTGATGAATGGATTGAATAATAAGCAGAGGTGTTTAATGTAAAAATCTTACATTAAAAACATGTATTTAAAAAAAAACTTGTGAAAAAGTTGAAACTTTGACCCCCTCAATATTTTTTTTATTCCTGCAATAAACATCTTTCAATCTATTCTACTGTTTGTGAAATGAGTTTAATTTTTATTAAATTACCACTGAATTAAGCAGAAAATCCTGTCCTTCTTAATCATTTATAATTAGAGTAAAACCTTTTCTGTCTGTCTCTCAGTTGATTTAGGACCGTTTCGTTTCAAGGCTCTGCTTTCAGGAGGCTCGCGTTAGCGATTAACTCTTACTCTCTTATTTGGGAGGCTTTACAAATTCTTATCAGGCAATTTAGGATGCGGCAGACGTTGCTAAATAAAGACTTTGTAAGTAGAGGCGCGTTTTACATTATGCTAAGTTCAGTATCTGCGCTTACGTCCGTACTATAGCAGTTTTTGTTGTTCGTGGAAGCGCTTTTTAGGGAAATCAGATTCTTTTGAACGACGTAGTTATTTGGTATTCAGTACATTAATTTACTAGGTCTCCTTTTTCAGTGACAAAGGAAGAATTAGCCACAGTTTTGGTAAGATAAGATAATGTATATTTCGGATCATGTCATTAGAACGGACATAAAATAAATCGCAAGCACGCCAGTAGTAACATCACGCGACCTTCTTACCAGTCTACCCACACCTACAGCTTCTACAGAGTCGTGATTCTTTCAGCTCACAGCAAGGACGACATGCAGTGTCTGATCGCAGCTTAGATAAGACGGAACTGTACCCGATTCATTTATTGTGTTAAATTGTAATTTCAAGTAATTTGTTTGTTTAATAAAATCAGTGTACCGTCTGTTTTCAAACCCAAACCCATCTTCGGCCCACATGATGTCTGTGTCTAACTGAATAAATCCTGACCTTTGAACATATTATATAACAAGAGTGTACTTATTCATAATCACACGTTATTTTCGGAGATCACAAAATAATTCAACATCATGTATGGAGACATGAAACAAAACATACATACATATTTATTATAATAGAACTGTACACAAAATTCAATAGAAAGTAAAGGGTTCAGAGATCTTCAACCAATTTGTTTTTGTTGTTCTCTCTTGATCACAAACAAAAGCAGCTCGACTGCAATGTTTTGATTACGTTTTAATTAACATTATCTTGTTAATGAAATACCTGCGGGTTCTAACAATGTTTACCAACAATGTCTGAGAATATTAAGTTAGGCTCAATAACAAATCATTATTCTTCTGCCCTTATCTCAACTTATTCGGGGTCGGCGCAGCATGTCTTCTTCTTCTATACTTCTCTATTACTCGTCATCTCAGCAGTCACCTTCTTTCTTGCCATATCATTTCTAGTTTCAATTTCGAATATCGTTCTTATTGTTTAATGGAAAACTTTAGCATATGAATGTTCTATACAACGTAAACATACTGTGAAAGCTGAATAAGGCCGAACAAGAATGTGTGGAAAATAAAATAATGTTTAAATGTTAATTTTAGTTTGTGTAGTAAGCTTTGTAATAGTATAGAAATTTAAATAATTCTGTGTAACAGTTTCAGAGAAAACTTACTACTTATAACCTTAATAAATATTCTCTACAAATCACCCGAAATCTTTTCAGTAAGTAGACCTATTCGACTTGAAATAAATAGAGAGCCCTGGAACAGAATTTTATGCGCTTTGGCATAGCGATAGCTGTAATACCTTCCAAACATAAGTAGTCTAAACTATGGCGGATAAAAAAAGTTGTTAGGTTAGGTTAGGTTAAGCTTAGGATAGGTTAGCTTTGTTTCAATAATGTTCAGTAAGCAGACCTATTCGACTTGAAATAAATAGAGAACCCTGGAACAGAACTTGATGCGCTTTGGCACAGAGAAACGTGACTGTGATACCTATCAAATAAAAGTAGTCTAAGCTGTGGCGGCCAAAAAATAAGTTATAAGGTTAGGTTAGGTCAAGCTTAGGTTAGTTTAGGTTTGCTTCAATAATGTTCAGAAAGTAGACCTATTCGACTTGAAATAAATAGAGAACCCTGGAATAAAATTTTATGCGCTTTGGCACAGAGACACATGGCTGTGATACCTTTCAAACAAAAGTAGTCTAGGCTGTGGCAGACAAAAAAAAAAGTTGTTAGGCTAGGTTAGGTTAAGCTTAGGTTAGGTTGGCTTTGTTTCCAAAAAAAATGACTTTCCTCCTGACCAAAAAACACCCATTTTAACTAACGCGTACGAAGTCGAGGGTAACAGCTAGTCTAGAATAAAGCTTGAAGATGGTTTTAGAATACGGGTCTTTATCGCAGATCTTATTTTATGTATATTTCAAATACGTAAACAGGCATCAATCTTGGCCTGAACTAATTTCATAGAACTGTTTTCTATCCCTATATTTTTTCATTATGATATTCCTCGAAGCAAAAACATTTTAGGTTGTTTCTTTTTTTTTATCCGGGATAATTTAAAGAAATTAATTAACAGTTTCCTAGAAAATCGAAAGCTTATCGCAAAGTTATCAAGGTAAAAACGATTCTATTTATGAACCTAACTCCGTGACTTCGCGTAATATCAGAGAACGTTACTACAAACGTTTTTCTAATCAAAATAATTGAGTAGAACAAATAGAAAGTAGGCTTTGTTGTCGCAGTTCTTTTTACTTATGATTGTATTATACAATACACAAAAAGAAAAACGTTTGCTTTTGTATAATTTTGCGTTTTTCCTTGTAGCGTGAGCGGAATGCTAAGCAATGCCAATTACCTAGTTGTTCATTTGGTTCAGTTTGAAGCCCGTAGTCCGTAATAACGATTGATTGTTCAATTGCGATACAATAAGTACATAAATGTACATTAAACGTAGGTAGTTCGTTTACAGGGAACCATCAATATTAGTTTTAGTGGTTCGTCATGCGCCCTAAACTAGAAAAAACGTACTTAATTTTAACAGTGTTTTATTATGAATTGAAACATGAAAACATGCGAGATGTACAGACAACAGCACATCAAACTACCCGAAACTGTCAAATTTTCTCAATCAACCTTGAACTTCAGTATCAATATCACTACATATTATGAAACAAAGTCCTCCGCCGCGTCTGTATGTTTGTTCGCGATAAACTCAAAAACTACTGCACCGATTTTTATGCTGTTTTCACCATTGGATAGAGTGGTTCTCGAAGAAGGTGTTAGTATATACTTTGTCAAGTTTTTTTGCAGGAACGGGATCAAAAGTTTCATGATTACTTTTGGTTGCGATAACCGACATCCACGCGGGTGAAGCCGCGGGCATCAGCTAGTAATGTGATGAAGTTGTAAATCTATTAAAGAAATTTGACAGATTGCAGTGATCTCTCATGGAAAACTGGTATAAAAATTTCAACAAAAACTTTCAAGTTTTATATGACATCGCCAAAAATGTCTAGCCCTGTCTATGTGTGTGTTCAAAACAAAATTTGGTCTTCTATATTTTATAAACAAATTATAATCTAAATGGACCTTTGCGTTTTGTTGCGAGCAAGAAACAAAGCATAAGAAAACGAAAGAATGAACGGAATGAAATGCGAATTTAATTTTACAGTTGGCCGGTCTTTGAATGACAAGGGTGTATGTGGATGTGTCGCGGGGATATTGCTGATTCGGGATTTTCTTAATGTTATTGTTGTGTCGTATTGTTACGAGTATGTTTTGTCCCGTGGGTAAACAATTTTATATCAAGAAAATCTTATTTCTCTCTCTCTTTCTCTCTTATATTTTTTCAGTACAGTTAATCAAATGTCAATCATTGTGTTGGCTAACGTAAACGCGATATATTCACGTCGTGTCGGCTTTCTTGTGAATGTAGGGAAAGCATAACATTCTATTATAACATGACGCGTTTGGTTATTCATGATGTATTCTTTGGCGTTTTGAGTTGGTGATAAATTGTGAGTACAGTGTGGGTAGTGAAGCGAGGTTTTTGGAGATCAAGTTTGAGTAGGAAGCGAATATTATTGAAATGAATTGACTGATTTTGTTTGTAAGGTAACGTTTTTTTCACATGTTAGTAGGTAGAACTTAGAGGAAGGCTATGGGGGAGGCCTTTGCCCAGCATTAGGACAATACAGGCTTTAAAACCATTTTGGCAGAACTACAGAACTGTAACTGCTACAATGCAATGTTTTTTTTTTTATTATTAGACAACTGCGATAATAATATATACAGGGTGTAAACAGACTCTTCACGAAGCCGTCAACCAAGCATTATATACATCAAACTAAATAACTTTACGCAAAAATTTGTGCTGGGAAACGACTTTTTTTTTTGGGCTGAGAAATCACGTCTTACGTTATCGTTTTTTTAAATACCTGTTTTTAATCTTAGATTAAAAACAGATATTTAAAAAAACTTGTGTAAAAGTTGGAACTTTGACCCCCAATATCTCCGTAACTAGAAGGTTCCCAGGTATGGTCAAGAACCAAAAAATGATTGCAATGACGGGGAGAACAAGTGCGTTCGGCTTCGTTTAGAGTCTGTTTACACCCTTTATGTATGTATGTGATAGATGTATGAACGCGGATAACAAGATTGTCATACATGCATGACAGTTTTCAGTACTACGTACCTGAGCTTCGAAGAATAAAATCCAACAAGGTCAGGAAGGTGAATTTCTGGTTTGTAGGCTATTTCATGGTACTACACTTTATTTAATAGGTATAATATCATGTTGTGTCGTATATGACATAAAAATGCACTATCTATATCCGATTATGAAAAGTATAGGTAGGTTTTCGTAAAATCTTATATCCTTGCCGGTTGCAGTTTCTTCAGGTAATTTTTTTATGAAATCAAAGTCGTAGGCTAGGTATAAATGAATAACACAGAGAGATAACAATTTCCTAGACATTTACAATATTGTCTGTTGGACATTATTACTGCTACTCACGTAACTCTTTAGTATATCCTTTGAGATGATTTCTTTCTCTTTGTTCATTTATTTTAGAGACATTAAATAAATTATTTTATTACTTCGGACAATGTTTATTTTCTTTCTGCCTGTATTTAAGATGTACTTTTAGTAAATAATGGATTTAGTATTAGCATTGATGTTTACTCATTTTGAGACAACAGATAATTATTAGAAAATGTAATGTCCTGTTAAGTATTTTGTGTGCACATAAATAAATAAATAAAATTTAGTTTTTAAGACTAAAACACTGTTATCATGGTCAATATTATTATTAAAAAAAATAAATACATTACCACATTTATTCTAATAATCTATTGTAAAGAACATCCAACGCGTTCTCGTCTATCTTTGTAGCACGATTGGCCTACGCCGTAGCACGGCTGGCCAACGCCGTAGCAAATTAGCTACAACAGTTACGAGCACCTGACTAATACGTACTACAAATGTCAAACATATTGTTTTGTTGCCAAATAAACTGGCAGTATTGAGTGGCGAAACGTTAAAGTTTGTTATGTACTGAACACGGCTCTCTGTCCTCTCTCGGGTCCAGGTAACAACTTCTCAATTCAAGACGTGAAATCGTCGGAAACCGGTGCACTTACTTGCAAGTGTGGAGGCGGGACTCAACTTGAATGTCGTGTTTCACTTCTTCACAGGTTTGTAGATAAAAGTTTTATACTATTCTTCGCGCGTCACAATAGGAATCGGTCGGTAGACTTCATTTTATAAATATAGAATGCATAAGTGTGAATTCTTTTAAGAATGGAGTAAACTTGTGTGCAGATTTTTTTAATGGCCCAAGTCATGTGACTGTTAATTTTGATAGGTAAAATATTGATATTTTACCTATCAAAATTAACTTAATTACTGCCAACGCCAATATGGTTCTGTTGTTCCAAATCACTGCTGGATTAAGCACTTTTGACAAAATAGTTGTTTAACTACACTTAGTAGTACGGTCTTTTTCCGGAAGACGTTGCGTTGGAAGGCCTCCCACTAGATGGACCGATGACCTGGTGAAGGTTGCGGAGATCCGCTGGATGCGAGTCACACGGGACCAGTTAATGTGGCGACATTTAGGGGAGGCCTATGTTCAGCAGGGGACGAAATCTTGATAAAAACAGTTACGTACCTACTGTGCAATTAAAGGTCATTTAATTATGAAAATGTTACAAAAATAAGAACATTCTCACATAAATTGATAAAAAAAAAATCCCCATATTTCTTTTAGTACGTTGCTATCTCAGTTTCGGCACCAAGAGGGTTATAAACGAGGACGTGACGTCATCGCGCCGTATCCGAAACGTGCTCAACACCTCATTCGGCCACACTTGATGCGAGCGAAAAAATTACCTCTTATATCATACAGAGAACGTAGCACGTTTTGTTGATTTTCTTACTTACATTATAAGGATTATCTGAAAGTATTAAGGTACTACCGAGTTCACCAACTGTCGACCACTTTTGAACCTTATTATTTATGGCATAAAGGTGAAAAATAGCAGACCGTCAGTGAACTGGGTACCTCCGGCCTCAACGTACTGTGCTTAGAACATAAAACTTTCGTAATGAAATCTTCATGCACACGTCAGACCCAAGTTCATATGCCCCACAAACATGTTTATCTGTGGCTGTTTGTACCACGGGAATGCACTTCCAGGACAAAAAAATTATCCTATATGAAATAAGATGAGGTGGACTCTTACCAAAAAGATTGGGCCCAACTAGCCAAAGACAGGCCTTTGCCTTGCAGTGAGACATATCAAGCTCATCATCATCTGCCTAGCCGGTCCAGTCTAACCGGATGCAGCTGAATACCAGTATTTTACATGGAGCGACTGCCTATCTGACCTCCACAACCCAGTTAGTACTGGGAACACGATACCCCTTGACATATCAGGCACGTAATAAAAATAAAATATCCTAACATAAGGCAAGGTGTTCCTCTACACATTACGAAATACTTTCAGTAAAATTCCTAACAGGTAGACAAAAATAGACACACCGACAGATTTACATGCACATCTATAATATAATATTTGAAAGGATGATATTTCGTTAGTGATATACGATGTTATTCAATTACCTTGAAAATAATTCGCTGCATGACAAAGCAATTTCTCAAATTACATCACCAACATGATAAGAAGCGCTATGTAGATATATCAAGATAAAAGTAGCGATCAAAGTTAGAATGCAAGGATTGCAAGGTCAACGTACTCAAGAGCATGCATCTTTACCCAATCGCGATGGTATGTAGATATTTCAAGAAAAGCACTGACATAAAAAATAAATTATATAGAGTGACAGGTAATTAGTGACCGATACTTAAACACGTGATTGTACTCATGATAATAAACAACTTTCCCAAAGTTTTTTTTTTTCATGCATGGACTTAGTAAGAGAAAACTCTACAGTAATCATGGAACTCGGTTTTGCATGCACATTTAAGAGGGCTATCACAAAATTAAAGAATTCAGTTTAGGTAAGTTAGACGGCATGCGGCAGTGGATGCGCAAGTGTGCATCTAGCGAGGTATACTACGCACACATGCAAACAGCTATGCTTCGGATTCCAGGAACAAACTAAAATGACCAAACAAGCTAAGGACCGCCCGTTCCGAGATTTATATTGATTTTTAGCATTGCATAAAACAATTGTTTTCAAGTAGTATTTTACTTTTAAATGGTCTAATTATTTTTTTCAAGCAAGGTAAGATAGTAACCTTACTTATTAAATATTTTTTCTTTGAATTCGGATAATATATTCATAGATAAAAAATATCATTTCGGACGAAAAAAGGTCATTTTTGGTGTATTTCTGTATGAAACATAAAAAATTGATTAAAACATTTCAAAGTACACCACTCAATTGTACCATGGTCATTTTTATATAATATAATATTATTATATCTTTTATTTAACAAAGCATCAAAGATGCCCAAAAGTAGGATTTTATGAAATAACCTTTGCAGAGATAAGGTTTTTACTCATGTACGTAAACAAATTGAAATATTTATTTAAAACATTCCCGAGAAAAATAATCAAACTTTCTCGGGCAAATTTTTTTTTATTTTTGTGGCCATATTTAAACCATAATCACACATCAAAAATCGAGTAAAACGCTCAAATACAAGAAAAATTGTGATAGCCCTCTTAAAACTGACATACATAACCAATAGGTCAGAGGCGCGCGCGCGAGTATTTTTTACGGCTGTTGCTTTATTGTGATAAAAGTGAAAAAGTATTTTTAAAAAAATGTTTCTTTGGGAAAGTTGTTTGTTATCATGCGTACAATCACGTGTATAAGTATCGGTCGCTAATTACCAACATACGCAACATAAGTATATAAGTACATAACATAAGTATATAAGTTTTCGGGCCAATTATACATCTCACATGGGATTGAATACAAAAAGATTCACGGTCCGTAATTACTGAGTTCATTGTTTTGCATCATTGGTATAACTCCATATTCATGGACTTTATTTTGCTGGCAGCTCTCAGTTAAGTAAGTTTAATTTTGATGCCGTAAAACGAGCCTGAATTGAATTATTTTTAATATTCAAAAATGCTTAATAAGACCTTTAAAATGGAATTAAATAACTTAGAAAAGTAATAGACTAGACAAAAGCTTTTATTAAGAATAATAAGATGCCAACAATAAACAGCTGAAAGTAAAGAACATAAATAAAAATGAGCACTGTACTCGAGGCAGCAGAAGAAATAAAACTGAATCTTAAGTAGACAGATAAGAAGGAGAGTTGCTTTATAAGAATGACTTTCTGTTCAGGACCAATGATAAGAGCTCTGTTAAATGGCTAATTAGGATTATGAAAAGCAAGTGAACAAACGAGATCTTAATCTTATTTCTCAGTAGGGAATAGCCTTTTGAGGGAGATTCTGCTTATTTTATTCAAATATAATTGTCTTAATAATCCAGGACTGTTGCGAATAAAAAGAAATCACGTCGACTCGCTCGTTGTCATTCACTTTGTACTAATTAATAAAATTACGTTTCATTTTTGAAACGCTCCTGTTGTTAATGAAAGATTTAAATATAATTGTTTGAAGTTAAATAATAGACGGTTGTATTTTAAATGTAAAGTCAGTCAGTAAATTGTCTTGTAAATAATAAAGCTTATTATTTTAATTTAGTCATGTTCGAAATTGCTGCCACAAGTGACTTTAAGGTCAGGCCACCCTTCTCAAGTTTTGTGAACTTGAACTGTCCTGTATCTATTTAAAACCAACTAAATGGGAAGATTTTTGATTATGCTTCTCAAAATATTTTCATGTTATATGAGTCTTACAATGATGATCCAAAGGATCAAAAAAACCCAGATGGATTGATGATCGAATCACAATTCAATAGACGACGCTCCTCCTTTGTGTTAGCTCTTAACGTAATCTCTTTCTGGATTTCTATGACACCCACGCGATCTCTTTGATGAAAATATTATAAGAAAAATATAAAGTAATCTATTCAAAACGTAGCTTTACTTAGTACGTAAGTATACGTTATAAGTACGAATAGCGTCTCCTATCCGCGGGTATAAAAAGATTTCTCCGGAACCTTTTCTCCGTCCCGAAACGGAAGAACTTCTTTAACTATTTATGAGCCTTAAAGTCTCCCGATAACGATGAAATCCGGGCAAATTACCTCTTATCTAGTTCACCCTTTGTCGCGTGTCGTTTATACGTTGTAAGCATAATACTATTATGAGTGGCAAAATGGGATGATAAACTTACTTTGTCCCGATGTCGCCCCAATGTGGCGAATAGAGACAATTATCACAAGTGAATCACAGTTTTACACGATAAAGTTCGGGATTTGTGACGAGAGCAGCTGATAACATCACACATATTGTGAGGATTTCAAACTCTGTCTGACGCTAAAGTTCCAAAGTTCGGATCTGGTTTTCGAACTGTGTTTCGGTTTCCAGGATCTCAAGTTTTCTCATTAACTAAAACGTTATTAAGACTGCTAAGTCTGACAGTTTTAATCTCACAGTTTACCAGTTACTGCTAAGTCGTATGTCAAATATTTTCCCTTCACTTAAACGTGCTCCGTTTTCAAGAGATTTTCTTTTTACCACAGTTTAACGCTATAAAATCTTTTTACCGCAGAATTCTAAACATAAAAGACTGACGCTAGAAACTGTAGTTCACACCAACGAACTATAAATTTAAAATTAAGTTGAAGTTGAGATACTTCGCGAAGAAATTGCTATTTCGAGAGTGCAGTTTAATATTTAGAATGTTACAAGCTGTCGACCTCGAAAGCACTGTGGTGAATTCCGGAGACTTGGACAAGAAGATGAAACTAATATTACCGAGACGAAAACAACGAGATAACAGTGCTGTGGAAATTGTTTTATTTTATGCTGTATTTAAACAGTAAAAAGTGGCCGACGATTTTCTACTATGTATAATTAATACAAAAAAAAAATTGCATGAGAATTGATTTCAGCGATCTTTTAATTCATTTGATCATTGTTAATATTTTCATTGACTATGAAGTTATAGATTTATCCCATTTTATGAATTTGTTGTACGGTTACACATTTTCTGTATTGAAGAAATCAAAATATTTTTAGTTAGAAAATCATTCCATTAATTTCTATAAAGTTAGCTCTTCAATAAATCAGAATCTGTGACCCAACTTCAATCCGCTCAAAGTAAACCACATTTCAGCCCAAAAGCTACCTTGCAGCAAAAATATAGCTGAGTTCAGATAATTCATGTCGCAAGGCGGTCTAAATATCGTTGTTTACATCTTGCCAGATAAAGTCATAACTTGGGAAGGCTTAGGCAAGACAGTAAGCACCTAAATTCTTGTTTCATTCTAGTACCAAAATAGTTGCTAAACAACTTGGTACTTTGTAGTTGGGGCTTTTATAAACGAAGGGTATATAATAACAAGTCATATTTTTATGGATCTTGGCGTAGCGTGGGTGACGTCAACCTGGCTTTCCACGTGATAAGGGTCCGGTCAACCCGTGTAAATTCATAACAAAGAAAATATTTCAGGTATCTATTACACGGTTCAAATGCGTGCGAAAGATTTTTCCGACTAACACTGAAAATATTGTGTTGCGTATCATTTTGCGTGAGCTTCGAAAATAAAATTATGTCAATATGGCTTTCTACAGATGCCTAAAATGAAACTTAGATAGTTATTGGTATTATACACAATATTGCTTTCTAATCAGCTTTCAAATCAGCTCAAATAAAGGGTTTATTTGAGCTGATTTGAAAGCAATATTGTGTTTGCTTAGGACCACTTAGTTCGATAATGTATCATTCATGATGCTGGACAAGATTATATAATTCGCGATTAAAGAACTTTATGTTAGTAAAAAATATTGTCAGGACTTGCTAAGCCTATGTTTGTTTTCAATAGTAACACCGCTTTTCAGTGAGTATATTGAATACTGTTAAAACGATTCTTCTGAAATTCTGGTAACTCTGTACCTACCTAATTTATAATTATGTTCTTTCAGCAAAAAGTATAACACACCGTGAATCCAGTTTCTCCTGAAAAAACATTGAAGGCGTGCACTTTAATTAAATGTTTAATTGCAGCTTACCCTAGCCACATAATATAAATTAGAACAGAAGGTTAATCCTGCAATATAACAAGCGGCAACATCACATGTAGTCTAAACGCTTTATGTATGTACTTAACCAGTACTTTAGTGACTGGCATTTAAAGGTAGATTAACAGATCAAATAAATATGGAACGAGCACAAAAGCGAGAACATTATTTTCTTTGTGCTTGAATTTTAGTATAAACTAACAAACATTTTCGTAGAGTGAGAATAGAAGCAGCATTTACTGGTTTGGGCTGAGAATCTAAACTGATCTTCAGATAATTCCAGATCTGAATTAGGCGTCTATGTGTGCGGACCCCTAATTTTATTACTCGTCTTATGGAGCTAACCTTCTGATGATGATTATCTATTTTACGCCATAGCGGGTAGAAAAAGGTGAATATAAAGATAATTGCCGAGCGACGGTTCGTAAAGCCGATGAGTTTAATCTAAGGAGCCTCGATCGTGCTATGATTGGCCCACTAAGCACAGCTCATTAATTTGAAGCCTGACTAGTTTCTTCGCGAAATTACTTAATCTAAGCGAAGTTATATTTTCTTTAAATTTATTACCATGGAAAACGATTCACTTGTTAATGGAATAAGTTTCTTAACAATGATACCCTATTAACGTTTTAACATTGGCCAATCAATGTAGTGGAATGCAAATTGGTGCTCATCGTAAGCCATTCTCGGTGGTTAACCGATCATTATTGGTTGAATCTCGTGTTCAGGCTTATAACGAGCCGTCGTTTACAAAGCTTGGCAAAGTCTTTAGTTTTCATGTCCTGCAAGCGTTTACCTACAGGTAAAACTAAATCCAATTGATTTTTTTAAAGGAGTGCTATTTCGTCTCCTGAATGATTGTACGTATTGAACATCAACAAAATTTTTATTAGTTCACGAGTTTTTTTTTATTACTGTAGAAAATTATGAACAAGCATTGCTTGACTTTTTCTTCCAAAGTTTCAGATTTTAATTTTATGGCTTTATCATCCCAGTAAAATAAATTGAATTGAAACCCAAAAATAGTTCGGGAAATTACTACTTTTATTTGATTTTACGACATTGGCATGGAACATTTGAGTGTTCGACTATTTTATCAAATCAATATTTTACGTTTCTCAAATATTTCTGAATGCGCTAAGAGACACTAAGATGAATAGAATATCAGTGAAATTACTAGCCTCATACCTAGTTGAGCGTTCCACTTTGACTTTAAAAGCAAAACGTTTCAAGCAACGGATGAAATTCTGCACGTAGACGGTAGAATCTTTGAAACCACGGCAGGCATATATGACTCCTAAGGGAGTGAAGAAAATGTAAGTTTCATACGACTGAATTGGATTCCCATCGGTTTTCCAGTGGGAAAAGCAGGACTTCAGTGATGCAGAAAGTAAAGGTATGATTGTACACTTGAGGACAAAATAAAAAGTTAAGAAGGTAAGTGCAACGTAGAGAGCAGTATTGATAAGTTGTTGAAAGGAAGACCGTTCATTGGTGCTGAATTTGATGCCAACGTTCAGCAACAGAGTGCGTTTTTCGTTGCAGCAATTCTGTTTTTCCCGAATTTTCGCAAGATATTAAGGTGTATTTTAAAGTAATTAGTACTGGTCGTCTTTTAGATAGTTATCTAATAACAGTTATAAAATTGTTAACACCATCCTCAATATTGATCTTTATCCTTTCTCTATTTTACTTTACTGCATTTCATCACATAAGCAGCTTGAAATGAAGTCAATAAACAGATTGACATACTCAGTCTAATTAATACCCGTATCGTAGGGTTCAGTAACCTATCACAAGTTTGTACAGTACGTAGGTACACGGGACACTCGCTTTACGCAAACAGGATTGTATTCAGCCCAGCAACCGGTCTCACTAATACCGCTAGCTTGTAGCGGAATAAGCACAACATACAATATTGGACACATCATGTAGTTACAGAATTTGGGTAGCGTCTGCATGACCCACTTAAGCTTTGAGCAGACGGGTCACAGCTAAAGATTTGAATCGTTCGATTCGCCCGACCGCGACAACAAATTCTGATGGTCACGTTTCAAGTTCGTTAACCGTGACATCTGAATGGTATTGAATGAGCTACCTTTTCTCAGTATGAACACGTGTGACGTAAGTACGTTAAGGGCACTAGAAACGAGATCGAAATTTAAATCTTTCGCCACAGTTCAACACTACAGCGGTGAAAATGTCACCGAATTGTGGCTAGCATGACTGGCAACATTCGTCCATTGTAGTTCCTTAAAAAAACGCTGTGGCAGCCACAAAATACCTCGCGGTTTTGATGCGGCCACTTACGTGTGTGGTTGCAATTCTGTCGATACTGGCCACGCGTTGGTGACGGCTGCTTAACACGACAGTAAACTATCGAACAACAGGTATTCATACTTTGTTGCCGGCCACATTTCGTCTTGGGGCTCGTCTGTACAAACCCTTTAGAACAGTTGAACGCTTATTTCGATAGAAACATGACTAAGATATCTTTAATAAATTTCTATGTGGGCGGGCTCGGAATGATGTACCTACTGAATACGTGGTAAACGTGCGTCGATGTTCTGTATTTTCCGAATGGGGTGTGTAAAGTGTCAGTAGGTTCTTCCATAAGGAATTATTCAGTAGCAATAGGCTCGCCCCCTATTACATGGAACTCAAATATAGCTAGCGAAATGTGGGAGTATTATAATCCTGTAATCCCTGAAGGGTTAGCTAGAGGTGACGTTATTATGACGATTTAATTTAAATATAATATGTGTGTAGCCGTTTGCAAGTTGAAATGATATCACCTTATGTTTATTTTTAATCCAATTTACCTTTTTTCGTCTACGCTTTATTTAAGTGCTCCAACGATGATAATTTTGATTCTACTATTATTTTTAATGCTTAAAAAACTTATGCCCGTTTCGTCAGTGTTCCGGTTCGTTATCAATTTTTTTTCCATACAAGAAGTCCCAGTTCGTCATCATAAGAAAACAAATGAATTTTTCATGACTTAGTTTGAATTGCTTTGTGAAAGTTAAAAGATCATTCAACCGCTGATTTTTTATCCATTTTAGAAATAAAATAGCCTGCCATATGTCTGATCTAAGCTACAATAACACAAGGCAGAATCAATTACGGAGTACAGTCGTAAAACTTCCTTAGGTTCACTTTATGGGCACAGGGTCAAGGCATCTGCTTCTAATGGCCGCCTTTTTATTGCTATCTGTAATATCGACTTATGGCTGACATATTAATTTCACACCAATTTCGTAATGAAAGTACCTACCTACATTATCAATGTCTATAAATTACACAATTAAATCACTTTTCGTGTCTGTCTGCATGGCTGCTTTGTTCTTTTAAACTATGCAGATTATGGTGCGGTTTTCACTAATATTTAGAAAATTTATTCCAGTAGGTTTATCATCATCTGTCTAGCCTTTTCCCTTTGTTGGGGTCGGCTTCCAGTCTAATCAGATGAAACTGAATATCAGTATTTTATATGAAGCGCCTGTCACTCTGACCCCCACAACCCAGTTATTACAGGGTATTCCAGAAGCTTTATGAGATGATTAAACATAACGATTACAAAAAAATCCACACTCTTGCCATGTTGTAAAAACCATGAATAATAGCTGCGTGTTGCCAGTCATGATTTATAGAATATGTAGCTATTTATATTATTCTGTATAGGCATGGGTCTAAAATAGAATTTAATTTTTTGCCTCGAAAATAAATTTCTTCTTTTAAAAAGAAGCTTATAAAGTTTCATTTAATTTAAAACGAAATAGAATTGCCTATTGCTTTTAAGAAAAACCAGACTATGTTTTTATTTTTCATAGAATTCTCTGGCATAAAACACCTTTCGGCGATATGAAGGTCCTTGTACCACGAGCCTTTGAAAGCAAAACCTTTTCAACTTTGATTGAAACTTGTAATTGAGAGCCCCTAACTTATACAAAATTACACCCACATATTTAATTCCTAAGCGTAGCGTCCCTCTATCACATAAAGAAAGAAAAATAATAATAATTAAAAAGCGTGTGAATTAACGCTTTTTAATGTGTAATACAACAAACCACAAATAAATGTTACCTCTGCCAAACTGCAAAGCAGTTTCTAGAAACAGCAGCAGCAGTTTGTAGCAGTTTGTTTGTTTTTGTTTGCAATTTGAAAATCTTTGTTACAAAAATATGTCTTTCAGATAAAGATACAGTTTTATAACACGGGAAATCCAATTTCCATATCTAAACCAAAACTTTTCATACATTGAAAACAGACCATTGTCCCATCAAATCCGATCGTGAATTCAATAGAATACTTCAACTTTCGTAGAATAGATGAAACTTCTAGAACCGACCAATTGTTTATTTAGTCTCAACTCACGTAATCGCAGTTGGACAAACAAATATTTGGCTCACTCTGTGAAGATAGAACTCTGATAAATAAATAAAACAGAAGAGGTACAGTCGAGAAAAGAGACAGGTATACATACAGTTCACTTTACTTTAGTACATTTCTTTTTTATTTATTAGAGCAGAAAAGATGTTTACCTAATTTGTCTAATTGTAGTCATCATCATATTACAATTAAAGATATAGGTGTAGAATAAAGTATATTAGTAATATACTCTAATTAATTATCTATCATTAATATTTTATTTAGACAACAAAATTAGAGTTTTAAAACGAACATTTATATAACTTAAAATAAACTAGCAGCCTTATTCAGTAAGCGGTACACGATTTTGTACCACTCATTTCTTACAAAATCTGCAATAAAAAGTCTAAATGCATATGTTTCAGTGTAGGTACTTTATTCTATACCAAAGTTATAGAAAAATCTCTTTAATTTATTTTCTAATTTTATGAGTACAACGGTGATCTTATCGCTGATAGATATACATGCTTTGGATAAGCTGCTAACTTAAAAATATACAAAAAAGGCAGTACTCAGTGAAAAAATGTTATTAGTGTACTTGGTACATTACTTTTAAGTATGTTAGGCATAATTACACACAATTTAAACGAAATATCTGACTTAATAGCAAAACATGAATATTTTACATGTTGCTAACTGTTTGTTTGACTGTACAGTATAATGAGTATCGTTCTTGGAATTACAGCACCCATTGTATCCAATGCTCAATGCAGGTCAATACAGTCAGAGCGTCTCTAATTGGTTTTCAATTTGCACGTACGACGTTGACGGCCAAGAATTGAAATCATGATTATTTTGCTACTGCACAGCGGATCAAAAAGGAAATGAATTGACGTCCGAGAATCTTTTCTTTGCTGTTATGTCTTAGTATATGCCAATCAAAATAGTTAAACAAACATATTACTTTTGCAGCTTCATCTAAATATCTATCATTAGTATTTTATCTGTCCAAACAATTTAGAGGCTTAAAACGAAAACATAGAACGTAAAATAAACTAGCAGTCTCACTCGGTACATAATTTTCTACCTCTCATATCTCACAAAATCTGCAATAAAAAGTCTAAATGCATTTTTTTTCAGCGTCCTCATTACAGCCCAGTCTGATTTTCATTGTAAGAATATTTCACAATTATTTTATGCGCTGAAATGAATACCGCAAGCTTTTGAAACTTGATTTGAAAAAGGAAGGACTTGGTTTTTTATAGACACGTTACACACTAACTAGGCGACGCTTTGTGAAGGTATGCTATTCAGTTTGTGCTTGTTTCTATTCCCAAATCTTTTTTAGCTACATCATCACTATCAGAATATTCTATCACGATAATATTAACAACGAAAAATAACCTCATAGCTCGATTCTTTATGCTGAACACCTTCTTACATGCCATAAAAAATAATTGGTACTCATTATTTTTTCTTTACGTCGAAAGTAAGGGCCTCTATCCACTTGGCAATATTCATTTGTATTAATGGGTTTTTTACATAATGAATTCAGACATAGTGTGTAAAAATTGCAATAGCAAATAAATCTCGAAAAAAGTATAATAATTTGAACTTCTGCAGACGGTTTTAGTAACTAATTCTGCGAATTTCTGAATATCTCCCTGATATTTTTTTTCCTTAAAGCAATCAAGGCCAGTAAATAATCCCTAGAGTTCGGTATAGTTGGGTTCATTAAATCGATTATATTTACATTTAATCGATAAAGCGTAATAAGTACCTACTTTATTGCATCACTTAGTTAGACACGCGTTGTCAGGATATCATTATGAAAGGATATTTTCAATAATTCAAGTATTACAATCGGAGCACATAGACATACAACATTGCACATCTCAATCTAGTTTTGATCAACTCGATCAGGGTGAAATAAGCCGTTCAAATCGTTGATCGCAGTTTGGCACACAGAATACAGCTTTAATGCCCGGTTTTCATGCACGGAGACCGGAAGGGTCTCTATATGTAAACAACTCTGACCTATGCTGGTTTGATCGCGGCAACGTTGCTTAAGCATCCTCCAATTCAAGTGACACGGCTGTGTGCACAAATCGATGTAGCAATGACGAAATTCAAGTGAAGTTCAATCTTGAAATACATTTCAAATGACGTAAAGAACATTGAAATTGTTTACTGATGTTTCGTTTCTGTTTTTTAATAACTAAACTTTTCACTTGTTACATCATGGAGTCTTATTACTTCATTCGTGTTCCTTTTTCCTCCAAACTTTTCCTTTGAGGAACTAGTAATAAAATGCAAGTTACCTCCGATCGGATCTTTCCGTTACTTACCGTTTCTCGTAAATTATCTCACTATCTCCACTTTCAAATTTCATCAAGCGAAAGCACTCAACTCGATCTTCTCTGTACCCTCGTTACAAGTGTCTCACTTACGGGCTGCGACTCCACTTAGTTTTGTGACGTCACTTGTAACTTCCCTAGTTACTACAGGGAAGTTTTTCTTAATACGTTGGTGGAGGTCATAACCATGCACAGATGCTGTTTTATACGAGTGTATCGGAGCCCCATTGAAGGTGCACTATGTTGAATTGTCGAGTGAAAATATTAATAAACTCTCAAGTTTTTTTTTTAATGATTAGTAATACGTGTGTGTGTGTGTGTGATAAAAAATGACTAAGTTCCCATAACTTAGTCATTTTTGGCAAACAAACTTCTGTCTCCTATTTAACCTCTTTTAGAGAAGAGTTCTCTTACTGAAGATTGTTTCGTTAGTATTTTTTTTAATTAGCCTTTATTTTACCACTGCTGGGCAAAGGCCTCCCTCACAGCCTTCCACTCTTCTCTACATGCGGTTCTCTCAGGCCAACCTTACACAAACGCCTCTAAAGGTATGATTCCGAACCACGCTGCACGCAGCAGTGCTGCCGCGACACTAATGGTCCCCATCATCTGCCTAGCCTTTTCCCAACTATGTTGGGGTCGGCTTCCAGTCTAACCGGATGCAGCTGAATACCAGTATTTTACATGGAGCGACTGCCTATCTGACCTCCACAACCCAGTTACTACTGGGAAATACGATACCCCTTGGTAAGACTGGTTGTCAGACTTTTTGGGCCACTGACTACTTTAACGACTGTCAAAGATCTTCAAATGACAGCCGGGACCAACGGCTTAACGTGCTTTCCGAGGCACGGAGGAAACTCGGTATGTAATGGGTGGTCACCCATCCACAGACCAACCTAGGCAAGCACGGCTTAACCTAAAGATCGACCCGAGCGGCTGTTATTGTTTAGCCACGAGCTCCTCCTCACTAATGGTCCCCATACCATTTCTATAAGCTTATATGAGATTACATTCCGAGCTAGGCAGCAATGTCGCGGCAGCAATGTAGCGGCAGCACTGCTGCGCGTCAGTGTCGCCCGGCTACCGCGACAGACCAGTAGTGACGCGTCTGCCGCCGCAGCAAGAGTACTTACGTGAATGTTGACATATAAATTGACAACAAAACGATGAATTTCCTTTTCCAACAGTATAAATTCATCACTTATTAAATGGTTTTTAATCAGCGCCTTGTAACATCCTTCCCGTGGTCTGCTTTTATAAAACGAATCTGTTGCTTTTCTTTTACGATTGGCATCAAGCAAGCAACAAATCATCGTCATCTTCTTCCTCTTCCAACAGAATAAATAAAAGTTGGTCATCAATCGACTTCTTGTCAACTCAAAGTAAACTAACGAATACATAACGCATCACCACGAACAGAGCGACACTGCCGCCTTGCTCGGAATCAGCGCGGCAGGCAGCACTGCTGGGCAGCACCTTAGTGGCAGCACTACGGCAACAGCACTGCTGCTTGTTGCCGAGTTCGGAATCATACCTTTAATCATCACGCCACCGTTCTCAAGGCTTACCTCGGCGACGACGCCCGTTTTCTGGCACCCACTGAGTGACGACTTAGTATTTGCCTTGCATATATAGGAACTTCTTGTGTAAAGCATGCTTCTAAACACAGAAGTTCGGGTTTTGCGTTGTCTGTTAGTGGATTAATAAATAAAAGATATCAGCAGTGAATTCGGGAGTTAGATACTTTCTTGTTGACGTCATTCCTAATACTTACACTTCATCGAAGTAGGTACGTATTGCGTTCTTTTCCTGTTAAACTAATCAAGCGTATAACTCACAGATGAATAAGAATTGTTATTTCAAAAGAAAGGTACTCAATGTTTGAATAACAGTCACAGGGGCATGTGAAGAACTCGCCATGCGAGTGTATTAAGGAAGGTCGTTTTATTTTAGTATAACATTAGAATAAAGAATGATTTGGGTTACCAGTCAAGCCCACACAACCTTGAGCAATACTGAAGTAATAAATACTTCTTCTGGATAAAAAAATAGAAAGGTAAAAAGAATAAATATTTCCTTCAAAGGTTTTATTTTTATCGTTAATTGACCTTTTGTTGTAAGCCATATTACTTATTGTTTGCCGGACTTTATGTAGAAAAAATACTAAGAAACAATAACACTAATATTATTGTAATTTATTAGAAAATGTTCTATGAATGAAGTCTGTCAATCCTATTAGTATTTTTCGATAAAGTTTAAATTCTATTGGGGATTAACAAAGTATTTTTGCTAGTTATGTGGCAAAGTTAGTCTCTAACTGAGTATTTAGCATATCGTTCCCAATGCTAAAACAAAAGCCATCTCTCTGTGATTGGGGACGAATGGTCCATAATCCACCACACGGGCCCGGGGTTGCTTGGTGAATGTTTCATATTTACAAATCTTTGGTTCCAGGACATGTGGTTCCGGTGTCACCTCACGATTTTTTCATTTACCTTCTGGGCGTTTAGTACTAAGTTTTCATGGCCGCGTTACCAAACTGGTTTAGATGAAAAGCAGAGAGTTGGAAAACCTCAATATAATTATAACTTCATCCAGGAAAATTAAAATATTCAAACATTTTTTGAAAGCCAGTATTTCTATACAGTAAGCATTACATCAACATGCAATGTTGACGACAGCTTTAAAAACTGCAAACGAGGTATTTAAATTAAAATACTTCAATTTTAAAACTCACGGGCAACCAACTCATTTGAAAGTTTTTTTCATTATTAGCCCTGTGTAAACGAGCACCCGTGGTTCTGTGAATGTGTTCAGTGTTAACAAAATCACTCCGAATTTGCATTTTTCTGGCATTAGGTAAAGTGTCGACCTCTTTTAGGGGCTGATTCAGGCTTCAGCTATGAGAATGTAAATTAACAAATATAAGGGATTTATCTCTTTGCAATTGTATTTTTACTCCATAAAAGAGAAACTTTAAGCGAAGCTAACTACTTTACCCAACAAAAAATAAACGCCCAAAGGATTACTTTCTCCTATTTCCCGTTAATTTGTCGGAACAAAAAGCGGAAACAAAAATCTCCGTGATTTTAATTTCTCCCTGAGCATTCTGCCTCTTAAACAACCCTTTCAACCCTCCCGTCAAACAATATTTACTTTAACATGTCCAATCACTCGAAATATGATATAGTGAAATTGATCGGCTTCTTAGTAAAGTATCGGTCCAAGTAATATTTTAGACAAGTCTTAGTAGGGAACAAATAAGAAAGGTTACTAGGTAGACTTACTAAAGTCTTACAATTTCGTCTAGAGTCTAGATATATGCTCGTACAAAATAATTGAAGCAAAAGCCCCTTGTTTGTATAGGAAAGTTAATTTATATGGCGCCAAGTTCTTGTCTTTAGTTGGAGTGTGTGAAGTAAGTCAAAGGTGTGGAGTGTGAACATATCCTGAAGTGTTCTTCATATTCAGTCTTTCAAGTCTATAAGTTATACGTACTTTGTCTTTGAAATTCCTAAGTAAAATTTGAGTGAGACAACATTAATTTGAGTAGGGAGTTTTATTTCCGTTAGAAAAGTTTATTTCATTTCGTATATCATTTAGCCTGTTTACCATTATTAATTATCATTTATTAGGTTAAACTAACTATATACATTAATAATTAAAAACTATTAAACTAAAATAAATAAACTAACAACAAACTATAAAAGGGCATCGAAAAACTCGTCCTCAACGCTGTCAGCTGGTAATGTGCCCAAGAGACTGGCGGCGTGGCCACGTTGTATGGCAACACTTAGCCTCTGGCCAAAGTAAAAGCCAGCCCTTGGGTCACGGGAAGCGTCAACTAGGCGTTTCGAAATTTCCTTAAATAGGCTATGAGCACTCGGACCTCAAGGCCCTAGAGTTTCAACCCCAAACGGCTCGAAAATATAGTTACCACAAAGGTTAGAAAATGAAGTGATGATAAATAAATACAATCTGAAACAAAGTACTTTTTTGTTGTCATTTGTTTAACTTGTGATATTCATTATCTACTGGTGATAATAAAAAAAACAGTGATGGCCTAGTGGTGTGACTTTCGGATTGCCAAGTCATAGGTCTCAAGTTCGAACCCAAGACACGCAACTCTGATTTTTCGAATTCATATGCGTATTGTATAATTATGGTTTGCGTCGGTGAAGGAAAACATCGCGAAGAAATCAGCATACCTGAGAGATATTTCTCCACGGCATATAAAGCCATGTCAGAAGCCCATGGGTGGCATAAAAACTCTGACACCAGGTTGGGCACTAGCCTCACGATAAAGAAAACCTAATAACAATGCCCTTATAACAATACAGTCTTCATCTTAAAATAATGGTGAATGATGCGTTGTAGATAATCCTTTTAAAAGCATACCAACATTTTGCTTACCAACAAAATCAAACTACATATTTTTCAGTCCCATAAACACGTACGGAAGTATCATCTCTTGCTCTGCCGGTCCCGAGTCCGGAAGCGGGGGCGAGGGTAGGCACAGAGGTGATCATAGCTGTCGGAAATCCAACGTTGAACATCGAACCGGTAAATATACCGAACTGATAGGCGAAAGGGTGCACGCGAATGGCTTTTCAAAATCGGCCATGTTTCGGAATGACAGAAAAGGGATTTGGGTGTTTTAATTTTGGGCTGTTTTGGGTTATTTCGTCGTTGTATGCTCACATCCCTGTAAAGGTCAGGTGTTTGTTAATTAAGCGTAACAAAGTGAGCATTTATAAACTAGAAATGTAATTAAACTTTCATTTAATTGATGAAGAAAATAATTGAAAGTGGAACAAACTAGATTCTGTGGCTCTAAGATTTTATGAAGGGGTCATTTTTGTAAAATAGCATTTTAAACGAAATTTTATTTTGTCTTACTTTCGGACAATACAGTTTAACTTAGGAGCAGATGTTTCCGTATGTCATCTTTTTTGGCGTGGTTGTGATAACCCAGTGGAGTAACCGTCTGACTGCCAAGTCATAGGTCTAGTTATATATAGTTCGAACCCATGGCACGCACCTCTGATTTTTCGAATTCATGTGCCTGGAAAACATCATGAGGAAACCAGCAAAATGATGAGAAATGTTTCTTGCCAGCCAAGTCAGAGGTTAGGCACTAACCACTCAATAAAGAAGAAGAAGATCTTTTTTGGCCACTCATAGGTCTATATTGTCACGGGGATTACAAATATAGTTTCACCAAACGATTTGGGATCTTCACAAGTATTCCCATTTGAGCACCGATTTCAAGAGCACCAATGCTTAGAGCATCAAAGATATTCCCTTTGCTCAAAAGGGAATATCTATGGTGCTCTTGAAATCGGTGCTCAAATGGGAATACTCCGATCTTCAGGTGTGATAAAAAAAAACACATAAAAAGACCAAAAATGCAATATATTTTTAAGTACCTACTCATCTACTAACTGCAAAAATAATTCAGAGTTCCATCTTGTAGAACCTGCCACGCTCGTAAAAGACGAAGCTGTCTCCTTAGTAGAGTTGTTAAGGAAACTCATTACTCATTCAATTATGTTAAGTTTGTGTCTGTTGTTAACTTTTTCTGGTGCTGACTCGAAACATGGCGTGATTTTGTGGCTTTAGTAGCTTATGGTGTGACAATTTTTTGAGATGTAAATAAAAGCAAGCTTTACTTTTGACCTGCAAATTTTTAGACCACATATTCGGTTGTGACATTTGAGTGGAAAATGACATCTAAAAAAAAGTGTGAGTGTTCATTACGCACGTAAGAAGTTATACTTCTTTGGCGTATAAAACTAAAATGTTGACTAGCTAACTTCAGGGTGTATGTTGACTAGCTAACTTCAGGGTGTCGATTTTTCGTGACTGTGTGTGCGCGCATCTTAAAAATTTACTCTCATCATTTTTCCCTAATGCGCCAAAAGAAGTATAACTTCTAAAATGAAAATACTTACCTATTTAAAATTCAGTTCAGTTTTACTTCAGTACACTGTAACTAACATTCTTCTTTTTATGAATGTAAATTGCTGAAACTTCAAAATGTTTGGACTATTTATAAAAAAATAAAAATACTTTATTGTTAGGTATTTTTCATGAATCCCTACAGTAGGCGCGTATAATGCCTTTGCTATGACGTCAGAAAATGGTGCAACGTTAGTTCTATTCTCATTTGAAATGCATTGTACCATTCGTTGATTATTTTACTCTTGCAAATATTTGAACTGTCGACGCCGCAAGGATCAACTTTTCGCCATATTTCATTATAATGTATTTGAAAAGTTTCATGTTTCGTTTGTCGTTAGGGCTCAGAAACTGTTTTCTTGAAGTTTCTTCTCTAAAATAACAATATTACTGTCACGCAATTTGTCGCCGAGACATTTTGATAAATGGACGAATAAAATACAAGTTACAATACATTTCCAGTCACACTTGGCAGCTGACAGCGTTGTAACTCAATCACTGACGAATAAATCAAACAAACGGATAGCTTTCTTGTTTTATTTTATACAAGCTTTTAACCGTGACGTCGTTTGGGGGAAAATGTTGTTTCTCTTCTTGTTGTATCGCAGCTATACAAACGAAGTTATGTTATTTATCTGCCAAATAAACTACATCAGCTATTTGTTTCACTACTCACTGCAGTTCGCACTGCATTGGTTACTATCATTCTTCTCTTACGAAAGCAAGTTTCGACTAAGCACGTAATAAAAATAAATGACGTCTTTCAGGTACCTCCTTGATTCCTCTACCACTAAACCATAACTCATTCACACAAAAAAACTTTTTCAAATTACAGAGAATTGCCAGATAGTTTGCTCAAAGAAATACAGAACCAAACTTGTCTCTCAAACAGTGTCCGTTGCTACTGGTGATTGCAAACAGGTCCAAAAGGTGAACAGAATGACAGACACGACAAGGAGGTTCCAGCTTACAGACGAGTAGACGTGCTGGCGACAACGTTCGTCGCAAAATAACTAGTTTCTGATTTAACGAACCAAACGATGTATGTCTTAAGCCCCGTTCACAGCCTCAGGCGATGCGACTTGCGTTAAACAACACATGTCTGCGTCACTTGTTTCCTTCGCATGTTATGTCACGGTGCCTGGCCTCGGGTAAACTCGGCAGCAAGGACAACACGACGGGCTACTAAAACAAAAGTAAAGAAATTAAATAATCATGCCATACGTAGCGACGAACAGCGGCACGTTCCCAGACTGTTACTCATGGCATGTTTTCTACGTAATTGCTAACGTAACGCGCGTGTTACTTGAGTCTGTAGATCGTGGTCGAGCGATCAAAGATGGTGGTCCTCACGGCTAGCCGGCTACGTGTAAATCATTGCCGCTAGCCATTTTATCGCCCCATGTGGTTAATTTAAATGGGATTTGACCCCCGGCGCTCTACCTTACCTATATTTGTAAAATTGTATAGGAAGACATAACATAACTGCAGATAAAACCATTTTTAAAGTGAAACTTTTAATGCGACTTCCAACAAGGTTGCGTTAAACGTTTAACGCTACCATGGAGGCGGTACTAAAGCACTGTTGCGTTAAATGTTCAACGCTCCTGGGGAGGGAGAATAGAAGGAGACGGAGCGAGATTGAATGCGTCACATTACGAAGTTTCATTTCTTTCGCGCGGAGGGACTCCACGCACTACTTATTTTTATATATAATAGCACGGCTTCAAGAAATGAAGTTTATTGCGTCAGTATTAGTTTTTTGATGAACTCTTTATTTACTCCACAATGGAGAAAGTTTCCTGTTTTGTATGACTTCAATTTTGCACATTCATAATAAATTCTTGTCTCGGCGTAGCCAGCGGCGACTCTTTTACGTCACAACTACTTGCTGAAAGGTCGTTTCGCCCCAGGATATAGGTAAAAGCGGAAGGAAACTTACTATTGCATTCATAACATAATAAACTTATTTTCTTTGTGAAACAAAGTCATTTCAATAGCGTTTTATGTTAATAGCACTGTGTAGAATGTTAAAGTTGGTGATTCTTACTTATGGGCTTTCTTACTCCGTAAGGACTTTTCTTTTTTCTTTTCTGAAGTGACAAAAGGGGATTTTGTTGCTCAGCGCACATTGTATTTGATTAGACAGAGAGATAAATCTTGGGGCGACAGTGTTTCGGGATTAATATTGGCTCACCAAGCTGTCCACTACAGATAAGGGATTAACTGTATAACGTAACAAATACTGTAATAAAGTGTGTTGAGCTTCTGACCCAAAAACTAAGAACTGAATATATATTTTTCTTTTGCTCATTACCATGAAACTTCTGCTAACGAAAAATGTTATGTAAACGTTATCTTGTCCATGATTAATTTCAAAGGTATTTTGTTAATTAACTGGTATAAGTTACCACAAACATATTTTGTTAGTTGTCACCGAAAATATTACGAGTCAAACGAGCAATGTAAACAAGTGCAGCCAAACAGTAAAACGACTTTAATATATAACCCCTAGCCTGCCTAGTGCATGTGATAAATGCATATAACAGAACACCTAGGTTTCAAGAAATCTTCTGTGGAGCTATGAGTTTGCAACACTTGCTCATAACTTATTTGCATACAGCCACTTTGTATGTATGTGCCGTGCAATGCAGTGAAGGAAAAATATAAGGAAGCAAGTATCTACTAGTTCATTTTGGCAAAAGAGAGTATACATTTTGAGGTAAATCTTTTACGCGGATTTTGTTCTAAGGGTAACTAAATCATCGCAGGGAGGGCTGGCAGTGCCGTTTAATAAACTCTGTTCAATAAAATATTGTATAACGACAAGTCGTCCCAGACATTTCTAGGCCTACTACGACTGCTGCCACTTAATATACCTGCTTCTAACAAGAAAAAGTGTAGATGTGTTTCAGTGCAATTTCAGACACATTCATTTTGTTTTCGTGTAGGGTATACTACCCTTGTAATTGAAAATACAGTGACTTCAATATATTTTATTACTTAGTTTTCAGATACGAGGGAAATAAACACTGTAACTAGTAAATAGTTTGAGAAAACCGCCCTAGTAACCAACAAATTGGTTTTAAAAAGTCTAAAGACGTGTTTGGCTTGCATACACGCTTATAAAATTACCTTGTACTTTTAAACCCAATTTTCAGCTAAGTATTCGCAGCTATGGCATGTAAATTCATTACGATCTCGTCCTTGATATCTAATAAGGTTTGCACTGCCTTTATCCCGGCAAAGATTTAAAGGATAAGGTTTTATTCCTCTTATTCTTGCTTATACGCTTATTAGCAAGCACTCAACTAGAGTTTCTGGTTTTATTGCATTTTATTCTTTCTATGTTGAACTTGATCTATGATGTTAAGCTACGCTTTAAAAGGTTTATATAGGCTACTAGATTTTGCCCGCGGCTTCGCACGCGTGAATTTAGAATTTGCTAATCAATATGGGGTGTACTCTGCTTGTACTAAAATAATTCAATAAAAATTTGAAAGTCACGTGGCGCCATCTATTATCACAATACGTATACGTTGTAGTTGTTTTCCTCGGAAACTTTTTTTCGGGATGAATGGTATCCTATGTCCTTTTTGTACACCTGACAACGTATATGCAAAATTTCAGGATGATCGGTTCAGTGGTTTAGGCGTGAAAAACTAACAAACAAACAAACTTACTTTCGCCTTTATAATATTATAAATAATAATAAGTATAGATAAATAGGTAATGGTATGCCATTACCTTTTTATTCATAGTTATTGAAAGGTAATGAGAAGTATCTATATAAGTTGTATTAAATTCATTACTAGTCAAGATACAGATAGATAAATTGATAGTCAAGATACCTTTTAAACACAAAAAAATCATCAAGCGAGCTATCTGATTTGAGAAACATCCCAAAATTATACGAGATAACACTGTGGGCTTAAAATATACATATATTTTCCAAAAACTTGCAAAAATAACCGTTTTCGTCACCAAAATATTTCCCTATTCATTGGATATGATTACACGAAAGAAATCACGTATTTTTACCCCTCGCCATTTGCAACCCAACGTCGACAACAGTCTCTACGAGAAATATGTATTTAGACACGAAAAAAACTGCTGTAAAAAATATGCCCCGTCTACACCAATGAGATACACTCTTTATTTATCGTGCGTCATATTTTGCGGTTGTTGGGTTATGCCCAGAAACATCCCCTCTATTTGTTCAGGAAATTTCTCATAAACGAAAAATACCGCCCGTTTTTATTAAAACACTTAGACCTGAAATACTGGAGTGAGGCCAAAAGCGAATTGGTTATTAAAATTGACGTGTTGAAGCTACTTTAATAAAAACAATTACAATCTATAAGAGTGCAAAATAAGGTTTATTTAATTTGGGTACATAATATGTATTTAAATGTCGAACATTAAAATACGTACGGGTAAAATGTCAACGTTCAAAACATCGAAAAGTTAAATAACGAACGGCCATAAAACCGAAAATTAATATAACGTAAGTTTATATTGTCGAATGGTTAGATAACCTACGTCCAATATATCTAAAATTCAAATAAGTACCCATATCCTTACTTCGTCAGATTTGGAATATTATTGTAGAAGTTGGTGAATACTCTGTGTACCTAATGGCACAATGCCAATAGTACAATCTATTAGTACAACTGTTACCTTTTCCTTTAGCGACTTTTACGACTTGCGTCGGATGTAAAGCAGCTGAAATTGATTTATTTATTGGCACACAAAGCAAAACAGGTTCCAAAAACAGTCTATAACTAAAAAGTTACCTAATTCTTGCAAATTCAAAGTAACTTTGGCTGGGTTTAAAATATTCATCGGTTTTGGTCGAGCGGTTCCAAGCTTATTCAAAACAACTCCCTATGAAGGCATAAAAGCGCTGCTACCTTTCAAAACTTCATTTACAAACGAAAACTAATTAAAAGTTCTTTCTTTGCATCACACAAGTCCTCAGGGTGACAACGGGGATAGGCAGAGGTCCGGGGAACACGTTTTTGGGAAATCACTTCCGCTAAAGTTTCCCCATCAGCTAAGTATCGAAAAGGCAATAAAATTCGTATTAAGTGTGCCTATTAACAAATTGGGTGTAGTTAAGGAGAGCTGCCTGATTCTCAATGATCCTGACGGATGTTGTAATTTGTCTACACTGAGCTCCACTGTTCACAGTTCTGTGATTGTCGGCTTTTAGTAATCAAAGATTTTGAAATACTTGGTTTCTCTCAGGTTAAACCTTGATTTTGACATAATTAATATTATATAATTTCCGGTCTTGTAACAGTGGCTTTCGAGACTTACAATGTGGTGATTATAAGTCACGTTGAATGTGGAGTTTCTTGCCCATTCTTCTCCATAGAGAGCTACGCTTTGAAATGGGCAACTACAGTACTTTCACGAGTTGTTATGCCTTGTGTCTGTGACTGTAGCTTAGCCTTCTTTGTTTTTCTGACATTCAAAAGTGCCTGTTATTGTCTAATTGAAATAAATGCTTTAAGTTTGACTTTATTAAGACCGAGTAAATTCTAGGCTTGACTCATTAGTGCTAAGTTAACGTTTGATCACGAATTAATTAGAACTGGCCACAAAACTTTCTGAAAAAGAAAACATTATGAATTAATTTTATTGACACTAAATCAATTTTAATACATCCTATACTTGAAATAACTGTTGTCAATACTTCCTAGGAGACCAAAGACAATATCCGTTTAAGATGAAAATAGAAGTATTTTCTTTATAGACTAGTAAGAATCTTCCGTGCCCCCATATTTTTTCTAAATAAAACATGCAGGATATCGAGTTACTTAGTTGCAGAGTAACAGAGTAGGTAATTCCATTTGTTTATGAAAGACATAAAATGTTTTTTTTTTTTAAACAAGCTTTTATAAAATAAATAGATATGTAGGTTTATATAACAACATTGAACACGTGTACAGTTTCGTGTCCGTGCTATTAACCGTTGAGGAGTTCTCTCATGAGGAGGCGATCCTGGCTGCAGGATAAAGTCATGTCTGTCATAAAAATATATTGTTACTGGAACTAAATGTTTGTGAAAAATTTCAGCTCAATCGGGTGGACCGCGTTTGAAATTCAGTTAGTAACAAAATCAAAGCATTTATTTCAAGTAGGCCAGTTACAGGCGCTTTTGAACTGTCGACAAGATAACAAAGTTATAACCAACTAAATAACAAGGCAACTTAAATAAAATCTTATAATAAAAATAAGAACTATTCCACTGTTTTCAAGAACCTTTTAATAATATGTTCTGATTATATTCACGAAATAAACTAACTAAGGAAAAAAGTATATTCTTTTCGTTAATGACAAGTGATTTTCAAACTTCTTTCGAGTACTTAAATATCTACTTACCGTAAGATGTAATTTCATAGAGACTGGTTTTGCGTAGGACTTATAAGTATCGTTTTTTGTTCTATATTAAAGAGATGAGTGGGTATCTTGGCACGTGAAATAAATGCCTTCTATTGCACCCACGTGCATTATCTGTCATAAACAGATTTCTTATAAAAATTAAAGTATCTAGTGGGTGGTGACACCCACATCACACAAAAGACTAAACATGCAGCTATTTCTATGAAACTTATAAAAACTCTGTGATATTATCTGATCTTTAAGCCCACGGATGAGTATGATCAAACAAATATCATTCGTAATTGGTCAATATTACTGGAATATTTTCAATGTCATAATATTGTAATCATGAATCGAGTTTCAGGTTCATTCTGCGATCTTCGTTTAATAATATCACCTGAAATTCCGAACGTAAACAAGCCTTCCAGACTGACGCTATCATCCTAATTCGGCAGTATACACATAGGATACGTTAGCGTAGATATAAGGACTATTACGGAGCGCGCCAACCCGGAAAACCGAAATTACGTAATCGCTACATTGAATTTTCCTATAATCGACAGAGGAACTCCCCTCAAATAGACGTTTGATGGCACACATCATTTGCAACTTATGTACGATATAACACCTCTTAAACTTAATGAAGGTGCTATTGTGATGGAGAAATATATTGAAATTGGTATTTGCGAATGGAAATGGTATTGAAATTGCGATAAACTTTGATCATTAGACGACTGAGCGTCCTTATTGAAAATTATATAAATAACTAACTTTAACTACTAGCAGAACTAAGAGGCAACCTACAACAGGAAAATATGAGAATTATTGTAGGTAGTTGTGGACAAAGGTACCCATTTCATATTCATCTGAATAGATTTTCGCACAAAGCGTTGCCTGAGTGAGCGCTTGTTCTGTTAAATTAGTTTTTAATCTATTATTTCCGGGCAACGTTTGCTTTTTAGTAGTTCGTTTTCGAAATTAACTTGGGTTTTTGATAACTTTGTGTCACGAGTAATATAATTAGGCAGCGTGTTTCTGAAAATAAATATTATGTGAGTGGTTGCGGTACAGATCATCAACTTGCAAACTTTACCCATGCGACCAAAAAATTTATAATCAGCTATCCTATAGAAAACTTCAATACCTACACAACCTAAATGTATCGAACAGCTGATTATTTTTCACGATTACGATGCTATGGTTCTTTAAACAGAATTATCTGATATACGCTGTATATATAATCAGGACAAAAAAAAACCTGTAAACAAATATGTGAATTCCCAAAAATTCGACCCTGGCCTTTTTATTCTTCTATGAAAATGAGAGAAAATCTGTGTCCTTAGTACACTTCCTGTCATACGAACAAAACACACTCGTAGATATAGATTGGTATACCAAGGCAGGGTCTGCCTAATTGCCGTCAGTCGGGTCACTTTATATCATTAATGGTGGCACGTCGGGGACACGAATTACGCCCTCCGTCTATGAAATTTCCATGTAATTGGAGATCCTTGGATGTTTTAGGTACCGTAGAGTGTTCGGATTCCTTAAATAAATACAGGACTTACGAGCACATTGCAAAATGGTTCTGTCAACAGATTTGAAAATTTAATTAGCAGTAAGTAATATTATTAAAATGACTTCTGGTATTCAAGCTTGCAAATTTGGTTTTAATTAAATTTGTTTATTATTATTGCAGAGTATAAAACATTTTCATCGCTTCAAGCTGGATCAGCTTATGATTGGCATAAATGTCATTACCTTATCTGTAGTATTTTTAATGAAATTCTTAATCCATTGTTTGGAATATTGTTCTGCTCTTAAATATGGCAGTGAATTTTGGTGAACACCTTGAAATTACAGTATTTGTTGTTCGTATTTTTGTACCCTATCACAATCATGTCTTATTTGACTTAAAGGTTGACTGGTAAAAAATGCCCTGTGGCATTAAGTCCGCCTATGTACACCTTGAGAGCAGCGGTGGCCCAGTGGTAGCGACCCCGACTTACGAACAGTAAGTCGTGGGTTCGAACCCAGGCAGGCGCATTACTTTGTGTAATTTATTTGATCACCACTGCTCTCCAAAACGATGAAGGAAAACATCGTGAGGAAACATGAAATTTAAAAAAATAATTGCCAAAATAAAAGTGTTAGGCAAGTACCCAGCTTGACACAATTAAACCAATCCGCTGCAATCTTATATCCAAACAAATAAACAAAGTGGAATCCGTGAGGCTTTTTATGCGTCCGTCATGGCAAGCGTGTAAAATATATTGCTGTAACTGGAACGACAATGGCTTGTTTTCGTAAAATATGTGACGGGTTATTCGCCATGGACGGTACAAATATTTACCGAGGGATTACAAAACACCGTAACGAGCAAATGTACATAAATCATGATCCAAAGTTTTGCGGAATATTTGTCACGATGAGAAAAACATTTTTAGGAAGTGGTTAAAAGTTTTGTCGCATTAAAATAAAATTGTTTATTTTTGTAAATTGGTCTTTTCGAATTTTGTTCGTGTTAACTCTTCTGGCTGGCGGCGTTTCTAAACTTTCTTCAATAAAAAAACGCCAAAAAACACCAAGGGCCATACCAGTAAGAACCTTTTCGGGCTGTAGACATGATGAAAATATTTTGAACTATGACATAAAATATCAAAATTTTTATGTTGTAAATACTAGTCTTTGAAATGGCTTCCTATTTCGATTCTACAAATTTACGTGATTATATTTGCTCTAATAAAATAAAATAAAATTAATTATATATGCCCAATATCGAAGACAAAATAATTATAAATAATTCAATTGCTCTGATTATAGTCTGAGGCAATCCAATTTACTTAATACATTCTACCCTAATGCCTTCGTAAGGCATTTACGTATCTTGAAAACAGAAAATAGCGTCGTATCCAACAATATAAATCCTAGCTTTTGGGATGGTCAGATTTGATGGGCCTTTTACATTGTTATGCAATGAAAGCCTCGTTTTAGGAGTATCGGGTAGAAGCGCGATAGATGATTGATGATCAACTATCGGCGCAAAATATGTTTTACATTGTGTACTAAGATTGTACTGCGTAGCTCTTAATCTACAAATAAAAACCTGGCCGCTTAGATATCAGTGGCGAAGGTTCCATACAATTCGATTCCTACCGGATTCCCTTTGAAAAATGGCACAGCCAGTATTCTATACACAAAATCAAAATAAAAGCATTTATTTCAAGTAGGCCAGTTACAGGCACTTTTGAATTGTCAACAAGATAAAAATGTAATGAAGCTACAGTCCCAGTCACAAGGCATAAACACTGTGAAAGTACTGTAGATGCCCATTCCCTAGCGTAGATCTCTATGGAGAAGAACGGGCAAGAAACTCCATGGACACTCTTTTAAATCAGTATATTTTTACAAAAACCTTGGTTACATCATTCATGTTGAGATGGTTCATTATGTGAGAACGATGTTGCAAGATGTGCAGTGTGCACGTTAAAAGTGTCCATAGTAAAAACAAAAAAAAACAATTCAAAAATAAAATAATTAATTCAAATAAGCCGTGGCAACCAAGAGATGACCAGTCACAACTGACAGCGCCCGTTCACGAACATGACGCATGTATCAGCACCATTCAACTCAACCATTTTGAAGGGAACTAAATGATGCGCCACCATCAGCGAGACCTTTGAGTGAGCATGACATACTCCTAACCGCCAGGGCACATTCAAGTCAAGAAAAGAGTAGGTTACCAGTGAACGATAGCTATCCAGTACATAGTACTCACACAATATGGGCTAGAAATACAAATAATATAATCACATTAAAGATATGTACTCCGGCTTACCTCTTGCAAAAATTGACCCTTCGCTACGGCTAGATATATTAAAGTATTTTTCTGCTAGCCTGTGATACCTATCGTTACAAACTCTCCTATTGTGTGGAGTGTGGAGTTTTTTTTTTTTTTTTTTTTGTTGAGACTTACACCACTTATTGATGGACTGTGTTCGGTATGAGTCTGAGAAGCCTTTTTAGGGTATTGAGGTTGAACGGACTTGAAGTAGGCACATTTCATAAAATCCTGGCTCAACCAAATAGCGATGATGCGAAGAGTCTGTTTAGGTTCATGGCCCAGATATGAACAACTAGCTTTTGCCCGCGGCTTCACACGCGTTAATTTAGAATTTGATAATCAATTCGGGTTGTATTCTGCTTGTCATAATATAAGTCAATCATGATTCGAAAGACACGTGGCGCCATCTATTATAATAAGGACGTTATTGTGGTTTTCCTTGGGAACAGTACTTTTTGTCGAAATAAAAGGTACACTATATCCGTGTCTGTACACCTGACAACGTATATGCAAAATTTCAGGATGATCAGTTCAGTGGTTTATGCGTGAAAATGTAACAAACAAACTTACTTTCGCATTTATAATATTGGTTAGGATGTGTATTTCAGGTACGATGGGACTGACATACGCATTGCGATTATAAAGGTCCTTAAATAAATAAAGAAAACAAAAAAAAAAGGTTTCACATACAATGGTGATATAAGAAATGCGTAGAGGTATTTGTAGAGTGGTTAGGTATTTTACGGTAATAGAAATGGCTGGGACATTCATCCCTCAATCGCTAGATAATGCCCCATTATCTAGCGATTGAGGGATGAATGTTTATTAGTTTAACGTTAACGTGTAGCAAACTTGCAGGAATATATTATTCTGGGTTTCGTTTCTTCTAAGTGAAAAATAATTTGTTATAACAAATTTTTTGACGTGTTTTGTTTAAAAGTAGGATCTCTACTCTTTCTTTTACATTATCTCTTCCTTTTTAGTGTTCCCAAAGGGTAAATACGGGACGCTATTACTAAGACTCCACTGTCCGGCTGTCTGGCTGTCTGTCACCAGGCTATATCTCATGAACCGTGACAGCTAGACAGTTGATCACAGATGATGTATTTCTGTTGCCGCTATAACAACAAATAACAAAAGATATAAATTATTTAATAATTAAAGGGGGCTCCCATCAAGATACGTGTTTTTTCGGTTTATGGTACGGAAAGGTTCGTGCGCGAGTCTGCGTAAACTTACTTAGTTTGATGTGCATAATGCTTGGTTGACGGCTTCGTGAAGAGTCTGTTTACACGCTGTAGATACACCTCTGCCTAACCCGTTGGAGATTACAAGCATGGCAGGTCATGTTATGTAAAAAAGCTATATACAAATAAAATGTCATCCTATTTATTTCGTACGTCCACGTTTGTTTGTACAAATGGTAATCCATTCGCGCATACATCACGCTGCTGTTTTATGTCGTACCGTCCTGATTTGTGTCATTTGTCACACGACATGTTTAATTATTCTTGTGCACTGTTATGTGCGTAATACGTTCCGGTGTATGTACGAGTAGGTAGGTAGGGGTAGGTTTTTGGAATTGAAATATTTTTTGGGTTCCGTGTCTTTTTTGAAAAAACGGAACCCCTAAAGGATCACTCGGTTGTCTGTTTTCATTATTTTCCTATAACAAGTAACAGTATCATTAAATATTCCCAAACGACATCACTTAGGATAACGTAAGCGTCGCCACGGTTTTACGTTCTCAGCTACAAAAGAACTGAACTAAACGAACGAAAAAAGATAAATATCTGGAAAATAGATACAACAAAGAAACATTTCCTTAGCTGTAAAGCCGAGGTTTCGAATAAAGACGACATAAGAGGTATAGAGAGAAAGTTCCCACTCTAAGCCAAAAATAATGCTGTGAAAACAGGAATATCCCCTAGGGAAAGAAATCCTACCCTGTTTATACAAAAAAAACGAACTCACATTTGTTGCGACTGTATCTCCTTTCAAACGTAACGAAAATATATCCGTAATGGGTCACATTATAGAAATAAATACATAGGGATATAACTAAGGACCTATTGCTGTCTTTTGAGTGGTAAATAGTTTATTTTTCTGGAAATTTCTTCCACGTAAAGAAATCTGAGGAAATACGTACATAATACAATTTATACCAACTTTTTTTCTGCAACCAAGCAACATTTGTGTGTTCTGGCCACAGAGTACAGTAATATAATCGGGTACTTAGAAGCTGTGTCAAAATTTTATCTTGATTTTTTCAATCTGCACATTATCTACTTAAGTGACTAACCGGTAGTCTCCTGTAAAAAAACTGTTATAACATACTCGTGGGTTCTCCTAATACCTAACTACAACAAGTTTTTGATGATACAATTGACTATTCAACGTCAATGAATCACAAAACTTGCACTGGGCCACCGCTGCTCTCAGATGTTGATTATGATGATGCTGAATAAGGATTCAGCATTATCATAATCAACATCTGAGAGCAGCGGTGGCCCAGTGCAAGTCGTGGCGGCCCCGACTTACGAGCGTCACAACGCGAGCGTTACGAAAGTCGTGGGCTTGAACCCAGGCAGGCGCATTACTTTGGGTAATTTATTTCATCATCACTGCTCTCGAAATGGTGAAGGAAAGCATCGTGAGGAAACCGGCATGTCCTGGAACCAAAAAATCGCAGACATGTGACATCTACCAACCCACACTAGGCCCGCGTGGAGCCGCGAGAAGGCCTGAGTCCCAACAGTGGGAACAAACATTATAGGCTAATTATGCTGTGCTACAATTAGAAACATCACACGCACATGTTTACACGTTACATTTCTTTTTAAAGTACACGATATACATTTATAAGTGCAACAATTACTTATAGGCTAACAGCACATGCACTCTTTCATTTACATCACATCACATGAATAGTGAATTATAAATAATAAAATTAGTGTAAAACAAAGCATAGATCCAGAAATTTAACAAACAAATCAAGATAATCGAATTAAAATTTGATGAGGGTGGTCTTAATAACCCTTCATGAGTACAATATTACATGATACGTTAATTAACTTGTCCCTTTTTAAATAGATGCTACGTGATTGATACTTCCGGCAACTCATTGTCAGTGTAACTCCTTATCACACGTGCCGACAATGCCAACCCATATCAAAATAAAAAAAACAACTCGTTTAATTTCCCCTGATGTTTTAAAGTCCTTAAAAAAACATCAAGTCTAATGAGCCTTTGTTTGTAAGGCTCCTCGACCCTCCGAAATGAAGTAATTTTTAATTGCATTAAAATTCTCAGAATGGTCTCATTAGGTTTCAGGATAGGTGTTTAAAACAACATGTCAAATCTCGTCAAATCGTCGACATGTCAAATGTCTATATATACAATTGTATAAAGGATAGCGACGCGCCAACGTAGAATGTAGACCCCCAACATAAAAATATTTCGTAGGTTTAATAAAAATCCTGGGGGGTGTGAATCATGTGCTGAATTCGTTGTAACAGCGTGGAACGTTATACAGTTTAAACGAAATAATAAAGCAAAATTGGCTTATTGCTTATTATTATTGGTACACCGATAATTATTTAAAAGTGGTAATAGCACAATATATTTATTTCATGTAATTCATTTCGAATAATTGTGTTCTGGATTAAATCTGCCACAAATTGATAGTTACTGAAAGAAAATACAATGAGTATTAAATTACTATCGGTTACCAAATAATAAAAGCCATTACAGAAACACCGGTAAAACACAGAATTGAGGTTTACATTACAAAATAAATGATCTTGCTAATGAAATTTGTTAAAGAGAATTAAAATATGTAAATGAAATTAAACTGATGAACACCAAATTTTATTCAACATCAGGTAGTTTTATGACATAAATATTTAGTCTAGCTTATACCTGCAGCTTCACCGTCGTGGAGGTATGCCCTAAGCCAGGCCATGGGATACATCTGTGCTGAATTCCATCGAAACCGTTTCAGCCGTTAAGTGTGAAAAGATAACATAAGTACCGACAGTTTTTTTTCACCCAAAGAAGCCGATGATACCTACAAGTATCCGTGTATTGCCAATTTGTTATACTCAGGTACCTTTGGATCCTACCATACCTATCTACTCTACGGAAATAAAACTACTTGGAAATAAAAATGTTCGCGAAAATTCTATATGTGAATGGATTCAAGAACCATGAACTTGTTAAGAAGGTACTCCATTATCCGTAGCGCTTTATCCTAATTCACTTAATCAACAAGTCAAAAGTCCACTAGACATCAACTGCGAAGAAGGAAATGTAATAAGTGAAGTGGAAGAAACTAAAGTGATTGATTTAGAAAAGTTGTGTGAGCGATCGCAGTAACCAGCTGTCAGGAAACGGTGAAATACTGACTCTTTATCTATGGGATCATTGGGCTGAAGGAAAATAATCTCGACTAAGTTAACAGGACACTTGATCAGTTAACCAAAATGGCTGAAGTTTTTATGAGGCTCACATGTCGAGTTTAGGGGAAATCTTTCTAATATAGTCCGATCTTTTGGCACTGACAGCTGTTATTTTAGTTTAATAGCATAATCAGCAAATAAAATTCACATTAAGTACTGGGCGACAGGCGTCCTCTCTATGAGAGGGAGAGGGCCATAGTCCACCAGGCTGACTCAGTGCACGTTGGTGGATGTCACGTGTCTTTGAATTTTTGAATGTGCTGGTTTCCTGAGGATGTTACGGATTTATGTGTGTATTGTAGAATTAACCCCTGCTTTGGTGACGGAAAACATCGTAAGGAAACCAAACCACCATTCGTGAGAAATATTTCTGGACGGCATGTAAACTCTCAGATCAGGATAGCTCTAACCTAACGAAAAGAAGAAGACTGAGTAAACTGCTTGCCTGGATTCGAACCTATCAACTACGACACGCAATTTGGGGATGATACCTCTGACCCCTCTGGACCACAGCTGCTCACTGCTGAAGATCGCGTTCACATATAACACGTCGCCAAGTCATGCGGTCTCCCGTAGTGTGAATCACACGATACAGACTGACTCCAACAGCCTTCTTGATCAGGTCACATCTTGCCAGTGCTCTGCCTTGCGCAGCTGAAGATTACACATTTCGATCTACTTACATTTTACACTACACCTCTCAACGCATGTGCCCCACTACTGTTTCTACTAATAGTCTACCAAATTCTCTTGGGGCCGCTTGCTCTCCCTCGACTTGACATCTCAGCCCCTTAAAACAATTTTGCTCTAAATCGTTTCCATGAAACGAACTAAGTGCAAGATAAACTTCAAGTTACTTCAGTTTGCAAACCCCACTTGGAGTTCATAAATAGCATAAGTACTTGTCGGAAATTAGATCCGCTAAAACTGCCGTAAAACAAAGGGAACTTGCTTAAGTGGCGCCAAGATCTACACTTCTAGTAGGTTAAACAGAATATTAAGTATATAGGTACATACAAGAAACTCTTGTTAAAGCTTGAAAAGAAGTAGACTAAGCTAGAGCTGAACTGCTAAGCTAAGAGCTAATTAAGGCGAAGTTCACCAATATAATCGAACGCGATCATCAGATCTAAACATCATTACTGTGGTTTTTTGAACTTGCGGTTTTGATTACGCTCAATTCCATTGCTAACTTTAATTTTCAAAGTGAACATGGGAATAACTCAGTTTTTTTTTGTAATGATCGCACTGAACCACGCATGTAATTTTGTTTTAATTTATTGTCAAGTAAACTAACGTTAGTTTAGTCTTAGATTTTTTATTAGTTCAAAGCTCGCGAGAGCTTGTAACTTATTGCCCCAGTGAAATTAGACAAAAAAAAATTGCACTGTACACAAAAAACATTTGTTTTTGGTTTTCTTCTTCAGGAACTTAATAAAGAAACCCCATGAAAACCTGACCATTATGAACTCTGTTCCACCTTTTTGTTTAATTGCTAATTTAAAATTAAAAGTTATGAAAATAAAGAATGAAAATGAATGAATGATGTATGATGGTGACGAATGATGGAAAATGATGTTGGAAAGTGTTACTGAGAAAACCCCTTTTTTTTTTTTTTTTTAGGGATGGGAAATCATCAAATGACTTCTCCCGCTCTGGGCAGAGCGGAAGGGAGTGTCATACTTGTACTGACTAAAACCCATCCATGTTCCTTCCTTGCCCTTTGTGTTCCAGGGCCGCGGTATCTCTTTCGAACAGCCCGCAGCCCTGGACAGCCCGCAGCCCTGGCGACTGAGAAAACCCCTTAAATAACGAAGTTTTTTTATATTTATTTTAAATGAATTATTTTAGTACTTAATTTTAGTTCAAAGTTAATAAATGGCAGAAAGTGACACTTCCAATTCACGAACCGTTTCTTGTACCATTACAAGGGACCAATAAATAAATGTCAGCCTAGAATTTAGGCGTGATTGAACTACTAAAACCTTGTATTTATTTAATGACAATCTCTCTCTGTTCTAGCTCAATATATTTTAGTCTAAACAAAGTTTCGGTAAAACCGCAGGTTAAGACAGAGACCTACTTTCCGAAGAAGGTACATGCAAATACCTATTGGAAAATCATTGCTAAGTTACTAACTGAAACTTTAGTTTTGCGTGGAAATAAAACAGTAATCAGCGCTAAAATAATTAAATAGAAAAAACTATGCTCTCCACAGTTAATTTCACTAACATCAGCTGTTATTTTCGTTCAAAATTCTTTAAACTTAACATTGATGGAATTCAATGTCGACTGAAGCCCAATTTAGGTAGCCTAACACGGTAGCCGTAACGAAATCTGTATGCGGCACTTTGCACGAAATGGTTTGGCTTCAACATGATCGCGTTTTTATCTAGCACCAGTAGTTTATCATTTACAAAAATAGCGCATAGTCAAAATTACATTATTATCGCCAAGTAACGTATATGGACCTCGTAATTCGTTGAATTACATGCTTACGTAGTATCTACTCATGGGGTAAGTCGCCCTTCAGTTTAAATATCGGTTTACCGATATTTTCACCCCGATTCCATTTAAAACAAATTGTCAGAAAAGCCGATCACATTAAAAAACATTGGTAATGAGCTAGCTTATCTTGAGTCTCGGAGCTATAAAAATTGATGAAGCCTCCACAAGCGCCCTCTAACTTCCTTTAATGGGAACGATAATTGAAAACTTCAGTTTAATCTGAGACTCTTGCGTAAATTGAAACTTGGTGAAGCAGAAGAGAGATAATTATGTGGAATTATGAAAAACCACTGATTTGTTAACTTCTTTCGGTTAAAGCGGATCGTTTTTAAACGAAAAAGGAGCTGGAGTATTTATTTAATGAGATACGATCCTGGATGTACCAGACTGTTAGCGTTGCTAGTGTGGGTGCGAACATTCGTGTTTAGCCACGTAGACAGTCTCACATGTTGAGCTGAAAACACGATCCTTAAAACATGATGTTAGTTTGGTTTCTTTTAAATCCTCTTTTTTTCTAAATCGTATCGTTTTATATTAGAAGCTTTGAAGCAGAGTTTTTTGTGTAGTAGCTATACATTCTTTAAAATGTTACCTAAAAGTTTGAAATTCAATTTAATATCATTTTCAAGAAATCTCATTATTATAATACGCAAAACTTGAGATAATAACCATAAATAATTTCTTGCCGGTATTTAGTAACTGAAAGCAATAAAATCAGAAGTATCCCTCAAAATTTACTAAGTCGAAAATCCACCCTTGGATTTTGTTGACTTTCCTGAGATTGCTATTACCTACTGAAAAACTTTTTCCATTATTAGAACAGAAAACGATGTTAAACCGAACGATTGTGGTCATTTGGACAAAACTCCCCTCTTTAATTTAAGATCCTGAATAATTTGATTAAGGATCCAAGTCTTGGAAACCAGAATATCTTATTTGAGTTCGTTCGTCAATCCGTCAGTTTTACGACCAGCATTCTCGAAAATAAAACACCTTTGGTATATTGCAAGGCTTTTCGTTTCAGGTTTGATGTAATATTATTATAATAAGATTGTCTGTCCCTCACGAAGTTATTTTAAATTAAAATTGCTTCCTTTATTAAAATAACGTCTTTGAAATTGGTAACAAATGAAAACCTTGGAGAGACTGTGTATAAAGTTACATGGGTGAACATTGACTACGTTTTTCTATAAAAATATGACATAATGGACCATAAATTTTCTTTACAGGTACATGGCAGCAGCTCTTAAAATGTCCTTGATTAATGTTCAGAAAGAGTAATGAATTGTTCAAGGAAAGCGCATCGTGCTTGGAATGAAAGAATCTGCAATCTATTGAATATGACATTCTGAAAACTAGTCGCTTGCTGGAAATACGCTGCTTTGTAAAAATACTACTTTTTTAAATCTTTTTAGTAGATGCACTACTTTTGACTAATTATGATTTTCTATGTAGAAATGTGTCCCCATAACAAGAAGCAATGTATGTAGAAAGATGATTGGTGATTGTAATTATTTTTAGCAATAATCATAGACTGGCTTTCATTAATATTCATCCATTTGACTTAGTCTTTTTCGGAGACATTCACTTGAAAAACAACCTTATTTAGGCAGAAATTATTATAATTTATCAGAACAGTGGTTACCATCCAATTGAGAAATAACGCAAGAGAAACAGAGGAAAATCTTCCAGTAATCTAATAAAATTCTGTTCCTTGTCCACTGAGAATTTCTAAGTATTTTAATTAAGCTCCAACCCAGGATCAATATTTTGTTTGGCCACACCATCAATATTAAATCTTGTTGGGATAGTACAAAACTTTGTACCGCGCAAGTAGAAGACGTCAAATTATTTTCACCTCGAACAATTCAGAAATGTTTTGACTTTTTTGTTGAATATTTTAATAATACAAAGACAAATTCAACAATTCCAGCAAAACCTATTAAGTTTTTTTTTTTTTTACATATTTTGAGATTTATTTATTACTTACTAGAGCTTTTACCCGCGGTTTCGCTCGCGTGAATATAGAATTTCCCAAACAATATGGGGTGTACTGCTCAAGATTTGAAAGCCACGTGGTTCCATCTATTATCATAATAATCATCATCTGCCTAGCCTTTTCCCAACTACGTTGGGGTCGGCTTCCAGTCTAACCGGATGCAGCTGAATACCAGTAATTTTACATGGAGCGACTGCCTATCTGACCTCCACAACCCAGTTAGTACTGGGTAATACGATACCCCTTGGTTAGACTGGTTGTCAGACTTTTTTGGCCCACTGACTACCTAACGACTGTCAAAGATCTTCAAAGACAGCCGGGACCAACGGCTTAACGTGCTTTCCGAGGCACGGAGGAAACTCGGTATGTAATGGGTGGTCACCCATCCACAGACCAACCTAGGCAAGCACGGCTTAACCTAAAGATCGACCCGAGCGGCTGTTATTATTTAGCCACGAGCTCCTTATCATAATAATGTTATAGTTGTTTTCTTCTGGAACAGTACTTTTTTCGCGATGAAAGGTACCCTATGTTAGTTTCTGTACACCTGACAACGTATATGCAAAATTTCAGGATGATCAGTTCAGTGGTTTAGGCGTGAAAGGGTAATAACAAACAAACTTACTTTCGCATTTAATATTTTTTTTTTCTTTTTCATATTAGTATAGTATATTAGTATTAGTATGGAGAATGGGTGTATATGGATTATTTATTTATTTACCAAATCGAATTTGGTTAACTGTAACTTACAGTTGCAGTTCTCGTGTAGTATATTATGAAAAGCTCACGCGGTGTTTTATAGATCCATCAATTCCGATATTGTGATATAATAACACCTTGCCTTAAATAATTACCGCCTGTGCCTTATTTATTCAACAGCGATTATAAATAAATAAATGTGAAGATTTGATATTATTGCTGTTGATTAAATCCATACATGAATTTTAGGAAATATTTAATTCGTTCCTGAAAAAATATACTTACTAGTGATTCAAACGTTAGGTTTTCTTCAAAGATTATTGGTACTTAGAGAATGGCTTTAATAACCTTCAGCTTATTGAACCTTTACTTGCCTCTAAACTGTTACTTACGAATTCTAAGAAAATTAGGAATACGTATATTTTGGCTTACAAAAGACGCTAACCCTAAGCTGTTGGAAGGTATACGGTTTATAAAATCCTAGCTTCCATTTTCGCAGATTGTTATTATTATTACCTGATATTTTACGGCTATACGTTATACCTACGTATATTTAGGAGGATCAAGCGAAGGGAATTGTTAAGGAGGTCGCAGACAAGGTATTGTAACGGTAATATAAGGTATTATAATATTATAGCTTTTATTTTATATTAGCCGTGATTACTTAAAAAAAAACGTATGGCACCTTTTTTAGCAGCCAGTGGCTCAGCCAATGAGCCTATCATTGGCTGAGCCACTGGCTGCTGAGGAACGTACCGCGGGTTCGATCTCCGCACGGAAAAAACATTTGTATAACCCACAAGTAATTGTTTCGGGTCTGGCTGTTTGTTTATGTGAGTTTAAATGTATGTAAACGCACCCACGACACAGGAGAAATTCCTATATTGGGGCAACGTTTTTAAAAGAAAATATTTGTGCTAACAAAAATGTGTATTAGATAACCATTTTTTAAATAAGAAAATAAAAATAAAAACTCATACATAAGACATTTCAATGCACTCCATTTTTGCTAGAAGCTTTGTCAGATGACTTAAATACAGTCGGTTTACATTTCTAAGGTACCTCGGATTTTACACGAGAGTGATTCTCATCGTCACAGATAAAAAAACGGGTATAAATATAATGACCATTAAAAATAATTTTGTGACCACTAACATCTTTCACCTAAAATATTAATTGATCACCAAATTTACTAAATGAGCACCAAATTTTAATGAGGTGGTTTATGACAAACTAGTTTTGCCTAGGCCGCCTTTTTTACAAACCATTTAGAAGTAGGAGCCTCGCAAAGCGGGGCTCCGTCGACCGGGTCTTCCTCGACTCGGATGCAAGAGCATAACAGTTCAATTTCTGGTGGTCATTAACTATTGTTGGTTCTAATTTCACGCTAAAATAGGGATCTAATTTTGGTGATCATTTACTATTTTTGGCACGCAAAAGTGATTTTTTTGCCGTTACATTTTACTAAATGTGGTGGTTGGTTAAACATAAGCCAAAAAAAACTGTAAACGGAGTGTACTTTCGACTACTGTCAACGGTTTTTTTCTATAAAGCCTGCATGCCTCTTTACAGGACGCGTGTATTTGAAGTTTTGTAGGAGATACCTACAAACGTATTCAATTACGTGTTTTTTCTCTGCCTTTTTATGGCTTCGCCGTCGTAAACTCGGATCTTTTCTAGCCTAATTAAAAAAGTTTGTTTTTCTTTTGCGAAAGGATTGGATCCCGTTATTTATGGAACTTTTCAGTGCATTTTAATGAGAACCAACTGCATAAATAAATAAGATTTTAGTTGGAATTCTAGCATACTACACCATTGTTTTTTTTTTCAATGGAATTCTATGACTTAAATTAATTAAATACTACATGGAATGTGAAAAACTTGTTACATTTCATCTAGCAAATACGACGTACGGTGTTGTACGGATTAATTTAAATGGCTAATTTTATTATTAGTCCATAAAATTACACTCAATACTTCCGACGACATGATTAGATAAATATAATAAAATAACAATACTTGTTGTTGAACAAAGTGTGTTCAACCCTACCCTGCTCCATCAAACAAGGAACACAATGCCTTATCTACAACAATAAAAAATACTTAAGGAGCTTCTTAAGTGGGGCAGACAAAAGGTAGAGCGAGACGGGGTCAAGCGCGGGGCAAACGTTTTATCGGGTATCGGTCAATTATTGTCGATAAGCATATTCTTCTCCTTGTCTATGTCTTTTTTGATCAATGATGAAGGTTGTGTTTTTTAGGGAATTTGTTTTACTCGTTTTTCTTGTCCCTTGCACATTGAAAGGCGTGTTTTTCGGAAGAAAGTGAAGTCGGAAAAGACACTCACGAAACTCTGCCCCCAATAATATCTCCTAGTTTCTTCTGAGTGTTATGCAACATCTGATAGGGAGATTAAAAAAAAATAAAGCGTGCAACCCACATTGCAACTTTTAAGTGCAACTGAAGTCTATTTCTGCATTTTAAAGGGCTTTAATCAAATAATGTGCTAGTAGGTTTTATCTCGTGTAAAAAAATGAGAAATAAACCCTGAGATGCTGTCTAAATTACAAACAGAAAACAAAACACAAAAATCTTCTAAACACTTAAAACCAAAATACAGCAATCACGAATCATGTCCTCATTTTCAACTACCGTGTTGCTATCTGTCCATAGCATAGACAATAAGCCTACCTGCCTGGCTTAACGAGGTCGATAGGGATCGGTGTCCTGTCTAAACAACGGTAACCAATCGAGATTCCGATAGCAATCTGTGGCAAGACGTGTCGACCATCGTAACTATATGAGCCATGAACCGCTATGAACTATCAACTATTCTACATCATGTCATCGATCGTTACTTAATACTTGTCTACATGCAATGAAACTCTAGTAGCTTCTAGCTTAAGTTTCTAAGGGCCGGCCTCATGCCCCTGTTCACGTCGTCAGGCATATCGATTTGGTTAAAGTGCTCATTGTTTTCTTTGCATGAGTACAGTCGGGCCGCAAGCCGCTACGCAAACTCGTATAATGCTCGAAACAATTTCTTTAGCCGGTCGTAGCTCAGCTCTCAATAAAATTCTCAGTTATTTTCTATTTTATTATAAAACTAAATCAACCATATTATCGTCATGTGTGGCCGGTGAAGCCATGCTTGCTAATGAGCCAATCGACAGGCTTGCAGTTATGTGTGTCCTCAATGGAGGACGGTTTTGCATGAAGGCACTTTTGAAACTTCCATGCATTGCATGATTTATCGTCTCTGGCCAGCTTTTCATTTGTTTTTTTTTCACAGTCGCTGTCGCAAGACGCCTGTCACTTGAGCGTGAAGTTCGTGGCCACGCAATACCGGTACTTAATACGCATCACACATGCAACGAAACCCTGTACATTGTGGTTCGTATTTCCAAAGGCTGGCCTCAAGCGATGCAACGTATCGTATCCTCACTTAATCAATGAGATAAAGTGGTGACTATTCCCGTGGGTAGAATGTTAGCGAAACAAAAGGTTTGGTTGTGGATTGAAACACTGTGATTTCGGGTTATAAATACGTGTTCGTGGGGTTTGAAAGTGTAATACTTTTTGATTTTGGAAGTGACCTATTTTATGATACTTTGAGAAAAGTCCTCATTTATTGGAGTGCAGCAGTGAAATTTGAAGATATGATGGTTAAATGCCTGTGTATTCAAAGTATTTGTAGGCATTCCATTCATCCATAAACTTCAGCTTAACCCTCCAGAGATTACAAGCATCATATAACAATGTACACCAAAAAAAAACAGCCTATGTTGTGCAAAGGTTTTTGCTGGGCAAAGGCCTCCTCATAGCCTTCCACTATTTTCTTCGTGCGGGTTTTTCCGGCCAATCCTTCACAAACGCCTCTAACGTCACGCCAGCGTTTTATATTGCTTATAAAAAAAAAAACATTATAAGAGGAAAAAGCAATAGAAACTTTGCAAAAAATCCAGCTACGTGTTACATCCAGCCAATCGCCAAAAATCTTTCACAAGCTGTGAAGAATTCCGCTTTCTCGCAAAGAATAAACACAAGACAGTTTTTAGGGTTCGATCTGCTTTGAGATAATCTCAACAATTCGAGCCGTACCTTCGTCAAACTAAGGACACCGCAATAACGCTGACATTGGAATTTATGTCGAGCCCAGACCCCCCCTTATCCTGCAGAAATGGTCACTTTGACTAAATTATCTGTCATTGGGAATAATACTAAGAACTCGAAACACGACTAAGGCATACTAATTTCGTAGATAGGTACAGCACGTCATATACATAATCCGTTTAGTGTAGTGGAACTGACAAGGGTTCATTAAATCTATTCAGGCGACGCGCTTGAGTCTTAATCTTAATTGGGAGTACCAATAGATGTGTTTAAAGCACAATAGACACTGCCACCTTCGCGAACGCGTGATTTTAAGCGTCAACATGCTTCAATAGGCATAATTTAGGAGATGTGGGTTGTAACTATGATATGAGATATCATAGGTAAGATAAATAAATTCGGAAGAGCTCGTGGCAAAATAAAAACAGCCACTCGGGTCGATCTTTAGATTAAGCCGCGCTGGCCGGATTGGTCCGTCGATGGGTGCACCAATTCTTTTTAACGTACCTCAGAAAGCACGCTAAGCGGTTGGTTCTGGCTGTCATTCGTAGATCTTTGACAGTCGAGTCACTGGCCCGAAAGTCTGTCAACCAGTCTTACCAAGGGGTATCGTTGTGGAGGGCAGATTGGCAGTCGCTCTATATAAAATACTGGGATTCAGCTGCATCCGATTAGACTGGAAGCCGACTCCAACATAGTTGGGAAAAGGTTAGGCAGATGATGAGCCAAGATAAATAAATTGCATACCACATTTTTTAACGGGAATGCCTTGTTGGTCTAATAGTCTCAGCTAAGCATAAGGTCCGGGGAATTTGAGTCTCTGGACTGGACCGAGAAAATCCTTTTATGGCTCTTGGGTTTCTGGAATTTCTCAGTAGGAGCCTAGAGTCTGGATTTGTGCCCAGTTGGTCGTAATAGGCTTGCCCCCTTACATTATTGTTAAACGTTACTCGTGAAATGTGGTTGAAGTATGAGTACACGTCTATCTACCTCTTTGGAGAAAAACAGGCTTAATGAGATTTTTGAAGTTATTGTATATTTAAAATTTTATTTTATACCTCATAAACACCTTTTACCAAGCCAAATTTTTATTATCTGTTTCATGACTAAAAGCGAATGATAAAAACAGCATCTTAGTGGAATTTTTCTTCACCTTGCAACCACCGCAGGAAGGGTCCGTCAGTCAAGCTTAAAGGGCTTTTCCGGGAGTTCCAGCTGTAATCACTTATTCGTCTCATCTATCTATTAGTACGACCTTGACCCTGAAACAAGGGATACAGGCAGAAAGTTGATTAAACAAATTACTGAGATAACCAGATTAGAACTCAATTATCTAAGTAATTGGGTCCTCTCACTTTGGTAAAGGAGAAAAAATAAAAATAGTTTGTCTTTTTCAAAGTAGATAAATAAAACATTAGGTCCTATTTCCTTTTCCTAAATAAGTTTAGTAAAGCAATTCGATTATGGTTTTTGGACTTACAAGCGAGAGTAGTTAAGCGCAGAGGAAATTGTATTCAATTTCGCGATGTCATTTGGCATTAGACCAAATTGAGACTTACAGAGCCTGTTCAATTCGTAAAGACCATAAGAGCTCTCAGACTTACTGAAGATGCCAATAAGTGAATATAGAGTCAATTTGAAATAACGTTACGAAGTGAGAATTGTTTTAGAGAATTTAATTTACATAGACATTAGCATTTAGCCTGACACATCATAGAAATAATTATGGCTGAAAAAATTCAGCAAAATTGCGTAAGTACTTATGAATAACCCCTCTCGACAAAACCTTGATCAAGATCCATATAGTACGGGAGGTACCGTTAACCTGAGGAAGTCTCCTTATACCGGTTGTCCTACTAATGTTTATAAATGCGAAAGTTTGTGAGAATGGATGGGTGGGTGGATGTTTACTACTCTTTCACGTAAAAACTGCTGACCGGATTTGGATGAAATTTGGCACACAGATAGTTTATAACCTGGATTAACACGTAGAATTTTCTTTTCATTTTTGTCCCGGTTAGTACAATCCCGTGGGACATTACCGAACTCCAAGCGGGCGAAGCCGCGGACATAAACTAGTATCAAATAATATTGTAACCATAACACAGTTGGGAGAGTGTCAGCTGCTCCGAATCCAAAGATACAGCAAGACAAAGTTGTAAAAAAAATGATAAAACAACCAATTTCATACCGCGCCAAAACCTTATAGGACTATTATTGGGGTCACCTTTAACTTTGGAAAGCTGTAACCTTGGATTCCCATGGGTGCGGCAGCTGGCTTTCATTTGGATGATCAGTGCATATTAAACAACTGGTTTAAATGAATTTCATTTGGTATAAAATCGCTTGCAAAAATTGCACGCTGCTTCCCCTACTACTTGAGTAAGTCATCAAAAAGCTCGTTCAACATTTACCCAATATGACATAAACAGGAGCCTATATCATAAAATCTGCAGAAAACAGATGACAGACGACAATCCGACTATTAGACAATTTTACAAGATTCTTTCATACATTTTCACCCTTTAAGAAACAACGCCTGTCGTGAAACCGAGTGAACTATGTAGTTTTTTACAAATATGCCTTAGTCAGGTATTTTAAGTTGGCCCCTATCCTATCCTGAAAATATTCACAATTCGCACGTAACAATATTCCGCCTTATACAAGGGATTACATCGAGTGTCGGGCGCGAAAGCCCGATACAACGACTCTCTCATTAACTGCGGCGCTGTGTGGTTTTCCAATTGCGTCCCACTGCCTGTTCAGTAAACTAAACGGGCTTGGCTTCTAGGCTAGCCGCCCACCAACGAGTTTTGTTCCATAAAAGCCTCCTTTGTTTACTAGGTGTGACTGCGAATCTGTTCTGTACTGTTCACGCTTGACCAATTAACCGAGTTTGGTCACTTTGAATTAAACTTTTTTACTCTCGTTAATAATACAAATGATTAAAGCTAAGGTCAAAAACAAATGAAACTGAACGTGGTCAATCGAAGTTCAAAAACTGTCAGTGTCTTGAAATATTGACACTGATAGCTCTAGAACGTATTCAATTTCGTTAACAAAAGTACTATAAGTCTTAAAACCGCGCGATAAGTACGATCAGCCATTAGCGATCATGAATTCGTAATGAACCGCTTAGTGCTATTAAGCAATAGGCGTTTAATTATTTCAAGTCTAAACATTTGATGAGTAGTAGTTAATCCAAATGTCAAACTGTAATTACTTATTATGTATACATAGTTAAGTATACTAACTCAACAGAACATACTCTGAGCACTGTGAAGTACTTCCATTGAGAATTGTTTAAATTTAATTTAAAATAAAAAACCCGATCACATCATCTGTCGAATCTCGGATGCCATAAAGAAATAAAAACGTTATTTATATAAATCTCATATCAACTAAATAATGTTAATAAAATTCTCTTAACGTTCAAAAGCAGGCACTTCGTATTCGCGAGCTGTAATAAACCAGATATTTTCGCGATAACATTCGAATAATACATTGAAAAGCTTCATAACGTCGACGCGATTTAGTCGCGAACTTTTCGCCGGAATTCGGAAGATATCGCCCAAGGCGAACCGCAGTGTCAACACGAATAAGGAAATATAGAACAAACTGCCGAATGGAGAGAGAAACAATTGTATTGTGTAAACGCACATCTGCGCCCGAACCTTTCTCTAGTGATATTCTTACAAGGCGCACGCTACTCGAAACAGTTTCGGTATTAGTGGAAACACATTACGGATACACCCGCCTTGGCAGCCCGGCTGCGTCGTGTCACTAACCTTCAATATAAACTAAACTTTCTCATATATACGAGTCTGCGAGATAAAACGTCTAGAACAGCTGAGTGGATAACTTAGTTGTTTCAAGATATTTTATCATATTACCATTGGCACTAACATGCTTTTGTATTTGTTTTGCATTCGTATTAAATTGTTTATACATCTTCTCCTTAATTTAACTCTCATGGGTAATGTTCAATGAATGTTTTCCTCTATTGTACGAAATGATTCAATTTATTTTCTGGATTATCTTGTGTTTTCATTATTCGTCTATTTACATAATAAATATGTACTCTTTCACTTTCTGTGAGAGACACGGGGCAGTCTACAGGGAAAAGGAAAACAAATATGTTTATTAGGTTTATGCTGAGTTTTCCCGTATCCTCGCTTTGTCTTAAGATGTTTTTATCAATGATCACTACATAAAAAATCATTATTACTAGTAAAAACAGCAGTTTGAAGCAACTTGTGAGTGGCATTTTATACTATAAGTTGGTGGTTATAGTCCATAAATACTTTTGACGAATATAATGTGCACTTAAGTGTCAAAGGATTGTTTTAGCAAGATTACCCTCTATCACGAATGCCATCACCTTCCCTCCGGACCAGCTAGAAAGTTCTTTATACAATTGAATTTTGAAAAAATCTGTATAAAAATATAATAAATAAAAACTAACATCTTACGAATGAACGTCTAAAAAAACAGTTTTTTTAATTTCATGTTACAATTTCATTTTGTATAGTTAATACTGATAAAGGTATTAAACTTTTTGTTTTTCATAATCCACAAACTGGAACAAACCACAAAACAAGTTCCGCGTCATGGACGTTTGGATTCACCACATCATGTGGTCACTTTTTACGGGATGGGGTTTGTAACCACACACACATACGAACCAAATATTATAGTCATTATGTAAAGGTAAATTTTAACATTATGTAAAATCCATTTTAAAACAATATTTTACCGTGTAAAAGAGAGAGAGGACCTCTTGGCTAAATAATAACAGCCGCACGGGTCGATCTTCAGGTTAAGCCGTGCTTGCCTCGGTCGGTCTTTGGATGGGTGACCACTGACCACCTATTCCATACCGAGTTTCCTCCGTGCCTCGGAAAGCACGCTAAACCGTTGGTCCTGGCAGTCAATTGATGATCTTTGACAGTCTTTACAGGTAATTAGTGGCCCGAATGTCTGACTACCAGTCTTAGTGAGGGGTATCAGATAGGTAGTCACTCCATGTAAAATATTGGTATTCAGCTGCATCCGGTTAGACTGGAAGCCGACCCTGACATAGTTAAAAAAGGCACTAAGCCAAACAACCATCAATTTATCAATTTATCAATATTTTGCCTTTTCGTGAGAAGAGACCTTTAGCTATTCAGTAAAACAAGTCCTTTGAAAATCATTGCTTATAATTTTAATTGTATTCGGCTCAAAGAACTAATATCTTTTTTTTTTCGGATGGGAAATCATCAAATGACTTCGCGGAAGGGAGTGTCAGACTTGTACTGACTAAAACCCATCCATGATCCTTCCTTGCCCTTTGTGTTCCAGGGCCGCGGTATCTCTTTCGAACAGTCCCACAGCCCAAGGACCAATAGCTCAACTTCAGTTAAGTTCAAGTATGATGTTTTCGCCCCAATTCTTAATCTGACCTACAAAATTGTCCCACATTTCTGAAAGACTTTAATGTATAATTAATTTGGGGCAATTTAAGATTGAGCATGACATTCCTTTATAGTGTGTAAACTCTGTATTATATTCATGTGAGATAGTTAGCTATTGATTTATCTTAAGTAATTTGTATAGGTATTAATATAAAGACCAAAACAACAAACTTAAGAACTTTCAAAGGAAAACTAAGGGTTACACGAGCCGATCAGAAAGAGCTTTTCTGACTTTACATTAAAAGCGGAAATAACGTTATTCGCTTCGGTTCGGTCACTGTAATTGGACGGATATGAAATTCTCTTAGACCAGCTCAAGCTGTTTCTGTGTTAGAAGAGACAAAGCAAATAATGTTATGTAGATGTATGATAGAAATCTCTTATCTCATCTACCTCCTATCTCTCTCAATATTAATCTATCAATGAAATACCAATCTAAGTCAAAGTACCCGCTCTCAAATACAATAACAGTATGTTTCCACTCCCTCTTGATTTTTCTCCATATATCTTGTATTTTTCGCCTCCAATGAGCTAACGTAAGTACGTCAATCTCATAAGTAATACGTTATATCGTGATGTTCGAAAGCTCTTTTGTTGATATTACCCCTTTTCCTTATTTAGAACTAGGGGGAACTAATGTACGTTTGTATTAAAGGGATCGGTTTGTACACAAGCCTTACGCCATTTGTTTGTTTCTCCGCCTGTGTGTTTGACTGTCGGCTCGTGTATCCTGTTTTGTGGGCCGTTGAAGCTATTTGAACATGGTTTTTGAAGCCTACTGGGTGGTTTCCGTAAGTGATAGACACGACTCTCTTGCAGCTGGTGGGAAATTGATTCGGTCAAGAGAAACCCTAACAAGGAAATGCTAACTGAAACAACCATTGGAATTAAATTATAATCAAACAAAAAAATAACTCTCTCCTGAGCGCAGAAGTTATAAAATCTTCCATGACCAGCATGACCGACATTCCAATTATGTGCCGTACAATGGATACTACACTGACAACAGACTAACTAACACACACTAAAGGGTGTAAAAAGACTCTTAACGAAGCCGAAAGGCACAAGTATTCTCAGATAATAAATCTTAAAGGCACAGACATTTTTTTTTGTTCTAAACCATAATTTTTGCGCAAAGTTTTTACTTAGTTTGATGATGCTTGGTTGACGGCTTCGTGAAGAGTCCGTTTACACTCTGTATACTGACTTTAGTGTCACGCATGAACGTGGTGCACAGTGTGGACCTGAACTAGATGAATTCCCAACCACCGCACGAAAATAATCAGCAACCGATACTTCCAATAAAAGCCAGTTTCAATAAAAACCTCGAACCTCCAGCTAACCTAATTTCGCCGACTACTGGCAGCAACTAACACTTTAGTTTAAATAAAGAATGTAACAGAATACGGTGCCCCCAGTTCCTATACACCAATAACAATTGGCATCGAGACTCTATATTGTTTCCAGAGGGAGTTTGGGCAACCATGAATATGGAACTCGACACGGTTCTCGCATAAACTACTATTTCGCAACCCCGCCTTCTATGTAAAATGTAGGATGCGCTTAAGCGGATTTTGGAGGTTCGTTTTGTTGAACGAATATATTGAAAGGGAAGAGGTAAGCGTTTGGCAAATTGTTTGGAATTTCGTCATATTTAGGAGTAAATACCTGAGGGCTTAGACAACGTGACTCACTATCAGCGATAACTATAATGAATAATGCATAAGCTCAAAGTCACGAAATCGTTATTGAAATATGAAACGATTCGACCCTTTGGGGTTTAAAACGATATATACTAGTATCTACTTTCCCACGTAGTCTGAACGGCCTAATTTATTAATTACTTCATATACATAAAAATCAATGTCAGGTTGTGTGTTCGTAAATCTCGTCAGGAATCTGACAAAATTTGTTTTTTTCCTATCCTGGACTCCTCAATTGCCTATCCTATATAACAGAATGCAAATGAGTAGGAATTAACATCTTTTCCATGCCAAAGTCAGTATCCTTAGAACCCCTGAAATAACAGTGATGGTAATACATAGAAATCATGATTGTACCTTATTCAGCTCCACATTTCTGTCTGTCAAAGTGTGTAGGAATTTTCCATCAGGAATTTTTCGGTAGCGGCCCGGACTCTTGATTTGCTCCGCTGATGCCAATAGGCTCACCCCCTATTATATGGGGCTTAAACATAACTGGCGATGTGGTTGTACTATTATCAGGTACACCTCTACCCCTTGGGGATTACAGGCGTGATGTTATGTTATCTACGTAGCTTCTTTTATGATAGACACGAAAAGGAAAAATAATAAACAAAGTACGTAAATCTGGTATCTCAGTTAAGCTTGTAGGTATAACTTATTCAAAGCTTTCCGGCCCAAAACGGGAAAGTCAATGCCTAAACCTTTATGCTTCAAACGGATTGCCTTTAACTAAAACTATTGTGTGGGAGTTTTTTCGACAGAACGACCCTGTCCTCTATTTAAGTTATTGTTTTTATCTAAACTTATATATTTCGAGGAACGTTCTATGGATCACTTGAGGAAAGGTTGCCTTGTTGATACAGTGAAGGCAAGCGCTTGAACTAAGGAGCAGGAGGCCCTGGAAATGATTTAGGTAAAGAGTTTGGGTTTGGGTTTTTCATCTGGAATTTGTCAGAAGCAGCGGTCAATGGTTTTGTACCAGTGAACAGGCGTAATGTCTTATGATTGAAAATAAGGAGGACATTGAGGAAAAGGGTGAAACTTGCTAAATCTACATGCGTTGTTACTATTAGATGAAACTACAAATCTTAAAAAAAAAGACTTGCGAAAATACCTTAAAATATGATTTTTGATCCGTAGACAATATATTTGATATCTCAGCGGGAGCAGTTTCATTTAAAAGTTCAAATCAGTAAACCATAGATAATAAACATTTCATAAATAAGAAACAAAACACGTAAATCTGATACACAGTTCTCAAGATATAAATACACTAACGGACAAAGACGTTGCGTTTTATGATAGGTAAGGATTATATCGAGATATTCAATCTTGAACGTCGGGTATTGTAGGAGAGAGATACGTTACATAGTCGGGTAGTTGGTGTCGCTTCGTCTATTGACTATTTATAGTTAGGGTCTACACCTCCATCAGTTATCGACAATAGTATAGGCTTAAGCTACCTTTCATACACTTGGGCATGCTGTGAGCTCGTAGAGGAGATTATATACGTGGTACAACACTATTTTAGTGTGACGGTTATGCTAGAAATCGATTATGTGTATGTTACTGCATGTAGGTAGTCGCTGCAGCTTAATAGCATATCGGTAAGCTATATGTAGTACGTGGCGAGAGTAGAGCAGCTTGAGTCGCGCCGCAACGTCAACTTTGAGGCTTTCGTGGTGGGAATACCAACGTGTTATATGCACCTCGTCTTGGAGGAGGACTTTCGGTCACAGGGAGTGGTGTGCCGTCGCTTCCACGGGCAAGTGCCACATCAATGCACAGTGACATAGTGTACAAGGTCATCATTTTAGTCCTGAAATATGTAGGTACCGCTACATCATAAAAACCATCAAATATCCAATTAAAGTACACATCACTCGTAATAACGTTACCAAACCACATAAATCTGGACCCATTTATAACGTAAAAACCTAAATTTTATCGTTCACTTAAAAGAAACCAACCTCAGGTGGACTATTAGGCGAATTGAAAGGGACTAGGGATGTAATGCTTTAGGGCCTGGAATGAAATATAGGGCACACGCTACCAAGAGAGGTAAAGGTAGGTAATAACGGCCATTTCAAAAAGCCAACCGGTCAGACTTGAGCCTAGGATGAAATAAAAGCTTTTAACATGACGTTGGAAATGTATTAGTTCTGAATAACGGGCGTCTGAATGTGTTATTGTGTTTTAAAACTTAATAATACGGCTGTGAGTTGGTTTACGCTTACTTTAATTTTTTTCCTTTTGTTTATCTTGGGTAAAATTATTTATTCGTTTGTGAAATTCATGGACATGCATTGAATTTTCATCTAAGCAGAAAAAAGAATACTGCATTTTCCACCTGTCATCATCACTTTTTTTTTCGGATGGGAAATCATTAAATGACTTCTCCCGCTCTAGGCAGAGCGAAAGGGAGTGTCAGACTTGTACTGACTAAAACCCATCCATGTTTCTTCCTTGCCCTTTGTGTTTCAGGGCCGCGGTATCTCTTTCGAACAGTCCCGCAGCCCTAGCAGGGCTGTCATCATCACCTGCTAAACCTTTTCTCAATTATGTTGGGTTGCACACCTACATTATAAATCTTTCTGTGATTCTGTTACATTGTAAACAGTTAGTATAAAGGTCACATATATTTCAGTAGACTATCGTCAAAGTACACTCTCCGTAGTCTAGTCCTTTAGGTTTTCCACACCTCGAAACTGTCCAAAATCGATTTTCAAAGCATTTCAGACGCACAGCAACAGAACAACCATTCACAAGAATTATTAGTCTCATTCTGTATGTTTTATTGAATTTCTATAAAGATATTCTGGCGAGTCGTCTAATATAAATTCAGTGGGCACATAAGGCCGTCGTATTGCTGAAGCAATATGTTTCCCTTTTTTCAGATGGTAGTCCGGCAAAATCAAGGGCATATTATGATCAGGAAAGGTCCATATAAAACATTAGTACCCCAGATTTTTGCCAACACCGGAAAATAAAAAAATATTATTTTTAACTCGAATCTACTGAAACTTTCTAATATATTTAATTACATAATTTATAATCCACTTTTTTCAATAACAAAATCTTAGGCTACAATTGCGTACAAACTGAAGTGCATGGAATTTTTATAGCGCCCTTCCTCTGACCTCTCCAAATTTTCATTCGATGAAACATTTTTGTTCGGGTTTAATCAAATGTATATTGGTTTTAGCCAATTTACATAACTCATTCAGTTTCCCAATAAAGAAAACTTTGAATTCTGATAAATATAACAAAAAAAAGTTTATAATTCTGTTACAATGTAGGCAGCCAGTCAGAATTTCTAATGAATTGAAGAAATCGTGGAAGGATCAGTTCTTTTTTCAAATTAAATCAACTAACACATTATCATGATACTGAACTATGCGGGAATAATATAATAACCCAAATTATTTCAGCCCACCAGACGTGTTAGCATCGTATTCGACAACTTTTAAAAATTATAACAGACAAAATACATATCAACTTGAAATCACAAATTTATCTAATCCTAATACCTAGACTCACTTATTTTCCAAAACCACATTTTCTTTCATAGTAGAAAGGAAGCTATATAAAACATTGAAAGCACCTATGGTCAGCACAGTTAAAAACATAATCATTATTCCGCTGCCCATAGCCTTAAGTATTTGGTGTCGGTGCAGCATGTCTTCTTCTTCCATACTTTTCTATTACTCGTCATCTAACTAGTCACATCTATTCTACCCTTATCATCCTTCACACAGTCCATTCATCGTTTCTTGGTCTTCCTCTTCTCTTACAGCCATCTACATTCTTACTCAACATTTTCTTCAATCCTCCTGCATCACATGTTAGAAACACAATATTACGTTTTGATCGCCATCGTCACATATACGTGACAAGCAAGCGCATGCCCTGTACGCCAAAAGACACAAATAGGTGACAAAATGGTAGGTGGAATTGTGGCTTAGCGTGGAGAGCACGCGCGTGCGTTTATGCACTGGCATAGGCATTCACAATTCAAAATCTTTATGAATACAAAATACAAAGTTCGAACAACGAACACACAGGGTCGTCAACTCATCGAGCTTAATACTTAATCAAATACTAGTTTAGAACAATAGAATATTCACTGGCCGCATTTCAAGTGGTTTCACTCGTAAATCTCGGAGGTTAGACGCTAGACACCTAGGTACTGGATCTATTTTAAGCCTAGGCTAGAGTTTACCTTTACTAAATTACGATAGTTAAGTTTTGAGATCGAGTTACAGGAGATATCATAGTTAAGTTTGCTAACTTAACCTACGCAGCTGAATTACGTAACACTTTCGTAATGACTGCCTCATTGGTCGCTGAGCATGAGGTCCTGGGTTCGATTCTCAGGTCGGGCCAAGTGTTTTTGGGTTTTTTCAACAGGACTTTCTCTGTAGCAGCCACGGAGTTTGGATTTGTGCCCGGCTGATGGCCATAGGCTCGCAGGTACTTTAAACATAACCGGCGAAATTTGGGTATATTATACACCTCTGCTTAACCCTTCGGGGATTACAGGAGTGATCTGGTTTTCTAATATTTTGCCGTGTTTTCTGAACCAAATAAAGTATTCTTTTTTTACCATTTAAGTTCATGGCGGCCAAGCTCCAGCGGAGAATAGCACACAGTACACTCTCCTTAACGTGGCTTGCTTGCGGGGCACATGGGTCTTTTACCGCCAACTTCCAAACTCAGAGCTGCTTTTAAGAAAGTTATCAGTGTATTCCGTTTTGTAAGATTTCTTCACGAATCTGTTGTTATAATACATATTCCAAAGATATCGGGATTGGTTTAACAAAACATCAATAAGTACCTAATCAAATCCTTTGACATTCGACAAAAGATCTTATTAGCTTTCAGAAGCCATAGAATAATCTATGGTTTACCTTCATAGGGTGATATTGACATTGACATCAACAAGATTAACGTGTAGCTGGCTTAGACGTCTATTCAATCATAGCGCTCGTGTATAGATCTGGGCTGAGCTCAGTAGATAATACATGTTAACGAGGTTTATAAGCTCCTGATTAGTATATATAATTATTATCTAAACATACTAGAAAGTCTGGCTACCGCAGGCTCTGCAGGAGGCACTCAGAAAAATCTGGAAATTTACGCCGTTCATTTGCAGACACATTTGACACATAATTTAAACGTAAAAGGCACAAACATATTCTAAACGCAATCGCAGACACAAAAAAAATACTTCGCAAGGGCTCGACTAATGTCAACACAAAGAATATTTTATTTAAATTCTATTTATTTATTTTTCTAAAAGTAAAGCAGCTGTTCTCATCTGTGCAGCCATTTTACAAATACACGCTCTTTACTTGTTTTCTTTGAATTATTGTCTGAAATAAATAAAACAAAATGGGAGCTATTGGCCTTTTAGACCTTTTTACGTTTGGAGGTCGTGTCTTCTCGCTAAAGATACGATTTTCCTTAACTGCGGTTTACGAGTTACAAATTGAGTTTTATACAATCGGAGTTCAAGGGGTATCAGAAACATGTTAACATCTATAAATGGATCAGAAACAGTTATTAACATAGTTAAGTATTACCTTTTATTGACTTATTCAATACAACTACTAATCATATTTCGTGTTGAACTAAATGCACTGATTTCAACCTGATTGACTGATGCATTGCATGAAAATTTTGAAGGGGCTGAGATTAAATTAAAAAGGCAGTAAATAACCATGGTGCCTCTATAACTTAACGCCATAAAATGTTGAGAGAATTTAATACCTGACAGGAATAAACTCTTATGAAGGTGCGGTACTACGCCGTCAACATTTTCATTGTAAACTTACAAAATTCCACAACGTTCTGAATTCAAACATTCTATGCGATATAAGTTAATACGTTTGAAGGCTTGTGTACCAATACTGATACCAATAAAGTGCAATGGAACCAGCGTAACACCGATAAAAGTATTCGGGCGGGGAACTAAATGTGTTTCTCTTTCACGGAACATTTTCCGTGTGTTGGAACAAATGTTCTACTTTGAAACACGCTGGGACGTTGTACTGATTCATTATTGAATTTAGTTGAAATAAAACAATGTCAGTGCCGTACAATGTCGAACCTACATTCTCTAATTTTAACTGTTGTAGCTTTGAAGCCAATTTTGTTTTTATATTTATTGCCAAATCTCGTTTTTATTTTGTTGGATTTAATTGGCTTTTATACGGGTATGTATGCTTAATATGGATGCTTATAATTCTGATATTCTAAGTACTTTTAATCAAGATATGTTTGGCCGTAGGCAGTCTGTTCTCTATTTATTAATATGTAGTTAATTTGTAAATATTGGTATATAAATAATTTTTATATATAATTTGGATATGTTAATAATGATAACATCGTCCGTTATTATTTCATTAGAATTTAAATAATAAAAAATCAACCTAACCATTACTTTTTTTTTAATATTAAATGGGCCTACTCTTGACCTCAATCTTGTCCTGAAGTCAGAGATGAGGTCGACGATGGAACGGTTAACATACATACCTGTCTTTGTTGGGTATGTATATATCTCACTCATAGGTAGGCAGGTCAATGTATCACCACGCTCTGCCTATTGTCATGAAAAACACCACTCGTCCTTTTTCAGCACCAAAAAACAACAGAAATTTTTATATGAACCTGTTATCTAACTTGCTTTGTTTAGAGCCACCGTACCAATAAACATAAAACCATTTACTTTTTTATTCACATCTGGCTTTTCCTGACCACTGCACAATGTTACGTGTTTTTCATTGAATTGTTTCGGTACTATTCATCACTTTCTAAAACAATATAGCTGATTGGGAAATGAAATAAAAGTGACAGTGTAAAAATGAAATGATCACGTTATACATGACCATACAAAAAGTACACTCACAAAAGGATTGATTTCTGATGATGTTTACACTATGATAACACTTGGGATACTACAGTCAGGGAACTTAATAAGATGGTTTTATTAATGTGGCTCTCACTATGAGATTCAGATCTTATAAATTAGCCAAATGCATTAACGAAGGGTTATGTATAGACAACCGCTGACAATAGGTACGTCCTATTCAAGTTATGGTATAACTCAGTTGGCAAACGAGGGTAGTGTTACCTTCATAGACAATAGATAGAAACATAACCCTATCTTTGCTGTCGCGCAGTCGAATAAAAACTAAATTATTCAAATGTAAAATTTATAACACACCATTTTTTTTCTAGTTAATATTTTACATTTATGAATAGAAATTTTAATAGGAAAAGCCTTTAAAAAACAAAAAGAATAACAAACCACCATTATTTCTATTAAAACAACAGAATGCTTGTTTTCACAGACATTTTCGTATTGACCAAATTGTTTGTTCAACAAATAAAATGGGAGCTTGTACAACAATGTCAATTTTAAATGCATGAAATTCAGTGGGTTGACCTTTACTTCAGGCGGTTGTCCCACAAAGCGGTAGTAGTCCGGGAGTCTTTTCATTACATTTTCTATCGGATTGGATTCACAGAGATTCCCACAGAATATTACCATAATAGACATGTGTTCTAAGTGTTCAATAGAATATTGAGCGACGGATCCTCCTGACTTCCTTTTAAGCTTTAGAATGTTCCGGATTAAATGTTATCTAGCTACTTCCATTTAAAAAGCATTTAGTTTTTATACTATTTCATTGTTTGCACGTCATGAAACGCAACGTCTCTTTATACGTAGGTACTTATCTCTCCGTTAGTGCGCTTACAATCAGGTCCTTCTACTGATACTCTTAAAATGTTTTAGTACCGGTACGTTTTCTAGTACTATGAGTATTAGTCACGGATTTTAGAACGCACAAGTAAATATCAAGAAGAATCACTTACGTCTTTGTAACATTACATACAGGAGGAAGGGAACCGGATATTTGCCACCTCAGACCACGTGTTGCTTAACCAAACACAATAGCCTGCATCGATATATCATTGGTTTACTATTACCTTAAGTTTATAGCAACCAGCATACAATCGTACTAACCTGAGGACCTAGTCGTGTGGTAATTGCTTTCGAACCGTATAGAATTTCTTCAACGATTCGCAAAGGGATTTCTATGAGATTTTTGGTAACTTATGGCAATCCAATATATTTTCAATTTGCCGTCATCATTGTCACTGATTAAATGTCTCTTTTTCTGAGATCTGTGGTTTGTTTTCTTACTATATAGAAAGCAAAAGACTAGGCTCTTTCTCATACAGGAACCGTAAGAGCATTAATAAATCTTCTTTTTCTTACGATACCGATGGCCAAAGTTTGGAGGAGCTCGTGGCTAAATAATAACAGCCGCTCGGGTCGATCTTTAGGTTAAGTCGTACTTGCCTAGGTTGGTCTGTGGATGGGTGATCACCCCTTACATACCAAGTTGCCTCCGTGCCTCGGAAAGCACGTTAAGCCGTTGGTCCCGGCTGTCATTTGTAGATCTTTGACAGTCGTTAGGTAGTCAGTGTCCCAAAAAAAAATCTGTCAACCAGTCTTACCAAGGGGTATCGTATTACCCAGTACTAACTGGGTTGTGGAGGTCAGACAGGCAGTCGCTCCCTGCAAAATACTGGTATTCAGCTGCATCCGGTTAGACTGGAAGCCGACCCCAACATAGTTGGGAAAAAGCTAGGCAGATGATGATGACCGATGGCCAAAGTTTGTATCTATAACTTGTCTCCTATCAAATAACAATTCGACATTTATAGTAGCGCTATCCACAACACAATGTCTTCATTTGTTTTAAGTCTAGCCAGTTGCAGACTAAACATAGTCAGTATTTCTCGGAAAATTGTACATTATGCGAACCCCTTTGTTTATTTACAGTCTACAGCCTAACCAACTAACTAATTATAACGAGGTACATATTTACCTAAATTAGTTTGCAAATACCTACGATTTCACCAAAAGGTAGGGTCTAGGAGATAATATGAGAATACTTATATTGTCGGTTCTTCCGATTCTGATTTTTATTTATTTTGAGTTCCCGATATTTTGACGCTTTTGCAAGCTGACAGAAAAAAAATCCCGAAGATATCCCGTAAGTGCTAAGTATAGTTGTGAAACCGTCACAGCTTAAAATAGTGTTTGAATATAGAATATTTCATAAGTTTTATTATTTTATGAAGCAAAAAAAAAAAAAAAACAATAAATTAACCGTCAACTGTTTCCCCTACATGAATCGACTGAACTTTAACGTTTAACGCTGATGGCGTGGAGCTGTATCGTAAAAATTTCCTCGTATAGGCGCCGGTTCGACGGGCTATTAACTATAATGTGGTAAAGCCGATACACGCCCACTATAATATCTGCTCGGTTAGTGTCTCTGCTAGACATAACAGATAGGATTTATTTAGTTATAAATGATTTAAGAAAATACCATTTATAAGGCAGACTAATAAACAAAATTAGGAAAGGATTCAAAAGATCTAATTTATTTACATAATAATTATCTTCACATAGTTGAAAACAAAGTCGCTCCCGCTGTTTGTACGCTTAGATCTTCAAAACAACTCAACGGATTTAAATGCAGTGATAAAGATGGAGTGATTCAAGAGGAGAGGAGGAGGAGGTCCTGGGATATAGAGAGGTCCTGGGTTCGATTCCCAGGTCGGGCAAAGTGCTATTGGGTTTTTCCATCACGAATTTCTCAGTAGCAGCCACGGAGTCTGGATTTGTGCCCAGTTGATGGCAATAGGCTCACCCCCTATTATATAGGACTTGAACATTACTGGCGAAATGTAGGTGTACTATTAAGTACACCTCTGCCTAACCCTACGGGGATTACAGGCGTGATGTTATGTTATGTTGATTAAAGAGGAAGGTCTATATCTGCATTGCAGCCGAGGGCAGGTCGCTAGTATATATAATTTAATAAACCTACATTTAAAAAGCTATTGGCCTAACTTTATGCTAACTAACATACTATTTAGAGAAGAATAATGCTGCTGGGACTATAAAACGCCTATTATTATTATCCAGAAATAAAAAGGCAGATTTACAAAGCAGTAGAAACAAATAAGAAACCTAAAAAATACACTAAATACAACCCACTATTTACCCAACGTAGGATTTGTCTAGTTGCTAATGCGCTTGAGTGTATGAAATATTCATGCAGGACCGGAAAAACACTGAATTCGAAAAGCGAATACGTTTGGTTGACATTACGAATGCCGTAGACAACAGACTTTTGGTAGGGTTCAAATAGCTTTAATGAAATAGAAATAAATTATCTTTTGAATAAATTCAACTACATGATTGTGTGCGGTTGTCGATATAGGAACTCGACGATAAATTACGATTATGTATCTTTCTCCAATGAATTATTAAAAACTTTTCATAAAAGCTTCAGCAATTATTACCCTTTCTAAACTCGCTGACCTAAAAAAGGGGTTAACTGGTCCTTAGATTTAAGTATACAAACCTTTTTGCTAACATCTATTTAGGCGTAATTTTCGATCGTATGCGAGTTGAAAGGCTTCCTTTTTGTGGTTCGCTAAAATCCCACATAACGAGCTTTCACTGGAAGTACATAATAAACATTATTCTGTACGTTATCTTGATATTCACATGCATGGAATATTTACCAAGCCTCAGCTTCAATGTACACTGGAATTATAATCTTCGTAACACATCCGCTATCCATTAATTCCCCTTTCGTAGTGTAAGCGGAACAACGTGTTTGGTAGCTGTATTAAAATTTGCTCATTATTATCATCGAGAACAATGCTATCGTTGTAATCTTGGCAGACATACAGTTTTGTTCCTTTTTAGCTAAGAAGGAAGGGATATGAATAACGTACTACTAAGTGAACTTAATAGCTTTCATATATATTTACCTAATTCGAAGTCACAATCATTAAGTTCCAGATTTTCCTCACTAATTTGCTATTAATGACCTACTTACGCGTAACTTGGCAGATTATGAAGCAGTTGACTGCTTGACTGAATTTATGGAATCATAAGCTCCGCGAAGTCTTAAAAGGACGTAATTTAAAAGGTAAATAAGCCTGACTTTTACAAACTTAATATCTGTCTACCAAAACACCTTATCAACGAAAAAAAAAACAAGAAATTGCTCATTTAAGAAGTTCTAAAACGTAATTTTGTTTTCTCTTTCAAAAGTTAAATAGCTTTTACTGGACTTAGTGGAATGATTCGAATTCGCGCCAACCCGTGAGCTTGAACGCCCCTAGTTAAGAACTTTGGTATTTGTTTAAACACGTCGCCTGCGTGTGTTTGAGTTGATCCAAATTAAATGGCGCTCGCATAAATTAGCAGGCGAGAACCTTTTGATGGCAACTTTATAGTATACGCTTATCGATACCTACTTAAATGGCTTATGCTTTCGGTGTTCATAAATGTCTATTTCAAAATACAGGTATTTATTTGTATGCTTAAATTTTGCCCGCGGCTTCACTCGATCGGGAGCTTAACTCAGGTCTCATCCATTTTTGCCCAGGACGCAAGCACGAAAAAAAAATACCACTTGAATTTAACCCAAACCTAGTCCCCACATTAATCCCATCCTTTTCAATTTGTAAACCAGAATTACAACTTGTTTCATGTCAAAACGACAAATGGTTTCAATACGTCCCAAATATGTGGGTAACAGATGACATCATTTCAACAGTGTCCACAAACGATCGTTTACTGCTAACATTATGGGCCAATATCATCCGCGTCACAGTTGAACATACAGTATTTCAACTAGGAACAAATGGTCGCAAACGGCTCACACACATACAAAGTGTCACACAATCGTAAGCTTGCTTTAGATAATATAGGTTAATCGTGGGAAATTCGGGCTACCGCATCGGGACAAATGGTTACGTTTTATGTGTGTAGTCAAAAATGTTAAGTTGACAACGCGCTTTGTTGTTTTACTGATTGTCTTTATACTGTACCAATATCATCCGACTGTTAACGTGGATGGTCGTACGTCACGCTTACACGATCACTGATAACCCGGTGCTCGATGTAAAGGGCTACATAACGTTTTGTTGGAAAAATAATACTTATTTTTTTAAGGTTTATAAAGTCTTTTTGTTTTGGGTATTCTCTTTTGTTTTTTTAAATATTTGAAATAAGGTTGTAGTCAGGAGTTAAAGGGTAAAACTGGTCGCAAGAGGAATAAGGTAGAGAAGAAACAGGCTTTAGTTTTAAAAAAAGCTTAGTAAATAAAAAACAACCTGTTCAGCATGTTTCTAAGTTCCATGTTGTGGATGTACTTGTATCAGTGACAAGCAGATGGTAATACTGAGAGTTGCCATCTGACATTATGCAGAGCTTTTTATTTTATTACTTTTAGGAAATATGCATGAGCATTTTTATATTTTTTTATTACCTTATCAATTTATCATACAAAAGCATTTTTATTTTGTTTTATTACTGTTTAAATGTATGTTAAATCCGTAACTTTCCCAAGGAAAAAGGAAATCGCCTTGAATTCTAAAACGTCAGAATAAGATTAAACGGAAGGTAGGTCACACCCGACACAAATCGATTTGTTTGACTAAACAAGTGCCAAACGTTTACCGCCAGGGGTCAGGGATTGGCAGTCGATTAAGTTTATGTTTGTTTCCTTACTTGGACTGTTTATCCATGGAAATGTACTGGGTCCAGTTTGAAAGAAATGGGTCGAAATAAAAAAGCATTACAGAAATTTTAGAATAAAAACTAGCTATTGCCCGTGACCTTCGTCCGCGTGAACTTACCAGTAACGTACGTGTACGCGTACAGTACATGTTACTTCCCAGTAATATTTTTAAAATAATTTAATAAAAAATAGGGATATTTGACTTGGTTTTAGTTAACTGACTATTACCTTTTTTATAAAATAAAAGAAACTAAGTTTCTCCTTAAAACATCAGCTATCTGCCAGTAAAACTCCTGTCAAAATCGGTCCATCCTTTTCGGAGCTTATTATTCCTAACAAACCGACAGAAAGAGGGACGGCTTTTTTTATCTATGCTTCTATAAAAATAAATAATAGTGTTTGTTTGTATTAGTTGTATAGAACCATAGATGCTGGCATTTCTAATATAGTCACGCTAACATCGTTGACAAAACAGTTCGCACCCATGTTGAGAAATTATACGGTTTTTTTTTGCTAGCATAGGTACATTGTATCACCTCCTTAGCAAAAATCTCCTTTCTACTTCCAATCCTCTTTCTTGTGCGAAATCTAGCCATCTTTAACCCGCAAGCATGACCAGATCCTCATACCACGTTTGTCTCCCTCAAGTATCCAACGAATGATTTCTCACACATATATTTAAAAATATATGAATTCCATTTCAGGCAATCCCTGCAGCTCCTATGATTTCATGCCAATCTTACTAAAACTATCTCTACACTATTTACAATGCAGTCTCTCGTCTGCTCCTCTATTTGGCAGCAACACTACACGTTATCGATTCTAGAAACTATGTTTAGAATCCCAATACGTATTGCTCAAACTGCGACGTGGATCAACCACGGAGCAGTAATACTAACATCCAAGACATTGAGTTGATCAACTACATTGTCTTGAGACCGATACACATCAATACACACACACACACACACTTACACACATACACACACTTAAACGCTTTTCTTTTTTTTTGTATTAACTTCATATTATGATAACAGCCACTCGGGTCGATCTTTAGGTTAAGCCGTGCTTGCCTAGGTTGGTCTGTGGATGGGTGACCACCCATTACATATCGAGTTTCCTCCGTGCCTCGGAAAGCACGTTAACCCGTTGGTCCCGGCTGTCATTTGTAGATCTTTGACAGTCGTTACAGGTAGTCGGTGACCTTAAAAGTCTGACAACCAGTCTTACCAAGGGGTATCGTATTACCCAGTACTAACTGGGTTGTAGAGGTCAGATAGGCAGTCGCTCCATGTCAAATACTGGTATTCAGCTGTATCCGGTTAGACTGGAAGCCGACCCCAACATGGTTTGGAAAAGGCTAGGCAGATGATGATGACTTTATATTATGAAGTTTACAAGGTATATATCTATGGGCCATTGTAGATGAATGATGACTGAAATAAATGATGTTTATGTTTTAATCAACAATAGAATAGTGAAATTTTATGTGAGACCAAAGCAGGATACGTGTCCATGTCTTAGTTAGTTATTTAGGTTTATTAGCAGTTTATTATATGAACAATTCGTACATTTATGTGTGATGCGATGTCCATGTCCTATCAGCAAAAATTACGACCTTTTCCATACTAACATTTACCCTCTATTTTATACCCTTAGAGAGATATAATTATATGGTTGATATGCCGACTAGTCGTACCCAGTGCCATGCCTCCACGTTTATTATGCGCACAGCCAAAGTGCGGAACTCTCTGCATCTGTGTTCCCTCCCACATTTAACCCGTCAGACTTCAAAATAAGAGTGACCAGGCATCTTCTGGGCACGCTCGCTGTATCATAGACCTCATCCATCGCTTTCCATCAGGCGGGTTCGAGGTCAAGAGCAGGCAAAGATTTAAATAAATGCTCATATCTACGTTACAAAAGAAAGAAAGAAAAAAAACTTGCTAGATCCGCCGTGTGCGATGTCTGTGAGTAAGTAAATGAATTTAAATTTTTAATCAGTTTAAGATAATATGATTTCAAGAAAGGTTAAGTCTTACTTGTAACATCTTATAAAGATATAAGTAGACTTTATTTTCACCCTACACAGTCCTACTGAATCTATTAATAAGTTATTGACTTTGGATAGTTTCTTAAAAGTCCATTGCAGTTGCAGCACATCCTTTTTATGGCATGACAAATAATCAATAAATAATTTTAGCAGTGAACATAAACATTAAATTTAAAATATTCATGTTCACCACTAAATGCTAAATTCCATTAACTTTAACATAGAACAAAACTGGATCCATTTAATTTATGTAATGTTTTGTTTTGACATAAGCGGACTATGTGCGAATGGCATAACGAAAACTGTTTTGTTTATGCCCATCAGATTGCAGCGGCTGCATCGCTTGAATCAGCGGCCGCGTTAGCTGACATCGCTGACAACTGCTGAATTATGTCATTTTAATGACAATGCATCATGTTTTGTTAACGCAAATTAGTTTGTGGAAGTACCTACTGATTAAGCGAATGCGCTTTTAGCGGAATGGAAATATGGTTTGGTTGTGACACGCGATGGAAATTGTGTGGAGTGGAGAAGTGTTTGTAGTTTAGAGTGAAATTAGTGTCGCCTACTTTGCCGAGTTAAGTACCATATGATTTCGTACCGAAGTAGAGTGGGTATTATAGTACTCTACTGTGCCGCAAAGCTTGAAATTGTGCTTGATAAAATGGCAATTGGTTGAATCACAGCATGGGTATTAATATATTACAATAATAATGATATTAATATATCTTTGGTGAAATCTGTGCTTGCAGAAATATAATTTCTTGTTACAATGATTTAATTGAAAAAATAAAATTGAAAATTATACTGGCCTTAGCAAATAGTAAAATGTAGCTTTGCAACCATATTAAAACCCATCACAAAAGGAAGATTCTAGCCTAGTTACAGACGCCAGCAGGACAAGCTACCCGAAGCTGTCAGATTTTCACAACCAACCTTGAACCTAATGCTTTAGAGATAAAGTTGAAAATCTATTAAAGAAATTTGACAGATTCTAGTAGCTTGATGTGCTGGCGTCTGTACATTTTTATGGCTGAGAAAGACAAAAACAATATGCCTAATTTATTTGTGGTTACAGACATTTAGTAAAGAAACATGAATAGGCGGGTACACGTTCGTATAAGACAACCGCACACCACGACGAAAATTGAGCCAAAAAGAAATCGTAAACCGTTAAAACTGTTACCATAAAGTATATTGCACAGATAAATAAAGTTATAAAACTTTTACACAAAGCAAAACAAATCTGTAAAAGTAAACGTACCTTACTTTCTCTGAATTCTTCCATGAATGTGTATAATGCTAACGGTTGGGTAACCGTTCTAATGTGGAGCAAAATTTGCGGAAGTTCTGCAACTATAATTGAATTATAATTCGTTACCAAAAAATTATTATATATATATGCGATGCGAGTCGCACGGGACCGGTCAATGTGGCGACACTTGGGGGAGGCCTATGTCCAGCAGTGGACGTCTTTTGGCTGAAATGATGATGATGACATTGTGCGTTACCCGACACGCACTTGGCCAGTTTTAGTCGCAACTTCGTTATCGGCTTCCAGCTATTGCTTTAGATTCTGAAAACATTCGTCCGAAGTAAGACATAACTTATGAACAACTACAGACTAATTAACAACTACAAAAATAAAGAGAGATTGAACAATATCATTTTGTAAGTTTTCCCGAAAATAATCCGTTCATTAACCATCCTCATTGTGAATCAGTCCGAGTATTGCCAGAATTGTACGAGTAATCAGTGTTGGTACGGCAAAATGACACAAAAACGTAATATGATGCTCAATGACGCAATAACCATTTAGGGGGCCATTTGCATCGGCCAGGTGTACCTATTTACTCGTCTGTCTGTTGTAATGAAATCGTTTTATTATAATTTGCGAAAATACCTTTGGGAAAAAATATGCGACTGACCGCAACTTTTGGGAAAGGCACATTTTTTTGCGGGACGCTTTAGGCTTTTAGTGGATCAAAATATTAGTGAATTCTATATTTATAGAAAACGTTTTTTTTTAAACCAACAAACGCATCTTAGTGTTAAAGTTTTTATTTGAAACGTAAATATTTTAAAGTATACGGTACATCTTTTACATTTTTGTATTTTATAGATACCTGTTTCATATTTTACAGTCTAGAATTTTATTTTTATGAACTCAATAAAACGAATTGTCGAACATTCTAATAACAAAGTTATTTCCCCTTTCAGATCCAAGATTAATACGATCAAGAATTGAGATTAAGGACAGAACTTTCTTTTCCAGCAGGAGCATTTATCTTCAATAAAATGACCTTTTAAATAAGATCTATTGGGATTTATTACATTTTTCAAATATTTTTTAATCTCCAGTTTAGGCAGATAACAATCCCTTTACAAACTTTTATTAAAGCAATTATTTATTAAGAATTCAGAATGTCAGAGTACATAATTTTTATTGAACTTTTTTTGGGAATCAGCAAATGTTTGGCTAACTCAACTGTATCTAGTTGAAATTATCACTGGATATCACTTTAAAGTACCTATGTCATCTAAAGATAAATAAGATAAGCCATAAAATAGATCTAATCTTCAAAATAAAGTCGTCTTAAAATGTTCAAGCCATTTCATGCCTCGAGCCTACGACGCCTTTGGCACAAATACTTCAAGCTCCTTAAATTAAATCAGAATTTCAAGTTATCAAGCTTTTCCTAATTTCCATGTGCCTAACATTTCCGTCGTACTGTCTTCAACAACTTGTTTGGAAACATCAACACAATCTTAAACAGCTTTTCAAATACGGATGCCTTTTACGAATACGTACTTGTATTCCCAAACGAAAACGTAGGAAAAATATCGAATTCAATTTGCTCGTATCATTTCGATTCATCGTTATAATACAGTACTGAAAAAATGTAATAAACGAACAACGTGATAAATGTTTGGCAGGGGTTATTTCGAACGTCCCTGCTATGCGTACACCTAGGTGAAAAAGTAATACGACGTACGGATCACCGTACGACCGACGTACCTCTCGCTTATAAATGGGTGAAACAGGCTTTCGCCAACTGTGCCACGAAGCATTGGCGGCATGCCATAATCAATTCTGCTAGGAGAACATTTATTTTGCATGTGGATAGCGCACTAAAACTCAAATAATTTTGAGGGAAAGCTGAAATATCAAACTACAATTTAAACGCAGGTGGGTCTTTGAAAAACGAACTCGTATTTTCAGTTTCTAGAATTACTATGTAAAGGAACGTTCTTGCAATATTCCAATATTGGATAATATTTGCTATGCATTTTGAAAGCACAGTCATACCTCCGGACCAGCTGATAAACCCACCAAAACGAGTTAATAAATTTTAAACAAAATCCAGGCGCGCTAGATTAAAAGAATTGGAACGGAATTAATGCGAAATAAATTTTGTTCCTCAACAAATTTTGACAGGATTTTCGTCTGAAAATTGAGTACCGATAAGGAAAACTTTAAATGTTGTTATACGATATAATTGTGCTTACCAATACTGCGATTGTGGTTGCGCCATTCGGTTAGTCTGTTGAAATTGCTCGCGAAATTAATTCTCGCGCAAAGGTGGTTGTGGTTATTACTCCTCCGATGCATAGCCTCTATATAGCTAACCTTATACTAGAGCTCTGCATAAAGATTCATTTAAGGTAAATTTAAATTTTCTTAAGTTTTTTGCAATTTGCAGGTCAGTATTAGGTTGCATGTTCCCTGTAAGTTTATTTAACCCTATTGAATGACTTTTTCATAAAATATTCATTGAATAGGGTTACATGAACTTAGAGGGTTGTATTGATGATTTTCATGATTGTTATTCTTTAACTACATATGTGATTCTGGTGCGACTCCTTTTTCATCAACATACAACCTCACACTGATCTGCGAATTGCAAAAACCGTAAGAAAATTTTAATTTCGCGGGCTACCCGTTCGCTTCCACCTTAATAAACGCATTTCCTAAAGCAATCGAGGAAAGGGCACAGGTATCTAGTTTAAATAGTAATCTACTTCTCACTGAATTATGTTTTTATTACTTCTCCACTACTCTTTTCTGATTAATTTCGTTGTGGGATCCATATTAGCCAAATTGTTTCTCCGGAACTGCATCGAGCTTCTTTGCCTCCGCGCTTTTCTATTGGTACCCATTGCTGATTCTAGCTTTCAGGAGTTGCAGTGGTTTAGGAATAATGCAGAGAGCAGCGGTGGCCCATTGGTAGTGACTATTGGAACCTAGGCAGGCGCATTACTTTATGTAATTTATTTCATCACCACTGCTCTCAAAAACGGTGAAGGAAAACATCGTGAGGAAACCGGCATGTCCTAAAACCAAAAATTCGAAGACATGTGACCTCTACCAATCCGCACTGGGCCCGCGTGATGGATTATTACCCATTCCCTCTCATATAGAGGCCTGTGTCCCAGCAGTGGAATCATTATAGGCTGATGATGATGATAATGGTGAGGAATAATTTGGTGGGCAAGTCCCTTAAAAAACAGAAAAAGATCACAGAAGCGAGCATGCTTTCAACGGAATTTGGCACTATCATAGAAACGTGAATACGAAAATGCAAAATAGTAGTGTTGAGAAGTATTTTAGAAAAGATGAAGCAATAAGTTCGGTCTTTTAATTAAAATACTTTGTTTACGTCGCTGGCCTTACGGCGACTTTGATAAATTGCCGAGAATTAAAGACATTCTCCTTTCCTATCGCCTCCTCTTCATCTAAAATGTCTGCAGTTTGATTATAATCTGATTTTGTTTCACAGCTTTAGCTTTAGCAATAGGGATATTGATGGTAACCACCTATCTATCTATATCAACACAATTCTTCAAATCGTTTTAAGATTGTTTTTATTGAACCTTTAAGTCTACTTTTAAACATAATAGAACCTAGTACCTACCTTGTTTCTCGAAACGCTCGAAAGAATACTAGTCGAGTTCTACAATGCCTTATTGATGTCCAAACACTATTTCAAATAAATATCCTTATTATCTACAAAAGAAACATCTATTACGATAATAAATAATGCACATACATTATCTGAACCTCTATCATACAAGGTTTATGACTCGTGAAAATACTTTTCGCACTGCAAGCGAAGATAATGATCAAATATCACACACAAGGGAGTCGTTCCTATTTCCCTATTAACAGTTCTAATATTTACGAAAATCGAATATATAAAACAGTGTGGAATCAAAGCTGTAGAATGGAAACAAAAAAAATAAAACATAGTACTAACTTTGAACAGCTCAATAAACTAAATAAACTAATAACCGCTCAAATATTTATTGTTTACGGACAACGGGTTTTCCGACCAAGTCCCGTTTCAGCAGAAAATCACACAATATTATTCTGTAACGAGATTATACCATAATTTCTACTGAACAAAGAACCAATAGTGTTCGGCACTTGTTTTTTACTATTTTTACACCGCTTTTTCCAGAGAATCTCGATTATGCAGGTTGTTTTATGCTTTTTGATGTAACATAATACTACCTACAAATAAGTATTGCAATAGTGCCAACATTGTTTACCACCATGAAATCGAACAGTTTTTTGTGGTCCAAAGATTATCAGATTAACACTAAATTTGTCAACACGAACGCCCATTTTACAATTCAATGATCGCGTGGTAAAAGCGAAATGAATGGCCTTCGTCCGGACCCATGCAGGAGGAAAGGTTAAATTAACAAGGCATCGTTGGTCTTTGGGCATCGCCGAACTCCGGAATTCATACTGTAGAGCCAAGACATAAGATTTATCGTGCCTGTAGACTATAAAATCAGTTAAGATTTGGTAAAGTAAATCTGGACGTATCCCTTATACAATAGACAATGAATAGAAAACGTCATTGCGGTACTTAAAACAAACGCAGCTCAATTAATTAAATGCAACTATAAATATACTCTCTGTAGCCAAAATGACAAAGCTTTATGTTTACGAATGACCTAATTCAAATATTCCCACAAATAGGTACACAAAGTTTTCCTAAGAATCGAACGGAACTAGCATTCATTTGTTGCCTGATTTTTCTTTTATATCATTTTGAGATCTCCGAATATAACATTCACATTGTCAACGCCGAAAAAAAGCACTCAGTGTGATTATCAATACATCTTTCCCCAAAACATTTTTCAATAAAAGTGCCATACAATTGTATGGCACTTTTATTGAAAACTTTGGAAAACGACACATATTTCGTATGCTGATAAATTTATCAGCATGCGAAATATGTGTCGTTTTCCAAAGTTTTCACATGAGCCACATTACACCATCCAATAACAAATATTGTGATCGTTTTCATACGTTCAAAGGTCAATTCCTAATCATAACCGACCTAGGGTTACGAAAACAGGATCGTGCTGTACCCAGACCAATTTCGCAGTCTGGAACAAAGGCTTTAGTCTTGTATTTCCCAAATATGGCAATTTTCGCGCTTGTAATAAATAGGTTTTCTATTTTTATTGTTTGTAACTGTTGCCTGAAATAAGCAGCAAGGTTTCTAGTAGTTGTTTCCAAATATTATATTTGGTACATATGCGTGTGAAAATGCGTGCATGTTATGCGTATTTTGGTTAGACATCTAGAGAATATTATGTTTCGCTTTCAGTAGGAAACTTCAATTGGGTACATCTCTGACATTTTTTTATATGCCAGTCACACGAGTTTCGATACTCTGCCCATGCTCACAGAAAGTTTTAATACCATTGTTCTCAAGTATGCCTTGAGTCACGGCCCGTAACCCATCAATACGTTCCTTGACTTGTCTTAAACGATTTGTAAGGTTATCTTCCCACATAGGACATTAAAGCAATTACAACCTTATCAGGTAGGTGGGGGTATTCCAATTGCGGTACCCAACATCAATTTAAAGGGAGAACAATACGACTTGGCCCCTGTAATTCTCTACAACACCTAAGCGTTTTTCGATGGCACATTACACGGGGCTATCCAGCAGATAAATAAACGATCGTGCCGTTAAATTGTACACATTGTTCGACCTCTTTATGACCTTTCGCAAACAGTAGGTAGACGGTTACCACGATCTTAATTTTAAGCGTCGCCATTTAAAGAATTTATATTGCAGCGAGGAAAGCAATAAAAAACTTCGTTAAGCTATTGGGAGGATTACGCAAATTAACTTTAACACTCCCTTTTATTGTTTCGGCTCTTTTAGGTTTTATTATTTATCTGCGATATTAATAAATCACGTCGTCGACGAAGACTGATGGAACTTTTCCAATCTTTGAGTTTGGAATATTCTAATGAGATCAAAACAGTGAAAACCTAGCATAGCACAAAGTTTATCACAATCAAAATGAAAATCAAACTGCATTGTATACCTAGTCCCTGTTCTGTATTTTCATGGCTTCGCACCAATGTGGATCCTACATTCGACGTCAGAGTATGAGTAAATTATAAGTTATGGAACCGTTTGTCATGTCTCTGCGAACTTCTGGTATACTACTTAGCATACGCAGCCCGATATGCACGAAGACGGAATGTGTAATGGAATATTTTAAATAAATGCACGGCTCTGAACTCAATTTTATTTAGTTTTCTGCAGTGAACGAATTTTAATCACACCAACATTGGTATAAGAACAACAAGCATTTGAAAAAGAGAATGTACTACGTTACCGACAAAGAAGAATGGCGAACTCATCAGCACTTCCACAAAATATTAATCAAACAAAACAACAAACAACCTAAACCTTTTCCAACGTGAAATTTTATTTCAGCATTACCAGCCGTGTGTAGTAACAACACATTCATTCATTGTCACACATGAAATGTTGCTACTAACAACACCTGTTACGAATTCCTGTACATTTTTTTCAAACCAACCGTATGCTTCTGTATACGAATAACACATACGTTGGTGTCATTCAGTGTTTCCACGTTAGGGTATTTTCGCGTATGTAGGGACTTTTTTTCAGTTTAAGAGGACTTGCTAGAGTAATTTTTAAGGAAAAGATAAAAGTTACGAGTGAAATGCATGATATAAGACTGAATCGTTAACAATCGATACTTTTCAGGACTGTTCCTGAAAAGAAAAAGAACTGACGACCCCACAAATAAACCATGTGAATGATTTTGTGGGGCATAGATTTTAAATCAAAGAATAATGCAAACAATAAATAAAAAATAAAAAATATCGTATTGTAGGAACCAGGAATTGGGAAGGAGGGAAATCCAAAATGCGAGGGTGGCAACACTGGTGTCATTCGTGCCTGCGATACGACATAGGAGTTGATAAATGACATCATTTATTCCACCCTGCACACCCTTCCACAGTCCTCGTGTGCACGGCTGTGTCCGCACTTGATATATTAATCCAATCCTGTATACCGAAACGATCTGTATCGGAATATCATGCTTATAATCTAAACGCTTTTGATTACGGACTACTTATTCAACCATTACTGTAATCAGCTGTTTGACCAATAAATCGTCATCATCTTCGTCGTGTCGCTGACATAACAATAACTCAAATATTGGTGGCTCAAAACTTGACCACTAGTGTCGTCCAAGGGTCCGGAAAGGTCACTATGGCTGCGTGTTTTGGGCCACAGAAGCCAGGATAGGAGGTGAATAATAGTTTGCGATTGACCCCACACTCAAACCATTACTACGGTTTTGTGGGGCTTAGTTATTACTTACCATTATGTGAACGCAAATAAGTAATAAATAATAATACAACTCCACATCCATACCCTGCTGCCGTTTCGACACAGTAACCTCGGTTCGGAGACTAGTCAAAGATTTCAAGTGAAATAGGGAAGGCTAGACCTTGCAGAAGAAATAGTATGTGATCTGGCCACTCCGACATCGCCGACGCGCAGAAACGGTGATATTGTAGTAATAATTCAATTATTATCTGTAGCAATGCAAGAGATTTCTCCAGTGTCTTTCAAAGAAACTATGACATAGTGAAACTATGCTTGGTATCAATGAACCAAAAACCGATCAGCGAACTGGTTGGCTGATCGGTTTCCATATTTTACCCAGAAAGCAGCCATAGCAAGTTTAATTGCTTATATCTCTGGCCTCCAATAAGTCTTCCCGTTCACTGGAACAAGTAAGGGAGGCAATATGTTATTAATAAGGCTGTATAGGACGATATTTAGGTACTTATTCACTTATACCTTTCTAAAAAATGCACATAATGTACGGTCAGCAACAAAAGTCCATTAAAGCTTTCACGTAAAAGTACATGATAAAAATGTATCATCATCTACGCAAAATAATTCGTTAGACTTACATAATTATGTAGGTACACTCCCAACCGTAAGTAATACTTTGAATAGTCTCTGAAATCTTGACAATTGCAAAAATATTAAAGTACCCAGTTGTTGTCAGTAGTGAAAAATCGTATTTACATCATTTCCAAAAAATACATGTTTCGGATCCTAGAGCATAGCCACAATGTCTGAAACTCCACGATTTAAAATCGACGAACGTGCAAGTAGAAGTGCACAAGTGTGCACAATGTATTTTTCAACACACTTGCTCATAAAATGGCTCTAATTTCACCGCAATTAGGCACATAATGACACCTGTAATCAAACTGTGACTTTTTCATTGCTATTATTCACAAGTGAGTTATAGGGTTTTTTTTTTTTTTTATTGGTTTAGTTGCTTTGTTCTTAAAAAAGTTTCGATACAAAAAAAGATCGTGTTCAATAGTACAAATAAATTAATGTACCTATTGCTTGCTCATTTCATGCAACTTCGTATTTAAATAGATTAAGTATTTCTACTTTGTACGTTTTTAGTATATAAAACTTTCTCTCAAATTTTGAATTCCCGATTTTGTACGTGGATAAAACGCTATCCATGAAATGCCAAAAAAAAGAAACATTCTTTTAGTCTATGGTCGATCGCCATTGGTAGATGCGCGCGCATAGGAAAACTGATTAATTTTTCCCGCCATTGCGAAACTTTTTTTCACAACTCGTTTTCACTGTTGAAATTATAGTTATTTATTAATTAAAATGTCTACAAGTACTAGTTATGAAGAAAATGATTTATGTTGTACACCACCCGTTATAAGATGTGAAGCCCTTAACGTTATGGAAAGTTTACTACCTGAAAACTCCAAGGACAAAAATGTATTTGTTGTTATCTAAAGAGACTATCCGATGGATTTATAAGCAAGAAATCAAAGGTTTTATCGTCTCCAGATAACCAATATCTCGCTACTAAGGTTAGTTAAATTAATTTGAAATATCTATGCGACTTCAGCCTGTGTTGTGTGTTGTAATTAATTGTTGTTTCTTTTTTCAGGTTGCTTTAATATATGGTGTAACTGGTGCATTTAGGATAAAAAAAAACTAATAACAAATATAAGTAACTGTAAAATACAGAGAACCATGGGGATCAAAAACAGTTAATTATAATTTTACTAACTGCACATTTACTAATTTGTTTCTCTAAATAAACTTTTTATCTATTAGATAAAATGATTTTTTATTTTCTTACACATTACATTTATAATTTTCTTCACAAGTGTGTTGAAAAACGTCGTATGATACACGTGTGTATTGATGATTACCGTCCTCGGCTCTCTTAAGACCCTCACCTAACGGCTCGGGTCTCAATGGCGCCTCATCGGTAATCACCAACATTACACACTTGTACCATAATGTACTATTACTTGCCAAACGGAAGTATCTTTTCTTTTGTAATTATTACCCATTCCTTATTACTGTTATTATTTTATTCTACTTTTTACCATCTTAAATATGACTTTATGTGTGTTGTACAGTGTTTATTACTAACTGACATCATAATTATTTCTAGACATATAATTTTTGTTTATGTATTGAATTGTGTTTTTGATAAGTTTTGACTCAATTTATTATGTTAATTAATAATTACCCTGGCCCTGACAGGGTTCATGTACAAAAACTGATATTATTATTATTGTAATCAATCAAATATGTGATGGGCAAATAAATAAATCTACAACCAATAAGAGTGCCAACCGAAGGTAAAGTTTATATTTTATTGTTTTGTTGTTCTCATTTTACTTTTATATTGGTTTATTTTATTTTATTTTTATTTTTATATTGATTTATTTTATATTTTATGACTTATTTCTTATGTAATTTTGTAATTTTAAAGTAATTATGTATTTAAATTGGTATTTAATGCCTTTATGAATAAATACATAATAATAATAATAAGCATAGATGATTCATGTTTAAACAATAATGCCACTTTTGTTGTTTCTAAAATCTTTAATCACTTTTGTTCTTCAGAGACACAAATTATCACTATCACTTCACTATCACTATCACTACATCACCATCACTATCACTACATATTATAAAACAAAGTCCTCCGCCGCGTCTGTCTGTTCGCGATAAACTCAAAAACTACTGCACCGATTTTTATGCTGTTTTAACCAATGGATAGAGTGGTTCTCGAGGAAGGTTATAGTATATAATTTGTCAAGTTTTTGTTGCGGGAACGGGGTCAAAATTTCATGATTACTTTTGGTCGCGATAACCAACATCCAAAGGCAGTCCAAAAAACCCTCATTTTGGTTTCTGCCATAGTTGGGTTTTTGACCAAACTGCAGGATGTTATTTTTTAGTATCGGAGTTTCCAATTGAAGTGCTTTTTTGTTTTCTATGCCGGGGTAGGCTTCCAGTCTACATGGATGCAGCTGAATACCAGTAATGTCCATGGAGTGAATACGATACCCCTTGATAAACTGATTATCAAACATTCGGGCCACTGAGTACCTACAGCGACTGTCAAAAATCCACAAGATGACAGCCGGGATCAACAGCTTTACGTAGTTTCCGAGGTACGGAGGAAACTCGGTATGTAGTAAACTCGGTGAGTAGTCACCCATCCACAGAGCAACCTAGGCAAGCGCGGTTTAACTTGAAGTTTAATCCGAGCGGCTGTTATTATTTAACCACGTGCTCCTCCAACATATTTAAGAGCCCTGCGGAGGCCGCGCGCAATTGCCATTCGGAGCGAAGGAAAAGTCCGGAAAAATATTGTTATCTCTTTTTCACAGTTCCCGGCGCATTGTGAAGCCGCGCGGGAGCATGTGTGAATAGTGTTACCTAGATACTATTCTATAATTATCGTTCATTCATAGCACCGCTGAACATTTGTGATTAATTTGAATGTGTACCGTAATACCAAAATATGATGAATGAAAACTCAATACTTTTCCATTTTTTTTTTATATTGTGTAACTTAACAATATAAGTCATGTTTCAAAATAAATAAAATTAAAAATATTACCATTTTTAATATAGAACAGATGAGATGAAAACATCTTTTTTGTACTGTAAAAATGTGAGAAATTCAATTTGTTTTCGTTTTAGGTAAATATTTTGCAAAAAAATAATAAAATTGAAACCAAGGTAAACACTGTCTTGTTCCGAATAACAGCATAATAAGGTCGAAATATGCTTAAACTGAAAATGATTTTGGTATTACGTTTGTATGGACAATTCATCGTCCTCCGCCGGCCCCTTAAAAATCCGATTGAAATGAACGGTTGTTTTGTAGGAATTTAATAAGTTGTTCACCAATATTATAAATTTTGATAGGTACTCCACATCAGAGATGTTGCGGATGCAGATTTTTTGACATCCGCGGATGCGGATGCGAATGCGGAGCTTAATTTTTTTTTTAAGAATCTTCGTTTTGGTGCAGTTATTGCATATTTTATAATAAGCCTTATCCTGGTCATGTTCATCTTGTTTAAAATACATAAGTCCAAGTGGTGACATTGTGAATTCATTTTTTCAATAAACTATTAAATGCAGAAAACTCGCTTCAGACAATACTCACTGTATACTCACAATAACAATCAAAAACTGAAATGGTCATACGCAAGTAAACACGTTATGATTGATTTACTAAGTACGAAATATGATAAACATCAACAATCGCGTCGGATCTTGTCACCGAAATCTTCGCTCCTATTGGTAATTTTTTTTTGTCGTGACCTGCGCTACATCTACATCCGCATGAACATCCGCATCGATTATTGCGGATGCTGATGCGGTTACGGATGTCCAAATCGTAGCGGAAGCTCCGCATTTGCGAATGTGGATGCGAACATCCGCAACATCCCTGCTTCACAGTTATAAAAGTAGAGCTTAGGCTCTACTTTTATAAGGCTCCGCGCAAGCGGGCCACCGACCACAGCCACCGGTGGTTGTCGCGCGCTTCGTTTGCGCAGTACCAAAGGTAGCGCTACCTTTGGTACCGCGCAAACGAAGGTGGCCAGTGGCTGTCACGAGTAGTCGGTGGCCGCCACTAGTAGTCTTACGATGGATTCCGAGACGGAAAGTTTGATCGCGCTCCTAATAATTTGCCACCGGAGGCGTATCACAGATACTGAGTCACGAGTACCGACTTACTACCGATGGCGTGTCGCGGACACTGAGTTGCGAGTGGATGCCACTCGCTAAATGTGTGCGGTGATTCCATACAAAACATTTTAAGAATCATTTAAACAGCTTGTCGCCTGCCACCGGTGGTTGTGGAAAGTGACCCGTTTACGCGGAGCCACAATAAAAATCCACAGTAATCCACAATATACTAAAAAAAATGAAGTAGTTAAATAATACATAGTATTTACTGCTCAGACTTCTCTATAATCATGCAGTCGAGTTTACCAAGATAGGGTTGTCAATTTAGTTTATTAACTCGACTAAAATGGATTCTAAAGTCGATAAAAAATAATAGTAGCACTTCACACATCTGACATGTGTCACTTATATTACGTCACGGGAAAATAAACTATTAAATTATTGTTGATTTGTTGTGACAAACAAGATCACAAATCGCAAGTTTTTACATTATAATGTGGAAAAGAATTAAAGAAACCCAATATTTCCTTTTATTTTCACAAGAACGTGGATATGAAATATGCGTCACGGATTATATAAGTGTCTGGAGTACAGTCTTTTCCGAGAAAGCATTTCTTGCTCAACTCAAGGTAACTTCTCCGAATTAATCTGAATTTCTTCTAATGGAACAATTTTAAAACCATCAAGAGTTATATTCGAGTTGATGCTAATCGTACATTCCGAAGCCTCGTTTGATTCCAATAGATAAGTTGTGAATTGCAATTTGTGAGCTGAAAACAAATGACCAACTGATTCCATACCTGACTGTAAAAAAAAGTGTTTGAATTTCCAATAGCAGCTTTTCATATTACCAATCCGCACTGGGCCCGCGTGGTGGATTATAGCCCATTCCCTCTCATAGAGTGGAGGCCTGTGTCCCAGCAGTGGGAACATTATAGGCTGGTAATTATGTCAGTATTCTTTTGCAAGCGAATAAATAAATTTGAAAAAATTTGAAAATTTGATGATGGTGATGATCATATTACATGTATATTCATCCTCATTATTCTCCTGCCCATATCACAATTTATTTAGAGTGAATGTAATAGAAACATTCTAATTTTCAATTTAACTTTTTCAGGAATGCAATGAGGGCCTTGAACTACCACGTGATAATGAGTTTATTCAAAAAGGAGTTCAGTTATTATCAAATCTTGATAGCCTGAAAAAAATTAGAATAGAAAAGAAAGAAAATGGTAAAAGTTTGTTTATTACTATGACAAAATCATTTGGATTTCCTTTTTACCTTGAATGTACACTTTCAAAGGGCTCAGAAGAATTGGTAAGCATTAAAATGGCATTTATTTCTAAGTTATTGATTACTATAGTATGGTAAGACCTTAGACCTTAGACCTTCCTACTCTGTCATGTGATATAAGAGCCCTGATTTTTTGCTGTTTATATTTTTAAAATAGCTTCTGCAGTCATCTAATTATTTTTTTCAATCCATACAAGGCAAGGAGATAGATTATATCTTGGGGAAGAACATGGGCTACCTTTTTTTATCACAAGCATCATTTCAACACGAACAAAGTCAGGGATCACAGCTAATAAATAATAATACTCTTTCTACTTTACAGTATTTCCAAAAAGTTACTCGACCACTAGTGAAGATAATTTGTGACTTGCGAGACAGTCAGAATGAGCTAAGACGCTTGCTGATAAAGAAAGACAGTGAAATAGAAGAGTATAAATGTGAGGGTGGAGAGATAGTCTTGAGTAAGTTTTCTTCTAAATATACCTTTTAACCTCTCATATAACATAGCTATGCTTGAAAATAAGATATCAAATTCTGCCGGAGCATATATCCACATGTAATTTTTGAGCATGTTGCCACACTCGTGCCCTTAACTTGCCACTTTTATACGAGAGGTTAACAACCACATGCCAAAAATATAACTAGTATGTAAAACAAATTAATAAAAATTAATTAATAAAATTAATTAATAAAATTAATTAATAAAATTAATTAATTAATTATTGTGTGTGTTAATTAATTACTCTTCATGTTGTTATGGTTTCTGAACAGTCTGCTTGCCATATGGGTTTGCAGTATTGTTGTTCCCTTGGTACACCACTGGATCAATCGCAGTCACCATCCATGGCAAACAGATTAGTAATTGCAGTATACCTTTATTTGTGACGAGAGTCTACCACAATGTATGCTTTTTTGATATGTCAAAAAAGCATACATTGTAAATTGTTGTTAAAGCAGAAATGGCTTGCTTATGGGTAAGCCATTTATATCATCCCATGCATAGAGAATAGCACTGGTTTCTTTTCCATCTTGATAATTATCTGAAAGTATTTTCATCGGAATGATGTTATTATTGAGTGTCTTAAAAAATACCTAATGTAATTTCAGGACATCTGAAAACCATAGCATTCAATGATGCAGAGCATATGAAAAAACACAAGGTGTATGAAGATAATTTTGGTGCATCCAGTGCATCCACAAGCTTCCTTCAAGAAGCGGTTGAGATCCTGGAGAAAAATGTTCTGTAAGTAGCTTAATGTTTTATTCATGATGTTATACTGTAATACCCAGCAGTAAACCTCTAGTAATAAATTCTAACTTACAAATAGACATTTTAACTTAACAAACCACATTTGTAATCAATTCAGCCTATTGGAGGCCATTGCTGTACATAGGCCTCACCCAAGTTGTGCCACAGCACCCTGTCCTCAGCCTTCTGCTTGCAGTCTAACCCAGCCCAGACATCTTTTAAAAGTCATAAGCGCATCATAGCACAAGGGTGTTCTACACTAACTAGAAAACTAGTTCCGAAAACCGACCGTAATAACTTTAGGAAATCTAAATGTCTTCTATATGTTCTAGGAAACCAGAAGCAAATGAAAATCAGACTCCTGGATCGAGTATAAAAGCAGAGCCTGTATCTGCCATTAAAACCGAGCCTGGCCATGTTGTAAAAATGGAGCCAGACACAACTGAATCCATTCCATTTATAAAAGTGGAGCCTAAATCAGAAGTGGCTGAAGAATCTAATGTGCCAGTGATAAACGCATCAGTGAGCTGTAAACAAGAAATTAAAAGAGAAACGGCAAGAGCTCATGTCCCAAGAAAAAGGTCCAAGTTTAACTTTTGAATCCAAAGATTTTGTGCGTATTATCCTTTGACAGGTTTAGATAAATTATTATTAATTAAGGTATCATGAAATTTATTTACTTACAGATAATTTTTTATTTAGTTTATCGAAATTATTTAGTTTGATTTTTTTAACTGTTTTTTTACTGCTATTCAATAGAATGTATTGATGTGAGTATTTTAAAATGCAATATTATAAAATTATTATGTACCTATGCATACATAATATTCTTACTTTTTGTAATGAAATAAGACCTTAGGGGTGCTACACAAAACACTTGATTGTACACAAGGCAATAAGGGCACAATTTGAGCTAAGTCAAGCAGCTTTTCCTGAACTTAGTGCGTTTTTTAATCCTAGAGACTCAATTGACTCATGCTAATGTCAAACTGTATAGGTCACATCTATACACACAGACAGTTTGACACAGCATGTGTCAATTTAGTCTCTAGGATTAAAAAACGCACTTTAAATGTAAGTACCTACCTTATGTTCGATGTCGACTCCAGGCTTGTGCTGAATCATTTCGACCCAAAAATATGTGTGTATGTGTTACAATATCTTTTGAAAATCTTTTCCCTGAACTTCTCATAAATTATTTTGTCGGAATAAAATAAACCTTATTATTTATATGAAAACTTTTATTATACATTGAACGGTTAAAATCTAATGTTAGTTTAGTTGTGCTAGTGTAAAAAATGTTACAGCTAGTGCCTTGTATTGGAGATTCGTACCTTTTTTATTTAATAATACAGTAAGTACCTACGCACGGCGATCAAACAAGCTATCCAAAACCAGTTTATGCTGATCTCTCATTGTTATATTGGAAATATAGAAACAGCTGGATGTGTTGACGTGTGTAGGTGTACAAGTAATTTCAATATATTTTTAATGTGTTAGTATTATGATAGACACATTCTATCATAATAATAACACATTAAAAATACCTTGTTCCAGCACTTGAGCTGATATGGAACATGACTAAATTATGAGTTTGCTCTGAAATTTTTCAAATCTGAAATTGTTAAAAGTTAATTCGTTGTACAATAGCATAATTATTTAGCGTACCTACTTTTAAATCACGAAGCATTCTTAAGCATATATTGTGTTCTTAATTTTTGGCAGTGTAAATTCTTCACTCTTATTTCGGATAGAAGGTGCTCTGTTAGAGTCTATCGCCCGGCTGCACCACCACCACCGAAATCACTAAATGCGTTTACCGCTAAACAAAGTTAAAATGGTTCTGACATCTTCGTTCTCTAGACGAATGTTATTGTCAGAAACAGAACGATGACCTAAATTCGTTTAGCAGTAAATAGATTTAATAATCTGTGGTGCAAGTGGGCCTCAATCTGGAATGGAATAGTGTTGGTACATCTTCAGTCAATCTTTTTTATTACTGTCCAGCAGTCTTTTTGGGACCAGCCCTTTCGGATCATCGGTTTATCCTCTTACTGTGAATTTTATTTTGCTACAATCATGACATTTAAATGACCTGCATGATACCAAGCATTTTATAAATGTCAAACGAAGTCCATGAATGTTTCAATTTGAAATGACGTGACTAGTTTCGTTCTCCACCAGTTTTAATGCACACTAATGACTTAATTTAACACCATAAGCTTATAAATATTTCTCCAATCCAAACGCACTAGTTGCAACCGTCCGCCAAATGGGAATGCAATTATTAACAAACGCATCTAATACATAATGACTCCTATATATTTTTTAAATTCGTTAGATATAATAATGTGCTTTATATTGAGTTTATATTTGCTGAGCAAGTCTGATAGTCGCGTAGGCTTTATTTTTAAATACTTTTAAACCTACAACATTAAAGGCCTTCTCAGTGTCCGTAGTTTTTTTTAAGTAATAGGTAATTAAAGAAGATAAATAGGACCATCTAAATTAAATAGTCTTGATATTTCATTAACGGGGTGTTTAACCCTAATGTACTTATTTGTGGTCAAGTTTTTTAATGAAAGACATTGGCATTGACTTCTTCAAATCACTTCTATTCCGTCTTCTAATTTAGAATACGATCTGGTTTTTCTTATCTGGGGACAAATCTTTGTATTCATATAAGTTACAAACAACTCCTTCATAATCATCTTATATTGTCTCTTACCCTTGATAGCTTCAAAAAGTCATTGAGGCCAATATTTTTGTTATTTTACTTTAACTGGTCTCAGAACCTAAGTTCCTATCAACCAACGTACCAAAAGATTTGGTTTTATTAGTGAAATTTGAACTTCATTGTAATCTCCTTAAAATTGACATTAACTCCATATTGAATATCTACATGAAACTTGAGTATCGCTATGGATATTCTATAGTATAGTATTAAGTAATGAAATTACAACTATAATTCCTATATCTAACTTATTTCACATTATTTTCTCAAAATTTCACCAATAATAAACCAAGTCAATAGTTCTTCTAGTATCTTTGTTATGGTTGGTCTATTTATCTTCTTTTAACATAATAAATATAACTATTACACTCGAGGAAATGAAAACATGGAATGAGATTCCTAATAACACTTCATTATTGGTGCATTCAGAAATCGTGACAGGTCTTACACGCAGCGGACCTAGATACACCCTTGTGACATGCCTCACGGATTTTATCACATTTTGTATGAGAGAAATGACAAATCCCATGACAAAAAAAAAATGTGCGCGGAGTCCTCCGAAGAAGTCAAACTTTCTTTCTATTCCCTCTCCCCAGGAGCGTTGAAAATTTAACGCAACAGTGCTTTCATACCCCTCCTTGGTAGCGTTAAACGTTTAACACAACCGTGTTGGAAGTCGCATTAGAAGTTTCGCTTCAATTATGTCTTGTCACAACAGGGAGTACTAGGCTGCCAAGTTAGCACACAGAATGCATAAAGCGATCACTCTTACCCTCTTACCGTACTACGTTTTAAAACCATTTAAATATGTAAGAAGTAAAAACGAACTAAAGTCTAAATGTTATTTTTAGCGGTAAGAGGACTTAAGTTCAAGACTTCAGAGAACCGTTTTCTGATTAGTCAGCGAGCTGGTAAATAGTTGACCAATGAGAAAACGGTTTTCTTTGATCGTCCTGACGCATGATTTGGGCGCTTGCCAATGTTTACAACTGAGATATCGGCCTACCCCCCTAACAATACTTAATGATGCTTTTATCATTTTGGCGCAAACATTTTAATATTCCACTAAAGCCTGCCTTTTTATTCTTGACACTCCAATTTGTTTGTCTCAATATTTGAAGCCTTTGTGCAACTGCGGTGTTTGCAAATTTTTACTTTTTTTTTTGCAGCAGCAGCAACACTTATGCCATTTTCTCAATAAAGCTTCAGGCTTTTTATTGCAGTAGCCGATAAAAAAAATGAAAACGATAAATCAGTCAAACCCGTATCTCAGGTGAAAACATAGCCCACATCATTCGCCTGCAAACAAATGCTGCGGTCTACATGAACGCAGAAATGCTACAAGTACATTAGGCTAACAGCTACACTTTGACACATCTGTCTCCGATTCCGAGGGCTTTATTACGTTATCCCTTTCCTTCAGCTCGAAGGCATCCGCCTGAAAAGAAGAGGAGATAGTGTTAATATGTGCCTGAAGATAATTTGTTTTAAGACATCTGATAGCATTATGAAACTTTCCTTCGTTTTCTTTATACGCCGTTCCTTTTTGGAGGTTTAGCTGTCAATCGCCTCTATGAATAGAATCGGGTCATTGTTGGCTGTTTTCCAGAGGCCATACATGTCACCTATGGGGTTTTAGTTTTCAGCTGGGTGTTGTCAAATAAGTTTACACAGTAGGACTACTGTATCATGGGACCTAATTTTTCTCCTTCCTGCCGAATTATCGACGGGATGTCTTTTCATTTCACCCGTAGTGGTCATCACCTTGTTGCGTAGAGTCTCGCAAAACCGATATTTTCCTTGCTCGATATAAAAGAAAAGAAGAAGTCAAGAAGTTGGTAACATACCTTGTTATCCCGGTATTCTCTAATTTTCCTTGCTAACGTCAGAAACGCATCCTCTATGTTTATGTTGCTTTTACAGGATACCTCGAAAAACGGCATGTCGAAGTCATCTGCTATCTGGAATTTATATTTTTGTATTTTTAAGGAAGTTTCCAAACATGTTTATGTTTTTAAACTTGGTGTCTGTAATTGGAAACTACGAAAATGTAGGTACTTGTACCTAACAGAGAACCTACATTTCGTAGTTGGGCAAATAAAATGAAATAAATCTAGGGTTGTTCATAAAACCATAGTCGTAGTAGGTGCTTGTTCTGATACCGCACAGGTTATCACAATCTTAACTAAAGCTAGGTCGTTACGGACTCTGTGCTATAATTGCGAATAAAAGCTCCAACCTTGATCATCATCGATTTGGAGATGACCTGGCGTTTGGGCAATTGTAATTACAATAGCATGATTGCATTAGTGGTTATTTTTGAAAATCATGTTTTTTTTAAAGTGTCTAAACACAGTGTCGTGGGAAAAAATCATAAATTGTTTAGAAGGTCATTGATATTTAACGGTTAGGGCAGTTATTAAAAAAAATACCTTTTGGCCCCTCTCCTTGGGCACTGCTCTATGGTTCTCGTGGACATCACACTTGTTGCCAACTAAAACCTTGATCACGTCGGGAGACGCATACTGGAATAGAAAACCACATACATTATTGATTTGAAGGAAAAAATACATCAGCTCTTTTACGTAGAAAAACCACTAATGCTAGTTGCTAGGACTATTTTTATTGAAATAAATTCTCTCTATCCTTTGTTGAACTAGACAGGCTGACTCACTTGTTTTATTGGAATCGATGAATAAGTTCTTTAGCTTTCAGACAACCTTCCTACCTACATGTGGCTAAATAGGGATCTGTTAGGCAATAATTAAAAAGTGGATTCAAAATCCAGCTACGGGTCGACCTTTTAAAGTGAAATAGACTTCCCATTTTTGAATTAAGTTCCTAAAAAAGCAAAAGCATTAGACTCATCCACCAACATCACATTCAATGAATATCTACCTAACCTAACTATTGGTTTAATTCTGAATCAAACGCACTTAGATAAAACGGTTTCATTGAATATTTTATCAAGGTGAGTTATGATTTCTCATTGAATCAAAGAAAATTACCATCAGGTATAGGTACCCTTTGAGTTTACAATGTATCCAACGGTACCGTAATCGCTCTTGCCTCGTAATGGATGGCTATCAAGTAATTGAATATCTATAGATTTTTACAATCAATTTACCTACACAAATCTCGTAGATACCTCAACAAAATGAAAAATATTGTCAGATATAACGGACCACAGCTAATCAACGGTTATTTTCAAAAAAGGAAGTCGTATTATCTCACCTCTTGAATGTTCCTCAGCCAATACGACAGATGATTGAATGACTCCAGATTAGTGATATCATACATGAGTATTATGCCCATGGCTCCGCGATAGTACGCCGTGGTGAGAGTCCGAAACCTCTCTTGTCCAGCAGTGTCCCATATTTGGAGTTTGATTGGCACGCCGTCTAAGTTTATTATCTTCTGTTTGAAATCTATGCCTGGAAACGTTATATAAGTGTGGTTAGACGCAACAGTGCCTATTGTGTGCCAATTTCGTAATACACTGCCTAATATTTGTTGCTAGGGAAGTAGATAGGTACTGGTTATGGTACATATTTTTCTGTAAGAAGGTACTGGTAAACTCTTTGTAAATGCTGTATTGCAATAACGTCTGGTGTGGTTATGTATGACTCGCAATTTTGGCTTGAAAAGGAGAAAATTTCCACCACCTTAGACAAAAGCTTGAAATTTTCTCTTAGGGTAAAAAAAAATATAGTGAAATGATGTTCAGTTTTATAAATGAAGTATATACGTGAAACATTTGAGAATGGTTTAGTACCTACACTAATTTATTTATTACCTACTGATACAAAAAAAAAGCAAATGTAATGGAAAACACAAAATCAAAATTCGAGTCCATCAAAATAAGTCGTACATCTAATGTTAAAATTAAAAATCTGAAGTTGATTTTTAAATAGGTACCTTCTATTTAATCTAAGGTGTGTAGGTAGGCGACAACAAAAAGAAATCTTCTCAAAGGACTTCAACGCGTATACAATTATTTATTCGAAAATTCCTCAAACTACTCAGTTTAAAAAAGAGAGAGAGTTGAAAAATAGATTTGCCTAATTTTCTGAATTTCATTGTTCCTCAGTAGGTACAATGAAATTCTGAAAATTAGGCCAACCTTCTTTTTTAATTAGTTCGCTTGGATAGAATCTTTTCAAAGCATATTGCCAAACATTTCACACCAGCAGCCTTTGGGCTCATCATACCCAAAAATCGGACAATACCTTACGCATCAATATAACAATACCTTCGGGTGTGGTTGAGGCTTCCACCTTACTGCAGTGCATCAGGTATGTTTGCAGATGCGCACACAAGTGATTATTTTGCGATAATGCGAAAGAAACTTGTCTCAATCATACGCAGATTGGGGGGAAGCACGAATGGCATACTGAAGGTACTTTCGGAAAGGCTGGATGGGCCGACAATAATTGGTAGGTTTGTCAAGCTACATTTCATGCATGGGGCTTGATAAACTTACCAAAGATAATAATGTTTAATATTATAATTATAATCGTGTATACTATCATAGTTTTAAGCAATTGTTTGTACTATCACTATAAGAGCCATGTTGTCTGAAAATAAAGAATTTAATAGTAATAGATGTTTTTTTTTCTAAAAATACCAGATACACTGATAATTGAAACGAGCTCCATTTTAACATTGTCAGAAGTCTGAAGTTTTTAGATATCTTCATTCGTGAAAATACCCAGTCTTTGTCTAAGCTTAGGTACTTCTATGTAATAAAATGCACTATGAAAACTAACACAAAAGCTTGACACCTTATCTCCTAAAAGCTTTAGCGAAGTGCATTGCGCTTAGACACAAAAAGCTGCTCTCAAGATCTCAAAGTTCCTACATCGTTTAGCAGCCAGATTCGTCGTGGTTTCGAACAAAAAATATACAAAACAATTCGTAGAAACGAGTTATTCCCATATATTTGACTACATAGCTTAGTAAGTTTGGTCGGGCACTAACTTAACTGTAAAATGGTCTGGAAAGGGAAGTCCTGAGCATATAAATACTTAAAAGGCTATTTCACATCACATGTTCCATTGTTTCTCGTTTTACATCCGCAGTATAAAATATAATCGTAGATTCGTTAAGTTACAAAACGCCACTAAAATACAGCATCACCTGTCTCACAAAGGCTCGTAAAACTAAAAATAAATAAGTTTGCTTACCTATAGTGGATATGTATATATCGTAATACCGCTCGTCACAATATCTATGCACAATACACGTTTTACCTACATTAGAATCACCTAAAACTAGTAATTTATACGTTGCAGAAAAATCTAAAGCCATTTTTTGTTTACTTTGTTGTTGGTACGCGAGCGATGGCCCAAAACATAGGTGGAACTGTCAAAGTGAGAAAAATCAATGAGGGTAAGTGCGCATGTGCGGGGTCGCCCGTTGTCTTACCTTGCAACAAGTAAGTATAACTACGAGTACTAAGCACACAGCTCATACAGCCAGGGTTTCCCTGCACCGGTCACTGACTTGTAACAAACCCAACTATTTGAAAGAGAATGGCGTTTTGTGAAATAATTAAAGACTTTTTTTATTGTTGTTGCGCTCAGTGAACACCAACATGAATAAATTAGAATGCTAACATTATTTTTTCTTATGTAGGTAGGTCTTCCAAAATGTGCCCGAAAACAATTCTGTAGTACCTAAATAATTTTCTTTCAAATCATTTGATTATAGGTAGGTTCTTAGAACGAAACATGTTACAAATTCGCCGATACTTTCTGTGATTTAATAAAATTGAACTAGACAGAACAAATTAGGTCGAATGAATTGACCTCGTAAACAATGTATACTAACGAGAAACCTCAGGTGCGACCGTAAACCAACATTGTCTTTATGGCCCTGCATTTCATTTATTTTACCGTACCGTAGTAGTAATATCTGAGGAGACTTCTAAAAAGAAGACTCCTTGTCTTCCTTGCTTGACTCATCTGTAGGTTTGTTGCCTCCATGGTTTGAAAATCAGTCGCTTCGATCTTTACTTAATCACATGATGAGTTAATTCGAGTCCATCATCATCTGCATAATGTAGTACTTAATGAATTATCGTTTTTTTATCTATTTAGTTTAGAGCTTGTAGAATCAAGTGTTTTGTCTTAGTGATGCTCGATTAGCAATTTTGGTAGTGAAAACAACAGAACCTTAGAATGATAAACAGAACTTTGCCGTGGGCCCTTGCGTTTTAACGTTTTTGCAATAAATTCAATCTTATTAGGAAGCCGAGAAAAGTCTCTGGTAGATACGTAATTAGTTTAACTATACTTATCCTAGCGAGTGCACGTTGAACAGAATTAAGTTAGGCCGAGTAACGGAATAAGTATTATTTTAAACCACGTGGTTATACCGACTTCTTTAAAAAAAAAACTTTGTTTATGGTCAAGTCCTGTGTTAGATACGGATTGTGCATAAATTTTCAGCTACAGTAGACTGGCTAAAATACGCAGTGTCATAAACTTGGCTGATTTACAGAAGTTTGCTGCAACACAACCAAGTGCATATTCACCAGCGGTTCCTTGTGGATAATTAAGCGGGTACCGGCACTCTAGCAAAAATTACGGCTAGCGCTTCGGTCTGCAGCATTTTACGTACGAACCCTTAAGATATATCCTTGAGATATATCTCTTGGCTAAATAATAACAGACGCCCGGGGTCATCTGTTATTACTTAGCATCTACAAGGTTAAGCAACGATTGCCGAGGTCAGTCCGTAGATGGGTGAACTTTCATGTGAAAGTGGGTAAGTAAAATATCTACTTTTCTAGATCTTTGATTGTCTGAAGCCCAAAAGTTAGACAACCAGTCTTACCAAGGGGTATCGTAACATTCAGTATCTAAATGGGTTGTGTTACGTCAGTCCATGTCAAATGCTGGTAGGTACTCGGCTGCATCTGTTTAGACTGGAAGCTGACTGCCATTAGTATACCTAGTAGGAAGTACCTAACACTAGTACCTGACATTGGTACCTAGCAGGAAAAAGGCGAATGGATGAATGGATTACAATACAAGGCGTGGTGTTATGTTATGTTACCGTAAAAAGCCCGAATATCGTTAAATTTTAGGTTTTACTACCTATTAAATCCTAGGATTTACCAACATCAGTTGGGAAATGTGAGGATTTTATAAAGAGAAGATTTTTCGGGCTGTTACCGTTCTTTGGTAATATTAAACCGAGCGACCAAATGGGTTAGGTTGATTTAGACAGATCCATGACCACCCAAGTGCGAGTTGTGTTAGTCGCAGTAACTAGGGAACCCCTACCAAATGGGTTAGGTTAGGTTAGAACCAGAACCAAACCCGCACGAGCCGAGCGAGCGGTGGTGCTGCGGCAGCGGCTGGCGAGCGCTTCATCGAAGTTGGATGCGTATTTTTAAGGTGACACTAGTCGACATTTTTTCCAGAGAAATGTCGGGAGGGTATTACTCCACTGTTTGACACTGTACATCCAAAGTTAAACATGATATCGTTTTGTCTCATTATTAATTCTGTCTGTGCGGAAACAGTGCTTTGTCGGTACCGACTTTGTTTTGGAAATTTGACACTTCTTTTATTACTAATTTACGCCTAAAGTTGCATTAAAATTGGGAATAAAAACGAATCTTTTGTAGCTCGTAACTGTAAAAGGATAATAATACATATGGAATGCAATAAAGATTTGAGTATTGAGTATTGAGTATAAAATGGCTTTTAATTATACTAATCTGTTTCCGCACAGACAAAATTAATAATGAGGCAGAACGATATCATATTTAACTTTGGATGTACAGTGTAAAACAGTGGAGTTCGCCGTCTTCACGATTTGTAGCAGCTCACAGTCATTGGCCCACTACATTTACCATGTCTCTCAGGTAAAACCTAAGATTTACAGAGTCTATTGTGGTAAAATTTCGAAATGAACGATGATCACACATTTGGTAAATCTTAGGTTTTACTGAGAAATCTTAGGATTTACCGTAGTTCGGGCTTTTACAGTAGGTAATATATTTACTGATTGGTTAAGTAATTCCAAGTTACATTTGTCACTTGGACACATAAGAATCACACTTAGTAAGTAGGTAATCGAAATCTAAATAACATTATTCCAGTACTTATCCCAACGAGCTTCAACCCTCTAAAAATAAGACAAACTACAAACATCTCAAAAAATCCATTAGAGGCGAAGTCTAGGCGTGTTTACTCCGGATATGTGGGAGTGCAAACATTCAGGGTTCCATTTAACTTACTTAAATCCACAATAGCATTCGTACAATCAGTTCGATCATCTCGTGGCCCTGTGTATGTAAATGCCTTATGTATTAAATGGCCAGGACTCTGTAGATTCCTTATCTCACCCTTTGTTTCACTACGTCTGTATTTTCGTCTGCCTTCCAAGGTACCTACCTTCAAGGTTACATTTTATCTTGCATGTAAATAGGCAATGAGTATTTTCACTTTTTGTTTTTGCATTTTTGGTGGCACAAAGGAATTTGTGATGTCTTCATCTGTTTCGTGTTATATTGTTATGAAAGCGTGTCCGCATTTTGTTCGAAGAATGAGGAAACATGCTCCAATGCAGGAAATGCTTGTAATATTTCGTCTAATTTTTGAAGACCGTTTGTCCATAACTTTGCTTAGCAAGAAAAACATAAATTCTAATTGTTAGTAGGTACCGGACGATGATCCGTAATGGAACAAAAATAAAGCAGGAAGATATTGTAAAGTAGTTCAACCTAAAACCGTTTATTACCTAGGAGCAACTTCTACTCCACCATTCTAATATAAACACAAACAGCCAATAAAGCCCGCTCAAACTGTAATACGTTACGTATACTGACATCTTATTGGAAACGATAAAACATCAAGGCTGTTGACCTTGAACGCAGACGCAATGTTTACCGTAGGTCAGTGACGCCAATTATGTATAATACTGCCGCGCGGTGCCACTCGCAACTGTTCCGCTGCTGCCTATTTAGCACTATATACGACCGTTCCAATGTTAAAGAGAACCCTATATGGAAATAATGACTAATCAATGCGAGAACCGTTAACTGTTGACCTAGTTAACAGTGACAATTCTGAAATTGGATACCTTGGTATAGATTTACCTAGTTTTGATATCTAGGTTACGAATATAATGTCTGAAATACTTATTGACATCTGAATGTTTCCTAACAAACCATCAATCAATGTCATTGTTGTAAACTGCGTTCCAATTGAGTTATTTCTCATCAGTGTCACCACTCGGTTGGGTACTCAGGTCAAAGCGATGTGCGAACGCGTGAAGGTGTATGGCACGCATACATGCCGGTCGTAAGATGCGGTGGCGCCGTACAGGAAGAACAACAACTTCATTTGTCAAACAACCGCAAGCCAGGGAGCAACGCGCAGCCGCCGGCGCAGCGTGATGTATTGCAAATGGCGGTAATTTTGAAGTTCGCGTTCCGTTTGCTATTCAAAACAGCATAAACTGCCACCGTTCTACGTTTCCCTATAATTTCGCTGCAAATGACGAACGATCTGTTGTTTAACTGCCACACAGGTGTATCCGAATGGATTCGTTGTAACACCCCACCCTTTCTTAAGTAATAAGCTATAGTTTTGATAATTTACTCAAAGGGAAAGCAGAGTCCGCATTGCTTGGAGTTTGTTTATTGAAACTTAAACACCTGCTATGTCCTAGAGCGTTAGAAATGCTTTATCATGTAATTATCTGAGGAAAGGCTATCATTAGTGCGACAAATATTTGTATAGTTGAAGAAAATTGGATCTGATGTTATACACTATGATCATCGCCTAGCTATTGATCTATTATACAAAGGAACCAATTAGTTGTTAGGAAAACCGCGAGTATTCCGTAATGAGTAATGACTGGCCAGTTTGCTGGTCACTATCGTCATCGTCTCACTATAATATCTATTAGACTATCACTTTCGGTCGCCGAGTGCTCTATTGTCTGCGATATGATCTTTTTTTCTTTTAATGAGCCTGTAGATCCGGCTGATCGTTACCTAATCGGGTACACTGACGCAGTTGTGGGAACTTCGGGTTAAGCAATTTGTTTCACACTAATCTTGAATCGCGATGTTGCCTGCATGTCCGTTGTTTCGTAACCTGTGAGGATAAACTTTGATTTCTAACTGAGTCCAGGTATCGCTTGGCTAAATAGAAATCCAAGGTTTATTACTATATGGAAGATGCAGCTATACGTCCAATCATACTTAATATCTAACTTGGCTGGCACACAACACATTAAGAATAAGAATAAGAATAATTTATTGTATAAGAAATTACATTCAGTACATTGTTTCCTGAAACTCACACTAGGATTCCCTGTGTCGTGAGTTCCAGGCTCCTTCGTTCCGTTTACATTTTCGTTGTACAATACAGAACTACAACGCGAAAGTTATTCATACACGTACAAGTTCAACACAGAATCTGACATATGAATAATGTATGGGATCATTTCCAGCGTCTGGCACAGATTTCCCGAAAAAAATATTCGATATGACTCAGATTTTTTCATACAAAATCCAGTTTACTCACAGCGTTTGTATATCAGATTAGGTATCCTTGAAATCATCATTTATTAAAAGACAATAAACAGATGTATACTACAATGACTAAGTTACAAATTAGTTTTTCTTAGACAACTGGTAAATCTCTTTATAAATAATTTATGATTTCTAGCGAGTCTGGAACTGCGTTGATTTATTTATCTACATGTCTAAAGTTCTAGTTTACATCAAGTCCAAGAAAACTCCGGCTTACTAAATTGAACTTTTTCAGTAAGGAAGTATTTACTTTTCAAATTGAATTGTATCGTATGACAAGTTGTTTAAGCGATTGCACTTACACAATGTTATAGTTTTACGCATTTCGAACAATAGCTTCTAAAGTTCAAGCTTTACAACAGAAATAAAGGTCTATAGGATCATGGATCGATTATGTTTACCACTAGGTACTTCATTGAGCCTGAGCTTGTTATTATTACATACATACATACGCAGCTACCTATATGAAACTTTATAGTGGTCAGGAGGTGGGTTCAAATGCCGTTGCAGCTTCATCGTTAACATCCGTAGACATAGCATTGTTTAGTTCACATCCTGTAGATAACCGCAGGCACGATTGCCTCTGTCGCCTCCACGAACACTTTCACAAAGGCAGCATCAATCGTACTTCAGAGACACAATTCAATTGGCCACACACTCCTATGCATCGTCCACAATGCACATATTTTCCCTCGTACATGAATCTTTTGTGTAACTCGGCACGTTTGCAAGTGTAGAGGTCGGTGGCTGAGGTCACTCCTTTGCGACGGGTTCCGGGAACATATGACAGGTCTCTCATTGTTCGCAAATTGTTCTGCGCAAGGTCCTCGTGTAAATGTCAATCCGGCGCCGGCGCCGACGCGGCCACCGCCAGTTGGTTAACAGAACTGTTTGCTATCGCTAAATATAGAATGTGGACGAGTTTGCGTTCTTTTTATGATCAAAAAGAAATAACGCCATCTATCCGTGAGGAACTTAATTACACAAACATTCCTGCCGGCCAAGGACTGTGTAAGTCCTTCAGAAGAGGCTCAATTTAAAGTTAAGTTGTATACAAAATTAAACAATATGACTAAACTATAAAGGTAAAACACAACAAAGTATACAGTATGATTGACTTAAGGTAATGCACATAGTTTGGTGATTGGTCGCTTAGTGATATGATCTTTGATTTTTAAAGACACAACACGAGTCACCCCATCTTTACCTGGATGTTTTTCAATTATACGACCCAGCAGCCATTTACCTGGAGGCAATCGTTCGTCTTTGACCAACACAATGGTGCCTATCTCAATATCTGCCTGTTGTTTGTTCCATTTATATCTATGTTGCAAACTAGTCAAATACTCAGCTTGCCAACGTCGCCAGAGTGTTTGTAGCATACGCTGAACAAGTTGCCATCGATTAAGGTGAGTAGTGGGGTTATTTCGCAGTCTTTCGTCAGGAACTACAACCGGGGTTTCTCCTATGAGGAAGTGACCAGGAGTTAATGGAGGTTCATCTAAGGACGAATCAATTAAAGTTAGGGGACGTGAATTTACGCATGCTTCTACCTGTGTGAGGAGAGTATAAAACTTATTGAAAGTGAGACAACTTTGACCAATAACACGTTTAAGGTGACCCTTTACAGATTTTATGCCGGCCTCCGATAATCCTCCGAAGTGTGGTGCTCCAGGAGGAATGAAATGCCAGGTAGTGTGATCATTAGCGAGTATTTCTATCTCTATCTCGTGAATCAAATCAACTTGAGCGTTTTTAAATTGGCGTGCCATTTCTCTTGAGGCACCTGGAAAGTTCGTTCCACAGTCACTATACATATCCTTACAGTGACCGCGACGCGCAAAGAAGCGCTTGAAAGCTGCCATAAAGGCTATAGTGCTCAAATCTTCGACCAACTCCAGGTGGATAGCCTTTGTTACTGTGCATACAAATAGGCTAATGTAAGCTTTACTGGTGCGAGTACATCTACCAGAATACAATTTCAACGAGAAGGGTCCCGCGAAGTCCACTCCACAGGATAGAAATGGACGTGCTGGTTTAACCCTATATGAAGGCAAATTTCCCATGAAAGGAGGACTTGGCGCGGCCCTTTGTTTAAAACACGGAATACATTTTCGGATAACACTCTTAACTATTCTCTTAGCACCAATAATACAATAATTCAAGTTTAATATATTAAGAGTTAATTGACATCCACCGTGCAACGTTCGGTGGTGAGCATCTGTGACAAGTAGTTTAGTGAAGTGGCATTGACTTGAGAGGATAACTGGTGACTTAAAATCTAATTTTCCTTGAAAGTTAGCGAGTCGACCACCAACTCTTAATATATTTTGATCATCAATATAAGGATTAAGGGAAAACAATTTACTGGATTTAGGAATAGTCTTACTAGCTAATAATAAATCAATTTCAGTTTGGAACGCACATTGTGACAAACCGATACATATATTGCGTGCGTTTAACAATTCGCTCGCATTTAAAAAACTTGTCCAGTTTGTAGCATTTTTAGAAGTATTTTCTTTACACCGTCGCACAAATCTAAAACAATAAGCTGTAACTCGTAACAATTTTGTTAGACTAGAATAGCGATTTAAATGCGAGTGAAAATCATCTACCTGATTGTTAACAGTAACATGTGTAGTAATTTTACACTTAGATTCTAAATCAGTGTCTGGTAACTCATCCTCTGAATACATAACTTCGGATGAGGTTCTTAAAAATTGCGGCCCTTCCCACCACAGTCTTGACTCTGTCAGGTCGTTTGGGTTCATACCCCGCGAAGCTAAGTCCGCTGGGTTATCAGGCGAGCTGACATGATGCCATTGACTACTATTAGTGACGTTTAAAATCTCAGTGGTACGGTTTGCTACAAAAGTAGTCCACGAATTAGGATTTTTACGTAACCAAGCCAGCACTATAGTGGAGTCAGTCCACGCGTAAATATGACTTTGATCAATTGGTATACTAGTTTTAACATCAAATAACATTTTAGCCAAAAGTACTGCACCGCAGAGTTCTAAACGAGGCAGCGACACTTGTTTGACAGGAGCAACCTTTGATTTTGCAGCGATAAGACGCATTGTGATAGCGCTGTCGTCCAGAACTCTAAGGTAAACAACACACGCATAAGCAGCACAAGACGCATCACAAAACCCATGAATTTCCACATTCAATTTAGCAGGTAACAAACCAAGCCACCGAGGAAGCTGTATAGTATTCATGTGTTTTATGTTGTTGTGAATAGTACACCATTCAAGTCGTAAGTTATTAGGTAAAACATCGTCCCAGTCCAGGCCAGCCAACCACAGCTTTTGCATGAAGATTTTTAACACAATGACTACAGGTGCTAACCAACCTAGCGGGTCGAATGTTTTAGCGATAATGGACAACACTGTTCGTTTAGTGATAGTATCCACAAGCGGATCTATCAACATTTTTAATTCGACATTATCATTGTGCGGATTCCAATTAATGCCCAAAGCTTTAATGGTGTCGTGCATTTTTATGTTGACTACAGTTTGGTTACATTTATCGGCATTTTCAATCTGTGCCAATACCTTTGGACTATTTGACGACCATTTGTGTAACAAAAATCCACCTCTTTGTAACAATTCAATTATTTGTTTTTGCAGACTAATTGTGTCATCTTCATTGGATGTCCCCGACATCAAGTCATCCATATAAAAATCTGTTTTCAATAGCGGCGCTGCAATAGGAAACTCTTCCTTCTCATCATTGGACAGCTGGTGCAACGTTCTAATTGCAAGGTAAGGTGCACAAGATGTTCCATAAGTAACGGTAAGTAACCTGTATTCTCTAATTGCTTCATCCGAATTTTCTCGCCACACGATTCGTTGATAATCCGCATCATCAGGATGAATTAGTATCTGCCTATACATTTGTTGAATGTCCGCTACTAAACAAATTCTATGTGTTCTCCACCTTGTTATTAACTGCTTTATATCTTGTTGCAAGGGCGGACCAATCATCAGTTCATCATTCAAGGACGTTCCTGTTCCAGGTTTGGCGCTACCATCGAAGACTACGCGTAGCTTCGTGCTAGTGCTGGACTCCTTCAAGACGGCGTGATGAGGTAAGTAATATTTATTACTTGTGTTTCTTTCCCTTTCAGGTATAACTTCCATGTGTGCTTGTGATTCATACTGCCTCAAGAATTTGCAGTATTCTTCCTTAAATTCAGGTTTGTGGTTAAATCTCTTCTCCATTTGAGTTAAACGATTAATCGCTAAACCTTTTGTGTCACCTAGGTGAGTCGCGTTCTTGAAAGGCAAGCGGAGTATGTAACGGCCCTCAGCGTTCCGAGTGTGAGTTTCTCTATAATGCTCTTCGCACTGAGTTTCCAATTGTGTAAGTGGTTTTTTACTTTGTGTGTGTTCCTCCAGTTCCCAGAATCTCCTGAGCAACTGTTCAGTCTCTAATTTAGTATGTGAGACAACAACATGATATGAACTTTGTGAGGTATCGTTACAGGTTTGTCCTGAAATCAACCATCCAAGATGTGAATTAAGTGCAATCATTGCGTTGTGTCTATGTAAACCATCCAGCATTAATTGTGAGTGTACTTCTGCCCCGAACAAGATATCTATACTCCCTGGCTTGTGAAATTGTGGATCAGCAAGGTTGATGGCACTTAAAAGAGGCCAGGAATCCATTGATACTTCTTTTGCAGGCAACAATGAAGTCAAGCGTGTGAGTACAAACGCTTGAGTTGTAATAGTGTGTGTAGAATCATAAATTGAATGGAATTTAAGGTTCACCATCGACTTCGTCGTTATTACTTTGTCGTTTGAAATTCCAGTAATTTTACCATTCACCGCAATTCGGTCAAGATTTAGTAATTGTGCAGTTGTTTCAGTCACAAGTGATGCCTGAGAGCCTGGGTCAATTAAGGCTCTAAGTTGGTGAGTGGATCCATTTTTAGCAATAACAACAACACGAGCTGTTGCTAAAATAACTTGTTGTACATTATTTATTTCAGCTTTCATTGTGACAGCCTCGCGTGTTTCTGGCTCACTCTGTTCTGTAGCTGTGTTTGTCTTGGCTGGGTTTGTAAAATGCAAGAGTGTGTGTTGACGTCGACCACATTTCCTACAGCTTGTGCTTTGCTTGCAGTGACTCACTGAATGACCCTGAACAAGACAGTTGAAGCAGATACGATTCTTCTTGACAAAATCATGGCGTTGTGAGACTTCCAAATTAGAAAACCCTTTGCAGTGGCAAATATAATGGGGTTGTGAACAAAAGGTGCAAGTGCTTTCAATTTCAGTGGCGAACGATTTCACAGGAACGTATTTTGCTTGGGTTGAGGTAGGTTTCGCTGAATCTTTCTTTGATGTATCCTTTCTAATACTGGTGATATTTTCCATAGCTCTGAATCGGCTTTCTAGTAGTGAGGCTAAAGTCTCAAAAGTTGGTATGTCTCGTGATGAACCAAGGGATTGTTCCCAAAGTTTGTGAGTTTCAATGTCTATTTTAGAGACAACAATGTGAACTACCATAGCCTCCCACGTGTTTATTTGAAGACTTTCTAGCGAATTCAAGCATTCGCGTGTGGTGTCTACAATACCTTTCAGACTTTGAGCGCATTCGTTGGTCATTTTGCGCTGAGAAAGAAGACGATTCAGGATGTTATTGACAATTATCCTCTTATTTTCATAACGATTCTCAAGTGTCTCCCAAGCCTTATCATAAGTAGCTTCGGTAAGTGTGAAGTGTTTTAATAGCTGCTCAGCCTCGCCCGTAATACTAGACTTCAAATAATGGTGTTTCTCAATTTTTGATAGGTTATTATCATTGTGAACAAGACATGTGAAGACGTCACGAAAGCTGTACCATTCAGTGTAGTTACCGGAAAACTTAGGTATGCTAATCGGTGGTAACTTAGTCTTGTTTTTTACCCTTTCAAATGTTTCATCATGGCATGTCATTGTGGCTGAAGTTGTAGCTTGCTGTGACTCCTGATGAGATAGCTCGATCAAGCATTCTTTAATTGCAGTTTTAAAGTCAAGATAAATTTCTTCGGTTTCATCAAAATTTGCAATAGGATCAAACTTTAATTTTTCGAGAACCTCAGTGGAAACATTCTTTAAAATCTCGTCGTGTTGTTTATTATACGTATTCCAATAATCTGTTAAGGTGTCTAATCTAGTTTCTAAGTAACCTCTGGTATAACGAGATTTTGAGGTTTTTTTTGTGTTGCTATATAACTTCGCAATCCGCTCACTCAGCTGTTTTTGTGGCCCACACAATTGCGACATGTTTGTAACCAGAAAATGTTCAATGATCGTAAAACAAAAATGTTCACAGGCTTACCCAACAGAGTCAACTTACTGTCACTTCACTTTTTCACGCACTGAACTTTAAGCACTTTACTCTTTATCCGACTTCGAAGGACCAAATGTTTAAGCACTTTACTCTTAATCCGGCTCGAAGGACCAAATGTTTATTGAAACGACACTTTACTTGTGGAAGAACTATATTTAAAAATTGTATTCGTAAATAGTTATGTGGGTAGAGGGAAGCTAACGATAGCTTGCTTTTTAATCGAGCAAGCTATCGTTAGCTTCCCTCTACCCACATAACTATTTACGAATACAATTTTTAAATATAGTTCTTCCACAAGTAAAGTGTCGTTTCAATAAACATTTGGTCCTTCGAGCCGGATTAAGAGTAAAGTGCTTAAACATTAAAAAATTTAATCGAGCAACGCCATCTATCCGTGAGGAACTTAATTACACAAACAGATGCTGTGTTTAGTTTTAACCGTTCTCAAATGTCTTTTCTAAGATTTTGGTCACCATTGATGGTGAATGCGAATAGAGAAACAGATAAACAACAGCTACACGAGTTTTTAAATTTAACAAATATATTATTCTAGATCTGCCAGCAACAGATATTATCACAAAAAAAAACATAACTGACGGCTGAAAATAGTGAGACATTTCAATATTTGTCTACTTACTGAGAGTGAATCAACGAAAAGACAAAGAAGGCAAACTGAAGGAAACTTAATGAAGACAGTTATCTAGCTTATTACAAGCCCTGCTGTGTGGTAGGTGGTCCGAAGAAATAAACACTCGAGCTAATATTTAAATATAGATGATCCTAGAGTAGCCGAAGACCATGATGCACACCAATTTAAAACATAAAAAATAAACACGTCTTCTAAAATTGTAATAAGCAGAAACAATAACAATATACTAAGAAAATAACAACAGAATGCTTTAAATCCGCTAGAATGACTAGAAAACGGACATAAACAAATCTTTACGCGTTACGCATATAAATACTGGGTAATCGAAGGATATATTTATTTATTTAATGACTCGCTTGGTACGAAAGAACTAGTCTTGCACGGGCCAAGAAACATCTTCTATTTGTGTACAAGATTGATACTAGTTGGAATCAAGTAGGTACTAGTACCTACTACGTATCAAGGAACACTCATACCTGAATGCAGTGAATATGCGATGAAGCCTGCTAATCATACGTTAGTCAATATATCTATGATGTAAGTTACTGCCTATGTAATTTAATAGTATCCGTCCTTTTAGCACTTAAATGGCCAATATATCAAAGTCAAAGATCGACTCTTCAATGGGACGTGTAATGAATACTGGTGTGCGTTAAGGAAGTCATGGTACATTGAATTATTAATTACTAGATGTTCTTTGTTGTTCTTATTTAACTGTGTTTCTAGTTGCATATAATGTTCTCTCGGCTGGGACACAGGCATTTGATACAACGACCACCACTGGCTGTGTCAAATTCATGTTTCTATGTGTAAAGTGAAAACCTTTTGCTGGAGTCTAACGCTGTTGATTAAACTAAATAAATAGTCGTTTATATTTGTATTTTTTTTTGGTCTCGAAGCATACCAGATGCAACTTAGAGCGATTTGGATCTGTAATGTTTGAAAGACTTGAATTAAAATTGATTTCTGTCACAGGTGATGTAGCAGACCAGTTTCTACTTCACTATAACTCTTTATTTTTTACTTCCCTAAATATTACCATTCTTTTCCGAGTTCATATAGTACTAGTCCGTTCCAAATGCAAATGATTTCTATGAGAGTGTCTCCATTGATAGCACACAATGGGCAAATCATGCGCACTATCAGACGGATGGCGGAAATACGACACCGGTATGATGTTGCGCTTTTCACAATGAACACTTTGGCGTTTTGAAATATCACATAGAAAAGAAGTTTGATCAATTCTGTAGACGGACATTTGAACAATTTGACATGTTACAAGCACCGGTCATAAGAGAAGTTTAATGGAATCACTTCCGCTACTGATTAAATTTTAGAAAAAGGTCAACGGAATCAATTACCTGTAAGAGCTGATGGACATCATTGATGTCAAATTGATTATTATTGCATTTTCAATTCCCATGACTAATTTTGAATGTGATGTCACAACATATTAAGATTTTAATAAATTCCCCAATCAATAAACCTACAGACTTTTTCTAAAATGATATCTACCGTAAGTTATCGATACTTATACAGTGCCTAACCCAAAAAGACATTAAAAGTACTTTTTATAGCTTCAATACAGTGCTATGTCGCAATAACGCCTAGAAATGTTTAAACTAAAAGCTGCCATTTAAAATGAACCATTAAGCCATTTAAGTTGAACGTCTAAAGGAACATGTCGTCGGCAAAAAAGTGTAAAATAAAAACACAAATGAATTCATGTCCATAAAACTATTTACGACGATGCATGTACAATATTTTAAACAACGCCTTCTACCATTAAATTAATGCGAAATAGCCCGTGGTGAGTGTACACAAGCATGTCAACTTGACTAATTTGTGAGTTGCGAGTTTTAGTGCTGGACTTATTTCCAATTTTATAGTCCGCGAACTCGCTTGAAAAATTTTATGTTAGAAAATTTACAACTCATTCCCATGCTCCTTTGAGTTACTGATGTTTCTGCCGTCACTTCTCGGTACCACTATAAAGACCCTTTTATAGTCGAAGCTACTTTTTTTGTACAACCAGACCGCAGTTAGCATGCACAGTAAAATATTGTGATATATAATGACTTGCTAATATAGGTTTAATTAAGTACAGGGATGCATGCGAACGTAGCGCCATAGTTGCGACATTGTCGTGGTAAACATTAGCGTTGGCTAATATAAAACACTTAAAAGGTCATTACGAAACAAATTTCTTAAGATAAAAACATTATTAACCATTCGATCACGTAATAAAACAAACACGGTTACCGCTATAGCCTGATTAATAGCTATAAATCTTCTCGTATTTGCAATAAAGAGACAAACGTTTGTCGCAATGGCTAACGTAACTCGAATAATTAGTAAAATCACGATTTATCCTACTTTCTAGGTCTCTTCCGATCTGCACTATCGATCATCGGAAGATATCGATCTTATCTCACGATCAATTACTTACCGCGTAGTGGGAAACGGTACTTTATGAACATCTACTTATATCTGATTATCTGCAGCGATTTCTACTTTAATTACTTAATTGTACTATTGAATGCAACGTTAATCTTATTTCACAAGTTTTATAAAGTGCACACTTTTTCTAAATAGATTGATATTTTACCTTTTACAGCTTCAGAATATTACTGTTATCTTCAAAAATTTTGTATTTCTATAGGTCTATTCATCGTTGTCATCTCTACCTACCTATGTTTTCTTAACGTGCAAGTTAGTTCCATTCATTCTGTATAGGTACACTTCGCCTTCTTTTATTGCTGTCAATAAAATCACCTTCGTACTAAGTGCAAGAAAAGTATTAATAGTGTTAAAATTTTCACCAGCTACATTCTGTCATTCGAAAATCTCATTGAAATTTTTGTGCACATTCTGTGATGGATCAACCTAATTATTCCGCATACTCATTAGATAAGTATGTCTTACTTCTACAGTAAGTTGGTATTAGTCAGGTATTCAGGGCAATGGCTCGCTTATATCATCGGTGTAATATCATGAGTGTGTACCTACTTCTGTTAGAGGTCATCGGTCACTTAGACATCGTACATCATCACCTATGCCGCTGTCAACAGTCAATTTACAAGTTATATCATTAATAGTTTATCTAAGCTTGGTCCTTATTTTTCAATTAACTGTGGACGAGTAGTCGTAACCACAGATTCATCGATCAATGTGGTTTAGACTGCCAATTGGCATAAGAAGTTTGAACAGGTGATTGTCCTAGATTGTAACATTTTGTGCTGTTTTTTTTGTAATAATTAGAAAGAAGAACACTTTCCTTTTATTTTATTTTTCTAGATCTTTCACAACTTATCTGTTACAACTTAACTGTTTTAGGGAAGTTAGGATGGAATCCCACGAAGGATCCTGAAAACTTCTCCGTTTAAGGAGGTCCTAAGCGATGAAAAGTTTTCAAATGTCAGACGTGCTTGTATTTGTGTTAACACAATAATTAGTGCTAACCAGGGAATCAGGGACCATTCCGGTAAATATCTGGTATATTAGCATCAGGTTAAAGACATGGAATCTGTTAGCAGTTTCTTATTTGTCCAGTCTTTAATATGGAAGTTCCGTGACCGTCGAAATGCATTTCGTAAATCTTTAGCTTTTTTATTTATTTTTACACGTAAGAGTGTAAAATCACTGGGAAGTAATTATTTACTCAATGCGCAACACACCTCATTAGGAATCGTTTATTTACTGTCGAGATTGTGCGAAATTTCGAAAGCCCCTTCAAAATTTTCGAGTAGGTACTTTTTGGAAACGGTCAGGCGTCGAAACACCGCCATGATGTTCAATATTCACCAAGAAGAAATCTGCAGACTTATTTTTTGCAAAAAAAAATGGTTAAATTCTAGTCAAGTCGTCAATATTTGATATGGCGCCTCAGTAATGGCTAATTAATAAGATCAAAGACCAAACAACTCACCAATGAAACTACAATTAATCATCGATACCACTTGAGAGAAAGTACTGACTCACAGCACGGAATGTGATCTTCATTTGCTTGTTCCTAATAAGAAAAAAAATCGAGTGCGTCAGTTAGTTGCGCCTGCGTCAGTGTTACATCACCAAGAAATGTCCCGTCACTACAAATGTGCCGGAGATCCGCAATTTGCAGTTCTTACTTGCAACAATTACTGTACGAAATTCTGATACACCGAGTCACACACTCACACTCAGTAATGTTAGTTGCTGAGAGACGGTAGGAGGAGTCAGACCAACAACCAACCACCAGAACCAACATACAGATGACATTCAAAGATCAGAAGACCTGGTTGAGTCTCGCGCAGACCAAGGAAGCATTAGGTAAACAAAAAGGAGCCCATATACTCAGCTGGTGATACAAGACTGCCAGTAATGAAAATGATGAGTCATACTACAAAATTTACTACTTGTTTTGCAATTAACGTTAAAATAGCATAACATTGCTCTGGCTTCGTAGAACTTAACCTATATTATTTGGAACGCGTTGAGTTATTATTTAACTGTGGATCTACGAATCGCAGTACATTTGCGTGAGTCACCGTAGAATGGGCCGTTTATATCGGTCATTGCTGATATAAAGATTGATGGGTAATGAATAGGCTCAGGAACGTAAACCGCCGTAAACATTCATTGCTTCACTTATTTACACAAATGACAACGTTTAGACAAATGACAACGTTTTTATATACACAGTTAGAGAAACTGATCTTGCATTATCCTTCCCAAGCTTCAGAAGTCTGTTTAAAAGTTGATTTTGCAGCAGATTTCAGGATTAGAAAAAAAAACCGATTCTAAATTGTGACGATTGGAATACTTTCAATATTATAAATATCGTCTACCTTGAAAGAGACACTACTATTTGCAACTATCAAAAACAATGGATCATTAAAAGTATGGCGTTACGATGGAATCAATATTCGCACCAAAAGAGTGCAAAAAGAAAGATCCAAGTAAAGTCATCGGTCTCACTCGTTTTGCCTATTAAAAATATTTAAATAATGTTTTGTAATATTTTGTGAGTCTATTTTCATTCGCTGAAATGCTATCAGCCATATACCCCCGTGGGAAATTGTACTGGACACCAGTAATATCGCCTCACGACTTCTGCTTGCTCCATGAGTGTTCCCAAAAATAACCGGCTCCAAATATCATGGGAAATAAAACTAAGTAAGAACTACTTTTCAAAAGGATATGGAACAATGATTTTGTAGATCAGTCATTTCTTTTTCGTCACTTTGTTCTTTACTCAATATATAGTAAGCTTAAAAGTGAAATTATAAGAGCGATGTCATCCAGCCCATTTCGACCACAGTGACTACATTCGATGGCATTCTAGAGTGGTTGCTGAGAGCTTTGGTGTACTGCGCTTTCATGTACTCTCCAGTGACTAGCATATGCACCTTTGGCCGAAAGACTTCGAGCACAAAGCGGACAAGTAAGCAAACCATTGCCTACATAGGTATATAAAGTTTCTCAAACCTTTTTCATTCATGTCCACCACTTACCGACCCAGAATTTGAATTATAAATGACCGATGATACGGTAAGGTATTATAGTGAATCATTTCAAGACTATGTTGTGTATGTGTCCTCATACAGTCCTAGTCTAGTATAGTCATGTGCATAAAGCCACGATTTAAATACCCCAGTCACCTTAGTGGTTACCTACAGTTGATCGATGCTTGCCTGACCTACTTACTTATTTTGTCATATGCACTTACCATAATGCATTTGAAACTCACGTCCTGTTTTATAGGCTCGTTACCTGCCAGCATTTAATAGTGTCTACCTCTACAGCCGGAAGTTATGAGTGCACTTTACACTCCATAACGGCCCCATTTGAACGAACTTCGCAGATGTTTCACCACGCAAAACTAATGCTATTAAATGTTCGTTATATTTGAGAATAAAACTTGGAATGCTATTCATCATCTTTACTTTAGCTAGAATCCCTAGCTTGTTACTGAGGTCCGCTTTGTTAAACGAGCTTGAACATGTTTGATGAAGGGTGGGCGACGACGTTCTGTTGTATTGACGACGTGACGACTTGAAACGAATGGTTAGAAAAACCGCTAGCTTAAGGTACTTAAGAATTTTATGGAATTTACTTTCTTCCAATATTCTATTCAATAGAAAGTGCGTGATTAATTTATGACATGTGAATTCCAGATGGTTGAACGTGGTGTTAATATTGAGCAAGTAATTGATATAATAGTACATCATTGGTTCAATCAGTATGTAGTCGCAGGTGCAACACTAACACAGCACGCCATCAGTCATCTGCTATGCGTGCCAAAAATTGCACGAAGTGCTAACGGGGGAGGCCCATGTTTAGTATCGGTTGTTGACTAATGCTAAAGTCATGAAACCTTGTACGTAAGGTCACCTTCAGTGCTTCATGCAACTAATCAGTGTTGACGGAACAAATAGGAATACGATCTGGTATTTAGGCTGAGGTGCAGAGGCGCCGGCGGATAATCCGCGAGACAAACGATCTGCTGTGACCAAAGTAACTAGGGCAAAACGTAATGGCGCTCTAAACTGACTCACTGACTGACCATTACTCTGTTACGCAAACACAAATATTTGGATATCATAAAAAGACCAGATTACGTATGATTTAAACGATGCTACTTGATACCATGCGTCCCACGTTACACCCACGTAGAAAGTTTCTGCTTAGCTCCCTTTGACATATTGTTTTGTAAGTTACTTTCTTTCTGGTTTAAGAAAAATGGTAGAGGTAAGTTACGTCTTCTTCCCGTATGAATATTAAGTCGAATGAACCGTAAGGTCAGCCTACAGTTCATGGGAATGGAGATCGCAATTAGTGCAACTAATGAACTCGTGTTTTCAATAAATTTACATCTAATCGAATGCAAACGGCTGCTTCACTGTGGCAGTCGTGGCGCCTAAGGGCTTACACACAGTTGACTTAAATTACTCAAAATTTTCCAGAATGTAAACTTGTTGGTAGGTACGCAAGACTCATCTCCTCTGACATTTGCTTTGTCTGTTTGTGAGACGCAATTAATGTAACAACCCATGTTCAGGTCAAAATTATTAACGGCATACCAAAAATATCAGGTTTTGTTAAAGGAATCCGATTTCTTGTAAATAACTGTATGCCTTTTTCAGTAAAAACGTACATATGTACGGTAAACATAACGTCTTGATTTGTAGACATGTTGGGAACGTAACAAAGGAACATAAAAGTGTAAATGGAAATTCTTTTACAAATAAAAGGTCAGGTTGAGACCATGATATTTAAGAATACTTTTACAACGTGGTATTCGTATAAATCAAAGCGACACTTGGATGAATTCACGGAATATTATTGTGTTGTAAACAGATACTGGCTGAACATTCCTTCTACGAATTAAGGTGCATCAATTCAGGGACATATTGCAGGACAAGCATCTTCAAAGTACAGCGTTAAAGACAAACAGCGAATAACTCCAGAATTCCAGATACGTTAGAAAGCCACGGTTTTCCCATTGAATGGCTATGTTTGGGGTTTGTTTGGAGGTATCTTTGCTAACTAAAATTACTTTGAGATAATAGCTGGAGTAGTGTGTGGTTACTAAAAGCAGAGAGATGCAGTGCTAGCGACAAACAGCCAGATATTGTAATAAAATGACTTACAAAGAACCGCGGGCTTTTAAAACTGGAGGAAACTTGCACAGAGCAGAGAAACATGGCATAAAAGAGAATAGGCCTTTACATGATGGAAGGGCTAAACCAACGCTAAAGGTGTTTTTAATATCGTGCGGATTTCATCAGGCATGCGGGTTTGCTCCGCACGCGTAACCTGCAAATGTCCTTTTCATACAAGTATTTATTGTAATGCGTGGAATACGCACGTGGGACGCGGGGCGTGAACCTGGGCAGCAGCCCCGCGCGGTCCATTGTACACAACCAAAACGCATAACAGCCTGCAGAAAACTTGATCGTAGGCTAGCGTGTTTCACGCTGCGTGCAAGGGCAATCCCACATGCGTGATGAAATCCGCACGATATTGAAAACACCCTAAAACGCTTAGGTACCACGTAGTCGGGAGGAATGACGTATTGAATACGTGGTTACCGTTTTGGCGTCGGTTCCCCTTCTACCTTGTATACAAGTATTATAAAGAAGGCTGTCGTTAATGACGGACGCCATAAGAGAAAATTCAAAATAAATTTTATTTAAAAAAAAAGTCAAAGTTCTTTCATCTTGTCTTTTACAATACTCAGGTCGTTGACATCGCCACTTCAGTTTCGAATTTTCTCTCCAATTCGGCAATATGCTATCAATCATTCACAAGTATCTATATTTAGTAGACTTACTACTTCAAGTTATGAATGAATATAATAGTGATTTTACATAACAACAATAGCGCGTGGGACGTATCAATGATTCAATTGTAGGTAGTTATTTAGAATTCCGTAGTACTTTCTTTGCGTGGAGAAAATATTGGTTATGTAACAGTTGAATGATTTATTTGTTAAGTATATAATTAATCTAACACGTAGGTTTTAAGTGTTTAGATATTTGGTGATATTATTTGGGAATATAATTATATGTATACGACATAAATATTATTATGCTTTTGGCAATTGCTTCATTATACGGAACATAACTGAAAAAAATATCCTACTATTTATATTATAGGTAAATGCGTAAGTTTGTGGTGATGTCTGGAATGTTTGTTACTCTTGCATGCAAAAACTACTGACCGGATTTGGAAGAAATTTGGCACACAGATAGTTTATAACCGGGATTAAGAAATAGGATATTTTTTATCCTGGCAGTACGATACACCCGGACGAAGCAAAGAGTTACTAACCTTATGCCCAAGCTAATAAACTATAATATTAAATTACTATCCAATCCCCAATACGCAAATCTTTCTCAGAAAGCCAAGCTTCGTAGCAACAAATTAAAGATTTGACTCCACCGTACTTACCATTGACCTCTAATAACTCTGATGGAAATCGAAACCCAGCAACACACTAACCGATCAAAATATTTACCTAAATCAAAGTGAAATCTAAAGCAATAAACAACGATACTGTTGTACGGCATTAGTAGGTATAGGCGATATTATGCTAATAACACGACCCAAGGCGACTGCAAGACTTGTCGACGTAGGCGCCACCTACCTGCGCCGGACGGAACCGTGTTCCCTCGCCTTTACATCATTTCATTAACATCTTACAAGAGCTTTCATGTAACCCACCACAGTTTTAATGGAGACAGATATCTGTTGCATACAAATCGTCAGCCTTCATGACAGTTTATTTAAAAACTTAAAAAAAAGTTTTGCATCAAAAACAACTGACGGACTTTAGTATTTGCAAGGCAAATTTTATGGCTTCGAGTAATGGGCTGCCCTGAAGACTTTATTGCTACAACCATTTGCTAGCTAAATTGGGATCGTCATAGCGTTTCATTGCCCCAGGTCGCGTAAAGACTATAAAAAAATTGAAACCCATAACCGTAGTATGCTAGGCTATAAAACAAAAACACTTTATTGCTCAATAACGCTTTAAAAAATTCAATGATTTTGTTAAGAACTGTGTGACGATATTTACGCTTGTAAATCCTTACTCGGCACCATAAACAGGTTCGTCATTCATATAAAACAAAGGGAGGAGATTCGAACCCACGACATCCCGCGAGACCAACGCCTTAGCCTTTGGGATATTGTTGGGTAAACATTTCCGTGGGTAGGAACTGGCGACTTCATTGTTCGAAGTGTATATACAAGTTTATCGTCTGCGAGAAAAACAATATTTTTCCATAAGTTGACTCATAAAATACGAAGGTGCATAGTTTTATTAGGATCTTCCTCATAATTCCTGGAAGTACTTAGAAATAGTGTATTTTCTATCATCTCACCATTTCAGAAAGCATGTTAGGCTTTGTTGTGGGACTATCCGGTTAATCAACTTAGCCAAAATCTCAACTTTACGATGTGTGTTAACAAAACAGATTGTTTAGTTTAGTAACCAGTTAAGGAATTAACATCAATACACTAAAACATAGGTAGGTGCGTGACTCGCTAACATTTCTACTACTAGAACATGAGATTTTCTCGTATAGATCGGGTACCTAAATACGAAAAAACATGAAAAGATCAATGATTCGTTTTATTGGAACTTTTTAAATACCTGTGCTAGTGTCGTTTTTTTGCCTTAGCCTGAAGCATCCCACTCCTGAGCAAAGACGTCCTCCTTTTCCTTCTAGTTCTCTAGATGTTTTCCCCAAGAAGAAAGTCATCCAAACCGTCCCGCCCTGCCGTTAAGCTGTCTCAGGGCTCCAGTCTTGTGTTACACGGGCCACAGCAGTCCCATTTCAGTCTAGCAGCTTTCAGAGCTACGTCGGCAATTTGCGATCTGGAGCACAGTGTGGTGTTTCTTATCTAATATAACATCACACCTGTAATCCTCGTTGGGTTAGGCAGAGGTGTACCTAATAGTACACCCACATTCCGCCAGATGTATAAGTCCCTTGTAATAAGGGGCGAGCCTATTTTCATCCGTGGCTGCTACTCAGAAATCTTTCATGAAAAAGTCCAATAGGACTTTGCCCGAGCCGGGAATCGAACCCATGACCCCATGCCCAGCAGTCGCATTTGCGACCACTCGACTCGACTTATCCAATTATTTTAACTTATATTCAGTCTGCTGCACTCCTTGAAAACCTGGAGTTTGAATTTTTGGATAAGAGTCAAAGAACCAGTCGTAATATCTAACTCACTATTGTTCAACTTCGCCAACTTCTGCTAAAAGGCACACATATTTACGTAGAAGCACAATAACACATTCAGAATCCTGCTCCATCCCCTCATAAAATATATGAGAACTGTTTGTAAACCAATAAATCGTTTATGACAGTAATAAAAACGGACTCTATTTCCCATTTAATATTTTCAATCATCGAGGTAGATATGAGATCAGAGTTTGTGATAATAATCATAATACTGATGATAGTTCATTCATACGGATTACGTTTGCTTAGTGAACAATAGTTTATTGTGCAATTGTGCTATCACTTGCATTTCATCTCGTCGAGAGGCTCTTCAATCGGCGGCCTATGTGGTTGCTGGAATATTCTCGTTGATTCGCCATACATTGCTGCGTATGTGAGCTTTATTTAGCTTACTCGGTGAGTGATAGAGGCGTTGTATGGTTAGCTGACGCGTGTTGTCGTGTCGGAGTCGTTACGTCTGGTCGATCGTCATCTGTATAACTGTCAAGGTGCTCGTTGCGTAAGCGCATCCGTGAGGTGTCATTGACATTACGGATGTTATGTGATTTGTGAATAGGAGATCTCTTAGTTTTGGCAGTGAGTGAGTGAGAATCATTTTTCGTAATCATGCACTTGTTGGTGTTGAGCTACTGTTTTTAGGAAAGTTTGTTTTGGTCTATAGAATTCGTATCTAAATCGGAAGCTACAAGTATTAGTAGTGCCATAGCCTTGCATTTTATACTAATGTTTAGATCAGATACTGTATCCCTCATGCTAGTCTATGGCGAAACATGATCATAATAATGTAAAGCAATTCATATCTTTCACTACCTATACCACACCACATAATAAATCAAAATAATTATTTTAAAATATTCTATTCTATAACATAAACCGAGAAGGGCACTACTTCTCGGCATAATTTTTTGTATACATTTTGTTCCGCAAGGAGCTCAGATATAGAAAGCTGCGCCTCATTACAGACAGCTGAAATAAACTGAAATTATGTACAAGAAAAATATTTTTTGATGTATATTTTTTTAGTTGATAAATTTCTTATTTGTTTAACTTTTCATGACCTTGCCAGTGCTCAAGCATAAAAGTCTGATGTATGTAAACAAATGGATACAAAGGAATTTTATCCAAACTTGCAATAAAATACCAAGTTAATATTATAAAACTGATTAAGCACGCGTTTCGAACACCACGTTTCCTAATGACACCTAGTATTGCCATGGTTGCCGCAATGGAACTAATTAGTAACGCCATTAAGAAATAGAGCAATATTTAATTATTGTTTCAAAACGGATCAAGAGTTAAATGAGCGACAATGGCCTAAATGCGCTGTTAGTCGCTGCTGATGGAAACTTGGCGACAGACGATACTTCAAATAATAAATTACAGTTATTATAAATGTAAAGATGAGAGCGTGACGGCTTTAAGACCAAAGTAGCGTACTGATTTTGATTTCAATTTTGTACCTATTATCATTTCAGCCCGTAAAAATCGTCTCGTAACCTTGCTATGGGGGTTATCTATGAACATAACTTACTGTATAAGATTTTGATTGGGAAAACGATTTCCAAGAAAGCTTATCAGTATCTCCTACCTAATATCATACATGTATCACTCGTCAATCTTCGTTCTCTTCCATTGTAATGGGTTATTTGATTTATATCATCACATAAATTGTATTTATTGGCAACATACCTAAATATAACATAAACATAAATATAGCATTTAGCAATAACTCCGCAAAAATCAACCCAATTCTTGATGAGCCGAGCACGTGCAATATTTACACAATAAAGATATATCTTCGGCATTTCCCAACAAATCGATAGCAAGAAAAACAAAGATCAAACTATTTTGTAACAGAAATTTCACGCGCTCATAACGTTAGCTTACGTTACGTAAACGCAGTGCGAATTCGAATCGAAGAACCAGATCGCTTGATTTATGGCGTTGGCAAACTGTGTGTGGTGTCGTGACGTGTTCTAATCATATCGAGTTAAATGCCTAATGGTCACTAATGGAAATAATCGCGGGAGAAGATCTGACGAGGACTGTCTGCGACCGCGAGGAGAAAGTGACAAGTTTGCCGCTGTTAAGGCGCAGTTTTATTGCTGTTTGTCATTTGTTTAGTTGTTGAGTTTGTGACAGAACTTTTGGAGTGGATATAGAAATTGTTTTATTTCAGGAATTGAGAAGCATTGCGCAATCATTTTTGTTCAAGATTTACAACTACTTATGTACTATTATTTTCCAAATATTGCCATCGACGTCGCAACGTTATTGTACCCGAACCGAAGCTACGTTGCGTTACGCCGTAGTCGGGAAAAAATCTTTACAAAAATAAAAAGATACAGTAAATTCAATTATGGGTCAGCCTAGAGAAGTGGCTCTACTTTTTACAATGAAAAGTAAACAAAGCATTGTATCGATTACCAATTGTTTACTTTAATTCTCACGAATCCGAAGAATAATCTGATCGTGATGGGTCATGTTTGTGGGCGGTGACTGGCAACACTTTAGTATAGGGATGCACGATACTTTCATTTGTATCGATATTTTGGATCAATTCCATTCCCTAAAAATATCGTATCGTAACGTATCATTCTGAAACAATCCAGAAATTCTTTTGTTATCCTTTTGTGTCCTCTCTCTCCTTTTTATAATCCTCTAATTTTGTATTGATCTAAGGATGTTTCGTATTCGTTCGGATTCATCCAAAATATCGGAGTATCACATCATGTTGTATCGATACTGTAAAGTATCGGATCCATTAATTCATTTACTATAAATCTACATCAGGTGCGACTACTCGATCGATTGTTTACGACAACGATAGAAACCGCACATGATAAATGTGTAAATTATGTTTTTAAAGTGCTGGTTTCAAATTGATTGCCAATATTTTCTTTTTATCACTTAACTTTTTTGATGCAAGTTATTCTTAAAGAAAGTCAAATTAATGAAGTATGTTCAAGTTAGATACTTAAACAGATATTTTCTTAAAACTAGCTCATCTCGATAAGGAACACTGGAATAAACTCAGAGGTTTAAATCTTTCATTTACTTATTTAGATAAAATTATCACACGTATAACAAAATGGCCCAGGAGCTCCAAATCTATTGTTCTCCAAACAATTTCTCTCCATACATTGATTCCCAACAGCTACATATTTTTATTATTTAAATAATAAAATACTATAATTTCTTTTTTAATTTGGAGCCGCCGGGAATAAAATTATGGAGCGCCTGGGAATAAGCCAACAAAATATTTAAAAGCATACCTACCTACACAAGTCATTAATTTACATTCATCCAACTACCCAAGGCGAGAACTCTCCCTTAAGATCATAATTTAATGTACAGATAAAACTGAGAGGCTAATTTGTAAACCGTTACAGTTGCGCAAATATCAATATACTCACATTAACTAGTGTTGTTTACTGGCTTTGTGCGGACTTCGTGCTGAAATCAACGGAGTAATCTTCACTTAGTACAATTTACGAAGAAAGTGTAAGTAAGAAGATACCTTATCCGTAGGAATAATTGGTTCCAATTAGAATAGGTTAGTGAAACTGAGAGTTTTAGTGTCAATAGGTATCGTGGTATAGTATTTCGTATTTTTGATATATTTAATTAGATGTGACGGACAAACAGTTCCCATTTAATGACATGGAACTATTCCTTCGCAACGTTCGAACTACTTTTACTGGGGTTTAATTTTTTTTTCGTGTTACATAAGAGACAAGTCACATATCGTGATCAATGTCTTAAGGATAAGTTTTCGGTAATTAGATCGTATTAGCATATTGCATGAGATATAATCTCTATATTATTTAAGCCGTTAAACATTATGTCGATAGTTAGCAAATACTTAACACATTCCATATAGAGATACATTTGTCAAAATGGTTACTACATTCTTGTAAAAATGTTATAAAATTCTTTTATAGTGTTACATAAAAGTTTGCGGCGGACATCTTGCAAAACGGCACGATTTATTGACAATTTTCCGCTTGTTATATGGTATCATATTTCTAACATCGGATTGATGCAATAAATAACACATTATTAGTTATTTATGTGTGATGTTGAGAGCGTGGAATTCTACAGTAATTACTTTAGCTTACGGACATAATAAATAACGACAATATATTTGGTTAACAAATATTAATTAAAAGTTGTTTTTTGGACAAGTAAATGTTTGTAAAGCAATTATCTTAATTAACAAACATGTAAGCGTAACAGTAGCGACGTAGCAACGCCTCTCAAAAGGTTTTTTTTTAATTTAAAGCAATCAAAAGTGATGTTTAGTTATTCGCGTAATACGCGGTACACTATCTGTCAAAATATTTTGACGGCCCGCCCGTATCGAAGCCACTGGCGGAGAGTACGCGAAACGCTACTTATTAATTACATCCGACATTACTAGTTTTACTTTCATTAGTTATACAAGATATTTACATAATTTTCTATTTGACTAAATATAATTTAACTACTGACGATGTCCTTTCCAACGTTTGCACCGTAGGTATTTACTTTTAGTGACATAAGAACACCAGCACAAAAACAACGTAGATTGAAATAATCTGAATAATTCAAGACAAACAGAAGTCTCAAACCAACATAAAGGCAAAATATATCCCACAAAACCAATCTACAGTCTACAGATACACATATTAATAAAATATCGATTGTTGATGGTACACGACTCTGTCGTCGAAAGGCTTTCGATCGGTTTATTCGAGACAAGAACTTTTATCTTAAACATATTCCTTTGCTCGGAGAGATCGTAGCGTCCAAAGGGCCGAAAGTTATGTTATTGCGAAATTGAACGGCTTCATAAATTGTAGGACGTTTCGCTTTTGACAGCCGTCCCGAGGTATGGTTTACGTGAAACTATGCTCCTGTGTCCGTACTTACAGAATACAGCGACTTGTACCAGTTCGTAGAACTTCTTCCTTACTAACATTATCTATTGTCTGAATCTCGTCGTATTGTGATAGCGAATTCTGATAGCTTGTGTCCGGGTTACGGTGATTGTTTCGACCCGATACGATCACCGAAGTTCTCACTTCTGTGTCACATTTAAAGAATGTCAACAATCACATGGCATTTGCTGTCTATAAAATAATACACAAATCAACTGACTATCGAAATAGCACTCGAGTCATTGTTGTATTCAATATTGAGTCTAATGGCTATGGAGTTGTGAGAATTATCTTACATCGCTGGTACATCATTATCCTATTACAAGACGCACGAATACACTGGAAATACCTTTTTCTGGAACAAAAACGAACAGCCGGTTAATGCTCGAGTTCACAATGAGCAAAGGCGTGACAAGATAAAATCTTGGGAACACCGTCGGCGAATTAAAATAAAATATCGAATTGCAAACGGACTGAATAGCCTTTGGGACGACATTAAGCGCAATTACTAGAGCCGGGACGCTATTTACACATAGTGTATGGGACGCCTTAAAAAGAACACGTGATGTGTGATTGCACCCCCTTCAATAATGAGATTGTTTGATAAATCGGTGGGTACGCAATTACGCGCCCATTTGAAATGCTCGCTCGAATCGCTCGTTTATAATGAGATATTTCTCCAGGCGTCTCCATTCTCCAGTAATTCAAAAACGCTTTATATATCAGAAACGTTGGTTGATTTCTTGCGAAAATTACGTTGAATTTCTTACGATTGCTATAAAATGTTATTTATTGCTTGTATGCGATGATTTTACACGTATAAATTACTGCCAAGCTTTATTGTTTAAGTACGACTTCAGACGATCTGTAAATAGCTTTTTGAATAGAACAATAGAAGAGTATCTTATTATCTTAACAGGTTTAACCTTTGATGAAGCTTAACTTAAATAAATACCAATAATTTATTACCGCAGCCTATGAATCACTTAGAGAAAAGAGAATAATTAAACAAAAGAATTTGCCGCTGCTTTTCTTGTTTTTCCGCGGAAAACTAAACAAGAAGAAAATGAGGCCTAAGATTACAGGGTTTTCTTCTAAACTGTTTTCCTTTTGTATATAATTATTTCGTGGCGTGATGTCCTCCCCTCTCATACCTACATACACGAGTTTCAAAGTTTATCTTAGTCATCACTGGGGCATCGGTGGAAGAAAACATAGTAGGGAAACCTGGATTTATATGAAGCCGCCCATCGCCTTGAGCAGGAGTGGTGATCAATGCTCTTGCCTTCTCTGTATGTAAAGAGGCTTTAGTGCCGCAGTGAGACTAGTAATAGGCAGCTATCATATATTTACTTATCTGTATTGCCGAAGTTTTATTTTATTTTATTTTATTTATTGCCGAACCACAAATCATCATCATGTGCCGAGCCTTTTCCCAACTATGTTGGGGTCGGCTTCACGTCTAACCGGATGCAGCTGAATACCAGTATTTTACATGGAGCGACTGCCTATCTCACTTCCACAACCATTTAGTACTAGGTAATACGATACCCCTTGGTAAGACTGGATGTCAGACTTTCGGGCCATAACATAACAAATATCGAGCACTTTACAACCGTCGCAAAGCTTCAAGACTTCAAGCAGAAAATAGAGAAACTAGGATGACGATGTTATATCTAGTCTACTTCAATAAAATCTCAAAATCAATAAATAAAATAAAACCAATGAACTTTTGCTATTGAAGGTGAAAGCCCATTCAGAACTATCGGACAGTCTCTAATTAAATAAAAGCAATTTCACATTTAATTCGCAAAAAGTTGATTGTAAATAATTATTGTAGGATGTAGATACAATCAGGCAATTGAAATATTTTAATTCGATCTGTCATTTGTTATCGCATCCGAGACGATGAAAATAAACCCCACTTCATTAAAGTAGGCGTGATAAGATCGCAGCACGCGAAAGTCACTGATCATCTCCGAATCGCCTAATTTGTTTTCACTTTCTGTTACAAGTATTTATTGTTCCCGCGACTTCGATATTATCTGACAAATGGAAATATTGCGCAATACGATTAAGCTTACGTAATTCGCGTAACGTTTTCCTGCAGCTTAAAAGATGATTAAACGATAAATGATCAGTAGCCTTTTCATGTCACATCAAAGAAAGCTCTCGTTGATGTTATTTTCTAAACAATTGAAGTTGGTAATCATTAGCGTTTTTTTGCTGTTGACAGGGCATTGATAAAAACATCTGTCAGTGTCAATTAGTATTAAGAATCGGTAAGGTGCACAAGAAAGTTCCTATTGACACATCTGTTAATAGTGATGTTCGCACGCGTATGAGGCGGTGAGATGATGGATTGCGTCAATCCATTATTGATACAATGTAAGAAGCCGTGTAACTGTCTAATTGGTTAGTAAAGGTATCTGTTGTATTACTGTCTCTTCTATTATGGTCAGTAAGAACAATGAATCAGAGTTCATTATTATGAAAAGTCGTTATAAACTAGTTAATAAGATAGTGGTGACTGGGATACCACAATAGACGGCTGGTTGTTGCGACGCCTGTTCTTGGCACTAACACTGTCTTATGCTATAAATTAGAACTGATTTGCGAAATGTTATAATCAACGTAAATAGTTCAAGGTTCACAATATTTGACATAGTTGTGTTTAACATATTTTCCGAGTAATCTCGGTTTGTGAATCATTGTGGCCCAGATATTTGTTAGCCGTTAATAAAAACAAATGAAAACGTGTGAGAAAGCTTTTCTTCATTTTCAAACATTGGTTCAAAAAAAATATTTGGGAAAGTCGGACAATATTTAGTTACTTTTTCTTCAGTTTTGAGTAAACTTCATGTTTTTTCATGTCCAAAGGACCTAAGATACATATTTAAAGTATTCTATAAAGATTGTGTATCATCATTCCAACTTACTTCGCAAAAGCACAACCAAATTGAAGTCTAAGTGTGTACGTGGTGGCTTCCGGCCACCGTAGACGCGGACCTGTGGACGGTGAGTAATGGGCTAGCTCGCCGTCCGTCCGTCTTTTGACGACAGGCCGTGTTGTCGGCGCGTTCGTGTTCCACGCGCGCCTCAAAGAGATGTCAGCAAACAGGGAGAGGCCCGCAAGGGCCGATGCCTGCCAGAGCTGCGGGCTGTTCGAAAGAGATACCGCGGCCCTGGAACACAAAGGGCAAGGAAGGAACATGGATGGGTTTTAGTCAGTACAAGTCTGACACTCCCTTTCGCTCTGCCCAGAGCGGGAGAAGTCATTTGATGATTTCCAGTCCGGTAAAAAAAAATATATATACGTGTACAGTACCTAGGTACAGTACCTACACATAACAAAATCTCATAAGAGTTCGATGGTCGAAAGAGTCGTGTGCTGGACACTCATGCTGTCACTCAAGCTACGAGAGCTTTGTCCAGATTTTCAACAAAATTAAGAAATAAAACTTTATCAACTCAATTATTAGTAAAGTTTAAGGTTCAAAATTGTATAACTTTCACAATATAGTGCAAGAGTTCGGTATCAGTACATCTTAATTGCGTAAGAGACGGGACATCGCTCAGCGGTCGCCGCCTGGAGTTTGTTTTCTTATTTTTAACACAAATATTTATTGCTTAATTAAGTTAATGTTTCTTTTCTCTGTTTGGAAAGACAAAACAACATCACATATTTGCGAACAGGGGACAAGAAAAATGGCGCTTTGAGTACCTCAAATACATATTGTATATGTGCGTACAGTCATTAAACATGCATGGTGAAGATTTATGTACTCAATACGTTAGGTTCCAAAGGAAATGTTTATAGTCGCTTCTGTTTGTGACAATGTACATTCATAAAGTGCGATTGCGAAACAACTACTTGTAGAGGAGCTATGAAAGATGTCGGGATTAGGTGCGAACACATAAACGATGCAACTGTCATTACTGTGTCGACAACTTGTCGTGTGCACCCGGCTTTCACTGCCTTTGTTGTCAGTGCGCTGAAGACGACACTTTCGCCTGACAAATCCTACTCCGCACTGTTTGGCTTTGCGACTTTTAAATATTTCGACATTTCGAAACACTCGCAAAGTTGCGAAATTCCCCTTGAATCGCGTCACAAAAGAAAAAATAGTAGGCGCCTATACGCCTATGTTTATTTAAGTATTTCTCTCGCGAATAAGTTTCTTTTTGGTCGCGATGTGGGAACGGATACAACAGGAAGAATGTTAACAATCCGGTCGCACTGAGGATGCTAATGGAGTCTCGGCAAGCGTTACCAGTCTGGAAGTGGCACCTACTATACATTTTCTTAATTTCTGACGTTTATTGCTTACTCTTATCGTGAATGAATTTTACTACCTTCCTTTTAAAACATGGTTGTTACCAGAGTAAACGTTTCACCATAATGATCCGGATTCAATCTCTCTTATATCTTTTTTGCTCAAAGGTGTATATGTTTTGTGGATTTGATCGAAAATGTTTCGACGTTACCTACATAGTGGACAGGTAGTGATTCCTTAATGTAAACCAATCAAAAATCCGTAGTAGCAAATGGCCATTTATTTTGATTTTGATGGCTCAAGGATATTTAACTTTCGACTTGCTTTACTGGAGTAACGAAAGTTGTTTTTTTTTTTTTAAACTTTGCTCACACTTGGAAGTTCTCCTGTATCGTGTGTGCGTTCACAAACATTTAAACAGCCAGATCCGGAACTACTTGTTGACCATACAAATATTTGTTCCGTACGGAAATCGAACCCGCGCCACGCAGCTCTGCAGCCAATCACTCAGCCAATGCGTCTACCGTGCGGATATGATAGATTATTTAGAAACTGACAAAAACCAGTCTATAATCATGATCAACAAACGCTGAATATTACAAAAGACAAAAATCATTTTAAAATTAAACTGTCGTCAGTCATCATCTACCTATGGTAGGGGCAACAGGCGACACTTAATGATGACGAGTCGGCGGCGGCTGCATAGGAACGCAGCTAAATCCCAACGGTGCACAGAATCGGGTGCATTTATTTACATTATTATATCGTCCCGGCTATTTCTGGTTCACCAGGGGCGAATCTACATAAGGGGAAAAAATAATAAGTTTGGTTTTTTTCTGTCTATATCCTAAATTATGTGAAGATAAGCTGTTGCCCACGATCTCCGTCCACGTGAACTTATTATAAAAATATTACTTCCCTATTTGAATCGGAATTTGTTTACAATTTCATGGGTTTTAATTCTTTTGCACGGAACCCTAATGATTTCTAAAATAAACGTAGCTATTTGCCAGTAAAAGTCCCGTCAAAATCTGTCAAGCCGTTTCGGAGATTAGACGGAACAAACAAACAGACTACAAAAATTTAAACTGATGTTTTTTTGTTATAAGTACCGGATGTACTTTCATATGCATTCAGAAAGAATCTGTTAATTAGAAATTACAAACAGACACTTAATTTTTTTTTATTTGTATAGATATTATAATTTACGTGAAGATGCGCAACGTCTCCTTTTCGTCTTTACAACTGTATTTGCCATTTGAGTATCCATCGTTACTTTGATCTTCCACTGTTTGTTTTGTTTCGACTTTTCTTCTGAGAAATCAGCCAGTTAAGAAATGCCGGCGCTATCTAGGTTATAAAATACTGACGCGTAAAATTGTCTTACTTAAAGTAAACATCGTTTCATCACTATCCTTACATGGATTCGCATTCATATCAGAACTTTTTATATTGTTCTTTTCAAGAGCTGCTTAGGGTTAACCTTCGTTAATTAGGTACAATTTGCGGATCTAACTCATGTTGAATTGATTGTTTATGGACGTGGATTTCCTTCCTCAGTTGTAATTCGTAACGTTATTGAACTATTTTGATATGAAATATCCGTATTTAATATGAGCCTTGAAATAATACAACCAAAACATACTATGTAGTATATATACAGGGTGTAAACAGACTCTTCACGAAGCCGCCAACCAAGCATTATGTACATCAAGCCAAGTAAGTTTACGCAAAAAGTAGTTTTACAGTAGGACTTAATGTAACACACTTAAAACATTGAATAGTAAGGGGGTCCTGGAGGTGAGTAAAGTAAAAATTTTACATTAAAAACATGTATTTAAAAAAAAAACTTGTGAAAAAGTTGGAACTTTGACCCCCAATATCTACTTCTAGCAACTAGAAGTTTCCCAGGTATGGTCTAGAACAAAAAAATGATCGCAATGACAGGGACAACAAACAATAACAAACACGTGCCTTTCGGCTTCGTCAAGAGTCTTTTTACACCCTTTAAATACAACGTCTAACAGAAAGGGTATTATAAGCCGAAAGGGGGTCACACAACTCATTCTGAACAACTTTTGTTATACGACTTTGGAAAATTCGCAAAAAAAAATATTTGCTTCTCCATACAAACTTTGTTGGTCCCGTTACTTTTTAGTATGGGGAGTAGAACTTTTTTTCACGATTTTCCAAAAGTTGTAGAACAAAAGTGGTTTACTATACACTTTCCGTTACACGTTAAAAAATATCACTAAATTCATAACTTAAGCCTAATTCTTTAATCGAGAAGTAAACTACTAATTACTAATAAGTACCTAGAGCATAATCATAAAGTTTGATTAACAGTAACGGGCCGGGGGCCGGATTAACACTAAAATAAGGTATAAAATTTAATTGAACATTTATAACTTCTGAACTGATAACTATGACATCAATATTGCTACTACGGTAACAAATCGTTAAATTGGAATAATGCCAAATGAATATTATAACCGTACCAAATACGGGCCTGACTTATCGACCGACAAAGACAAGACAAGGTAGGTTACAGTTTCAATAAAATAATGCATGATCTTGACATAGACAGATAGAATACAGATACAAAGTCTGCAAAGATTTCAGTTCACAAACGTTTAAAACATTATATTTTATCATGTGCTAACTTAATTACGATATTAGTGGCGTTTCGTGTCTATCAAAACTGAATTCGTGACTGCAAGCTGCCAAAAAAAAGGTGAACTCTAATCTCACCTTGATCTAAACTCTTTAATATGCTTATCTAAATTTCTGTTCACGAAATTGCCGTCTTGATGTCGTCGTTATTTAGTAAACATGGCTGAAAATTAAATTTATGTCTAAATCGAGACAAACAGATAGCAAGACACGAAGTCGCCGGAGGAAACTGTTATCTCCCGATATAAGATTGCGCAGCTCGATAACTTGATCTATCGGAAAAGTTAACGAACCGTGCTTTGCATTAAGATTCAAAGATAAAAGACAAAAGATTACAGCAAAGGATTTTTGCTGTAATCTTTTGTCTTTTATAATAAAAATAATGATGCCCATTTAGCTTCGTTGGTTATTTTGCTATATCCATAAATATTAATATTATTTTGGTGTTCTTTTAATGATATTATCTTCGCCTCTGTATCACTAACATACTTTTTCTATTATTTATTTTATAGTTGCATTCGTTTTTTATAGGCCTGTTGAAACAAAGCTTCCTAGAAGCATGTTTATCATTGACCTAGCCAATTCACAAAAGGAACGGGAACAATGATCTTGACTTCATTAATCATAATAATCCTCTTCCTACTATTGCTCTGGACAGTACCGTGGTGCCAACACCACTAATTGTTGACATGGAAATCAAGAGCCCTTGACAGCATTCCAAGTTTGTCATAAATTTATTTAGAGCAAAGCGTCTCATCGTCAAAATATTTACGAATGTGTTTACTCACAACAGATTCATTGGTCTACAAAAGGATATTTGCCGATACGCTTAAATTTTTCTTTCTACGCTTGACCTCCTAAAACACTAAATAGTTAATTTATTACTGCAAAATAACATGATAAAACTGCACCTTAATCAGTTTGTTTAGTCCACTCTCGGGCCCTCGACCACCAAAAAAGTAATGTGTCGACTGGACCCCTAACTAGTTCATTCTCGACCCTTGAGGGTCAAGAGTGGGTTCAATGTTTTACAAGATTAACATCCAGAGACATATACAAGTAGTATGTAATAATGAAAAGTTGTTTCATACAAGCTGAGACGATGCAAAAATAGTACCTCGCTACTGGTTGTAAATAATTACGCACAGACATTGCTTTGAATGCCTTGTATGACCACTCATCAGTGTTAACAATTTGTTTGGTTTTGTTGCAGCCCCAGGAATGTAGTCTATCGCTTCACCTCGCCATCATTAGTGCATACCACTGGGCTCAGAATACCCCGAATAAAACTAAAGAAACCACTGCACTAAACCGAGAAGCATAGCTAAACATTCATCTTACGCTGATGTTTCACGGTTCCATATTTGATGAATAAAACCTGATTATTTCACATGAGTCATCTTTTCACCTCCATATTTTATAAATAACTGTTCTGGGTTGACAAAATCACGTTAATTATATACGCTTGACCCGAAAAGCGTCTGGCTACCCGAATATAGGTATATGATATTATGTGCCATTTATCAAAATGATTTCAGATGATAAAATCAGATGTAAAATAATTACAATGCCGTATTGATAGTGGCTACTGTATATTTAAAGTATTAATTATAATTAATAATACACTTGATAAAAATCCTGAGACGACATCTTCAATACTTTCGACATGAAGAACGGATATAGCTGTATTGGGCGCCGATAAAAAATTGTTGAGTTAATTAAAGTAGGTAGCTACTGGACATTTCCGTATGTGACCCGTCTTCGAGCTGTAATTACTTAGATACAATCATGATTACACATGTAAACCACGAAAATAGTCCACCATCCTGTGAAATAAATCTTTAGGTAACCTATTGCATTTTATCCTGGTATTTATATTTATTTCTGTATCTGCAGTCCTTTATTAGTATTGCTATACTGAATAAAGTCCAGGGTCTGAAGTTTAGTCAGTCTCGTATCCACGCGGAATGTGTCTTAAAAACCTAAGGGCACAGTAAGAGACGCCAAAGTTTTTATCCTACCAAAAAATCACAAAGCCAGCGATCTATTGAATGTTAAACTGTGTGAGCAATCATTACAAGACCACTGTACTTTCACTGTCTGTCGGGGGTCAAGTTTACAAGACTTCCGAAGTCCCGATACATGTGGGTCACATCACCTCGATACAATCATTAGTTATATTCACAGCACTTCGCCATAATTAATCCGTCAACCGCCACCTCATTTTTTCTACTGTGTACTGTCAACAAAGAGGTAGGTATGCGGGTAACAAACATCTTGGCACAAATAAAAGGCATTATCATTGAGTGCGTAACAAGTTTTTAAACATAAGTTACATTCAGAAGAATAATGGAAAATATTTTACTACGTTGCAAAATTTCGTTCAAAAGGAGCAGCAGTTAACCTGCATACCTATCTCTTTTGTCGTCTGTACTTGATGAAACCGAAATCCGAACCCATGACAGGACTTGTTTGCAATCATCATTCACACAATCATTCAAATATGTATTGACGAATACATAATATCGGCACGTTACTTTCTTTTGACCTACATTTTGTTATGTTGATCTCTTGTGTGAGTAATGTATATATTATTTTCTTTAAATACTAAGTCGTCCTTATTTTATTATGATTGATTTCCATTAAACTACAAAATTTTGTAACCTATTTTGCAAGGCAGGTTGTTTACTTCAAGTAATTTTATTAAATTGCTCTATAGGTGTATCTCTTTTGGTAATTTTATAGCCATGAATGTCTAGACGTGTAACGGAAAGATTTCCTCAACCGTTTAATTAATTCATTTACACAAACCTAAAAAAAGCGTTCTTACAAAAGACATGTACAAGAGTAATAACCACATAAGAGAACATCGTAATAAAAATACAACAGGTTCAATAAAAAGTAATACGAAACGTCCAAAAATAATTGCAGTAACATTTTTTCTCCTATATTACGTGGTGCGTGTTACGCGGGATTTTTTTTTTTTTTTGTGAAGGGCATCTCGCAGTTCAACCTAGGGAGGTTGTCGACTGCTTAACCGGGCTTTTCTGTGGATGCCTCGAAATTAAGGCCTCCAGCCAGAGCAACTTACAAACTAAACTACAAACTAAGCGACTACGCACTGAGGGCACCCCCTGTGGGGTACGGACCTCGGCTCAGGGCGTCGCTGGGAGAGGACAGCAAAGGGACAGGCTGGATCTGAGTGATATTATTTAGGGGCTGATTTAAGTCTACAGGCTCAGCTGCGCGGGCTGGCTCGAGCAAGGGTCGGGGAGGGCTTGTACCGGGGTTTCGCGACGGGCCTCGTCGGCGAGGACGGAAAGACGGATAACGGCGTCTGTGTTTTGTGAGCGTGCTGGTTTCCCTACTGCTCTCCTGGAGGAGGGTGATGTCGTCGTCGGGGTCAACGAGAGTGTGCCTCGGGCGGCGGATCTGACTAATACGCGAGGGCTCGTATCGGGCGGCCGATGCGATCAGGGGGTTACGGTGCCTAACAGCAGAATCGAAGAAGCGCTTGGCGAGGCGTTTCATGAACTGCTGGATAGTGGGCAATCTTAGATCAATGTGCAGACGATCATTGCGGACATAATAAGGGGCTCCCGTGACTTTACGTAGGAATCGGTTTTGGAGAACTTGCATTTTATAAAGGTACTTTGGATTGGCGTGAGCGAATATGACGCACGCGTACGTCATGATGGGACGGATCACCGCAGTGTAAAGGCGCAATTTACACCTAAGAGATAGTTTACTTTTTGCCATGAGCAAAAAGTGGAGTCTACCCATCGCGAAGGAAGCGCGGTTACGAGCTTCCGTGATATGGTGTCTGAAGGACAGATGTTGGTCGAGAACTACTCCTAGATACTTGGCTTGCTTCTCCCAAGGGATAGGCTTACCGTACATAGTGATCGGGCTGGGGGAGGTGCGATTGTTACCGCGCGACGGTTTCGAGTAAAGAACCGCCTGACTCTTATCGGGATTAACCTCGATTCTCCATTTCCTGAACCAAGCGCCTAGGACGTTGGCTGAGGTTTGGAGGGTTTTGGCGATAGCGTTCTTACAACGACCCGTATAGTAGATGGCCGTGTCGTCTGCAAACAGGGCCAACTGAGCCTTTTTGCTCTTTGGTATGTCGCTCGTGAATAGGGTGAAAATGAGCGGAGAGAGAACGGAGCCTTGCGGGACTCCTGCGCGAATGGGGTGAGGGGAGGAGAGAGCGTCTCCGATGCGATAGCGGAAGGTGCGATCCGACAGAAAGTCTCGTAAGATGAGCACGAGACGATCCGGCACGCCCAGTTGGTACAGCTTGTACAACAAGCCGTTGTGCCAGACTTTGTCGAAGGCTTTCGCTATGTCGAAGTACAAGACACCTGTCATCGCTCCGCGCTGGAAGCCAGCGCTCAAATGTTCGACGATGCGGTGAACCTGCTGAATGCATGAGTGTTCGGTCCTGAAGCCGAATTGCTCGTTAGGAATGAGGCTCTTAGCTTCGGCGTAATCTTTGAGTCGCTTATAAATAAGCCTCTCGTAGATTTTGCCGAGTGCGTTCAGGAGACTGATAGGACGATAGCTGGAGGGCTCCGCCTTGGGTTTGCCGGGTTTCGGGATACCGATAACAGTGGCCTCTTTCCATATTTGGGGGAAGAAATTGTTACTCAGGGCGCCATTGAAGATGGCCGCCAATAAAACTATGAGTTGACTGGGGAGAATTTTGAGTACCTTGTTAGTGATACCGTCGGAGCCTGGTGCTTTCCGTGGTCGAAGCTTTTTAATGATGTCGTGCACTTCGTCTGGTGAGACTTCAGGCAGAGGATCATCGGGGTCTTCGACGGGAGGGATGGCAGCCCTACGTTCGACTTCAGCGTTCACCATCTCGAGGTGAGCTCTGTCTACTGGTTGAGAGCTAGGAGAGCACTGAGTTTCTAAACTGTCGGCTAGGCATTCGGCTTTTTCAGAGTCGTCAAAAGCGACGCTCTTGTCTGGTCGGATGAGAGGAGGCATCGAAGCCTGATCGGTGGCACGCATCTTTCTTTGCAATTGCCAGAAAGCGAGATGGGTGGGCTCGAGTTCACTTATGTCCTTCTCCCATTGGGCGGAGCGATGCTCACTGATGCGCTTCTTTACAGCAAGCTGCAAGTAGCGCATGTGGGTCTTATTCGCGTCGCAGGGAAAAGAGCTGTAGGCACGGATGGCCGCGTTCTTCTCGTTTATCAGTTCACGTACGTCATCGGGAAGACGCCAGCGATGATCACTCATGACTGGGACTTCTCGTGAACAATCCTTCAGCACGGATTGGATGTGTTCTGTAAACGAGTCGATGGCGGCCGTCGTGTCAGCAATTGAGACAATGTGATTGGGGATAGTATCCAGGTGAGGCGACGAGAGGCACTTCAGCTTTTCGCTGACTTTCCTCCAGTCGGTGATCACTTGGGTAGGCGAGGGCTGGCTGGGGTCTGAGGGACCTGAGCGAGGAGTTAAGTGCATGAGCACTGGACGGTGATCGGAGTTGAGCTCATGGAGCGTTTCGATCGAATGCAACTTGAGGTTGACATTCTTGAGAAGCGCTATGTCTAGGACATCTGCGCGAAGATTGGGATCGTGGGGATAATGAGTGTGCTCCATAGGAGCGATAGGGTCAAAGATGAGAGAGTTCGCTAGGTTGAACACGAGTCGCCCTCTAGGAGAGGTCAACGTGCTGTTCCAGGCTGGGTGTTTGGCATTGAGATCTCCCGCTAAGATAACGGAGTCACTCAGACCGAAGAGGATGGTGAGGTCCTTGGTGAGTGGGATGTGCTCCTCGGTCGAGCCACCGGGAGGAATGTAAGCCGAAATGATGGTGATCGGCGAGTGACCGGACATGCCGAGCCGACAGATGGAAACCTCAAGAAGAGACTCTAACGGGGGGGGGTCTAACGGAATGCAATGTAGTTCTTTCCTAAAATATATTAAAGTACCGCCCTTGTGACAGCGCGACCGATCGTTACGAACTATGCGATAGTTGGCTATTTTCGGATCGCGATTACAGGGTTTGAGGAACGTCTCCTGTATGAGGAGGACGTCGACTTGATGGTCGCGGAGGAAAGCGGCGATCTCATCACGTTGGTCTCTAAGGCCATTAGCATTGAAATAAGCTAGTCTAAGGGATCGGGGTTTGGTGCAATTAATATTTCTAGTAGCCATTGGAAACATTTTAAAGGTTGCGAAGGGCATCCCTGATATTGGGATAGGCATCAAATATTGCCGCGATCTCTGCAAATTCTCTTGCCTTCCTGAGGTCGGCCGCTAAGCGGTCGGCCTCCGGACTGCAAAAGATTTTGTACCTAGCGATGGTCCTAAAAGAGCTTTCTACGGCCTCGGGGCCTGACGGCGCGACGCGAGGGGAAGCTGATGGGACTGCAGGTGCAACAGGAGTTGCTACGAAAGGTGCCGGGGGAGGAATGGGGGTATCTAATAACCCGGGCATGGGAGCGGCTGAGGCTTTACCGAGAGCTGGGAACGCTCTCTGGTGGTTCAGCGGGTTCCAAGGTGACGGCCTTTGAGGGGCGAGTCTCTCAGGCAACTGGGAGGAGGGAATCCTCACAGAGGGGCATTCTCGCTGCTGGCGTGCGTTAGCGCGCTTAGCGAGTTTAGCGGATGTGGGTTTAGGGGCTTTGGGGCAGCCGCGGTAGTTGGCTGGGTGGCCGGACTGACCACAGAGAACACAGCTAGGTGCCTCTGTGCACTTGGTGATGTCCTTAGGACGTGAGCAGTCCTCTGTGCCATGGTCGCCAAGGCACTTGACGCACCTGGGACGGGCATAACAGTTTTTGCTGCTATGGCCGTACAGCTGGCAGCGATGGCACTGTCCAATTTGTGCCGAGTTTTTAAAGGGCTTCTCAATTTGGATGCCCGAAAGGGAACAGACCGACTTTATTTTAAAAATCGGGTGTCGACCTTCCACCTTGTCAGAGACGACCAGTACCATGTCGTACTGCTCGCCTCCACGAGCCTTGTGAAGGCGGTGGACTGCAGTAGCGGGAATATTCTGCCGCTGGAGGTCATCTAAAATGTCCTCCGTGGGGATTTCCTTAGGAACGCGTCTGATCACGACGCGGTGGGGCGCTTCCTCCGGAAGGGAGTAAGAGTGGAAGGGAATGTTCCTTCCGCGAAGGTGACGGGATAGTTCCCTATAGTCCGCGACGGTGGGCACGGTGACCTTAATGCCCTGTAGGGTACTGCGGGCGTTGGTGTAGTTGATCCTTTGATCAACACACATTTTAGACACATCAGTCCACTTGGACTTGTCGTGAATAAATATCGGGGGAGGGGGTTTGGGCTTCTTGGACGAAGCGGCGGGCGGGTTTGCCCTAGGGCTAGCTGGCCTGCCGTCCTTTGCAGATGCCGATTGGACGGGCGAGGAGGGACGCGAAGTCACGGGAGTGGGGGGATTAGCGACAGTCGCTAGATGTTTTTTGGCCGCGGTGGCTTGGGAATTTTTCCCCTTCCTCCTTTTCCCCTTTCCGACGACTTGGTAGTCGTCTTCAGAGGACGAGGAGGCGGATGATTCCGAGAACTCGGGGTCACTAATCGGGACTGTAGTGTCCATCTTCTCGGAAGAGGACAAAGACGTTGCAGGTGTGGAACGCTCCATTGTGCTCGAAACAATGGGCATTTTAACAATGGGCGTCTTAACAATAGACGCCGCTTTTGCCGTCGGTTTCGCAGGAATGCCTTTGTCGGCGGGCGGGGGCGACAGCGGGCTATCTAGCTCGCTAAAAACAATGGGTGCCGACTCTGGCATTCTAGGAATGTCATTGTCGGCGGGCGTAGGTAGCAAGGAGCTGTCGAGGGCATCGCTGAATTCAGCGATGGCCGCGTGCTCTAGGGCGTCAAATTGAGCGCCATATTTCTCCCGAAAGTAGGAGTCCTGAAAAAGAATGCGTTTAACAAAATCCAAAAGGATTTTGTCTGACATTATGGGGCCTAGTGGGCTAAAAGTTAGCCGACATTTGAGTGAAGCTCACACCTAATCAACCTAATACCCTAACTCCCCGGGTGGGTGGGCCCGGGGGTGTGTGGCCTCTCTGCCTGTTGTGGCAGGACAGAGAGGTGAGTACCTAAGGTGTGCCCTAAGCTGTGATACTGTCGCCAATCTTAATGTGCGACAGGTCCCTACGCCCACGACGGGGCCTCAAGGTCGAAGGGGTAGACACTCCCAACCGACACAAGGTGAGTAGCTGTTGAGAGAACCAGAGACTAGGTTTGACGAGGGTAGCCCCCAAGGCCAAGGTCCTAGCTCTCGACTCCAATGGATAGCTTCACCCTGAAGGGGCTAGGCGAGTGGATTGGGTCACCACTCTCTTGGCTTCGTTGGCACCGTGAGGTTTCCACCAAGAACCACGAAACTGTGGCTTTTACTCCTAAGGAGTCAAAAGCGCGACGCGAACCGCGGGCGTAGCAAATCAGCTGTGATCGCGTACGCAATACACAACCGACCTGCTACGACGTAGCACTACACAAACACAGCACTGACGGAGCCGGCGGCCGGCGGGCGGAGCATACACTGAGTGCTACGAAGTAGCACACAGTAACAATGGAGGGGCGCGGGGGGCGCAGGGAGCGATCGGAAGCAGCGGAACGCACGTGTGCACTCTGCGGCGGCCGAGAGCGGAATGAGTGTTACGCGGGAGTCTCACGCGCATTCTACAGGTTGCCCTCTATGGATGCAAGTTGTGGCGCACTTGACGCGGAACCTGCCTTCATTCGCCAATCACATCCGTCTGCTTAACCTATTAAATCGTAATTCTCTATAATAACGTTATCTTTATTTTTTTCATTGCATAATAATGCTTGTCGTGTCATTTTTTTTTTATTCATGCCTACAATAAACTACAGAAGTGTTAATTTTTACATGTACTTTGGACTTAGCAGAGCTTTTTAACTCCAATAAAAAATTTGAACAGGTTGTGAGTAGAGAGTTTTAATTAGATGCAGTTTAAGTGGAACGCAAAGAATGGCATTTAAATTAAAATAGTTATTTAAATGAACATTTTCCCTGATAAATGACTTAGATATTGCAAATGAATTCCTGTAAGCCAATATTCTGTATTGCCGAAAGTAAATAAAGATGAGAAGACGACCGCAAAAACCATAATTTAAACATAGTAATAACCAACGTAAAAATATTTAGTAATGAGACATCGGAGTTTTAAGCAAGGGATAAACATCTTACGATGGCTTTCAACAAGTCATCCCCTCGACTGAATGGCTCCTCTCGTTTTTATGTAGTATTTTTGTTGACAGAATTGTTCGCAGTGAACAAGGCGTTTTGCCAAAACAACCGCTCATTCAACGTTGTTTAAGTTTTGCAATAAATTTATTGTGTTCAATAACACTACAAGCAAACAACTCGCCGTGGAAGTAAACACGGATGACGGGAGTAAACATTTTAATACCTTTCAAACATCTTTCGGCTTTCATTATTTTTTACTTTCGACATAAAAAAGATCACACTCTCAAGCTTCCTGTATACTTTACACTACCGCAAATTTTTGTACGACTATGGCGTAAAAACAACAATATGAAAACGGTTCTGAGAAAATAAGGAAAATATTTACGTAAACTCGTTTTACTCGGAGTAAACGACTACAAATTGGCAGTAAAGATGAGGGATGTACCAAACACATAGATTGATGTATTACCGTAATATGTGAAAGGTGTTAGCCGGAAAAAGTACTTCGGTACTAAAAAGTTTTATAGCGAAAAAGCGTGCCAAAAGGATGAGCAAATAGAGAGCCCTACAAAAGAAATTGCTGCCGTATATGACAACACGCGTGTCGTGTTTATTTTTATATCCTATTAGCATTTAGAAACCTTGACAATGAATAAACCAAGGATCCGTAGCGATCACTCTACGTATCGATCGTATAGGTTGTCCTTTTTATGAGCTGCTAATTCTTCTCAAAATGTCGTGTCCTAATAAGACGACTATAGCCATAAATTAAAAGAAGCTGTGGAAAAACTTCTTGTAAAAAAATAAGTAAAGAAACATTGAGTAAGATACTACCGAGCTCAATGAGGGTCGACCACTTTTCAACTACTACTTAAACCTTACTAATTAAGGCATAAGGGTGGAAACAAGAAGAAAGTGCAGTGATCTGTTCTTGACCGTACCAATATCACACGACCATTAACACGTTCCTATGTTTATTATTATTTACGCATTGCCAATACTACAAACACAGTCCCATCCCATATACGTGTAGACGGAGCCACGAGGTCACAGGTATATTGGGGCACTAACCTTGATCGTATGCAAGATCCCCGATAGTATAGATTCGGTCTGGGGGCCTATTAAGCTATGCCGTCTTTGTCTCTTTGATCTGGCTAGTCGCAGTTGTCAATCGATAGACGCAAGTCGGACGCATGCTCCTAGTTTAGGCCTTGTCACTCGACTTGACGGACGCACTAACGAACGCAGATGTTAGCCGGATGTTTTGAGAATAGGTATTTACTGCATGACCAATTGAGTGACGTGTGTTGGTTTTAATTTGTTGATGTTGAGGGGTGGTCTTTTGGGAAACATACAGGGTGGAAACTTTCAGCAGGGCAGTAAGGGGTACCTTAACCGTTGCAGCGGCATGAAAATGGTCTTAGGAGAATATCCATATTTTTTGTGAAATCTTGATCCCCATTCACAGATTCAGGAAAATAGCGGTACATAACGATTTGAACTAAACTTGAGCAAAAACCATTTAACGTACATCAGGGCATCTCTTGCATCTACTCTGCACATAATCTATACATCTATATCTATACTCTATACAAATAAATAAAATTCAAGTGTCTGTTTGTAATATCAAAATAACAGCTTTTTACTGAATGCATATGAAAATATATACGGCACTTAAAACAAACACATACATTTTTTAATTTTTGTCTGTCGTTCTACTTGTTCCGGCTAATCTCCAAAAGTCTGAACCAATTTTGACGGGAATTTTACTGCCAGATAGCTAATGTTATAAGGTCTAACCTAGGCTACTAATTTTAGAAAAATAGGGTTCCGTGCAAAAAATTAAAACCTTGAAATTGGGAAAAAAATCAGATTAAAAAAGGGAAGTAATATTTTTTTATAATAATTTCACGCGAACGAAGATCGCGGGCAACAGCTAGTATTAGTATAAGTTAGTGTACCAATTATTACCATGTTCGAAGTTTGAAGGTCAAAATTACTATCACCATGTCCTTCCAGTTTCCTGCGTGCTTAGAAAGTATCAATTCTATTGTATCGATCTATGAGGAAATGTCATTTCATAAAATGTAAAAACAGTCACGTCTGTATAACTGACTACTTAGAGGTCAACATTGTATTTATCAGGTAGGTCAGCATAATATCGCAGAAACAGCTTAGATAATTGTAAAATTGCATCATACACAGTGTAAAAAAATATCCTACAAAGTATAGTAATCTAGTTCAATTAGGTCGTCAAAAAAAATAATATATATCAATGTAATATACGTCGATATACTATATTTTTGTGTGTTGTAGGATAACATCATTGTTGTGTTCTATTCCTTTATATAATCTCTCACCTCTGTTTTCCCTAGTTTCTTATTGTTTCCTAATTTGAATAAAATAAATTAAATCAATACTGTTTTTTTCTTGTTTTTTTTTTTGTTTATATTGTGATAAATGGCTTTGAGTGTAAATTAGCTGAATAAAATAATTTATACTATATTATAAACTAAAACAGAGTTCCCATTATTTATTTTAGTTCTTAAATACCGCTACAGTATCCCGCTATTTTGGTAACGTAACGTATTTAATGTGCTCGCAACAGTAAGTTTGGCAGAGACAGCCAAGTTCTGCGAAGTCTGGGTGTAAGCGTACACCGGCTTATCATGTGGATCACTGGAAACGGTAGCGTGTAACCGTACCCACCCAATATACTAGTCAAATGAGCACTGTTTGAATTTTGTGAACTATGGTGTTGGGTAGGGGACTGAGAACGGCGGAGCGGGGTTTGGACCCGTACTGTGGGCCAAAAAACTGGATTGTTTTGCCTGTGCTACTTGCAATCTTGTTGCTGTCGAAAGAAATGGAATTTAAAAATTATCTTATTTAATCGTCAGCCTACGAAACGAAAAAAAAACCTTTTAAAAAAGATTCACAATTAAGTTGTTTCCAAGTGTCGAAATCATGTCTACGAAATTACAGTAATACAAAATCATCAAAATAGTAAATTACGTCGTTATGTAAGCAAGTACCTTAGTAAGCATAGCAATAACATAAATCTAAAAATCAATATGGATCTGTGGATACACTGCAGCATATTAGATTGGGTATTTCTGAAGCAATATAAAAATGAGCGTAATTAGGTATTGGAAATCTACCTTCTCAGCCGCATAATGTTTTCAAACCGCCAAAGCCTTTGACCCGTTACATAACTCCCTAAACGCTCCGCTCCTTACCGTGCGGCCGGCCGACCGGGTCGGCACGTTGCGTTCCCGGAACCCGGCTCAGTCACCTGCTGCGACACCAACATGATAAATAAGACACACAATTAATTGCTTCCTACCACACCCGATACCACTAAATCACAACACATATTAAACTGTCGCCTTTTAATCGCTTTTATCATTCTCACTGACATTTTTTCCATCTTAATAGATATAGCAGTATCTAATAAAGCTGCCAGTTTGCATTGCGCGGCCCGTATCGAACTTATTTATGAAGTCTGCTGAACCAGATGAATGTTCCACAATATATACAGGCTAGGTGTGAGTCATGCTCGAAAATTTAGAGTTTAAAGCTCCTGCAGTAATGTTATTGTATTGTGCCCGACCGTTTGCAACGCATAATTAATGCACGACTGTTATTATAATTTACTCATACACTTTAGCTATGTTATTAACTCAAATAATGCATTAATTTCAGTTTGCATTTCCCGCTAAACTTAGTTGATATTCAATACAATTGAATTAAGTTCACCTCTACTTATCACTCTATACTGATTTAGCTTCTGCTTTCCGCTAGATTTCACGAGTTGATATATTGTTATCTGCTAATCTGTGACCTGAATTTTCATATTATTTGTATAATCGAGGTTAACAAATATTTCCACGCCTGATATGGACATTTCGTATCTCTCCAAACCATAGCGCCCCTAAAACAAAAAAATACACACCGTGACGTGGACTAGTCAAAATAAAAGACGGTTATGATTTAGAATTTAAACGTGAATGTCAAAAATCACTTCAGTGACCATTATGGTAGATTCCATGAAACCAATTACAGTGAATAATTGACCATTAAAGCAGAATTTAGCACGCTCCTATTCCACGTGTGTAAGATATCAATTATAATACTTGTGCAGAAAAAAAGGCCGGTCTTGACAGATATTTTACAGGAATGCGATGCCTGTTTTTGTAGTCTTATAATGGATTTTTAATGGTAAACATTCTTGAGAGGTAATCGAAACGCAAAAACTACTTGTATAATCTTCTGCGGGATTCCAATGTAATAAATATGACATTTATATAAAAATGCTTTAGTTATTATTTAAGTAAACATACTTATTTTGAGTGTTAATATCTTGAGTCTTATTTATTACAATCAATTAATATATATCTCATATATGTATGTATTTACATGTTTAGTGCATAAATATTTGTATATAAAAGGAAATTTAATGGGTCAATTCCAGGTTATCTATTGTCATTATATTTTATTAAGATATTATGTGTTTTTATGTTTCATATGCTCGTGAGAAAAATACCTAAAATAAAGACCACCTGGCACCTGACAATGCACCTGGTCGTAACAAATTCTGTAACCATGACGCAACGTCATTTAAAACAAACAAACACCATTATTTACCCAAAACGCATCTGCCATACAAAATGCTGCTTTCAAAGTTGCTCAAACAGACAGAAGGACACCCGCTCATAATTCATTCCGGTGCAATAAAAGTGCACTACGATGCTTATAGTGAAATAAATTGTAACATATTGTGATTGCTCGATTCACCTTGTGTTAGTTACGGTACCTATTGCGTCCCATTTCCAACTGTGTGATTTATGTGCCCCACTCTCAAATACATAACATCACCAGGTGATTCGGGACAAACGGTTTACGACGTTTTACAAACAAAGACGCCTGTGTGATTAGATGAGTTGTAACAATCCATCCATTATTTACAAAACCCAGGCATAAATGTAATTTGAAATAATATTTACGGGAAAAATCTCCATTAGTATAAAACTAGATCAAATAAAGGCAACAAATAATATCATAACAAATGTGACCTATAAAAACGTAATGTTATTCCATACGATCGTAATTTGTTCCATTTTTCATGTCTTTCAGTAGTGAGGATACGCAAACGTTCAACATGGATTTTGCGCAATTGTTTGATTGGGTGCGTTTGGAATTTTGTGTGTATATTTCAGTGACACAATTCGCTTGAGAAACGATGTCGCGTTGAGCATAGTGAATAGCGCTCCCGCTACACACGGCTGAAGATAATGAACGCGGCGACCACTCCGCTCAACCTCGCTGGCTCTGCCAAAACGATTGTTACTCGTCTCTCATTGCGACATAGTTGCGAAACAATCAGCTTCCTTAAAATAGTAATATTTGAATATTTAAACGGGAATGCCTTATGAGGACATCACTAGCATTCCGGTATTGCATTATGATAATGTGCCATTTTCAATGTGCGCATCGAAATCGTGCGCGCCGCAGCACGCGCCCTCTCTGGCGCCGCATGCGAGCTTCCAATACTAAAAGACACAAGAAGCACCAGCCCTTCACATACAAATTACTACCTTACAATATGTAAATAAGATTAAATTTTGATAACCTCAACAATAAAGATAACACTACACGCAATCCTAATACTCCTCATGCCAATAGAGACAATAAAGCTCAAGTTGGGTCCATTGACTTAATAGGGAAATATGTTGATTATCATGGAATCTTTACATTACGAGACGTAGGAATGGAACTTTTATTAATATCACTGCGCTTTATTGTACTATAGGTGTCGAAAGTGACAGTACTATATGAACAGTAATCCATTACGTAGATGTTTATCAAAAATATTTGGAATTAAGTCACGCGTGTGGGATGTGAATCGGTGTTTTTATGGTAATGTTATGGCGGCAATAGAAACCTTCTCCCGACGAAGCGAAATCGACCAAACAATGTGTTGTTTCAAAACATACCATTGTAAATTTCCCATCACTGATTTTATTTTTATTACCCAATATACACGTACGCATAGTAATATTATACAATCAAATAAACAAGGAAGAACAAACGAAAGAAATTTTATGAAAGCTGGCTTGCTTCACCGGAATAATAACAACCGGTATGATAGAACTGGGGAAAAACAACACCATAATGTTTTCCTATTTCACCTATGGCATGTTTACTGGACCTATTTTACTATTAGGAACGAGGAACAACGTTATATTACGGTGGTTGCGTAAATAAATAGATGGGAATATTAGCACAATGACCATTGGACCCAGTGGCCCAGTGCGTGTTAAACACTTATGATGTAAACCAGACATCTTGTTCCTATTTGGGAGAACAGGTGGGTAGGGACAGATGAGTCAACTTTAGCCGCCGGGTTTCTGTATAAATACCGATACGGGAGTATTTTCTAGATATTAGCACCTGTCATGTCGAGAATTTCTGAGAATATTAGCATAAAACAGATATGCCAGGACGTTCGCACCCTCAGCCGTCATACAAGGCGCCATTTATCTAAGACAAGGTTGATACTCCGTCCAGTTTCCCCGGTGCCGTTATTACTACTAATCGTTGATAATGTGCTGATATACTCAGAATATTAGACGTAAATTCTTCTAATAAGATATAAATATGATCAGGGAAGGTCAACGTGTTCATAGTTTCGCAAAAAAATCAACATTTATGATTTCCTTTTCTGCAAAAGATGGTTTTGGAAGTGTTTAAGGAAAACTTTACGATTAAGTCCAAAGTTGAATGTTAAAAGCTTCCTCCTTTTTTTTGGGATGGGAAATCATCAAATGACTTCTCCCGCTCTGGGCGGAGCGAGTGTGAGCGCGTGAAGAGCGGAAGGGAGTGTCAGACTTGTACTGACTAAAACCCATCCATGTTCCTTCCTTGCCCTTTGTGTTCCAGGGCCGCGGTATGCCTTTCGAACAGTCCCGCAGCCCAAAAGCTTCCTGCTAAACCCTTAGGTCCTAGATCTCCAATAAGTTTCTGTTAATTTTAGGTTGAGAAAAAATCCCACTTTCCTATTACCTATTATTAAATCCCCGTCACATAGCACTTTACCGCTATCCCCAAGTGTCTTCTTGCATAATTTTAACATATCAGAAGTAAGTTTTCTACCTGTACATCCGCAATTACCGGTTCTATCTTTCACGTTGGTTCCTGACAGGTACTGAAAAGCGATGCATTTATCACTACGCTGAGCCTTCTATTGATGTACAAGACGGACGATGAATACCACGTAATTTAAATCCCTCTGTTGAAATCTTGTGGGTGGTTCGCCATCAATCCTGTGGGAACTGCAACCGAGTGTTAATTATAAAACATTTATCCTGTCTTTTATTTACCGTTTCTGCGATTGTTTGTGCACGACTCGTCTCGAGTGTGGGTGTCTGCAGTGCTTTAGTATTCCTGGACGCATTTGTTAGGATTCATCTGGTCGGAAGATGCGTTGTGTATCGTGTTTTACTACCACGATGCTGTTGAGAGTAATGTGTAATTGAGACTAAATGTGGGTTGGGAAATTTTATGGCATAAGAAATATTTTATTATTGTGCTTTGGATGTACCACTGCCATACCTACATGGCTTGAGATTTAAAGAAACTACTTTAAATAAGACAAGGAACTATGTTTGGCGATCCCAGTACCCATGAATTTTGATGATCTCACCTAAACATACATAACGGGATTAAAACTACGAGTTAATATTTCGAAGTAAAGTCGACTGTTTTAGACGCCTCCACAATAAATTTACATTGTTAATCTCCCTAACGAATACAAATCATCTACAGCTGAGTGAGCATAATATTATTTTAGAAGGAAGCCCTAAAAATATATACAACGTAACAGAATGGAAACACCATGCTACTGAGTAACTTGTAACATATTAAGCCTGTTTCATCGCAACATCAATTTATTCGCTATAAAAATTATAATTAAGCGTAATTTTTCCATGTATCGCGTGCGTTACACGACGCGGGTTTCGCTTCAATACGAGAATCATGTTTTATAGAAAAGTGGATCTTTATTGAGCGGTGAAAGGCGTCAGTGTACTGGTAACTTACCATTATAGCTGTCTCGGCGGCTGGTCGGGGACATTTGTTTAAATTTATGCTTGTTAAGGCGAGGTGACTGAAGGCACGGCTACACGACATGACTCCCTCGATAAGCTAATCATTCGTTAGCATGCTTGTACACTTGTGTTTCTAATAAATCTTGACGGTTTTAAGTTTCTATGCAGATTTTGGATTGCGTGCCGAAAGCCATTTAGTGTTGCATGTTATGGAGTGAGTGCACTCATATTTTCTAGAGTTCCTTCCTTGTTAAAATTGTTAAAACGAAACTGATCGTTTATGGAAAAACTATTTCTTTACGTGTTTTTCATGAAATTACGAATTTCCACAAAACGATTTGTTAGTAGAGCATCCTGCCAATTTAAGTAGAACCATAATGATGGATTTGAAGATTTTCCTCTAAAACATTATTGTATACAAGCGGATACGGAACTCTTTGTAGTTAGTTCTTCTAAACACGGGGATTTTATAACTAGGTAGGACAATCGATTGAAGCGTATCAACTAGATTATCTAGATACGTAGGTAGTAAAGTTTCAATGACATGCCATCCGGCTGACCTACTCTATTTTAAAAATCTTTGAATATCTTTTTTCTTGTAAATTGTAGATAAACCATATTTACCAATAAGTAGATGCAATTGACAGTATCGTGTCAACATCAAGGTTGTGGGGGAATATTTAAAGCCAATGACTGATATATTTGAAGGATACTGTTAAATGCAATTATCAACCAATTTTTATTGATATTTTACTAGTCACATGATATCATTATATCAGCTGAAGTCCACTGCTGGAGAGCCAACACAGAGATCCCCCAAGAATCGCCACGTCAACCGGTTCTGTGCTTCTCACTGATCCCATGAACATACATAACATCACGCCTGTGATTCTCAAAGGGTAAGGCAGAGGTGTACCTAGTACACCCACATTTCGCCAGTTATGTTAAAGTCCCATGTAATAGGGGGCGAGTCTATTGCCATCAACAGGCCACATATCTAGACTCCTTGGCTATTACTTACTTCTTCTTCTTAGCGTATCGATGGCAAAAAGTCTAAATAGTATGTTTAGCCCAAAACTCAGCCACGCGAACCCCGCTTACTGAGGCTATTACTTATTCAATGAAACGCCAGAAAAAAAACCTTGGCATGCACAACAATACTTCCTATGTTTATAATAATAAGATAGACTTGGTGTGCAGCTGGTTGTCTAGATGGGGTTTCGCATGTCATTGTTGTTACTGACTATATCATAACATAAACACTGTTAGTGTATTTAAACATTGAAACAATTTAAACAACTTCTGTTCATATTCTCATCGATACAACATTGTGAATGCGAATCTCTGTTTGTCTGTCGGAATGCTTATCTGTCTCTTACCTTTTCACGACTTAACAGATGAATGGATTTTGGTGAAACTTACAAACTGATAGACCTGGATTTGATACCCTTACATAGGATACTTTTTATCCTAGTCGAATGTGTCCGTGGGATAATAATTTCGGTCGTCCATGCGACTCCATGTCCAAGTGCATTACACATGCAACATAAAAACATGGCGAGATATCTTTTTTTATTTATGGCGATATATCCATAGGTGCATATCTAATCATTGACAGGGAATGAAATCTGAATATATGACTCGCTTATCATCTGGCATAAGTTGTAAAAGTCAGCGGAGGTGAAAGGTTAACTTTAAGATAACCGATGGGCGTGCAACCTGTCCCTGCATAGTTAATTTTTATCTTGTTGTTGGTACACTAGGCGGCACACAAGTTGTAACAAAGCTGGTTTAATCTGGCCTCTTATTTCATTAAAACTCTATACTACGGTAGTCCAGTGCATGGTCAAAGTTTTACCTGTGGTTTTACCACCGACGTGACGTGAGGACGAAAGTACCTACATTTTTTTTTGTCTTTAAATACCTACTCAGTTGGCCTATTTTGAACCTAGACTTAGCTCGTGGTCCACCACTAGATATCTGCCTGTCCTAAGTTGAATTTCCCCTCGAATTTAATATTGAGGGGAAATTCAAATTTCCCCTCAATATTAACTTCGTCGTCAGCAGTAGGTAATACTCTTGCACATTCAAATGAACTTTCCTGTTGGCAAGTCTACGGCATCTATACTACGAGATTAAGTTATTTAACAGATGGATATTCTAAACATAAAGGAGCAATGAAGCTGAGAAGCGAAACAGAGAAGATCATGAGTTGCGAAGTTTTATCATCATTCTCCTACCCATATCACAATTTATTGGGGATCGGCGCAGCTTGTCTTCTTCAATACTTCTCTATTACTCGTCATCTCACCAGACACCTCCTTTCTTGCCATATTATCCTTCACACAGTCCATCCATTGTTTCTTTGGTCTTGCCCTACTCTTATACCCATCCACATTAATACTCAAAACTTTCCTCACGACATTTTCCTCATTTCTCCGCATCACATGGCCATACCAAGCCAATCGATTACCCCCACAACTTTTCAGTCACAACGAGTGAAAAGTTCCATCAACTAATAAAAAGAGGCCCTGTATTTTTTTCATGACTTTGATTCATATTTACTCCTCACGGTGCCAAAGTAGTGCATTTGTCTTGTATTCCAAAGTCACATGAAAACAAAATCAATCCCATGAATACATTAGAGTTTATTATCTAACTGGAACTTGAATACATTGTAAGAATGCTATGCAGACGTTAGTCCTCTACTCCAGTCTATCTATGTGCATATCTAACAACATTCGTGTATTTCATTTATAATAATGATTGTATTTACTTTGATAGTCAGTAATAGAACGCTAAGTCCCAGCACTTCTTACGATAACTTTGCTGCTAGGATGTTCATAGATTACAGCATCACTTTTATTTATTAAAATATCTTTTACAGACGGCATTATGCTAAACTCTTCCATTATTATTATGTCTACGGCCTCAAAGACTGCTTCATATGTATAGCAACCTTTATAAGGCGCGACTGCACATTCTCAAGTATGTATAATATATTGGTGGGGACATTAGTAAGCAAATGTAGCGTTAGCAGTAAAACTGCTTATACATTGGATGCTGATTTCCCTTTCTACAGGCTCGGTATCAAGCTTTTTCAATATGCCTAATAGACCTGTTACCGGTATCAGTGAAAAAACGACATGTGGAAGTGTAATGGTAAATATTCTCACTGTACTAACTACTTCCCGTATTTAATGTCAGTTGTGACGTAGTTTAAGTAAAAAACCAGATAAACGTGAATATTTTTTATTAGTGTCGATAAATATAAGATCATTTGTGGGAAAAATTGGCACTTTATACATTAACAACATACAATAAAACTATATTTAAGGCATCTGATGGTTCATAAACATACAAATTGTAGGACAGTCTTATTTCTATTAGGTACTACAAGGCGAAGTAGACTCTGCATCTCAATGTGAATGTAAAAATTATGTAATCAAAACACATCACTTAAAATACATTGCGAAAATAACGTTATGTACAAAGAATATTTAATCAAACATTACGTATCGAAGAAATGGTAATTAAACATCAAGATTCAATCAAAAAACACTTTTACAACTTAAGTAAGTACTTGTGTTTAAGTAGTTAAACCCTCTCTAAATATGAAGTACATAATTATCACACATACATGTACATTTCAAGAAAGTTTATGCAATACAAATTACACTTAACTAAAGTGCAATATCAAAATTTTAATGTCTTTTTAAAATTCGACTAATTAAGATTTCAGTCTGATTAAATCTACGTAAGTACATTAAGCTAATTTATTGCTTGTAATTGATAAATGTGTACCTAATAATATAATGAAATTATTTGAACAAATAAACAACGTTATTTATATTATCTACTACTGAACATAGAAGGCCACTTAACAGCCTACTAAAAGGGTAAAACCACAACCTCACGTTTATTGCATACATACACAACTTTCATGCAAACCATTACATACTTTATCAGAGAAATATCCTCAATAAATAACAGTTACAATAATTACGTACGTATAATAAAAGTACACTGTACACGAGTAAACAGGGAACCGAAGGACCATATTACAACGTATCAATCCTAGAATCCTAGTATCCATCTTTATGTGTTCTCATCTTTCTTAACCATCGTAAATTCACCTTAGCTGCGTCCCAGGCCCGGCAGACAAATCTCTTCGATCCGTATCGTCAGAGATAACAAAAGCATTCTGTAGTGCTACAGAAATAAAAACAAAACTCCTGTCACGGAGTGAACAAGATCCGGTAGTGTTGGGACATGCAGATCATATGCTGAGTGATGGTCGTTTCTTCCTCACGCTTTTGTTGCTCAAGCCAAGGATACTGCCGATTACCTGTGGAAAAAATATTCTGTTTTACGTAGGTACGAGTATATTTTTGGTCATTATAGTGAATTCACGAGTATTGTGGGAATAGTTTAGAGTTAAAGTGGCTTTATGGCTTTGTTGTTTCTGCAAGGTAATCTCTAGAAATACTAATCAGATAACAAAAAATATTTTACTGATGAAAAGCTATATACTATTCCCGAATTACTTAAGATACTTTTGTGTTCTGTTCAGGCGACCTCTAAGCTGGTGTAACCACAGCAAGTTTATCTTTGTGCTTATTTACAAAATTTGGCCTAGGAGCTGGTTTAAACTCACCTTAGATACGGAGTAGGCAGCGAGCTTGCGCCTGGGCGCGGGCAACAAGAGCGCGAGCGCGCGCGCCTCCCGTAGCAGCGCGTGGAAGGCGAGTGCGGCGCCCGCGCACGACTCCGCCGCCGATACCTCGTAGAACTGACAACCAAACCGCAGCGACAACTCCTGACCCTCTTCCGCCTTAACAACCCTGTTATACAAATAAATAATTAATATTCTGATGTTACTGACGAAGCACTATCATTACAGCCAATTTTAAGAAAATTGATACAAAATGTCAAGTACTTATTAATTTACATAATACACGAAGGGATTTAAGAGTAGGCACTCGTAATTTATGTGACCTCTTCTTGAACTTTCCGTTAAATTGACCTACTCAAATAGAATTAAGTAGCTTGGGTGCCTGAATCCATGGACTAAAAGGTATATTATGCTAACCTGGCATGTTCCAGGTCTCGTTTGTTGCCGAGCAGGGTGACGGCAGTGCAGCCGGGCAGCCGGGTCCTCTCTAGCAGCGCCAGTAACTCGGCAGCAGCCATGAATGACCGACGATCGCACACTGAGTATACCACCGCGAACGCGTCGCCCCAGCGGAGGTGCTCCGCTAGACATCCACGTTTCTAGGTAAAGAATTGTACAGGTTAGACTTGTTGCGAAAAGATAAGATCCTATTTTGCGGGGTTTTTAGGTACTTATTGTAGAGTAAATAAACTGTAATAAATCGTGCATTTATCATTTGAATCACGTACACGTTCTCAGAAACGCAAATATTTACCAATACGTTAAATGTTTGTAAAACGATTACTTATAAAATATGAAATGTAGAAAGTATTGATATAAATCGTAAATGGACTCGAGGTGCGTATTCTATTACCGATGGTATCAAGTAAAGATAAAACACTTACGGCGCAACCACACGTATCTAAGACTTCCACTTCAGACGTGGCGCCATCGAACGCCACCCGATGTTGATACAGGAAATCTGAAACAAAATCTTTATTTGACTTTGCAACAATCAACACTCCAGTCACTCAACCCGTTCTCAATATCGACCTCGCAATGTATTGACTTTCTGAAAGATGCTATCAGTCACTCAGATCTAGGTTACAACCAATAACGCACTCGCTCGATACGCCAAATGACTTATTAAGTGTCACTGATATAGGTACAAAAAATATGCAATAAATCTTATTGATTGGGATTTCGAGAACGCAGATTTAGGTGTAGAGATAAGCGACAATATTTCACGCAGTAATGAATACGCGACTAGAATTCGGAAAAAGATTTTTTCCATATATGACACTTCAACGTCTGAAAAACATTGGGGTTTTGATTCATATTTTTATTTTCTGTCAAAATAAAGTAATATGCTCCAAAGGTCGACGGCCTGTGCAGACCGGCGCCAGCGTCGCTCAGCCTTGGCACTCCGGCGCTGCATCTTGCCAATATCGCAAATAAACCGACCATTGGCACTCAATGCGAGGCATTTGTGATTGCCCTCTGTAAGGGCTCATGTTCATTGGTATTTCTGTCTTTCGTACAACACTGACACTCTTCGCATATCAACTAGGTGATCACAACTAGGAGGAGTGCCAGTGAAAATAACTATTTTTACAGTTATAATAACCTTAATACACAATAGGGGTGTTTATCTGATAGAAAGTTTGTTCATACCGGTCCTGTTTGATATCGTAAAAAAAATCTCCATCTGTTTTTGTTACCCTGTTCAGATTCAGTAAAACGTGTTTGCCATAAACAACAACGCAGTCTTATTCATGAATTGGAAAATCCCGAAGGAAATTTCAATAAATGGTTCTGCACCGAACTGATATAAACAAACCTCATTCACATAGTATTAAGTGTTGCTAAATATAAGTACTCACCGCCAGTGGAGCTGTACTCCCCGATGTACCGCTTCGTTAAATAACGAACTACCACGGCTGAAACAAAACAAACAAAGTCAAACAATTGCACAAAGTTTCACACTTTATCGGTAAACTAAAGAACGTATATTTATTTATTTATTTATTTGGATCTCCAACAAAGGATACACTCGTACAATATAGGTCAGAGTTATAAAAGGGTTCTTTTAATTTTGTCCCTTCAATTACAGGAGGCCACAGCATACACATAAATGTAGGTGATTACACTTTTAGTTCAAACTTTATCTAACAAGATAAAACACATAGATTAATTGAAATACAAGTCAGTAACAGAGAAAGCACCAATTAGCAGCCACTCGGTAAGGTGTTACAAAATTTGTGCCCCTCAATGAATTTATAACTACAAGGTTCAATTAGAGGGAAAGTAGACAAAGGGCTAAATAAAGGTGTACAAAAGTTATTGGTCAACTACCTCACCAATTAACACTGGACCCGGGCCTGCTTCTATTAACAATCAGTGTTTTATGGGGATTCTTATTTATATGAATATAATCACGGGTTTATTGCGTAATGAATGGTACCGTTTAGGCCCTTGATTGCCTCTATTATTATTTAGAAACTATCAATTTATTATGAATCCAAGAATAGCTCGTTAAATTGTCGATCACTACCAAATCTTCCGAGTTTTATTGATGATAGTAATAACATATCAGGCACTGATAATTTAGGTATTAACGACTATAGCTTATGTGGAGTTCGATAATTGTCCCACGGGAGAATAGTACCGGGATAAAAAGTATCCTGTGTGTTAATCCAGAGTATAAACAATCTGTGTGCTAAATTTCATCCAAATCCGCTCAGAAGTTTTTGCGTGAAAGTGTAACAAACATCCAGAATTCCAGACATACTGACTAACTTTCGCTTTTTTAATATAAGTAGGATAGGATATATCGACCTTATTATCTAGTGCATGTATAATTCATTCTTTAGAGGCATAGTCTAGGCTAGTTTAGAAACGAATATTTTTTAAAACCGTCCCAAGTCTTGCTCTATACACTACGATAAGTTGTGTAAGTAGATATGTATTGAAGCCGTAGCTTGGCACAATGAAACATGATAAACTGACTTGTAACTCTAAACGAATAAATACAACACGGACTAATGTATTTTGTTACGTGAGTATAATACTAGTTAGCCTAGAATTATTCTGTAACTCAATCAGGCCATTTTTCTTCCATTTCTCTGTTTTTCTTTCAGGTCATTCAAAGGAAAATGGACCGTATAGTCTGTTGGTAAGGAAAGCTGTTTACTCTCCTAAAACTACAGTTGTTTATTGCCAAGACGAGTCGTGCATTGTTGTTCTAGATAAGCTCACGTAAAACTCATTTTAGGAAATAAAATTAAATATTATTGCTTGAAAATTATTTGACTGCAGCCAAGAAATTTATTTACGTTGGCGTGAAATTGTTATAAAAAAAATGTTACTTCCCTCTTTGAATCGGAATTTGTAAACAATTTCAAGAGTTTTAAATTTTTTGCACGGAACCCTTATTCTTTTTTCACATCACCTATGTGCTTGTAAAAGTATAGTCAAAATCGGTCCAGCCGTTTCGGGGATAAGCTGGACTAAGACAGACAGATGAACCGACCACCAAACGAAAATTTTAAAAATTGTTTTTTTTTTTTGTTAAATACCATAACTTTCATATGCAATTATGCATTCAATAAAAACCTGTTATTTTGAAATTACACAAATTTTATTTAATAGTATAGATGTATAGGTGTGAAAATTAGTCACCATTGACTATGAAGGTTTGAAAACAACGATAATTACCTTACACCTATAGCTCAAGTAGCAAAAACCCCCGTAAACGGCAATGAGAATTTGTCTTTTGTCTATTCTCAAATGGTCATCACACAATAAATAAAGAACAATAATCTTAATTTACTTTTGAAAGTTGATAATAGTCACACTCGCAACAAAACACAAACAAGTTACTTTACTTCCTCATGCTCTATTGACGCGGGAGGAACGCGGAGCTATATCCAGACTAGCACAACCGACCCACTGTGCACTATATAGTGTCAGAACAACACACCTAGTCACACCGTAAATCCGAATTGCACATAACAGCTATCAAACTGCTATTCCACCCACAAAAACTACAACAAACCCATTTGTTTCCCTGGTTGACTCACGCTCTGCTTACATTATACAAATCTTAGATGCTAGACCAGCAATCGGTCGAACAAATATTTATAACCTGGAACTACAGATACTTCAATATTAAGATACTCAAGACGAAATATTAGCCACTATAAACTGTTGAACTACCAATAATAAATAGCCCGTTTAGAACTGAATTTATCTATCAATAAGCAGCACCGACATCAAACAGCAGATCGATCAGGCATCTGTGATTAGAATCAGTTCCGAGACATCGCCCCAATACAGAACATAAACAGTAAAATGGATTATAAAGTGTCACATCTCATCAGCTTCGCGGTTTATTGAGATTTGCTTCTCCGACGAATGTTAGGAGTTAGCGGGAAAACTATAAACATGTCATTTCAACGGATTTATGATTGGACTCCTGCTGCTTATGTGGTTTTAATGTCAGTAAACATGTATGTATACATGTTTTATGTTTGCGTTCTGTCAAGCTTGCCAGGTCAGGAGCGCGGGGCGTTGTGATGTGTGCTCAGATTCAATGAACCAGCTCAAAACAATCGATGTATGTTAATTGCGATTTCACGGCTATCTATCGAGGTTGTCGAACTTTCCTTTTATGTGCACTCTCCTGGTTGAGCATCCTTTATTGATTCAGTATAAATATTTTTCTGTCTTTATTAACTGTTTACCATCATTACTTGTCGAGTATAATTTTAACAGCAAAATATTGTTTACTTACATTGTGAACAAAAAGGAAACTAAAATGTGTAAATTAAAATCACGAATTTGTTGATACATCTTTGAAACAACGCAACGACGTGCCAATTTAAGCTACCTACAGATTGTAGATAAAGACTACCTACTCCATAACTTCATTAACAAAACTGGGCCTCTCTGCAAAGCGTACTCACAGACAAGTATTGCAGAATCTGAAAACCCTTATCAATTCGTGCAAAATAAACATGCAGCTTGAGTCTTACCAATTATACTAACGAGTACTTTCACTTGAACACTGATAGCTAGGCAGTTCAAGGTGATCCGCAGCCACATTACTCTGCTCAGATAGCGCCTCATACCATAAATCTAGGTTAAATTTGTAACAAGACAGAACGGTCTTCAATTCGCAATGCACGAATGCGTCCGAAATAGGTGTTCCATTCCTTACTACAATACAGTGAGTGATTCCCCAACTACTGGTTTGCGATTGAAACTGTGCATACATAGCGAGGCTTATTAAGATCTTGACCGTGGAGCGCTCGGCTCTCGCACGTTTATAACTTTTATATTCATTTCCAGAACACACAGGAGTGTAGTAACGAGACCCATAACGGGACTCGGGGAAACGAGGGATTTAAGCGACGTCTGCTGAGCGAATACGGTAGCACTAAATGTTAATTAAGAGCATCGGCGAGGTGATCACCGCCGCGATCCCGGCCTGCTCGCCACGCTACAGTAATTGGACGCCACTGAGTTTCATTTACATTTTTACGTTCAGTTTATTTCCTTAAACGCCACTTAATTAAGGTGCACGTCTTTCTTTGACGTCCTATATGCACTATAACTTTATTGAAGCCCATAAAGAAGGAAAACATCAAATATTTTTATTTGTACTAAGTTCTGGAGATAGTGCAAAGCTTTCTCTTGTAATCTTAATTTGTTGAATCGACATGCTAATTAGAATTTCACCGTAGTTATTTTTGACAGGTGACAATGATGAGCTTACTTGACCTGGAAGTCTAGAAAAGTTTGACCTCATAATTCACTTCAAACAAAGGTCTAAGGTGGCATGCTGTAGCAAATTATCGACAAACAGATATTGACAGTTAAACAAATTGAGGAATTAGAAACATGTGTGCAAACATCGATCATGATTCAATGAACAAATATAAAAGCGAGAAACCACACAGCGAAAGTAAAACCAATCATTATTATTAGAACAGTGTATTTTCGGGTACAGAATTTGAAGGTTTATGTTTCACGTTACAGACATACTGAAAATATAGGTAAATGTACTTTTTTTGTCATAAATGACAACCGTAATCGTTCACACTATCCAGTCAGAAACCGCTAAAAGCAAAAAATCATAACAATACAACATACATCACGCCATCAGATATTTCTTTCTCCGCTATAAATATATTTCTAACTGTGCGAATTCTATTTGGAACGCTGACTGAGCGATCGAATATTCGGTCGGCAGTGTATAATTATGTCGTATCGTGAGTGGGATACAAATTGAAAAGAAACAGAAGGTTTAATTTATGCCGTGTTTCTTCAGAAACTAAATGTCAAAGATAGAGAAGAAGAAGACTAAAGAAGTCAGATTTGGTCAGTAACCTTCCTTGTGCTAAAAACGCTAAATATAAAGTCGTCCCTAGCTTAAATCTCTAATCAAGGAGAGATATAGGAAAACGGTCAAGGACACCCTCTATCTCGAAATGTGTAACTCAGAACTTTGAAAATGATCCGTCTGGCAAAGACACGGTGCCAACAAATTCCCTGCAGATTTTTTAGTGTCCGTCGTCTGTGGATTTTCTGTGTTTAGTTATTTTGTAACGGAGTGAGTGCGTGGTGCGTGCGGCGGGTGTCCCGGCAGACGTCTGACCGGGTGACTCACTGGGCGCCGCGGCATGCGGTTGAGCTGCGCACACGCCGCTATTAATACTGCTGCAGTTGACATTTACTCGTTCTCGATCTATGATCCCGAAACGCAATAAGACTTTTATGTCATACGTAATGTTGCATATGATGTGCACCTCACGATGACTAACTTCGACTTTAATCTGGGAGTAGAGATTCATAGAAATGTTTGCTTCGTTTCATGAGAAACGTTAATATCGATATTAAACGCTTGTTTACGCCAGCTGCTTGTCTATGAAGTAAAGCAGATAATGTTACTTACTATGATTTGATTTTTGATTACCACACTTGCTCTTTAAGTTTTAGGGATTTCAGACCCTTATAAATACAGGTTCCCTCTCTTAACAAAATTATACGTCCCTAACTCCCTACTTAATATTATAGGTAGGTAGGACAAAATATTAAGCCAAGCATGGATTCAAAAATATCCCTGGTACTCTTTCATTCAACCTGTTTGTCCGCACAATTATACTCACGATATGATTTCATGCATGTTTGTATCAGGGTCATAATCTCAAGACACTTTATCGTTCAGCTATTTGCCGAGTTAATACACCTAGATTCTCCTCCAGTAACCAGATAGGTAGATACTTAACAGTCGTAATGCTGAATTCTTGGCACTCAACGCCTTAGTTGTAAGTAACGGGTATACAGATGGTTCAGTACACGTGGCAAGGCATATTACAGCTATTAGTGTTTTGTTTTGATCGCGTGTCATAATATTTCCATTGTAGTTATGATTTTCTTTCCTCCTTTGATATTGACTTTGTGTTGGTGTTATCGGGGTTGACTTTGTTATGAAAACTGTTGCGCAATCAATGATACTGAAAATGTACTGTGGGTGGTAAGCCACGCGCCGTACTTACAAAAAGCTGAAAAACTTTGAAAAATAAAAGAGTTTGAGATCGGTGTACAGATTCATGATGTTAGGAACTTGTCCTCATTATAAGTTTGACAATGATCACAATCTATAATCTACAATAGAAACAGCTACAATTTAAATAAAAACCTCCAACAATACACATGGTGGTGTACCTAATGTCCATCCACATTTTGCCAATTATGTTTTAAGTCCCATGTAATAGGGGGTGAACCTATTACCATCAACCGCGCACATATCTAGACTCCGAGGCTGCTACTGAGAAATTCCTTATGAAAATAACCCAATAACTCTTTGCCTGACCCGGGAATCAAACCCAAGGTGTCAAACTCAGCAGTCGCGCATGCGAACACCCGAGGACGAGGCACTCGCACATAAACCATACAATAATAAACAGCCCATCCATATCTAAACCTCTTAATAAACTTACATCACGATTTAAGTTCCCAACGCTACTTAGGATGCGTAAACATCAATTATAATTACAAAAATACAACTTGTAATTACAACGTAGTCCGTGGTGAGCCACTAGGTGCTTGTGAAGTCGTTGAGGGCCTTAAGTAAAGTTAAGTTAAACTTAATCACATAATCAAGATGTAGCTACTTAAGATGGATTGTCCCGTGAGTTTGGTTGCGTAATGCATGCTTCACTAATGCTTGCTCAAGCGTTACTGTTGATGACTTTAAACCATGGGAGAATATTTTTTGGAGCTTCGGGTGCTTGGGATTCTAAATAAGTGGTGTGAAATTGGTAATAAGTACTCTTTGAGAAAGATTTTTCCGGCAATTCTTAGAACGGCATGTTAAACCCTTGGTACATCCATGTTTTACAACATGAATAATTGGGAATTCTTTAAAAACAAGTGCAAGTTCTGGGAATAATAAAATGATTTTATAATTTTAATATAAAACTATGCATTAATTTTAGGATACCTACTTAACTGTTATTTTAACAACGGTGACGAGCTATTTGCCGTAAAGGAACAATAAACTAATTAAAAAAATTAAGAAACTGGTAAATAATTAATTTACCGTATCGATTACCAGGTACCTCGCACTCAAATTAATAAAAAGAAATAAGTACAAAGTTTATCTTTTTTTATCAATTCAATTCAATTTATACACAAACAATTTAAAATAACTATGTTTGATGAAATAACCACAAAAAATTGTTTGAAATTACAAAAATAATAAAATAATAAAAAATCATTCTTTGAAGGGCAACAGCAGTTTTGAGTCATGGGGCGTTTGGTTTCCCTAAACTTAAAGGTAGGTATCGGTAACAGCGAAAGGCATAGTTAAATTATTGAGGTGCCAAAGATAATCTAATTTCTGTTACGAATGTTTAGTAGTAACCCAGCCTAAAATAGCTCACCTATAAAGTATCAAAATGCGTGGCTCACCATGTGCGCTAACCCAAACTTGAGAATCAGACTGTAAACAAACATTGCATATTGCACGTTTATTCAATCGCAATAATAGAAACTAACCGACTAACCTGAACGCACACATGCATTAAGATCACAAACAGTATATTCGTAGATTCAAATCAGAAGTAGGATATACTGCAGCCTGGTTCCTGCGGCACGGGGGGCGCTGTTGGTAAACACTTGCCAAATTGACACATAACAAAACGCCTGCTATCCCCAAAGGGTAAGGCAGAGGTGTACCCAATAGTAGTCCCACATTCCACCAGTTATGTCTAAGTCCCATGTAATAGGGGCAGAGCTTATTGCCATCAACTGGACACAAGTTCAGTCTCCATGGCTACTACTACTACGAAATTCCTGAGGGAAAAACCCATTAGCCCCAAGACCTCAAGGTTAGCTGTCGTGCTTGGGACCACTAGGCCAACGATGCAGTCATTCGTGAAAAACAAAATGGCGGCGTTAGTTCCGACAATGGCTGTACACCAGATTAACCGTAAAAAACTACAATATAATTCATTGTCAGCTGTGTACAATGGGTTGTAATAAATTGATACCATACGCCAATTTGCATAACAATAACTCTGACATTCCTGAAATAAACATACGTACCTTGGATAAAAAAGTAACACCCAGTATCAAAATAATTAATTCCATTATCACTTCTGATATACATTTCTGATTGAATTACAAAATAAAAGAAACGTGATTGCTGTCGCCCGAGTATGACTACATATGTCAATACATGTTTCAGGTATTACGATTAGTGGTTCCAATTTGCATACATGATTAAATGTACCCATGTAAGTGTGTATGTAGTTCAGACGTGTGAAGTATTGCGAAAATTGTGAGACGTGTTGTTAAAGTTGAATCTAGAAGCATCTATTAAAGTTAATTAGGAGATATGGCAAAGAGGGAAACGAAACTTTAAATTAATCAAAATAAATCAGCTTAATATCTGCATTTAACTACTTATTTCAAACAAATAATAGAACTGTCTTAATATTGATTTCATTAAAGCTATCAGTCAATTTTCAGGTAACGAATTTCCGAACTTGTTCAACTTTTTTCTTAAAATAAAATCAATCAAACAATATAAGACTACACGAATTCCGGGTGGAAATTTTCTATAGATTATACTGTGTCTGTGCCAACATTGCATCTATTTCTATTCTAAACAAACTTTACACTTATAAACACTTCAATTGAATTTATCGATAAAAATCTTAAAATAGCGAACATCAAAATCTGTTTACGTTATAAAAGTTATAAGACCAATATCCATTAAAATTCAAGTGATCGCAACATTACTCAATGGGCGGCATTCGTTAGCAGTTCTTACCTAATATATCAATAATTGTTATGTTAATATATTGGAGTGTTTCCGAAAAACGACATCCGACGACTCCGCTATAAATCAATTTCACTCGTGTTAGCTTTCGCTAAGTTATTGTTTATATTGCTTTCTATTGCATAGCTAACACGTCTACATAATACTATATAGTAGCATTTGATCGTTTCCTAACCGTTATTAATTGGCGATTAGTGACGTTTGAATGTTGAATGACTCATTAATGGTCTGCGCATGATTTATCTGTCGTTGCGACTTGCCACTTGCGCGGGAGACTGTGAGGCAGTCGAGTATATGAGACCGTCTCTTGTAAACACGAGTCTGTATTGAATAAGCTTCGATATGATCTTGAAGTCAGAAGTGTTATAGAAATTCTGTTGCGTAACTCTTACGTTTATTGTTGTAGTGTTACTTGTTCGTAATGGCACGTTTGTTACTTACTTTTTAATAATTAAGCCAGACATGGAATTTAATACTTTCTATAGGGAGTTAATAAAGATCTTTGATTAGCTACTCATGGCTTATTCCTCTTGAGCTACATTCCAGTCCTGATGTCAGTAAAGTGAGGTCCTAATACTGAGGTGCAAAACATTTTATAATCCATTAAAATTAAAATATTAACTTGCATTAATTAACCCTTGTTCTTTTCATATAATTACACTGATTCAACTGTATGCTCAGTAAAATCTTCATCAATTGAAATTGACGTTCAATGAAATCCCGCAACATTTTGTGGGTGTGGTTGTTATAGTGAAAAGCGGTTCAGAAAGTAATTTGTTTAGTTTAACATAACCTAATCTAACCATCTGGACAATTAACCTGCTGAAAAAAATAAATAAGATGTTAAATAACGAAACTCGATTATTCCAGGGTTGCTACTGAAACTTATATAGGACTGTGCTGATTACTATTTAAAAAAGCTTTTCAAAGCTCAATTAGCACTTTCTTCAGCTTCGCCATCAAAATATTAGAGTTCGATTAATTTATTGCACTTCATTTGAATAAACTAATTTGTAATTGACACTTCATTCTAATGTAATAAATTAAACGTGCTTCACAAAGTGTATTTTCGTGCCTCGCCCAAACATGTGGAGTTGTTCTTTCTAGTACATTCGAATAATTTATTTAGACTAATTTAATGGGCACTGTAAGAGTTGCCAACACCATTTTTTGCTAAGTGAGAAAAGTTTTTTTTTGTAAATTCCTCTAATCGCATCAAACATTATTCTTCTCGAACATTGTAGATAAAGTCAGGGAAAATAATTGTTAAGAAAATTAAATTTTACGTTGGCATTTCAGATAGCCGTAATTGATCGACATTTGTATGAACTAGCTATAACACGGCAAACTGTTGAATGATGTCAATTTACTTGACAATCGTTTTTTCTGGTGGTACCAATAGAGGTGAGCATTGCAGTTATCGAAACATCACGATTTATTATGTATGGCTTCACTCGTAGCTGTTGTAAGTATGTACGTATTAATAGTTGTTTCGAAGTGTGGCACATCCACACCGGGTATTTATGAGAGCTCCTCCCCTCGGAGTTCCGTCTCGCCACGAACAAAGATACAGACGTGACGAATATTCCGTCGATGTAAACTTGTAATTCTATTTTCAAAAGATATCTATATTTAACTCGTATATTATAGACTTGACTTTAGTAGACGTGACTTATGATGGTATTATTTTTTAAATAATTTTAGCCCGTAATACCTAATATTCAAGATCGTTGTAGTTTTTTGAATGGTTGAGTGGTTATGTTTTCATCGGTCTTTTCAATAAGTTTTATTATTTTATTTGTATGTGTACTTTCAAAAATAGAAAAAAATACTAATAACATATTGACAATGGTGTTTTGGTTTTTAGTTCAAGTAAAGAGGAGCAATTTATTATCAAATTTTAATGATAAAAATACGTGTAGTAAACGACATAAAATAAAGACATAAAGGTTTAAATTCCAGATAAAAAAAAATGCGTATTCAGTCAAAACCAACCCAATAACAAACTGCCTCGCAATCATGCAAACAAAGAGTACTACATCCCACGAGCCGTCATAAGAACACTGAAGTAACGAATTGCTGATATTTGAAACTATTTCGGGAGCCATAAACCCTGCGAAACCTTACACAACATCATACAATACAAAAAATTTCCATACACTACTATACGTTTACGAGCTACGCTCCGTAATACTTTCAACTACGCTTCGTAGTCTACGAATCGTTTTATGATCGCAAAATGGTAATAAAACTTTTTTTACATTGAATTCCTGAGTTTTGGCGACTATACAAAGTGGTTCTATTTGCGTTCCGAATATTCAAAGATGCCATTTTGATGACGAATATTACGTGTACCTACAGTCTGATTTACTCTGAACATTTAGTCGTAGTACTGTTTCGTTTGCTGACTAACATGATCGAAGCTAAACTCGAACTCTATAACACAAATCCCACGCCTCAGCCATTATAAGCTTACTCATATGTGACAAAACCCATGACTTCACAGTCACACATACCTAACTACCTACCCACATTTTATTAGTGAGTCAATCTACTATCCTCAGACTCCACGAGAGTCTGAACAAAAATAGTGAGGTTATAAATAGAATACAATTTAAAAATAAAACAGCCATGACGAATCATTTTTTTTATTTGGCTCGTCTTGATTTGCGGAGGTCAGACAGCCAATTATCATGATCGGAACAGGTCGATGACGTCATCGTAGAAGGACCTCCTGAGTACAATCGTAAACAATATATTTTAGGTTTAGGCTCCTCTTTGATATCAGTGTTGTATGGATATTCTTTATTTACATTTAAGTAATCATTTTCTTTTTGAGTTGCATACCTGCATTCTTTCTTTCGTATACATCATATTAATAACCCACCACTTTTTCTATTTTTCTAAGAAAGATAAGGAAATTAAAAAAAAAAACGTATTTGTAAAACATATTTAAATGAAAAGTCACGTGTACTTACTACACGCTGCGAACGTGCTTCAAAGAATATACTATGTTTACATTACAGTATTTATCGTATTATACACGGTACCGGTAGTTCTTGTTTACAGTTTAAATAATCACCATAAGTTACAGGAGTTTTAAAACAAAACAGCAGTCTTTTGCCAAACAGTATCTTTGAAAAAGACTGCCTCAAATTCACAAACAAATGAAATGATCAAATGATTATCATCCATATGAATTCAAAAATACAACCTGAACCTATCGAGATAATGTGATTTTAATTGACTACAATTTCTTTTTGGATAAATTGTGGCATGAAGTGAAAATAAAACATGCACTTAGTTCAAAGATCATTGACCGCAATCAATTCACAGATTTTATTTTCAACGATCTTTTTATCCTTGCTTCAGGTCATTCCATCCCGCATTGAAGTATTTTTCTCCTCCTCTGCATAAACGATCCGAAAACAAATTTCACAATCGTCGATCACACTCATTTCGATAGACGTAAAAATATTCAAACATACAGGTGTTTTCGTACGTTGCGTCAATTACAATCAAACAATCCATCCAAGTCGCCAGATAGGCATAAATTGGCAAACTCAAGAAATCAGCGTAAATTTGTCTGGCGCCTCGCAACAAATCGCAGCAAATACCTTTGTATAGAGTAGCATGTCTACAGAATGGTGCTAATATTATCCTCAACTCATTCTAAAAGTAAATATTGAGCTGTTTGAGACTGTCTGGTTGGTAAAGCTGCAGCCAGGTGCCTGCTGTGATTAATAGTTTCAATTAATTAACTGAATCTATTTCAGTTTACTCACTGCTGGATTTAGGCCTCTCCCATATTACGCCATCAAAGTACAACGACCAACTACCACTAACTGTTAGCATTATAGATATTTGACACCGATATTCTTGTTGTGGATTTTTTATCTTTTAAGGCAATTGTTATCAGTATCAGAATCCCCAGGACATCCCTAAAATCAGCAGAGAGGGTGCTCCAAGCTCATTATAAGTACAATTATCTTCTCGGGCTAACGGGGTAATAGTTGACGTTATATTAAATTCAATTAGTAAAATATACTACTTATCAACCGCAAAAGTCAACTCTTCAAACCAGTAAAGCTTGTCACAATGAAACCACCAATTGTTAAAAGCTCATTCGATGTATGACTCACATCGAAAACAAGTAAATCACTTCGAACGATGAAATGGAAATAAAAACATCACAACAATATGTCTGCAATCAATCATCTCAAGAAATAGAGTTAACAAGGTTAATGGGCGTAGAAGTAACGACCAATCATAGCTAATTGCATCCTTGCGATTTCATAACCCGAGGCTTAAACATCCGGCGCTGAACACGTTTAAGGGGTTGAGCACACTATCGGATCTTAGTCGAGCTTTTTGAAGACTATGGAAGAAATGTGTATTAAACCGATGTCTTAGAAATGTCCATCTTTGTCGTCATCATCCTCCTGTCCTAATCCTAATTTTATTTAAAATCTATCAGCATTTTTTTCTTCGATAGCAGATGCTGAACGATTTTTAGCTGATAGCAGCTCCGCTGTCATCTCAGTATTGTCCCCTTTTGTGCCACATCATTTCTTTGATCTTTTTTAGTAACCATCATCATCATCGTCATCCACAGCCCAACTTGACCCACAGCTGAGCTATCCTTATTCATTTCGTAATCAAACTACAAAATACTCCTAATTTTCCACAGGATGACATACACACACTGACATACATATTAATTTCCACAAAATCTCGGTCAACAGTCGTACACATGCATACCCAGGCACAAATCATGGGCATGACATAACATCCCTTTGCAGGAGTCGAACAACATATTTAAGAGTGGATGCTTGCATACGAAGCAAAGTAGAACAACGACCTAACAAAAACACTGAGATTCAAAAATCTAGATACATTTATTCTGACAGACACATCTAAAATAAACAGTTGTTCTGCCTGCAAAGTCTAGGCTGAGCCATTGACATTGCGAGTTTAACAAACTTGAAAAGATCATCAACCTGCGTATGTAATACGGCAATACCACTTTATATAACACTGACTACATTTATGAGCTAAGAAAAGCCCTGATCGAAATCAAGGATGAATGCCTCATGGCCAAGAAGCCATATAGTAGCGTCTAGTTGTAAGATAATCCTCACTACGCAACGCAAAGCCTTGTTTTGATTGCTATCTTCTGTCATTGAACGAGGTTGATTGTGCACAAGCAGGGATAGACGATAACCGGTGAAAATATTTCACGTGTTATGTTTTAGAGTTCATATTATCTTTAGTATGATCATTCTATTGATCAGTATGATCATTATACTCCTGTTGACCATTTTTATAAAGTATAGCTTTGGACCGCGGTTTCGCTCGTGTTAGTTTAGAATTTGAAAATAAATTCGGGTTTTACTCGTTTCCGGATAAAAGGTATCCTATGTTCATTTCTGTACACCTAACAACCTATATGCAAAATTTCAGGATAATCGGTTCAGTGGTTTAGGCGAGAAAAGGTAACAAACAAACTTACTTTCGCATTTATAATATTTAAATTATAGTTAGTATTTTGCCTGACTCGGCGTACTAATAAGGCAGACGGTAGCCAGAAGAATCCACTTCTTATCTCCTCGATTTGTTACAATCCCTTTGGCACCTTTTCCGATCATTCTACTGACTAATGCCTTTCCAAAAAAAAACACTCAGTACTTTTTGTTATTACATAAGTACCGCGTTATCGTTAACATTATTAGGTACACATATATGGATAACGTATAATAACGATGCTGCAATTTCTTTGTTACCGACATATCAGGTGCAACATCCAGTAAATATCACTTATCAGTCGTCTCGTATCACGGTGTTGATAACCGGTGCACATACTATGTCAACAGCCGATTGAGTGGCCGATTCCATGGAACTGATCCAAATACAAACAATGATAATATTATAGTGACAAGGATGCTCTCACATAAACAGTATGTTTTATTGCTGTTTTATTATTGCACACTGTTTAATGTACTTCCTTAATGTATGGATAACATGATACTTCTGCGAAATATTCCCAGATAAGATAAGTACCTGTAAATATTCGCAAATAAAATTCCTCATACGTATAATCATACCGGTTTTTACGCTAGTAGATGTTCTAGACTAGGGATGTTAAACCTGGCAAAGATCTGTAGATACTGAAAATCTTTAAGTAGGAAAAGTATGAAATACAACCGTATGTAAGCGGAGCCGTTTACTTCACATCTGTCATAAAAGTATCTTTTGTTCAAAGCACTAAATACCTACTGCTTGAAGCTCAAGTAAAACGACTTCTGACTAGTCATTAAAAGATACAAGGAATTCTGAGCTCGGTCGAGCTCTACCCTAGAGCCAAACTGCGCATAGCGCTACTTTTAACACGCAAAGCTGAAAGTGTCAAGGGAATTGCGAAAGTTGCACCTCTAAGTCAATTCATACAGGTACTCTATGTCACTGTGGTTAAAGAAGAAAGTTTTCTTTAATATCTAAGAACACAACAAATGCTCCAATGTTTTCAAAAATAAAATTTGATAATAAAACCATCAAGGTGTGAGTATAATCTTGCCTAATAAAAATTATATAATATCAATTTCACCTATTCTGATTGGTGCCGTAATATAATATGATCCTAAAGCAATTAAAGAAGATCACAACTAAAGCAGTCGGCAAATGGAAGGCATCCATGAGTAACATCTGTTTATAACTAATCACTATAGCTTGGTCCATAATTAATTTAATAATCCTAATAACTACCTCAGGGCATTCCAAATAAAATAAAAAACTTTTCTCGGGCTATTAGACATAATTGATTTCGGCGCTCGATTAAAAAAGTAAAAAAGCCATAATTATCGATGTCATTAAAGCCGAATTTAACTAAAGCTCAAATATGCTATAGTCGGAAAACCAAGCATTCAAGGTGCATAAATCACCTGCTAATAACAATTTTAATGTTTTCCTGAGGTTATTCTTACCGGATTTGCCGCAGCGCGCGTTCCCCAGCACCACAACTCTTATTCGATTAACTGTCATCTTCATTAGTCCGTTTATTAAATCACTGCACTTAATTTAAATGTTTGTGCATTTAAAATCTGCTAGCTGCAAATTGTATTCGTTTGTACGAAATGTTTGAAACAAGATCGCGTTGGCGGCAATATCAGCTGTGATTCAAATATGGCGGACGCACGCGCGCACAACGCACCTGCTTGCGAGCGACTGCCGTCAAACGAAATTGGCGCAAGGCGCATTCAAGCACGTCTATTACTACAGTGAGGAGTGAGAGACATTTTAATCCAACTCATTTGTCTCTCGCTGTTTTTTTTACGCTGCAGTTCAGTTGGTGCATTGATTATAATAATAAAATATTCCTGAACTTGAACTTCCTGGTCCAGTCATCATTACTACTATGTAGGCCTTGATGTTCCTAAAACGTCAGTTTAAGGCTGCCGGACAAAACACCAATTAATTTTTAATAATCTATACCGAATGATTTTGCATATTTTTCTGTTGTTACGACGGGTCACAATTAATGTTTTAATAGAGATGCAGGTCAAGTAATAATGTCTGATCATTGGAGCCGGACTTTACCTAGACATTATTATAGTAAAGTTTTGGTGTGCTAAATTCTCGAACGTCGCGTGCTTTACATACGAGATCGAAAGTTACCACACGTTAGCAACTATTAAAGTAATTGGGCTAATGATGATTGTCCGTCTAATATTTTTTGCGTTATATTTCTATCAGAAGATCCAATAATAACGTTGAGGTTTGCACAAAAAACGTTGACAAGCGTTTAATGGCCTTAAGTAAAATGTTTGTCAGAAACGAACAGTAATCTTGGAGTCGCCAATTTGTTGGGCATAAAGAAACGCAGGGTGCTGTCGCGGTACTATCAGCAAACATTACGGTTAGGAGAGCAGACTGTGCGCTTAATCCGTGGAATGTATGCCAACAGCCAATACGCACCGACATGTGATATGATATAATGTACAGTCCACTACTAAAGTGATACATAAAACCAGTACTCCGGTAGCTGCCCAGTTATTGTTGTACATTAATCTTGAAGCTTGTATAAGCAGCTCGTATATTATAAACTGAGATATTTACTCATAAACAGCAATCAAGAAACACTTACTTCAGTCAAAAAATTTCGACAAATGACTGTTAATATTGGTTTATGATAATGGATCTGAACAAGAGCCAAATAATATACCATTGAAGCTAGCAATGCCGCAATTTTCTAGAACATTTTAAACAGGAGATCACTTACGAGCATGTTACTGACTCAGCCAGACCCAAATAGGTGAAGATTAAAATAGGCGGAGCTAAATTTATCAAGTTGATTCATTCTGACTAAGACCAAAAAATGCAAAGAGATTTCGATAATAGTCCACAACACAACTGAAACAAATAAAATATTCAAGTAAAAAACTACTCGAAGTAAGGTAAGTGACTTAACGTTACACAGAATACACAAATCCATTCAAATCACTTCTCACACAAACTGTACATAATGGCACAAATATTCGTATGCATGCAGTGCCTAAAACGCAGACCGTAGATTGACTAACAGCCAGTGTTTTGCAAATTCTTATCTTTAAATGCATCTTCAAATTATTTTACAATATTTCTGCCAGTGTTTAAATAAATTTCTATCCGTTTTTGTTGTGAAATAGTTTAGGTGGGGAGATTTTACTGTTCCTTGCATTCTACAGTTTTGTTTTGTTTTAATAGGGCGCCCTAACGATTTCATATAGAAGAATTTTAACAAGCTCTTTGTTAGCGTGCTCCTAATGTCGTGTGTTGGTAGTTAGAGAAATAGACTGGCTGTCGCCGCTTGACTGAATAGCTATGAAAACATAAAAAGATAGATGAGAACATAACGATACGGTGCATGTGAAGTTGACAAAGACGGGTTTTGTTTTGAAGTATTTACTGAGCAGAAAATATTTACGTTTGAATCTAAAACAAATACTAAACTAGCCTTTACATAATTATATAAAAACATTGACACTGATAAAAATTTTAAAAAGGGCATGGCCGATAATTTCTGTTGATTTTTCTAAAATATAAAGCCGCAGTTGATATACGACTGTTTTGTAGACGAACCTTACAAAAACATAAAATCGTCTGCGAATAAGTACATGAAACACCTTGTTTCACATTTGGATTTACAATCCTTTGTGTTGCCAAGTCACGAGTAGAAAACATCAAACGTACACTAGAAAAATCGCAATAGAATTTAAAACGAAACTTGAATACTGGCTGGCATACAACATTGTAGACGCGCAGTAAGTTTAGAGGCGTCAAAATAAAAATGTAAACTGAGATGCGAGGCAGACGATGCATGTGGAGATTGTAAGACTTCTTTGCGGTTTGAGCCTTTCAGCCTTATAATAGCTCTGACGAATAGTGGCATGTTGATTAAGGTTCTACATGAAATGTATTCTGAAATAATGAGCTATTGAGAAAGGAAAGTTGGCATAGATAGATTTATCAAGAAGGTAGGCTTACGAGATTCATCATCATCATCATTTCAGCTGAAAGACGTCCACTGCTGGACATAGGCCTCCCCCAAGTGTCACGTTGACCGGTCCCGTGCGACTCGCATCCAGCGGATCCCCGCAATCTTCACCAGGTCATCGGTCCACCTAGTGAGAGGCCTTCCAACGCAACGTCTTCCGGCTACCGGCTTGCCAGCTATCAGTATTTAAATCATTGGTGCAGGAATCAAAACTATTCCAAGAACTAAAAGATCTATAGCGATCAAGAACAATTTTTTTCTTGCAGATGCTTCTCATTAGAAGTTACTAATACCACCACAATCGTAGTAGCAAAAACCAGAACAACCCCAGTGACTAATATCAAGTCACCTGCAAGTAAAATTGCTACAAAGTAGCCAATTTTACTTGCAGGTGCTTCTAAGAGACCTAAAACGTTGCTACACTATGATATCTTCATAGAGCAACTTTCGTGATCGCGATTTCTGATTAGTAGTACCTTTCCCGTTAGTAGTTCATAGAACTATCTGACGCCAGACTAAGGCTAAAACGTCCCCACTGCTCGGACACCGCTCTCCATCATCATCTGCCGAGCCTTTTCCCAACTATGTTGGAGGTCAGCTTCTAGTCTTACCAGATTCACCTGTATACCAGTATTTTACATGGAGCGACTGTCTATCTGACCTCCACAACCCAGTTAGTACTAGCTAATGCGATACCGCTTGATAAGACTGCTAGTTAGATTTTCGCCTCACTGACTAACTGTAACAACTGTCAATGGTCTATAAATGACAACCGGGACCAACGGCTTAACGTGCTGTCAGGAACACAGCTCTCCGTTCGGGCGTAATTCACCATGGGAACCTGGTGCGATTAGTGGATGTCACAGGTCTTCCCCACTATGTTTTCTTTCAGCATTTCCAGAACGGTGATGACGGAATAAATCAGAGCAATAGAGCAGTGATTACCCAGTGATCACTGCCACAACTTACAAATAGTGTGTAGCTTGTGAGTTCAAATTCAGACAGACGCTTTACTATGTACAGACGCCAGCACATCACGCTACCCGAAACTGTCAGATTTTCCCAACCAACCTTGAACCTAATTCTTCAGAGATAAAGTTGAAAATTTATTAAAGAAATTTGACAGATTGTAGTAGCTTGATGTGCTGGCGTCTGTACATGGTCAGGAGATGATGCAAATTATTGTGCAATGCGTAATTTACTTCCAGATTGACGTAAAAATACGTCACAGTGTTTATTTCCATTCAAAATATTATTATTAGCAAGCAGGTTATCAGTTTGACCCACAAAACGTTAATAAATATTATCAAATCTCTATTAGATAACTGATAAGTCACGCCCACGTCTCTATCGTAATTAGAGTTCTGATAGTTGTACTTTTTATTATTTAGATACAATGTTTTTATTGGTGACACCATTTTTCCTCCCGGTGGTTTTCACTTGATACATTAACATAAAACTGTAAGCCAACGCCAATATCATCGACCTAGTCTTACACAACATAACATCACGCCTGTAATCCCCGAAGGGTTAGGCAGACGTGTACCTAATAGTACACCCACATTTCGCAAGTTATGTTTAAGTCCCACGTACTAGGGGGCGAGCTTATTGGCCTATTGCGGCCTAGTCTTTTCACAACTATATTGGGATCGGCTTCCAGTCTAACCGGATGCAGCTGAGTACCATTATTTTACATGGAGCGACTGCCTATCTGACCTAGTTAGTACTGGGAAACACGATACCCCTTGGTAAGACCAGTTGCCACACTTTCGGGTCACTGACTACCTGTAAAAACTGTCAAAGTCCTACAAATGACAGTCAGGACCAACGGTTTATCTTGCTTTCCGAGGCACGGAGGATCCTCAGTATGAAATGGATGGTCACCATCCACGGACCAACCTCGGCAAGCGTAGCTTAAACTTGAAGATGGACCCGTGCGGCTGTTACCCCAACATGGTTGGAAAAAGCTTGGTCAGACGGTTACAATGACTAGTATCAAAGTTACAATATAAAGGGTGTAAAAAGACTCTTAACGAAGCCGAAAGGCACTCGTTCTCCCCGTCACTGCGATCATTTTATTGTTCTAGACCATACCTGGGAACCTTCTAGTTACGGAGATATTGGGGATCAAAGTTCCAACTTTTATTCACACGTTCACAAGTTCGTTTCACAAGTTTTATTTTTTTAAATACATGTTTTTAATGTATTTTTTTTACTTGAGACACCTTCTCGACCCCTGGACTATTCAATCCATCCATCAGCACAATGTTTTGAATGCGTTACATTGGTTCCTACCGCAAAACGTGATTTTTCACCCAAAAAAAAAAGTCGTTTCCCAGCAATATTTTTTGCGAAATGTTACTTGGTTTGATGTAAAAGAAAAGAAAGAAAGAAAGAAAAAATATTTATTTGTCGCAGATATATGACGTGCATACAAAATGAAAATAAAAAAACAGTAAACATACATCGCATAGCAAAACACAACAACAACAAAAAATGAAAATAAAATGAAAACACACACACACAGTACAGTACAGAATGCTTGGTTGACGGCTTCGTGAAGAGTCCATTTACCATTTAGGTGTCCATTTTTTCTTTCATTTTTTTGTCCCAGTATTAGTGAATTTTTAATTATATTGTGACCTCTTGAAAATAAATAAAAATATCATTATTTTTCTTTACCATCATATTTTATGAACAGGCACATATGGTTACAGTTATGTATCATTATAATATGAAGCATGAAAAGTGGAACAGAGATGCGGTTTCACGTATCGCACGTTGAAATGTTGCCAATTTAGTAAATCATCTAACCCAAAAAAATATAAATACGTAAGTATAGAAGCAGTACTCATTCAGCAAGTTCTTATTCTGGGAATCGATGCCTACTGAGAATCCCATGAACTTGGGAGCTTTTTAAATAGCAAGGATCATATTCGTCCCCTTCACTAAAATGGGTATCGTATTACCAAAGTTAATAGATTTCAAAGAGCTCGTTCTTCAAAGTAAACATTATTTTCGAAGGAAATTATGTAATTCTCGAAACCGTTATGTATGTTAAGTAATATTACTCAAAACAATTATTGAAATTGCCTCCGTTATTTAAGTCTTTAAAAGTAACACAGCTACCTACATAATTATCTAGTTCCAGCACGATCTATGCCAAAAACGTGATTTAGTCATTTTATTTTTTCTCATTAGTATTCTTATTGAATAATTGGTGATATAATGTAAAATAATTCAGCTAATTGGGTTTTAATGGAATATTTTTTATTCGTAGATTAGTAGCCGTATTCTGATTTAAAACTCTAACGTAATCGAATTAATAGAATTAAAAAAAAATTGGTGTTTAGCTCAAAAACATGTCTTAAAAATAATGTTAAATTGTGGTTTCTGGGTTGAACTAAAACAAAGCCCACTTTTTGCTTAATTGTGTGTAAAAAGACTCATACTTTTCTGTTAGCAATACACAACGCACCTACTATAGCAACAATACGATTGTGTTCATCCATCCCGACGGGTGCCTGAAGAGTCCCGCGGTGGATCCTGTTACCCGACCAACGGGGATTTTATTCGGTAGCCACCCGATCTTAATCGCGCCGCAAAATAAAAAAGGACGAACAAAATTCGAAACTAATTTCCGTTGTACAAGAACGAGTTTTTATCGACTCCGTGTCTTCACTTAATTTTTAATTTATTTTCGGCTAAGCGGCGAAGGTGGATGCAGGCGCTGTACCTATATTTGGTTTAAAGAAATTGGGTCAGTTTACCGTGAATTCGTGAATGTGATGATTATGCCGCATGAGTTACTGCTTGTTGCACCCGCGATTTGCATCTCGAACAACTGTTACTGATTTCCCTATAAATAGAACAGAATTCCGAGATATTAAAAAACTAAAAAGATGTCAATTTCCAAATTGGTAGTTGCTAAGAGATCTACGACTGCTACGATTCGGTACGCACTTTATGTTCCTTTGTCATTTTCGACATTTACGTCGCGTTCTTTCTAGAGCCTCCGAAACACGGAAATGTCAAAGTATCAATACATTTAACGACATCGGTGAAATATAAGAACGCGGCATATGCTAAATAGGAAAATTAAATTATGGATTCAGTGTAACAGTTACGTAACGAAAAGAAATTTCACATTAACGAGGAATGTGGAATTGCCTGTAGAAATTCGTATCATAATAATATCGGCGCTTAGAGTCTCATGAATATATTAATGACGAATAGTAATCAGTTTTACATTTTATTGGATTCTGATTAAAGCTGTTATGGTATAATAAAGTTAATTACGTAGTGTTATAATTAGATTAGGGTCCCGTTTCAAGTATGCATATGAAGTAAGAAATATTATTAGTCCAATTAGGTATTTACATTTCCAATTATGGATATGATACCACCCAGTCTCGGAGTCTTCGAAGTTCTTATCGCTGGCTCGAGGAGTAAATTACAGATTGTATGTACTTTTACGGTATTTGTCAGCTACGAGAATGATGTGTTTGAATAACGGTACAGGGGAATCCTACTTGGGTAATTATACTTATGTTTAATCTTAGCTTATCTTTGACAATTGAAATATTTTCTTGATTTTTTTTCTGTACCATGCTAAAAATTTTAAAGTTTTTCTCTGTCTGATTTCTATAATAAACAAGCAAAAACGTATAACTAATAACGATTATCCAAACCGGACCAATAGGTTTCCAAATCGTAAACAGGATTAAAGAGTCAAACAAAACAAATGCAAAACATTCAATCAAACTAAAATAATTAAAAAAGGAGCTTCTGAAGGTTACCTTTTATATTTACATTAATTATCTTCCGCATACAGCTTCCACATCTCAAAAGCGGGTAGTTTTTTGTGACAGACTTGGCCTAATTTCTACCGTCGAGTTTTTGGACGGGTCATCGCACGTACATTTATCTCCATCAAACCATCAGCTACATGGACCGAATCATGCAAATTACCCGTTAAGAACAAACATTCAGGATAATTGATGGTTCCGCACACTTTTTCCATTCATATTTTAACTGAATTTCCCTTTCATGCTAATCCATTCAGACAAGTTACTCAATCAAATATGTAAGTAGGTAAATGTGTTTGAAGCCAACTGTAATTTCGATAATTGGAAGGAACTCCAAAAAGGAAATTATTTCTTACCGATTTCGCAGTTCAACCCGGTCTTTAATTATTTTTACTCTTTATAGAATTTAATGACGAATATTATTATGTGCTCAAACGCGAGTGTGTAAGAATTTAAAATGAAATGTCAAAAAAATATGTAACACTGGACGGACCTCAATACCGAGGGATATTGGCAAACATTTTTGGCAAAAATGCAGGTTTGAGTAAAATAAACGTTTTCTTGTTTTATGTAATAACTATGCAAATATTTGAATAGTTTGATGAATAGCGCAAACAAATCTGTTTGTTTAAATGGTAATTTAACTTTGTTACTGCAGTCTTTGTAACCAATTGCACAAGGTTAAAGTTGAACAAAAAAACTAATTTTTTTTAAACTCTGCAAATAATGTTCATACATTGTCTAAGCCATGCTTATTAAAACACAGTCATAATCAAAAGTAAGGGTTCGGCAAAAAAAACTCAGTCTTTCGTAGCTCTGGAGAGAAGAGAGAAGGGGAAGAGACTTCTCTTCCATTTCTCTTCGGCATTTACCTTGCAGTGGGGCATTAAAGGCTAGTTTTTAAGCAAACCAACTGTTAGAAGATTACATTTTTTTAGGGAAAACTCAAATACGAGGAAAAAAACGTGAAAACAGAATAATTATGAACAAATAAATCTCGAAACCAGAATTACTATGATGTTTTCAAGGAGTTCTCTCCTTTCTACGAAGTTTTCAATCCCTATTACCCATCCCTACAACAAGCAAAGTCCTCTTTAATCACGAATCGGGAAAATCAATAAAAAAGTTACACTATTTATAATCTTCATGAACTGGTTTCTACTGGAACTAACCGACGAAATTCACGGTTTCGTAAAAATAAACCTAATATATTCTTAAAAATTGGCAGCGATTGACAGTTTAATAGCTTCCACCTTGATCATGAACTGTTGAAAACGTCAATGGTTAATTTTAAAAAGCCGTTTTCAGACACCTAAAAAACTTGCCAAGTGTGAGTCGGACTCGCGAACGAGGGGTTCCGTACCATAAACCGAAAAAAACACGTTTCTGGCTGTTTGTCACCAGGATGTATCTCATGAACCTTAACAGCTAGACAGTTGTAGTTTTTACAGATGATGTATTTTTGTTGCCGCTGTAACAATAAAAAATATAAATTATTTAATAATTAAAGGGGGCTCCCATACAAGAAACCCGTACCATAAACCGAAAAACACGTTTCTTGTATCCAGACAGATAGACAGCGGAGTCTTAGTAATAGGGTCCCGTTTTTATCCTTTGGGTACGGATCCCTATAAAGAAGCACGTAGGCCATCCAATTTAGTGTCCGAATGCGTCATTAACTCATTGTATTTCACCTCTAAAGCTCCAATAACGGGAATACCGGACCAATAACGTAATTTTTAAAGAAATATTTACTTTGTTTTTGCGTTTGCGCAAGTTTAACGTATGTGGATTTAAGAATAATCGGAATACTCGCTGCTTTTGTCATTGAGATTGGAATATTTGCTTGTACAGTCAGACTTTACTAAGTAATGTGTATTTCATTGCCACACAATGTATTTTCCCCGAATGTGCGGGAAATTCCGATCGCTATGTGCAGTTAAACCCATCAAATAAAAAGTACAGTCACCGCTAACGCGACGCCATTGAAAACGTTTGCAACACGCGAATAATATTTGTAAAAAAAAAAAAAACAAATGAATGGAAATGGCGAACAAGAAACACTGACATTAGGTAGACCCAAATAAAAAGTTTACGCTATGGAGCGGTCTAATCCACGTTTAAATACATATATATATCTATATATTTTATATGTACTCGCTTATGGCGTCCAGACATTCCAGCACACACTCCACTAACAAGAAAACCTACAAATGTGACGAGATTCGCGTAATAATGCGAGGATGTCACGCGAAGTGCCGGATGTTCTCCCGAAGGTACCCAGACACCTTACATGTCCAAACAAACGATACATTCGCACACGCACCCGCTCTGATGGACCCGTGAGATAGCGTCAGTACACGTGGTAAGGGATTTATATACTTAATTTATTTTAGCACAGATGTTTTTTAGCTTGTTGTTTCTTTTGTAGTTGTCTTGAGCACCGAGTTTGTATTGAGAGTTAAGTTTTAATTATGGGATAATGTTTGAATTTATAATAGTATAGTAGCAGAGAGACATGGACGTTTCAGTGTGTATCTACACACTGAAACGTCCGGTACGGATGTGCTATAAACAGTCACCGGTTCACACTGCAGGAGACTGCATGGCTTGGAGACATGTCATATGTGGTCACTATCCTCAGGAGTGAGGGAACGACAAATAAGAGAAAGACAATAGTGTCTTTGTTAGTGTATTTTTTTTATTTTGGACTCGACCATCAATCAAAAATATTTGATTAAATCCATCCATATAATGAACAAAATAATTAATAATACGATCAATACCTGCTTTGCCAAAAGATAAGCAATATCGGCCTACATATTGTGTAGTTCCAGACAAATTGATTCACTTTTCCAGCGGAACATCATTTTTCTAAGTACTATTAAGATCCGAGTTAAGCTGTTCGCTGACAATATAATTGACCCAGTATTATCCAGGCTATGTGGAACATGTTAAGTAATAGTGACAGCTCCAATTATTCCTCAGCATTTTCTGAGAAAATTATGTAATTTCTGCAAAATGTTAAGTATTTTAGAACAACGCCAAAGTAGATGTGACTATTATAATAATTGAAAATGTGAATTAAATGAGATAGTTTTGATAAATAATTTTCATTCAACATGAACCTAAGCTGCCACGGAGTATACAGCCTTGGCCAAAAGTATTGAGCACCCATGACATCTTTCAGTTTTATGCGTAGTATCAAATAGAAACAAAACAAAACGTTTTATATAGGTTTATTTTACTATTAATTAATATAAAATTAATATTTTGTGGGTCCACCCTTTGCCTTAATTACAGCAGAAATTCTTTTTGGTAAAGAGTTAACAAGATTTTTACAGTCTTCAGCAGTAATCGCGTTCCATTCTAGGCACAGGTAGCGTTTCAGATCTTCTCTGTTGTTAATTGTGTGGCGCCTAACTCTACGCTTAAAAAAACCCCATAAATGTTCTATGGGGTTCAGATCTGGCGACTGGGCAGGCCAGTCAAAAAGCTCTGTGTTATTTTCCCGAAACCATGTCAACGTGCGGGCAGATTTGTGGCATGGCGCGTTATCCTGCTGGAATGTAACTCCATCCATATTCGTGTCGCCGAAAAGTTTTGTGAATGAAGGCAGCAACGCAGTTTCTAGTACATTTATGTGCTTAGTAGAGACCATGCGGCCCTCACACACGAACAATTCGCCAACTCCAGAATCGGTCATGCAACCCCAGACCATTATGCTGCCGCCGCCGTGTTTTACAGTTGGGATCACACACTCTGGCTTAAATTCTTCGCCCACCCGGCGACGCACAAAGGTCACACCAGGTGTACCAAAAATCTGCAATAAAAAGAAAAATATTGAGATCCGGAAAAAAATATTACTTCATTTTTGCGTTTGGTTTTTAAACAATTTTATATAATTTTATTAGAGCATTAAATTGACTACTCACCTCAAAGTTTGATTCGTCTGACCACACAACATTTGTCCACTCTTCAGCGGTGAAAGTTCGGTGTTTTAAGGCCCATTTTTACCGAGCTTTTTTGTTGTTGTCGGAGAGTCATGGCTTCGTCCTAGCTTTACAGCCTTTCAGACCAGCTTCCTGAAGTCTTCTACGAGTAGTTCGAGCAGAAATTGATTTCTTAATTTGTTCTGACAACTCAGCAGCGAGCTCTGAAGATGTTTTTTTCCTATTTCTGAACGACTCTCTCAGTAACTGACGATCCTGACGGTCTGTGGTGATGCGTTTGCGCTCGGTTCTCGGTCTATTTTGATGTGATCCGGTAGCAGAGAATCGCTGAATAGCATATTGCACGGAACGGCGCGAACATTGCACAGTTTTGGAAATCTCTACTTGTGATCTCCCTTGCTCATGCAGAAGCTGTATCTGCACACGTTTTTCTAAAGAAAATTCGTTTCTTTTTGGCATATTGCAACGATAACACTTAAAACTTTGAAATAAAATACCAAAGTCGCACTAGATCACTGGATGTGTTCACAACGAGCGATGATAGCGAACTGATAAATAAATACAAAATTTGTAAAAGACACATTTTATTGCACCTAGGTGGTTTATTGCTAGCTGCGGTGTGGGTCATAGTGTTTAAATGTTTGTAGATGACTGACAAAAGAATACTTCAACAGTAGATTTGGTTTTCTCCCATACTTACCGTGAACGAGCGAAATTTGTAAGGTGCTCAATACTTTTGGCCAAGACTGTAGATTTGTGCCCAGTTGGCAATAGGCTCGCCCCATTACACTTATAACACACACTAACTTAAAAAACATAACTGGTGCAATGTGGGTGCAATTTTAGGTTACCTCTGCCTAACCCTTCGGGAATTACAAGCGTGATGTTATGTTATGTTATTATTATATTAACTTTGATAAATGTGATCGTAAATGTATGGAATAAGGTAGATTTTGTTATTCTTAAAGTAACTTGTACCAGGAAAGTCTTTTCTAGTAAATTCTCTGACATACACTTCACCTACCTATATTACAGGACCTTTAAAATATGTACACAACAAAAGTATCGATTGCTTATTGTTTTATCGCTCGTGCCACTCCAAAAGGTCGATAATTTTTTATTGTCAATGTTTCAGAATTGCAATATAAGTCTTTCTTTTATTTGCTCCGAGAAAGTTGATTTCTCCTCTTACCTTTAACCCTATAAATAAATGTAGTAGTATTAAGCCTGAAAGCTTGTCTTCAGCACCGATCTACCATTATTCTATTATAATAACAGACTTTAGCGAAAGTCTATGTGCAGCATGAGTTAGATATTAACTCTCTGATAATAAGGCCCTTTACATTTTCTATTTATGCTACATTTGAAAGCATTTTGAAAATCCACGCACCTGTTTCTCTTTTTACTTTTAGATAGCGTTTATCAGCAACATAACATGGTGCGCGTGAGCAAGGCAACGCCATAAATACGGCGGCGCCGGCGCAGCGCCCTATCGACGAACACGCCCTCTAGCAAGCTTCGCACCACTGCGTCATATCGCGTTAGCCGATGTTATGTTACCTCATATGGGAGTACACTCGTAACACTTGGAGACAAATTCGTAGAGAAAGCGACACCGTCTAATAGTTTTATTGTAATTTTATTTTCTCTTATGGCTGCAAAAGAACCAATATCTGCAGGGAGAAATAATTCTGCTCTTGCCGTATAAGCTCTGGCTGTGATAACATGTTTTTATACGCGCAAATAGATACTAAAATTGATTTTATTTTCAGATAAAGACGATTTCTGAGTGCAACATTTCTGTACGTAGGAGTAGATATGACAAGTTTATTTTTATACACGTGTATGAATGTTGACAATAAAGACTTTGGACTACCGTACGTCACCTGCAGATAAGAAATAAAGGCAGCTGGAGCTCCGAGAATAAAGGGCGATAGCCTTCCAATTAAGAGCTGCGATCAATCAATAACATGTAAAGTAAATACAAATCCAAACTGTCTTACTGTGTAATCTGTTTACATTCAAGGAGCATTCACAAATACAAGCAGCATTACAAATCAAATAAACATGACAAATATGAACCAATTTGTTTGGCACACTGAGTTATATTGAGTGGTTGGAGCAAATCCATATTTTTTATCATAATCAAAGTGCGTGCAAGACGTAGAAGTTCCAGAAAAAGAACTGCGTGGATAACATGACGAATTACTGTGTATGATTTCAATTAGTCATGCGATTATTTCTCGTTACTCAATGCGCGAGTGCACGGGAGGATCACAAAGAGATAAACAAAGCTCCACGTTAGTAGCTGACGCCTCAGTAACTCATGCTACGATATCGAACGAGCTCAGATCACTTCTTAGAATGCCATTCGAGTTCCTGAAATATTTATTTACTGTATCAGGTTCTGGGGGCATAAATACAACACGGCTTCAGACTTCAGAGCATCTCTGATTTCGTTGTAGCTTTTTAATTATGGCTTTTGCGATGTAAATTATTGGTGATCGTGAAACGCGTGCGCATTACTAGGATCAAGAGATGACGATGATAAAGTATGGAGATCACTTTTTGTTCCAATGTCCGTACACAAAAAAATAATTAATAAACATCTGTTGATGTGACACATAACTGTTTACGGATTAACGGATTTGTGAGAAGTTGTAAAAAAGATTTTAAAGACTGTCCACGATGTTTTTGTTTGACAGATCGCAAAATGGCCAATTACTGGCTAACGGTAATTTATGGAGTGGCAGTGGCAGTGTAGTTGTTGATTGAGTTAATAAAAAGTTTAATAAAGATTTAGATCAAGTTCAATGGAGTCTAGACAGAAAAAAGAGATCCCTGGCCTTAAACTCAACAAAATTCAGCCAGTCACAATAAAATATTGTTTGTGCACTGTCATACTTTCTTAGCGAACAGTCAAAGGTCAAGAAACAACCGTAGAAGACCCATCACTTAGTCCCAAGACACTTCGTGCACGTGCTATAGCTGTAACATGTGCCAAATCCTATTAGATTGTCAATTTATTGTTTAAGTAGCCAATAAAATAAGGCCAACGTATGGCGCCTTAACCCTAATCGGCCAATGACAGTCCCCGTCTTAAATTCATTCGCAGATCTACTAACAACAAATTACCACAAACTTACTTAGCTAATTTATTTGGAACTCTCATAGTAGCGCTGCTGGTAAGGACAAAAGGTAATAAAACACCAAAATCTGTGCATTTCGATTTAGTTCAGTATTTTGTCGGGGTCTAGTTATATTGGATATGATTTAATTATCGAACTGCGACAGTTAAAACCCATTAGTGCCAATAGACAAAAAATACATTAACTTCAAATCTTATTTGCGTATAACGGTAGGACCTAACATTTGACTTTGATAATTAGGTACACGCACGCCATACTTGTTATGTTTTTAAGGTCAACTACCGGAAAAAAACACGTTTTTAACCTGAATCTAAGATGTAGGACCAAATGTGTATAACATTAGTTTAAAATGGGTAACTAAATAATAAAGATTCAACTCAATTCATAGTTTACTGCAAAAACTTTCCTTTCATCTCATTGTTACAGTTCCAAAGTCATAAATCACAAATTATGAACTCATTTATTTCGTAAACAGTGTGCAATATACGTTGTAGCCGGCAACTGAGCGAGGGGTGTGTAATCATGAACTCTATCGACACGCCGGGAAATGCAACCGAGAAATTATCAGATCCCTCCCATAACTTACGCTAAAATACTAAAATTGCTTTCGAGAAATCTTTTAGTCAGATCTTCACGCTCTCAGCGCTTATTATATTCCATTACGATACCAATAATAGCTGAATACTATTACAATTCTCTTTAAGCAGTGGTTATCGACACATCTTAATTAAGAATGCCAATATAGATTATTGAAATGCGTTCGATATCAATAAACTGATCCAGCTATACCCCGTTAGAGTCCCGTTTCGAAAGTGGGTTGTAAACAGCAACGCTTTGACGTATCAAAAATTTAATTTGGGTTCAATTACGCAAAGAAAAACGGCTTGTAAAGTCTTATCATGCTCCTAAAGTCTTTGCAATGAAAAATTGAGCGCTTGTTTGAATAGTACCTTTTTCATCAAAGGTCCGAATAACTAAATCCAAAAATGTTTATCAGAAACTTACCCCGATCCACTACGGGACCTACAACATAAATATAAGTGGTACATAATCTCAGTGGTTCGCATTTTATTTTCCTGCGACCATGACTATCTGAAGGCTATATCAGCCGTCACGGGAAATAAAGTTAGCGCTGGTAATATGACACTTGAAGCCTCGGATACGACTAGTCATCATCCATTATAGCTTATTCGCAACGATCTCGCCTCGATAATGTATCTACTTAGATTTTGCTATGTCATTTAGAAAGAATTTTATGCTTTTCGTTTCGCTTTGTGTTCAGTATTGCCTTGGGGTTTGATTTGCATTGAACTTTAATAATTTTGTATAAAATTTAAACCTACCAAGTTTCGTCATGTTTGCCTAACGCTATCTTGGGATCTATATCCATTTTCACGTGACAGAATAACTATTGGTAATATTCACAAAGTCAAGGTTCTTCGATCATAATGATCGGATGCCAAATATCAGACACCATACCTGTATTGTGGGTGTTCTACTGCCAATAAAAGCTAGTCAAAATCATAACTCTTCAAAGTTAAGCAACATCCCTTGTCCTCAGTCCTCCTGACTGCGTAGCAAGGGCCAACAAGTAGGAACGGCTTACAAGTAGGAAGTTCACTTGTTAGCTGATAAACTTCATAATGGGAAAACCGCGTTTACTTAAACGCTATCTTGAGAGGAACTGAAGATTAAGTCACATAAGTAAAAAACGAGACATGGATGTACAAAATACTAAGGGGTGCACAACATTTTTGAAAGTGAAACTTATAATGTACAACATGATTTAATCACAGTGGAAACATGGTCTGTTAAAATCATGACCATGGCCAAGTAGAACAGCCGTAAAGCAAGCAACACTCGCTGTACATTTCTATACACCGCAGAATTTCCTTCAGCAACTCTAAAATGGCATGATCCAATAAATATCCTCGTATTTAGGTTCGATTTCCGATCGGTTTATTTCAACATTTAAGTCAGATCACGAGTGCTTTCGATACGGTACACGAGAACTGTTTTACTTGAACGATCGTTTGCAATGTTAGTGCAAGTAGACCGACCGACACTTTCGGATGCTTTGTGGAGATAGGAAGAGAAGATAGAGTAAAGGTGACGTTGGCATGTGTTATTCGAATCATAGAATATTATCATACCATAACCTCCTTCTTCCGGTGTAGAGATAACTAGATTTTTGGAGGAAGCTAAACTCCGGTAAAGAACCATCCACACAAATAACTTTGCAAAGGCCATAAGCCACACTATGATCTGAGGGGAAATTGTGAGGCATCAAAAAGGTCTTCAACTTTAACGCTACCGAACGTCTCTAATTAACGTATCAACGACTTGCCCTTGGTGAGCCAGATCTAAAATTTAACATAAGTTTTATCGTATTCTCAAAACATAGGTACCCGTTATTAAACAACGAACTTAAACGTTAACAGCTTATACTCCCCATCAATTCCAGCCAGCTATTGAAAAGTAAATGCCCAACGATACTGAACCGTAAAATCGATTTAGCATTGAATACCAATTTCCATTACTCAGATATTGGCTAACAGATCATAATCGTGAGCTATAGGGAGCGTATCCATGCGTTTGTTGTTCCGAGTACATTCGTATTTTAGTTGAGAACAGCCCCGTTAGCGGGTGAAGAGTGGCGAGCTGGCAATGTTGGCGGTGTGGTACAAAGACTTCGTGCTCCATAAATCGGGTAGACTGTGACCTTCCGAGGTGAGGAGCGGCGCGGCGCCTGCGCGTCATTGCGGACCTAAATGCCGATAGATATCGTTATTTCGGACTGAGTCCTGGTTCTTGTTGTATAGTTTCGGTTGGCAACATCTAGTAATAACTATTGCTTATATTGACTTCAGAAAACTGGAGATATATTACATTTGCTGCCAGTTGGCGATTTTTTTTAATTAAAAACATTTTTCGATTGTTTTTTTCCAAAATGTCTTGCCAAAACTTCTGGAGATGATGCCGTAGACCTGGTCAAAAGACATGTTTCAAAACTTTTTTTGCTAGCTAATAGCTATAGCTACTTCTGAATTTCCTACATCTAATTTAGAAATCCGAAATCCTACATAGAGGTTTAGACGAGACACTGGCAGTGTATCGAGGGTCTATTAACAATTGAAACAGAGAACGTTTTCCCTATTTATTATTATAGTGAGTCGTTATAGCAACTCTCTCCTCATAAGGTCACTTATACACGGTATTTACATTCTAAAAAACCTGTTAAAAACTCTTTAGTAAGATGACTTATGTTAATTCCAATTGAGGCAAACGCCAAAGTACGGTATTTTTTGGTTTAACACCTCTAAATTGATGAACGAGCGCCAAAATATTTGCTAAACCGTTGATTGGGTTACTAAATAAACATTGATGCACTCAAGTAGCAAATAAGTTAAGTGCACTGCAAACATTAGAAAATGGTTTTACTTTAAGGAAAATACTATAAGGTTTTGTTTTAGACTGTCATCATGTCACTGCGAAGATTATGAAGAGAATAATATCTCTAAATTCAATTTATGAAAGAACTTCCTATATTATTGTTTTTTATGACTCAATTTTCATTTTGTTTGTGTGAGACGTATCCCTACTAGTTATGTAATAGAAGTTTTCCCTTTTTTCAGATTTTATAATTAAAACTAATGTTTCAGTGTTGACGAGATTTTTTTTTGTCATAAGAATAAAAAAAAACTCTACGCTGGGGGTTATAAATGCTAAAAACGTATCCGTTTACGCGTCAATATTCCTCACGCCGTGTGCATGAATTTATTGGCATCCATATTCAAAATCCACGAAAAGAAAGACGTCTCGTAAAATAAATTATATCTTTGTAAAAGCCTTATTATATTGACAGCGAACATCATTGACAATGAATCTGATAAATGGCCGGTGAGACCAAATTATAAATCGATGACACGATAAGAAAAACAAGAGATGATTATCTTTTAACCTTTTATGATAAACTCTTTATATTTTACTTCGTCTCGTAAGAAAACAAGCCAAGGCTCGTAATTAATAAGTAGGAGTAGATAGTAAGACATACATGAGTAATTACTACTACCTGAGTAATAGAGACCGCGAATCGTAAAATGGAACGCCTTCAGGTTTGGTAGAGCATTGATCTGCGCAGGATGGCTGGTAGCAACTGGATGAGAATTGCCATGCGATTGAAGAGCCTTATGTCCGGCAATAGACTGTCGCTGATGATGAATGGAACAAATGTAGTTAATTATTTATCTTTTACATTTTATTACCTACTAAAGTCATTGGACTTTATAGTATTCTGCTATAAAGCAGATACGATAAAAAACAAATATACGTACAATTTACAGACCATGTGTCCTTCGTCTCATTTTTATCATAAATATGCCTTCTGTGGTAGCAGAAAGTAGGTATAAATCACGGCATCCATTATCCATTCAATTTCATCCATTTATTTCCAGTTTAACATTGTAATTTGAGCACTTTTATAAACTTTTAATAATATTTTTCACTAATGACAAGCAACGTCAATCTGTCAAGTTACTTATTCCTTTTTCTATATCGGCCTGTTAAATGAAGGTTGTACTAGATTTTATTGCTAAAAATAATTAAAAATGTTTTGGCTAGTTTAAATCTAGTTTTGATATTGTATTACGTTTGTATACTGACTAATAGAATACTAAATGTTAATTTTAAAATTCATAACGCACTCTTGGATTGTGAGGTTTTATACGTCTTGGCCAACTATACCTGGCTGGTCAGACGAATTGTGGCTACAACAAATATAATCGTAAAGCGAGGCAAATAGTTCTGGAACACTAAAATAGTTCCTTATAAAAGACGCCGCTTACGAACTAAAACTAGTTTACGACGAGATTTCAGTAGCGACCAGTACAGTGCAGTCCACCCCACTAAAAGTGGACTAGTGAAAGTGTCAAGTGGTAGGGCGCCGACGCTCTGACGTGTCCCTCCACCACGCGGAAGTCGCAACTCCATCCCGGGGCTCCCCTAAACGGAGTTTGGCCCGGGACTCCTGTTCTCTTCAAGCTTCCCGGGGCTCCGCTAAACGGACTCGCCCGGGAACTCCACTCCTAGTTCTGCGATCGCCTGCCACCGAAACAGCCAGGACTGACCTGACGCCTGTTCGGTGGAGCCGCAGGACCAGGTGCTCCAAGGGTCTACCCCCTTCGGAAAACAGCAAGTACTTTCTCCACCTATTACCCCAGTTCTCGAGTGCGTGTAGATAGGTGTGTGTTTTTTTAGCAGACTTGTATTTCATATCCTCCCCTTTTTATCTTATTAAATTTAATTGTACTGTCTACCTCCTATTTTTATTTATTAGGAACAGTAGACATGACAACTTTAGTAGGTAAATGTAAAAGATAATTGCTGGTTTATTGATACAGATATAAATATTAATTGAAAAGAAATGACAACTAGCAAAGAACAAGGGTCGCCTTAAGTAACCCAACAACCAAGCTATCAGAGACAGACACAAAAGAAAAGATGAACAAAGATTTCCCTGAACGAAAAGCAACACAATTTGGTAACCAATTGTCGAACGCACGTCAATTGCTGTGATGGGTTGACTACGTTATCAATAGTCAATCTTGAAGCCAATCTAATAATTTGGCATGTGTTTAATTAGACACTTTGTCGATTCGATCGTTCTAGAAACAGGCTGTAACATTTTTCTGAGGCACCTTCAGCAATGCAAAAACAAAGGTTTGCTCTTACGCTGTTACCCATTTATTTATAAAATACACAATGAAAGGTGATGCTAATCCACTAGTATATTATATTTATTACAAAACATTACACAATAGTCAAAACTCAAAGCATTTTCTTTTGTAATACTCAAAAATAAGTTGTTACGAATATCCATTGAACGAAATAACACTAATTGTGTGGCCACGTTTAGCAGTAAATGTCTGGCTGAAATAACAACAGTACCGCGTAATGACAAGTAGCCAGGCAACTCGTCACTTACTAATATTACGGTAACCTGTTTACCTTTGTTGACACTTAAGACTTGTGCGGCATCAAACAAAGACTCCAGGTCAGACTAGCTGTGTCACACTACTGTTTGACCGAAATGCTGATGTAATTTTTCTGCAAGGAAATCGCAAGAAAAATGGTTTCATAGTAAAAGAGTTTACATTTTCGGGTTTCTAGACCAGTAATTAGCTAAAGAAAATAATATGTAATTCTTTACTTGACGTAACGAATTATGCTATGTCTGACAAAACACGAAAAGTGAACCACCACTTATCTTCTTTAACCAATCAGCGCTTAATGATCTTTTGGATTTTAATCCAACAGACGATCTGTTTGCGGATGGACGGACGAAGATTTTTTTGGTATGTCAGAAGTGGTACTGTCAGAGGAATTTATGAATGTGTAAAATTTTGTTTTACTTTGTTTTTTTTTTTTAATGTGTTATAATTATCTCTTTTATTTTATATTTTTTACGAAAGCATATGTCTACAGGTAGTAGTAAATCCAAAAAAATGCAGCTTAAGTGACTTTTGTGCTGCCACCGACAAAGCGGTGGAAGTGGCGAAGATCTGGGCTTGTCATGCTAGCACGACTAAGAAGTATAACAGCAGGTCGACGTGGAACTACAGAATGCTTAGGTGAAACTGTCATGCCTTCTTAGAACCTACTAGAATCCTTACATACACCCTCGCCTCAACCACGTTCTTCTTTGGAAAATACTCATCCAATTCTAATCTTTCAGGTTTTGATCATGACCCTAATGTGTGAAAATGCAAACTCAAGTTATCAAGTAAAAAAACCACTATAAAAACCTAATTTACGATTGAAAACTCGGAAGGGCGTACGTGTGTGTCCACTATCAGACAAAGAAATGTGAGGGAGTAACTGAAATCTTTTTATTACAAGATGGGTGTGCTCTTGACCTCGATCCCGCCTGATGGAAAGCGATGGATGAGGTCTAGATGGAACGAGCGTACCCAGAAGATGCCTGTTCACTCTTGCTTTGAAGGCAGACGGGTTAAATGTGGGAGTGAACATAGATGCGGGCAGAGAATTCTACACCTTGGCTGTGCGCATAATAAACGTGGAGGTGAAGCGCTGAGTACCACTAGTCGGGATATCAACCAAATCTCAATCGATAGCGCACATAATCTTGCCTCAAAAAATTGAGCGTTATTTTTTATGTAATTTAAACTTTTTTTTGAATGCTTTTGAAAATAAATACATTGCATTTTTTTAAATAGCTCGTGCTGTGCCGTGTGCGTCTCTAAGTGATAACAATTGTTTCCTACAATTAACTCCGCCAATTGAACAATTACACTTTGGACGTCAATATTCCACCTTATGACCTGTTCTCTATTAGACAAGTTCACGGTTACTACTCCGTAGACCGGACGGAACTGGCGATATCTGGATTTACTTTATTTTTAAATGAAACTCATTGTTGTGCTGCTTGTGGTCTTGGAATAGATTCTCAAGTCGAGCAAAATCTTGTTGGGTTTTTCCACTCGAAATTTCAGCCCGACGTAGATAAAAAAATAGAATATACTTAATTTTACTCGAAAATGGTTGCATAGTTATTTAACAATATTGCTAATTCTATGGATACGATGGCGATCATCCCGGGGTTGAGATCCCGGTTGATGGCAATCCCTGTTAGGTAGATATGACTTCAACATAACTGGTGAAAAATGTATCTGCCCAATCCTTCGAGGATTACAGGTATATGGTGCTATGTTTTTTTTAACCATCTACAAATTAGCCTATAAGGTTCCGACCGCTGGAACTCAGGCCTCTCAATGAGCGGATACCAACAGTAAACTCATAATTAGTACCATAATTACACTTCCTTGCAAAAAACATTAACTCTGCACTTTATATCCTTGTTATGGCCTATTAAGACTCAAGAACCCTAGACTGGACAAAAGCCATTCAAGCGAGAAACAATAGCAATAAATTCATATCAGTTTCACGCACGTAACCTTTAATTACGTAAAGAATATTCCAAGCATGACGTTACATACGCGTGCCGATAATTACTTGAATCTCTGACGTGACGTCACACCATTTAAATTATATTTAAATGCAAAATAATGCGAAAGTATTGACCAATTATGCGAACTCAGCCCTGCAGTATGTTGACCTTTCCGAGTTCCATGTCAATGGCCTGGCCTGGTCCAGGAATGTATTATGTCACAAGACGACACAAAAAACTAATTATGATTTTGCACGCTTAAGGAGATTGGAGCCTCCTAAATGTCAGTATGATATTAATAACGAAACAGCTGCATGTTTTCTGCGTGTGCAATCGAGTATAAAAGGGTTTTCCTTCAATTTTATGTCAAAACTATACATATTCTTCATCTGTGTTTTCTAAATATAGATTCTGTTACCGCCCGTGGGTTGATCTTCTATGGCTAAACTTCCATCGCATTTCCCGAACAAACATTAATATTTCCGATTCGTACAAATTGTTCAACGTCTTATCAGCATACTAGATCAGCTGGCCACACAGACTCATTCGTACTCGTCCTATGGCTGTTCCCCGTGACAGGTCGCTATTATTATAATACTATGATTACACATCGCTTGGAGCCGAGTTATTAATAAATAGTTAATACGTACCTCCCCACTGTCCACAAAGCGACCATGGACCTTAAATCATAAAGTAATTACCGTTCTAAGATAGGCTTTCTTCTTGAGATTGAGAAATGACTCGTTTAAAGATGGGCAGAGATATAAATCACTGCTGTTGTTACTTTAGGATTTACTTGACTTTAACATAAAGGAATGATTGGATGTTTGACTGTTCATTTGTTGGATCATTGTCTTCATCATATTGACCTGGAGTCACCCACTGCTGGGTACATGGATATCTGTCTCGTTTTTTTTCTGTCATACCTCTCGGTTTGACTGTTGTACCTTGAATTTCTTTCACTCTAGGTTCAACACTTTCTTTAAAGTTCTCTTCTAGTTCTTTCTTTTAAGGGCCGATTCCTTCAAACTCTTGGCGCGATATTACCCTTAGATGACACCTCCACATTGAAAAACCACGTGTACCGTCACGTTTTTCAACGATATAAATTCACTATGGCACAGTATCTAAAGAAAGCCTTGCCTTCGACGCATCACTGGGGAACGCTAAAAGAAAACAATCCGAGGAAAATTTATGAAAATGTTTATTATTGTGTAGTGTTTGCCAAATTGCTGGGATAATTCACAGTGTATACCCCCCACAGTTTCACGTGTTTACGCACACGTGAATATGAATGGAAGTGAACTGAAACAAAAGCTTCAGTCCTTCATGCTGTTTAACTCATTTTTACCCACTCGTGGAATTTCTAAATCAAATCCTCATCCACGCTTTGTGGTGTCTGCGTTAGTATTTGATCAATTGATTGATCAATTCCATCTGTTGATTTTATTTTGCTTGGTCATGATTCATGTAACGAGTGACAATTATGTAGGTACTGTACAAAGTTTCCATATATGAGTATTTTTTCGACAATTTAAACAATCAATTTAGAATATTCATACCTTGGCTTTAGAGCTCAGAATTTTTGTGGCTTTGGATTAAACAAGATCATAACAGAGTCCCTTACCCTGAGATATAAGTATGCAACTATGCACATGCACGACGTAGGGAAAGTCAAAGAGCCTAACAGGACATCATAACATCTCGAGTAAAGCCGCGGTACGATAAGCTACATAGATTATAATTAAACCAGTAGTCGATAAATTGTGAGCAACAAGGTTGGCGATGCTTTTCATTTCACTTTCTAAGTAAATACATCTATAGCCATTCACCGTAATTTTCAGTAGTGTAGCGTTATTTACGGTACGATTTTTTTTTTCAATTCTATTTGCTGGTGTCTCCACAAACTATGATATAATCGGAAATATGATACGTATGCTTGAATTGATACTTCCGTGAGAATACATAATGAATATTCAGTGAAATGGGAAATGGGCAATTTTCTTGTTACCTTAGATGTTTCTTATGTCACCACAAGAAGTGATGATGAAAAAGCGGAATTTATAGTAAAAGAGTAAATTATTTGTAGTCCTCAAAATTGTTAAGTTTGAATTTGTGTCCGGTTTAGAGCTATTGTCTTGCCTGGCGAGTGCCTTTATTAAAATGTACATACATCTCTCTCTAATCTATCGCGGTACACAGATGTGATGTTATGCAGGAATGTGTAACACATCACTCATATTTCGAGACATTTTTACTTAAATATTGAGCTTATATGAGGCCTCAGAAACAATAGCCGCCATTTTTACCTATTTATCTTTAATAGGACTCCAATTATAACCAACCTATTTATTTTCAGGTCATATAGTCCCAGTTAAGCCTGCACGAGTACCTACACATGGCAACCCATGACATGTAAGTCACATGTTTCAATAAAGCTATTCGTTTACTGACCGGTACTTATGTATGTAGTGACAACGACTCATGCGCAGCGTCATTGCCCAGTGATTAGTGTCCCATTTCCTCAATCGACTCTCTGAATTCTCACCGGGAAAACGGAAATTCCAAGAAATGTAATTTTAGATTTGTTTTGTTACCTTTATTGACGTCACACCATCCTGGAAGTATACTTTGGCACTTTCAGCGCTGTTAGGCGATTCAAATAATGACATTGAATCTGTTGAAAACTACAGGGCTGCGGGACTGTTCAGGGCTGCGGGAATGTTCGAAAGAGATACCGCGGCCCTGGAACATAAAGGGCAAGAAAGGAACATGGATGGGTTTGTCAATACAAGTCTGACACTCCCTTCCACTCCGCCCAGAGCGGGAGGAGCCATTTGATGATTTCCCATCCGAAAAAAAACTAGCTAATTTATGGAAGATTTCTAGAATTACAGAACAACATCATAACAGTGGTTGATGGGGAATTAAAAGTATCGTGTAACCGTCTTTGCGGTAGATTTTCAGATAATATTTTTAATGAGGTTTTCTATTCTAGCTCTGAACTCCAAAATCACCCCACCATTCTTGATCACTTACAACACTTAATGGTCACTGAGCACAGTTTCAGCTTCAGTAACTGATTTCAGCTGAAAGCTCAGAAAATCATTCTTCTGAAAACGGACGTATAAAGCTGGATTTAGATAGAATGGGGCAATATCCTTTAAAACACGTAAACAAAACAAGCTCTCTACCTATATCAGATTTTTTTTGTAACTTTTACAATGATTACTTGATTGGCATAAATTTCTGGCAATGTTTCTGTCACCCCAAAATGGGAGATAAAGACATTCACACTCTTTATTTATTACTTACACTTGGAAACAACTTTTAAATTTTAATTAACATTTTAACATACTCTTGTAGTTTAACCAAATTAAGTTAAAGCGTATATTAAGTTAAGCAATAAATTATTCTTTTGGGATAATACTGTTTTTTTAAAGGACTGCTGAAAATAATGCGTCACAGTGACGTGAATCGTGAATATATGAATTAAGAACTTTGCTTTTTTCAAGATAATGGGTAGATATTTAGATGAACCCACGTGGGAGCGTAGTAAATTAGATGGTCAAACTGTCAGACATACGCACACGCACTCAGTTCGAAACATTTGCTAATCAAATCAGGCTTCTGAATTCCTATCAAAGAAGTTGCTTTAATATAACGGTTTATAATTCTAATAGACTCAACAGAATTAGAATCAGAATTATTAATTTCTTAAACATAGGTACTGTTTGCCGAGCATGAGGGTTCAATTCCCGGTCGTTTAAAATGTTATTAGGTTTTTCATCAGGATTATTTGAGACAGTGGCGCCAGACTCCGTGGCTGTTGCCTGAGTCTGGATTTGTGCAAATTTTGATTTATCTCGGTTGATGGTAATAGACTCCCTCCCCGTATTACATGAGACTTAAAAATAACTGGCGCAATGCGAAATGTGGGTGTAGTATTAGGTGCCCCTCTGCCTTACCTTTCAGGGATTACTGGCATGATATTATTTTATGTGATCTTATAAGTAAGGTTTTTGCTATGTTTTGTCATCGCTCGTGAAGGTTGGCACAAGATAAGAGAGGCCTATATCCTGCAGCGGATGAATTCAGGCTGTGGATGATGATGATGATAGTAACATGCAAAAAGAAATACAAAATTGCAGTTAAAAATCAGAATGACATCAATAAATGTACATGATGCCAATCAAATGACTCTACCTATCTCTATTACCCTTGAACTGAACAATCAATACATCACTGTCACAGCACCGAGAACCATTATCAACGAATAACCCTCAACTTTTTAGCCGACACGGACAAAGGAAAAGGCGAGAGTAAACGCAGACAATATAGCTAATGCAAGAAAAAGAGTATTGCGAACTATGGACATCAATATCCCTTTATTAACACTTGTGCAGGAATCAACCAAGAGTCGCTGACACGGGCATCGCAAGCGCACGTTTAGCTATTCATCGAGTTGAAAGCGCCGTCAGAGCGGACACGACGAATGGACAATCAGATCGAACGCATATCCTTGTTCTGTGCAGAACTGCAGGCACAATGCTTGAGTTTCAAAAGGATTTTCATTGATTTTATTTTAAATGAGGGTTAGATTTTATGGTTTATCGTTGTTTTATATAACAACTTACTTTTGAGGATATCTTCTTGATAAGATGCAGCTGCAGCGCGTTTTGAAAACAATCATTTCTAACACAGAAATGCAAAAAGCTAACGAAATAATCTCAATTATGACACAAAACGAATAATGCTGGGATTTTAATGCAGAATGTAGATGAAATATTTAATATAGTCGTCGGTGTGCAACTGAAGCTACTTTGATTTAATTGTTGAGTTGGCTCTGCCTTTTTCCCATTCTACATATTTGGGGTCGGCGCAACACTTTTTCTTCTTCCATCCTCCCCTGGCACTATTTTGACACCAATGCACTGAGATAGTCTGCAAAACATTTCGGTGATGATTACGAAGTAATGTGGCAAAAACACTACTCTAATAGGTGACACTGACAAAACCCTGATCGACGGTATACGCAAGCTACATAAACTCGTTGATACAAGTCACTAGCCACTGCAAGCACCTGACGACATGATGACACTGACAAAGAGCTAGCGACCGGCAAGTCTCATGATTGATGTCTATGCTTTGATATCACGCTACCAATTTTGTTCACGAGGTAAATGTTTACCCCGTGAACAAAATTGGTAGCAAAGGTACCGTAACTTTAAGTAGGCCTTTATTGCCCATCTATATTAATAGCCAATAAGTACCTAGCTATACCAGAATGTTGAACGAGATAGATAACTCTTGTACTCCGTGATATCAAAGCATAGACATCAATCATGAGACTTGCCGGTCGCTAGCTCTTTGTCAGTGTCATCATGAGTGTCATCACATGAGTTGACAGAAGCTTTGATGATTAGCACTTGAAAGACAAAAAAAAAGTATGCTTAGATGGTTTGGTCATGTGGAGAGAATGAGTAAAAGGTGACTAACAAAATTAGAAAAAAAAACAAATGGTTGCAAAAGAGTGATAATCAAGTAGCATTATGCATTTTAGCATGTGTCTCTGAAACAATGTATATAATAGCGAAGAAATAAAACTAAGAAACGTTCAATAACATTCAATATCCACCCGCATTACTTTATTGCGGTTTTTGTAATATCCAGTCTAGCAGTCGTAGAATCATTCTTGTTACTATGTATTTCCTTTATATTACTGCAGCTGAATAAAGCCGCCCGGCGAAACGGTCACGAATGCATCGGATTGAATAACCTTTTATTTTACAAACGGCTTCCTATTGCTCATTGAAGCAATAATTCACGGGTAATGATGCAATAGGATACATTGTTGGTAATTATGCGTTGTTATAAGTTAATTCAAATATCGTAACTCAATTACTCTAAACGTTCAGGAAACGTCAACGCACGGTAGCGAGCACTGCGTAGTACCCGTGGGTACTCGTAGGTATGGTGAAGGGCTTGCATAATGGCCGCGCTGATAGCGGCAGCGGCTATCTACAAGCGCGCTGACAGAAGCAGTTAGGCCGTGTTCACACATCGCTTGTTAGACATCGCACAACTGCCAATTACCGCGACATACAACCCCCATACAAACTCACTTTCGCCACCAGAGTCACCAGACCCGGCAATCAGCGTATGTTCATGGGATTTTAAATTGCAAACGAGATGGTAATTAGCGAAAACAACCGCTAAAAGTCGTGGCATTTAGCCACCGAGTGTCCTGTATGGAAATTAGGGACAAATTACGTCTCCACTCTTACTTTCATTTGTATAACAACAGTTACATAAAACCAGTAATTTATTATTTCTTAATCCGCTTTGTTGTTCTGTTTAAAGGGTTTGTGCAATTGTTGCGAATCGTATAAAAATAAAGTCGATTTATCAATCGGAGTGTATCGATTTTTGCGATCGATCATGACACGAATAGATCAAAACAGTCGGTCAAACGTATTCCATATCTGGAGCCGATAATCGTATGCGTGCCCGGGCCCAGCTTGCCACTTATGCAACTTATAAAATATTGCGAACTCATAAGCGCAGTGCGCCCGCGCCGCGGCAGCACTAAGATGAAACTGGAGATAGAGTTAATCTAATAAGTCAGATCTGAAGCCAGACGTCGACCGAAGTAATAACTCACGGTTGAGGAGCCAGAGGTTAATTAAAAATAGCAACTTCAATCTTACGTGTCAGAGATGGAGTTAGATTAGGGATCGTCCGATTTATCCTATCGCAAACACTAAAGCACTCTTCTTTAACGGGGAAGCGTAATAAATTACGAAATAATAGTAAATTATGAAAACGAACACCGAGCGAGCTTTCCCCATCGTAGAATATTTGTTCTAAGGTATTTAAATTTAAATTCTAACATATTTGTTTATAGTTGAACAAACAAACAGCAACACTTTTGTAACACCTATTTACGCTTTACAAGTGTTTATTTCCTAACGTTCTTGTACTAATTACGCAGCGTATAAATCAACTGTTGCTTTTAGTGCCAAATCTCGCGAACGTATCGCGTTGCGCCGGTGTTCGGACAAACCTAACTAATGCGACGCAATTTCGCACTTGAGAAATCCAAGCTATCATTTCACGGCGTTCTTAATCGCAGTCGACCAGTCATCACTAATCAATTTGGCGTATGTTCTCCGCATCTTACACAAACGACCCGCGAGCCAAGCTGGTTGCAATGCATTCCACGCAAGCGCAATTGTAAGTAGACTTCGAATGCGTATATATCCATCCATGAGTACAACATGCGTAAAGGTATAGAACAATATAAGGAGGCCTAAGCAAAAATAGATGGATTATGAAAACGTGAGAAACGAATGAAATAGAAAGTGTTGCGCCGACCCTAAGTAACATGGGATGGGACACGGGCACGGGCGATGATAATTGTAACACGATAATTTGCACCAAACGACTTGCGTTACATACCGAGCCCCGTTATATCCAATTTCCGACGCTGTAAAGCCCTATAACACACCTTACACACCCCACCAACACGCGAACCCCTGATTGAAACACGAATCGAACAAATCGAATGTCACACAAGGATGTGAAACAAAATAATGTGGGTGGAATTGTGAAATGAAGCATTTTACGATACGACAATGTGAACTGACAATAAAAAGGATATTATTTTAAATCAGTCATCGCAACAAAGTACCGATCACGTAACAAAACAGTTTTATGACAAAGTGAAACGTAACTGCTATTGATAACAACTAGTTTGAGAACATAAGCCTTAATTGTGTTGTTGGACAAAGATACTAGTTGACATTACCGCTAAACGGGACGTTATACTGTGAGGAACGTAATTAATAATAACTGTAAGAAAATTACAATTCTGAATTTATTTTAATGTTGTTAGCATCATATAGAATAACATGCATGTTAATGAGTTCATTACGTTTAATGGAAGCTCCTCAACTGAACTAATGGAACAAATCTTTGTTCTACTTTACACTGAATAAAAATCCAGTCCGAGCTACAACATAGTACCCATCGTACAGCATCATCAGCACTTACTTCAGCCGTCACGTACGAGTACTAGAAACCTTGGGCCGAGCCACACATAAAGCACTGATTCACTGGACACATTCAAAGATAACCGTAAGTAGTGATTTCTACCATTTATCCTGTCAATCACTGCTAGTTCCTAACAAACACCGGTCAAAGGTGCGGGAAGGCCTCAATCAAATCAATGATACGGAGAAATGTAACAGATACCTTGTAACACATTTGAGTGTATAGGAACACCACTGACCCTCTTGTTTCCGTCAATCATAACATAGGAACCTACGGTAAGGTATTGTTGTGACCGTTAGTTAACTTTTATAAAGTACTGTGGCACGTTTCGCGCATTAAATGGAGTTGGTTCCCTGGTTCCTGATGACTGTCTGCTCGTTACGGACGTTCGTTAGTTCGAGACGCTTGGCCAGTTATCACGCCACTTCGCAGGAGGCGGAGGCGACCCATAGGAAATGCTCCGACAAGATTGTCTTCGGCTTGTCTATTAAACGTTGCACTCCAAAATAAACAAGCTCCGAGTCTACACATTCATCTCAGCTAAAATAATTAAAACAGTGCGTCTGTGATTAATGAAAGCTTGCACACATTTGCTAAGTTAGTGGCTAATTAGGCATACCACCAAGTGTGACGCACCGTTTAATAACGCATACTTATCGCTAATTACCTAACGGGTCTAACAGACTTAACATTAATGCTGTGACACTACTTGGAACCATGTTGGGAATAAGTGCTGGTTTAAAATGTATTACAATGAACTATACTTACGGCTGGCCAGACAATAGCCAATGTCGTAAGACACAACAACCCGCTGCAGGCGAACGTACTGTCTCATATCTAGAATGAAGTCGATAACCATAGCAACAGTAATTTTTCGTGCTTTCTAACAAAACTGTGGAAAGCTCGTTTCTTTTTGTGTCTAATCAACTAAACACCTTGACGCCTGGCAACAAGGTTAACGGCACCTGTAATCAGTATTCTTCCATTCAAAGAAACATATTTCGTAAAACATCCTGCAGCGGTCTCGTTGCACTCGATAAAAATAAAAGCGAACAAGTTTCTAGTAATTAAGCCAAAACTCCGTAAGGAAAGTAGGTCATAGGTGTCTCTGAAATAGTTTCACCACTCATCGACTCCGGTCATATTTAATTTTCGGAGGTGAAGGACCGAGTTGCGTGTACTGTTTGCGTGCATGATCAATACGAGATTCGTACATTCGATTCCGGCACTTACTTACCGACAGGCCCATCAATTTCGGGACACCTTCGGACTTCGGAGAACTTTCGCCAGAAGCACGAACCGAATCTGATATGTATCGGCAATGTGGTCATTCATACAACGGCGTGTCGCGCAGCGCACTAGGTTGGACGTTGCAACATGTTACGTAGCAACAGTTTCAAGATATTTTTGTCTCGTTCAATTAGGCGGGGTGTGGTCATTGTCACATGGACTGAAACTGATACCAGTCAGCTGTTCATACTCACTTATCTCTTATTGTGTAACATAATTAAACCTACGATTGTTTCAACACTTGTGCTTACCATACAAGAACAAAGCTGCTGAGAGTATTCGCTCAGAACGTACCATGAAGTCACGGCCATTATCCCTGACAGGTTAACTAGAGTTAAAATTAGCTTACAAGCATTACTTGAAAGGAATCGCGTTTGCGATGTACAATTAAATAGGTTAAAAAAGCGAAGAAGATTGTGACAGTGACAGGCTCGCACACCATCGCCGTTCTGCCACAGAAAAAGTGTATTTACGAGCAAAAAAGAGAAAAGTGATACGAGGCTTTCTAAGGACTCTCCTTTCAATCTACATTTAAGGAAAGGGAAATCATCAATCAACCGAAAATAAGTATACCAGTTTCGGAAACAAAATTAAAACAAAATATTACTTTCACGCCAATTTTTGTTGACAGGTTGTGTGATTAAGACCAAACCTTCGATTATAGATGACGGATTCCTTCCGCCTCCACATGATTAGATTTTTTGAAAGCTGTTACTTTCGTAGGTGCTTAGAAATGACAACTAACCAAAAGTATAGTTCGCATTATTGAGTTAAGAATAGACTTGGGAAACTTGAATGTAACTGTAATATAACAAATAAGATATTCATAAAACGTAGTGAATATAAATAAGCGAAAAACATAAATAGCTACTTGGAGACTATTATAATAAATTATGTTAAACAAAAACTGCTCCACTGAGTGTTTGAGCGAATATTCCTCTCGATTGGTCTCGGCGCGCGCAGGCGCCCCCTGCTGCGCCGATCCCAAGTATATCGCCATCATTGCGCCATTACTGTCTTCCTTCAGCTACTGTAGATCAAACTCGTGCGCAACCCGTCACATTCATACTTGTAACGGTCCCCTGCAACTCTATACAATTTAAATAATGAGAGAACTAAGTCGCCGTTACGTGTGTAAATAACCTTCTGCTCCTATAGTCCAGTGGAGGTGGCGTGTCACGAACGTCAAGAATGTCGCACATATGCCGCCTTAATAGTTTTACACGTTTTTTTGTAAAGCTTGCATCTGACAGACAGTTGCCCCGAATGTCACCGAGGCAATCTTTAAATTGCACGCATCTTGTACATTTTCCTCAAAAATGAAACACAGCCTGGTGAATGATTACCTTTCCTGAATGTGTCAAGAATTAAGTAGGGTACAGTTACCATGTCATCAAAAGCTATTAGGCTTATAAGAAATTGCGTACGTTTATACCTTTTCTAGTTATTTATCCTCACTTTAACTATCTATCTCATCTAACACCTTTAAACGAGCAATTCTTGTATAAATATATGTATATATAATCTAAACTCGGAAACGGCTCCAACGATTTTCATGAAATTTAGTATGCAGGGTGTTTCGGGGGCGATAAATCGATCTAGATCTATCTCTTAGAAAACGTCGTTTGATCCGTGTTACCGAGCAAAGCTCATGTATGATAAACAGGGTCATCAAAAGTCGATTTAGCAACCGTATAGCCAGTATCAACAAAAAAATTGAACAAAGCTTTAGACGTCAAAAAAGTTTAGAGGTTAACTTTTCATAATTCGAATAAAAGAGTGAAATTCAACAAGCATTGTTACAAGTAGTTTAAGCGTATTGCTTTTGTATTATTTCGAGGCCACTGGTCATTATCATATGTCTGTTTAGAGTAATAAAACCCGTGATTGACAGTTAGAGGCCGACCATCCACTAAGTAAAAGTTTAGGAATCAGGTTAGACGTTTGTGAAAAAAAATTGGCAACTCATTTGTATGGTAGCCATCGAGGTATCGTCTAGTCGTCGCATTTCTATTTATATTTTGCAATTAGACAAAATTAATTATCATTTGAATTTACCTGTCACTAAGTTGGAAGGTTCCACATACGGTGGTCGCTGTCAAACTAAATGACGTCTTGTATTTATCGTTAGGTTGGTACCAAATCAAATGGGGTTAAGTTTCTAGATCCTTTGTCAAGTAAAAACATCACACAAGGAGACGACGTGAAGAGAAGCCTTATCGGTAGTATTGTTAGCGCTTACCCAGGCACCCTCCTTTTAGGGCAATACAGGAGTCAGTGACTTTAGACAATGCAAAACAAAAACCGCCTCCGTAAACATTTTCGCACAAAAACCGCCAGAATCATAATTTTTAACGTCCGCATTTATACATTATAACCCTGAAACATAAAAACGTCTGCGTTATTCAACACGAGCGTACACAGCCACCATTTTGTTATGTAGGTAACTAACATTAATTGTTAAAATATTGACACGGAATCTTAACTTTCGTCATGCTGCAAGTGATTTGGGAGAATATAATCACACACGAAACACAGATTTGTTCATAAATTGTTACACCGTTAACTTAATACGTTGTGTTCGGTTAAAAGGCGAGAAATTTGTAATTTTTTTCGCCGTAAGTTACATGCATCCATCATCTGTTGTTTTGGGAGACCGTTAACGGGTCATCAGAGCTTCAGCCTGGAGGAAAAGGTCGACAGAATTAATAGATTTCATACTTCACCCTCACGTCGTCCTCTGTATATTTATAAGTATTTAAGTATGCAGTCGTACCCTGAATTGAAGCGGTAAGTGGGGCACGGTGACCGTTTACTCGTAAGTCGGAATACGAAGAAAATACAAGGTAATATGTGACATTGACCGGAGAACTGAGTGCTAGCGTACGGGCGGCAGCGTTTCTGAAACCAAGACGTCAATTTTCCAAGTTATGTAGGTGAGGAAATCTTAGTTAAATAGTTTGTCAATTATATTTATGATTCGATTATAAACACTAATGTAGCATATTAAGAACGGAAATAATAAATTATTTAAAAATATTTGTTGTTGAATTAAAAGACTAGAGCGAAAGTTTGTTTCTATGAGCGTGTAACGCTATTTAATTCTTATTGAGCTGACATGGTTTTTGTAAAGTTTTGCGTCTAATTGTACTTCGATCTGAAACGTTTACCAGAAATAGACGAATGAATAGAACCAGCCACAATCACCTTCTAAATAATGTTACCCCTCATTGTTTCCTCTAGCAACATCTTGACTATACAACCGCACCACGATCTACGTAAACACAGTAAAACTGTAGCATAAACCCTGTTGGAACTAAGAAAGGAACATAAAATAGTTGTTGTTCGTATTATGCACGCCCCTACGATGATTCGCAAGGCAATAAATTTAATGCAGTGGACAGCAAAATTGTTGTTTTGACCGCACGACTTTGCAATGCTTTTATAAAAACTTTATGCTTCCTTTAATTTAATAGTCTATTGACAGAAAACGTTTTAACGTTGGTTGTCATCATTAAAATTATGACTCGTTTTATGTGGTGCTAATTACTGTGCAGTTTTTACTCTTGTGCGTTGGCGTTTCACTCTCACTAGTAAAGTTTACGGACACTGACAGTGTGATACGTTGTAGTCGGCTGTGATGCAATAAATATCGTAATGTGGAGCGGCAATCCCACACTCGCGTCTTCTTTCCTAACACGGGCATCGCTGGGAGCAAAATAAAGCGGTCCCTGACGTTCGACGGGATGTCGTTTTACCAAAACGGGTAGCCGCACTACATAAGGAACTCACTCGTAAATTTTTTAACTTACTACTTTCTTAAGGTTTGTACGCTGTTAAATCGGTTCGGAGAAAAACTCGCATAGAAATATACTTGCGCTTGGTAACAGTAGTCCTTACAATGATACACTTTCTCAGTTTCTGATACCTGCTTCAGATTATACAGGATCATGAATTAAAATGAGTACAGAACTATCTACTCATCTAAAGATAAGATGCTAAACCTACAAATAAAGAAATAGATCTGCAAACAGTCGTACGTGATTTCTTATTTACTCTTCACGAAAAATCCAAAAAAACAACCTTATCTTTTCGGTATTCCGCAGCTCCTTTACGGCATGAACATTTGTCAAGTAGGGTCGCGTCGAGACGCCATAAAAGACAACCGGTAGAATGTTCGCTAGTCTCTGAGCAAGCCGCACCGCCTCACCGGCCCACTGCGAAGCCGCAAGCCACCATTGCACACCATGTTCCACCGTTGTACTCAACAAACGCATTTATTATTCCCAGATAGACATGATATTCGCTATCTTAACACAGGAAGAAAAGAGAAACAAGTTTTGCCACTTATTTTCATCTTTACTCTCTGCGTGCATCTATGCATCCGTGCTGCTTTAAATTACCCAACAGCCTTCAAAATAGAAAGGAACGCCTTTAACATTTACATATAATATGACCTCAGACTATGGTTATTAAAACCTAGTTTTGTTTAACCTACTCTGGAGACCCCAAATCTTAATTGTGAGTTTACACAAATAGACAGTTAAGTAGTAACCGTTAAGCTTAATGAGAGTTCTATTGTATTTTTACCAATAAAACAGAAGTGAAGTATACAAATTAGGAAACAGTAAACAATAAAAAAACCTCCGTTTCGATTGATGCTGTACCGAAAGAGGTAGTCAAGCTTAATTTAAAAGATAAAAAACATAGAATTAAAATCGCACTAACTAATCGCATCAACTTAGCAGTTAATAACGCAGAATTTTGTTTACCTTTTACTGCACTATTACGGAGTTACAGCCAATAAATGCGAGCCAGATTTAGACGCAACGCCCACTGCTTTGTCTGACGTCACAGTCATGTCACGAGCTCATTGAGTGAATAAGGTGATCCTTTAGGAAAAGACTACCTTTTCCAGTTTTCTCTAGATAACAAGAATCATTGTAATCTAGAGCAATAAATAATAAGAAAGGACAGTCTTGGCACTGAACATAAGCAGTCTTATTACAAAAAGCAGTTTAACTAAAAAACCTGGTTTAAACTTCTTCTAAACTACGGTTTAAACAAAAATGGTATTACAAATCGTGGTTTAGTGATAAACCATAGACTATTTCATGGTCTAACGCTAAACCTCTAGTTTAACGATGGTCTAAGTCACTAAATCGGATCTGTCAGTCTCTGTTTTTGGTTTTAACATCTTTTTCATTGTATTGTGTTGTTTTGACTCGAAAATGGGTCATACATGGTCAATTTAATTGATGTTGAATTTATGTTTACACACTTTTTCCTCGGAATTCCAATTCTCAGATCACAAAAATCAAACAAAAAAAATCACATTAAATTAAGAAAATTAATAAAAACGGTAAACAAAGAGGTAATTGTTCTAATAAAGATATCAAAAATCCAAAGCTAAATGAACTTTGTTCAACTTGTGATGGTTTTGTTTAATGTTATGGTTTCATATGACGCGCGAGACTGTTAGGCGCTGGACACACAGAAAAGACGTAAGACGCAGACGGGGCGCGGACATTTGTCTCTATCGCGTCCCTTTCATACAAAATGTATAGAAGCGTCGCGACGCAAAACAGACAGAAGAGACGGGGCGCGGGCGCAACGCTTTTGTCTGCGACGGGTCCGCGCCCCGCCCTCGTCTTGCGTCTTTTCTGTCTGGCCGCTGGCTTAGGTTTCGTTACACGTACTTAGATGTATTTTTAGAAATTAATACGAAATTAAGTAATGTGCTTAAAACTAAACAAGCGACGAAATAACAAAATAATGTTTATATCCAGGCAAAATAACCAGGTCTTAGTATTTTTAACACTTCTAAACATCATCTAATCATTAGCGTATTATCAAAACGTTTTCTTTTCTGGGCATACGAAACGTTGCAATAGAATGATATCATGGTGAACGAATGTTTGTATTAATCTATGGCTTATTTTTAAACAATAGTTCAAATGACGGTACTAAGAAGACCACGGTTTTTTAAAGTTTTGTAATATGAACAAGTTTAGGCCATGGTTCTGCAGATAAGCCTGGACTTGTTAATACAGGTTTAAACCAAGTTTTATTTAGTTTTTTGTAATAAGACTTAAGGAGTTTATATTTTCGCAGTAGGAAGGATCAAACCAATCCTATCTCTCATTCAGTCGATTATCACAACTCCATGTTAAATACCATTTTCCAGACAGGTGGAACGTTGGCCTGAAGAAAACAGCTGGCGCAGACAGGATGTGGGAGGCGGAGAAGTGGGTGTCGTGGGGCAATGCGGCTCGCGGGAGGCCCACTATGACAGCCTGTTGATGTAATGTTATCTTTATTTTTGTTCTAGCTCCTACCACTAACGAATAACTCCGAACATAAATCAAAGTAGAGAGATATTGGCGACATTTTTATCAAAGCAAACAATTTGCATTCCATTAAAAAATCAGGTCGCAGCCACACAAATATTTACACATCTGTTTCCTTTCAAAATTTCGTAACGTGTGACGTAATAGGGAATTCCTTGAGTGGTGTGACGTATGCGAGGCGACGAACCGTCGAAGTCCGGCAACACTCCTGCGCAGCGCCCTGCAAATGTCAAGAACTCCGAGTGCGGTTACGTAAACGGCCCAGTTACCGCTACGTACGACCTTTGAAAATTGACTCGTGTTTTAAGGAAATCTTGACACCCGTTATAGTTTGGTTGTTATTGGATGTCAGAGTTCACTATTGTTCTTGGAATCGAACGTAACAATACATTTTGGTTTGATTGTGTTGCAGAGTTGCTTTCGACGTAATCCGTAAGTGAAATGCGTGTAAAAATAATTTCGAAGAAATAACAAGATTTCGGGTCAAAGGCTACGATTATCTTAAAAGATTCTTAAAATAAAGGCAAACAAAAGCACGAAGCAATAAAATACACTGCTTTGGGGGCAGGTCGCTAATTCAGGACGTTTTTAGACTGTATAGTATAGTGAAGCTTTAAAAATTGACTCTATGTCACCCCGAGACACATCAAACTTATTTTGGCATAATTGTCCATCCAGCACTAACAAATACAGGAGTCGTTCATCTATACAGACGCGTTGGCGTTGGTGTATGGTGTCTATGTCCACATAGACATAAAATGCCACCGGCATGGAAATGACAAACACCTGCTAGACGAATTCCGTTCTCTCACTCCAAACCAATTACTATTCATTAAACCACACTGAAATAAATTAAACATGACGTTTTAATAAAACAAATCTGGTGATAGTAAACATACGAACTCGGGGCGTGTCTAATGTTTACATAAAATAAATTAGAATAAACCGGTTTTTATTAATTGGAGCGAAAGAACATTACCGTGTGTGAGTCTAATTTGTGCAGCGTTACGTAACGTTGGAGGTATATGTGTAACTTTAGACCGGCTGTCCTGTAGCGTTAGCCGTGCCGACTTATCAATACAACATGTACATGTTCACACTTTTGCAACATGTGTTATGACCTTTTTAATTGACAGACTGAAAAAAAGACGAAGCGACTCGTGCGCCGAGTAGGAAAGATTGTGCGTTATGCAAGGCGGAAGTCATAAGGAAATGGAAAAGAGCGATTGTAAAGAACGGGAGTTGGAACAATAGGAAAGTAAGAGGAATATAGGCACTAAATAACCACATGCTGTTTATGGCAGATGTTAAACAAACATTAAGCACCTAGCCAAGTAATACCTAAGCACGATATCACCAAGTTATAAACGTAAACTTCCTCAAAGCATTGAACGCATCACTTCGTTCCTTAGTCATATAGGAAACGCGCCAGGATACAGTTACTCATAAAGGTTTACTCATTTTGAAAATGGCACCTTAGAATAGGATGCACCATAAAACAGAGTTGTAAGTCCGCACTTACAACTCATAAAAGTCATGTAAACTAAAATTTTACCGCAGACATTAGTAGAAATAAAGACATTAAAGGAATCTAAGCGTTCAGAAATACAGTTTAATTTCTTCAGTGTGTAAAGCAAAACTTATTGACAATTAAGTATAAAGTGTTAATTGCTACTCACGACTACCGTTATTCGATTAAGTTAAATTAACACGGGTGTTAAACTATCTTTATCATGTGTTTTAATATCTTATTGAATTGTACCGTTTGACTACTGAGAATATTGGTCTCAGACAATGCTGTTTTATTGGTAATCATAATTACGTCAACTCTTTAAGGTAGTTTCGTAAGATGCAATAAGGAGACAATCTGTGATTTACTCTTAAAATCAGAATTGTTTCTTATAATCTTGGTCCTAAAAGGCTACTGTTAAAAAAAATACAATTGTGAAAAGTAAGACAGGCATTCTTAGAAGATTCGGAGTGGATTTACAGGACCTTGTAGGTACACCAAAAACATCAAGAACAACTCTTAAAGCAAACTCTTTGCTTATTTCCAAGCAAAGAGTTGAGTTTGCTTTACTCGAGGAACACCGCGAAAAAATAAGGTACTTACCTAATTTTGTTTACAATTTATGTCAATAATTTTCGAGACAGTTATCGTGAACATTCACGAACACGGTTAAAGTACTGAGGTAAAAGTATTTTCTCTGCCCCCAAGCAACTGACTAATGGACAGATACTATCACCACACTTTTTATCATTATTCCTAGAAAATAGAGATTTCTACAAAACGAGCCAATGGCGCCAATATTCTATCAGTAAATAGGGGTGGTCGGCGGCGCGGGCGCACCGCACTAAATCACGTACTAATAACTACCAACAGTGATACGATCGCAGCTTTCAATAATAAACTTACCCAATTCTGCCCACCGCCTTTCATAGAAAGCATGCCGTGAAGTTCTTTACCGGTTTCGTACCACAATTACTAGCAACAATGATATTTCCATTAACTACTATTCTAAATTGAAATTATCTAGATCAAGATCGTAGTGTAAGATAGAAATGCATTTACTAACGCTTAAGTGTGGAAATTAGTTCAGTGTTGTAGGATATGTCTGATTGGCTGATAATTTTCTGAATTTTTTGGACACAACGTTTTGAATTTTCTAATGTCTGCTGCGTTTTTTACGAAAAAGGGAAGCGTGGGCGCCCTAATCTTGATGGTGATTCCTTACTTAGCGATCATAAAATTTATTGCAGTAACATTTATACAATTTAGCATGTTCTTACAATGCTTCTGCTAACAAAAAATACTGTTATTTGATAATAATTGGTATGGTAACCCTGGCTAACTTACGTTACTACGTAACTTACCTTGAATAACGTAATTTACGCTTACGTTATTCAAGGTTCCAGCTTTATACAGTTAGGCATGGAAGCAAAATAATGTGATGCTTCTGATCAAGCCATGTCCCATCTCATGAAGTGTCCCTAATGTCCAATTCACCTGAACCCTTGACGATCTAAACCACGCCTCTGAATCTGTAATAGACGTCACGCGTCGCTCTCGTACCTGCTGGACTCGAGTATACCTACATAGGTATATTGTCGATACTAAAAGAAGAAGGAAGTTTAGAATAAGTGACTATATTAAAAAAAAACCGGCCAAGAGCGAGTTGGACTCGCGCAACGAGGGTTCGTATAAAATTGTAGGTATTTTGTTATTAAACTACATATTTGCGGTTTTCAGATTTTTTCCTTTACATGTGCTGTAAGACATTGCTTCTTGTCAAATTTCGTGATTCTAGGTCAACGGGAACTACCATATAAGATTTCGACCCAAAACCAATAAAGTACTTCCGGTTGACCTAGAATTGTCAATTTTGGTTAAAAGCAAGGTCTTAGAGCACAAGTAAAGGGAAAAATCTGAAAAAAAAAAATGGTAAACTTTGGTACTTACAAGTTTTCACGAAAATCTTATTTATGTATAAGATTCCATATTTTTTTTCGTGTTGACTCAGGACCTTGATTTTTATACACCTAATAGAAACTATAGACCTCCGTATCTGGTATAAATTTCAACTTGCTAGGTCTACCCGTTCCTGAGAAAATTGATGGTGACCCACGGACAGAGAGACGGACGGACAGACGGAGAAGAAAGCGATCTTATAAGGGTTCCTTTTTTACCTTTTGGGGTACTGAACCCTAAAAACACGTTTCATAGATTTCTTTCGTATTTCTACTATTGTTTTTGGATGGAACAGCTTATTTTCATATTTCAAAGTAACACCACACACACAGCCACGAGCAATTTCATTAGGAAGGTTTAACCTCTCACTAAATACAAATAAACACCTAATTAGCTCGGAGTTCCCACCGGTAGGTAAATGATTACAAGATAATGCTAAACTATTAATACTATTCTATGAAATAAAAAGTTTGAAACCCATTATGATTTACCATTGAACAAGTTATACTTACATAAACAAATAAGTAAACTTCCTATCAATAAAGTCGTTTCTTAAATTCATTTCATTTTTAAATTTTTTCATTTTTACGATGCACATTTGGGTTTTGTAAAAAAAAAAAAAATTGCCCACTGTATAGGCAAATTATTATTTTTCAAGCCGCTCCCTATCATAAAATTACAGATTCTTCCCTCAAAGGAATGAAGTTTCCTTTAATACTTATTGTAAACCTTTAATACTAATTGTAAAAGTATTATCCTTGAATACTTTTGAAGTGCACCACGCCATAAACCTTGATCACACTCTATTTCCAAATTGCATGCTTCTAGATCTAGAATCTCCGATTTAGGATGCGAAGTCTGTCAGTAAATTAATGAATTTAATATTTGTATTAAGTTAAAAAATGACCTTTCATCCGTACCTTTTGCTAACAAGCAGTTATTACAATGAGTATGCTTTAGATAAAGTATTATTAATCGTCCTCTCATTTCTAAATAACGCAAAATGATTATTCTAATGCGAGAGATTTATTTGGAGAGCTTTACTGACCTTCGGAGTTGCAAAGACTGTCGAACTAACGTCTAAACAGTTTTATTGTGTCAATGTCGCAATTTCATCTATCATTTGCACGTAGAATGTAATTTAGTTTAGTTAATCATGTGCGCCAACACAGTAATTGTTAGTAAACAAAATAAATGAGCACCGCAAATTCATTATACACCTACTAAGCGGATTCGTTGCAAATCGCAAGGGCAACCACTTAGCTTGAGGATCTGGGTTCTATTCCCAGGAGGGGTTTTATTGGATTTATCAATCAGGAATTCATTCAGTAGAAGCTAAGCGAAGCTTGTTCCGTGCGGGAATTGAACCCACGACACGCAGCGCAGCAGCCGATCGCTCGGTCACTGCGCCAACCGTGGCGTGTTTTTATACATATAATGGAGTCAATAGATTAACAGACGAATACACAAGTTTGGGCGATCCCATAGACACATAACATAGATGCATTTAACTGCACTTTCCAAATCGTTTATTAAAACGTTCGTTTAATAAATGATAGTGGAATGAGCGGCTTACTCAGGCGCATCCACGCATCACACGGCATCACACGTCACGGGGCACACGATAAATCTTCTTTTGTTTAGGTCGTGTAAGATGTTATAAACAAACACGCAGGCGGCGATGAGACACGCTCGGACCTTCACTAGTTTGTGACCGTGGTGACGCTCGGAAAAGATCAGGTTCATGAAAAATAAACTAACTTATTTATCTTTTTGGAGAAATAAACTTTTGAAAATAGGAATGAGTAATACCCGTACAATCACAATGTTATTATTTTTGACATGGCAACAATATTCATTGCGCCATTTACGATGTCTTACAGATCAATATTTCAATAACATGAAGCAATGGATAACGATTTTTCTTCAAATATTTCGGAGTGTAAAGTGTGATACGCAATTGTGGTGCTGGTTAAAATCCACGCAAGAAATCAGCAAAGTAGAACAGTCAAAATCCAATGCAGTCTGAAGGTACTTTCAAAGACTGCTGGGGGCTCTAGTGGTGATAGATTCGCAATGCTATTAATTGTTTTGAAACAAACTTATCATCCTTACTGCTGGTCTTGATTCTAAATTCAACTAATTCAATAGTAGGCGATATCCATATTTTATCAAGAGCACCTAAAACTACTAAAGATAATCGCTGGGTTAATATGTAAGGTACTGAAGTTAATAAATCCAATCAATTTCCACCCATCTAATTATACATACATACATAACATCGTGCCTGTAGTCCTGGAAGGGTAAGGCAGACGTGTCCCTATAGTAACTAAGAAATTCCTGATGGCAAAATCCAATCAAACTTTGGCTGACCTGTGGTAAGTAGTACCCAAGACCTCGTAGGTCTATTTGGTCGCAGAGGTAATTAGATCATTTTAAAATTGCTATCAAATAAACCCACTTCACGTGAATGAAGTTTCGTCGACTAATCATGGAATCCCGCAAAGTAACGCCTGATAACAAATACATAATAATCATGTTCGTAAAGATTCTGGACAAACGATAATTTTCAATATAGCGACAAAGTTTTGTCTATTTCTTTTTGTGTGCAGTGAAAAGGAGGCGCCTAACATAGTGGTCATTAAGACGAACAATGTACGCACACGGCTATGTGTTTAATTATAATTTGTAATAAGCTACGGCTTGTAGCTGTGGACTGATCGCTTTATAATTTTTATTTATGGATAAATTATGGCCCGTTGCTATGCGTTAGCTATTAAGTTCTAGTTTTCCATGTCATGTATACGATAGGTTGGTTATTTCCAGACATAACTGATGAGCTCAGATTATGAGCCCATTTTAAAGCCTCGTTTTTCACAATACTTATGCCCGTTTAAACTAATACCAAGCGGCAAAACTAATGTCTTAGAGACTTAGTATGATAGCCCTGAAATTCGACTATCGACGCTGAACAGAGGATTGGAAAACCATCAGTTCGCATTTCTGGGCATTCATTAAGATGACGCGTACTGTTAGTAAAAGGAGTACGTACTTAATTTATTTTAATTTATCATACATAAACATATTCGTACATAACATCACGCCTGTAATTCCCGGAGGGTTAGGCAAAAATGTTCTTTATATATTAATTCGCCAGTTATGTTTAAGTCCCATGTAATAGGAGGCCAGCCTATTGTCATCAACCGGCCACAAATCTAGTCTCCGTAGCTGCTACAGAGGAATTCCTAATAGAAAAACCCAATAATACTTTGCCCGACCCGGTAATCGAATCCAGAACCTCATGCAGTCGCGCTTGCGACCACAGGACTAACGAGACAGTTGAAGGCATCGAGGCAGTGCAAGTTTTCAGTAAACAACATCGTCTTTGCATAATATTCTATGTTTCTAATGGCTGTACTTGTAATACAAAGATTATTACAGTAATTCAATTTCTAATAACTAGCTGCTTATATAAATTGCATTATTAATACAATTAATATGACCTAACAGCGCTAACTACTATCAGTATAAGTACTTAGCGCTGGCACATTAAGCAGCTACTTAAACACTATATTGCAAAGCTTTAGTAGATAAATAGTTTAATTAAGAGCTTAAACACTTGGCTATTTTGGCATAGATGTTATCGTGTTGATTGATTACAATGCTATGAAATTTTAATTGACCAAATTACTGTCATGGCCCCTATCCATCAACTTAAAGTATCGCAGGTATTTACAGTCTACTGCTAGACAAAGACCAAGTTACGCCACAACCACAGTATTCAAATCCGTAAGCAAAATTCCAGGTTTGTAGCTGTTGCAAGTGTCATGGTATAGGTAACTTTTTACCTTTTTGACCTCACATAAGCAGAAAATTGGCACACATTTCCTGAGCTAAATAATAAAGGGATAGGATATTTCAACTTGATAAAAGTCTGTTTGTTTTTTAATGGTAACTAAGTTAATTGCAGCAAAAGAAGACAATACGCACAAAACACATTACAAGGCGGCAAATTGATAAGAAGACCACTTACACAAAACAATAGCCAATCTTAATCATCGTTTACTTTTCGTCACGATTTGCGACTGACGCCGAATCCGCCCATTTCACAACACAATGATTAAATAATTAATAATTGCTGCCATTAGGAAGTAAAGGCCATATTAACCGGATTCACCGGTGGTTTACAGTTACATAAAACTGCTCAAGGAGCGATGGAGTACATTTTAGACGTGTGCGCGTTAAAGGACTGTCACGACCACTCGTCAAGTTTTAACGAATGATTACTGATTTGTCGTCGGTGAATTCTGTTGTTGAGTAATGGCGTTTTATTTTTAAACGGATTGTAATTTATATCGGCTTTAAATGAATATTCTAGGAGACAAAACTGTTATTTCTTGTTCTATTTCAACCTTGTACCTACTAAGAGTATACTCGATGCTTTGCTATCCTGGAGATAGATATCTGCAAGAATTAGAACAGATCGTTTTAAGTTCTCAGAAAACAAGCAGCTCAAATCCATCCAGGGGGGTTACTATGACGTCATAAAGCAGTATTGTTATATTCTTATTCTAGAGTGGGAAAGGGATGAAGCTCTACAGGACGTCTAGCCACATCTTTTTCCCTCTCTGAAATAAAATTAAAAAAATACTGCTTTAAGACTTCATGATAGGCCCCCAATAATGGATAATTTGGAGACCACGGACGAGGCGGAGGAATGTGGGAAAACAACCGACTAGGTGGACAGACGATCTCACTAAAGTGGCCGGAAGAAACCGGATAGCCATGTCACAAACCCACCAAAAGTGGAGAGATTTGGAAGAGACCTACACTCAACATTGTGTGGCCAAGGGTTGAGAGAGAAGAAAGTGGATAATTCAAGACTTTACTAACACTTATTGTATTATCTAAACTATTCGTACTGAGGCCATGAAAATTCATAAAACATTTTAACCCTCAGAACCCTCCAAAGAATCACAGAAAGCATTAAGCGACATCATTCGTGAATAACGGCGACTAGATAAAATCAGGAGACAATACTGACTAACAGTGAGCGATAAAAGTACATCATGCACTTAGCAAGCAATACATTTAGTACAAACGGATAAATGTCATCGTTGACAAACTAATGGCTCGTAAGCCGAACTAACAGGAAAGTTCGACGGTAAATTTAGGATGTGAAGAAAGAGATAGACAAGTAAAATAATATTACAGTTGAAACTTGAAAATAGTGAGATTTACGATGATGGTTTGGTAAATGAATCAGAGAAAAAAGAAAAACAAGGTTATCTGGAAAAAACCAGTCAAGTGCGAGTTGAACTCGCGCACCGAGGGTTCCGTATAAACTTGTAGGTATTTAGTTATTAAACTACATATGTGCGGTTTTCAGATTTTTTCCTTTACATGTGCTGTAAGACATTGATTCTTGCCAAATTTCATGATTCTAGGTCAACGGGAACTAACATATAGGTTTTTGACCCAAAACCTATAGGGTACTTCCGGTTGACCTAGAATTGTCAATTTTGGTTGAAAGCAAGGTCTTACAGCACAAGTAAAGGGAAAATTCCTAAACATAAAAAAGTTGAAAATAAGGCAAATTTTGGTACTTACAAGTTTTCGTGAAAGTCGACACGATAAAAATATATAATTAGACATTTAGTCTAATTATATATTTTTATCGTGTTGACTCAGGACCTTGATTTATATACACCCAATAGAGACTATAGACCTCAGTATCTGCAATAAATTTCAACATTCTAGGTCCACCCGTTCCTAAGAAAATCGATGGTGACACACGAACAGACAAACGGACAAGAGAGTGATCTTATAAGGGTTCCTTTTTTCACCTTTTGAGGTACGGAACCCTAAAAAGCTACCTATACAAAATAATCCAATTTATCTTTTACATGATATTATCATTAAAATAACACTATAACTTCAGAAAGTAAGACTGAACATTTTTACACACGTTTTCATTTTTTTTTAACACAAGAGCCATGTATTCATTTTTATAAGCCTAAACCTTAAGGTATAGTTTGAAACTTCAAACGAAGCTGTAGTTTGAACCTTACACGTCTTGAATTAGATTGAGGTTAACTAAAATCAATTTTGATATTACTACGATATTCTGCTAATAAAATTATTCGTGTGTAAAAGCTCGATTACTTTTTGATGACCTCAATGCAAAAGCAAAAGTTCTTTTATAATATATTTGTGCTTAATTGCCGTGAAACAAAATAATTATGCATACAGTATCTAAATGGAATTGAAATGGTTATTAATTAACAGTGTGTTCACACTATCGGGACCAATAAGAGCTTTATCTTGGAACAAACTTATCATCTTGGCGCCGTGTTTTTAAAAACAGAGTTGCTGGAACTTTTACATTATAAAATAATACAAGAAGGTTCCGTAGTAACCTAAAATATTGTCATTGGATTGGTTTTATTTAACTTGCAATGTTTGTATCTTTGTTTGTTCCGATCAATCTTGCAACTGAATTTTAAAACACGTTTAATTTGGACGACAATGCATAGTTAGCTAGGTGACGTCATTCTAAGTCCAATATGGCGGACTCCTAAAGATGGTGGACTAGTTAGTTTTAGGACTAACTAGTTATGAACCCTCAGGATATGAGTATCAAAGGATATGATGAAAAGAACACAAAAAAATGACGTCGCACCTGTACTTATTGTAACGTGGTTCACCTCTGCCCAACACTTTAAGGATCCAAGACATGATGTCATGTTGTCTATTAAATATTACTTTTAGCAGAAACAGTGTTTTCTTACCTAGGTAAACCAAGCCGGCCGAGTTATACGAACAAAAATACATATTTAGAGCCGCAGACTTATTAATAAGTATTATAAAATGCGCACTAACATTTCCATAGACCTCATTTCACACCTTAATAGCAGAGTAACATATAAATGGAGATGCAATTATCACTAATAGAGCTTAGAAATAGAATTATGGATAGCAATAACGCTAATAATATTAGTTTTGAGAATCGCGTGTAGTGTAATGCTAGTCGGCCCTAATAGGTTGGTAACACCAACGACCACCGTAATAACCGATGCACTGCCTCTATTAGCTTTTGTAACACACTGTTGCTTCTAACAACTTACATGGAAAAACCACAGAGAAGAAAAGGTTTTTTGTTCTTCGTCTAAGTACCTACTACGGGTCCCTAAAACAGTCATATTCATATCTCCGTAAAAAGGAAAAGTCCATGATGGGAATCATTTATCTCTTTGACAAAAAACTAATCACAGATATATGCACCGCGGAATCTCGCCTACAGTCACACATTATTTACTATTAATTTCAATTCGAAAAGGTATAACATTTTTCTATCAATTTTAGAAAACGATCATAGTTTCTCCATAACGATACAACACCGTATCGTCATATTTACCCGTTCCATATTTATTATATCGCATAATTATAATTACGTAGAAAGTTTATGGTGGCACTAGTACAACTCGCAGTAATTAGCCAAGGAAGATGAGTACTTACTCTCTCTATCTATGGACAGCACTTATATAAATATTCATTAGAAAGTTGTAACCGGCTTGTGCAATACCGCCCTTAGATCGCCACGAATCCTGCGCCCCATCATTAACAGACTTTCACCAAGGAAATGCAATTTTCTAGAAAACGGTAGCGCGAAGACCATAGCAGTTTCTGTTCTTACCCGTCCGTGAGTCGCCGCAGGCTCTGTTACAGCATAATGTGGCTTAACTAGGCTTTGAGAAACGACCCACTTCGGCGGGAATGTAAATCGCTGTCTTGGTTCCCATACGGCCGCTGGACCGTCAAAATGTGCAATTCTTGCATTCCTTCATCTATATTAGCATAATATCGCATCGAATAATCTGCATGCATGCCGACATATCAATTTGCATAATAAACAGCGCCATAGAAGATGCACAGATATCCCACATTCCGCACCAGAGCCGTCCTTCACCTTTCGCCAAAGGAAAGGAATACGAACCCTGGCATCTCAAACAATACTAAGTTGACTGCACTTGCAAAACTTTCCGCGATACGACGCTCACGTTGTGACACTGCTTTTTGTGATGTCTTATCTGGAATCCTCGTGAAATATTGTTCACGGACTAGTTCCACGTCAGTTTCGTCACTGGCACCTCCTCAAAGGTTATCATGCACGTAAATGAGATGATCTGTTTTAGCATGACGTGCCGTATCGTTGGCATACGTCCGTCTGCTACTCTATTCTTCAAACAAATAAAACGTTATTATTATAAGGAAATCTCATAAGTTATAGTAAGGCATACAATGGGCTGGAGCCAAGGAAAGCTGCAACATGTTTAGTCCCGGCATGAATCAGTCGTGATCCGTTTATAATGCCTCGAGTCAACGCCTCGCGTGTCTGTAATTATATAAAAATGTCGAGGGATTAAACTCCGAGAAGCGTAGGCCGGCGGGCCACGCGCTCTCGCACAATTTAGTCTTCGTACACACTGTCTGTCAGCCTATAAAATACTTCATGTTTATTAAAATTTTGTATAGATTATCACAATAATCAAGAAACTAGGGTAGGAAATATTCCCCCGACAGTATGACACAATAATTTAAACAATGGTAATATATCGAACATTTCCGTTTCCATGTTAAGGAACTGCAAATGTGAACGACTCTTAACGTACACAGATATTAACACATGGAAATAATGTATGCAAATCTTAATCTACCTTTTGTAAAACATTAATAATATATTTTTAATCTAATATTGCAACAACAGCTTTCTTTTAACAACTTTCATTCGCACTATTAAATTTCTGAGAATGATTTACTTATAAGAGAGCAGTGGGCCGTAACTATTGAGTAATCTATTATATCTATGCCCATAAATAATAAAATTGCGAATGGCAATATTTGTTTGTTATAAGAGTTATAACATTGAGCGAAATCTTTAATTGCTTTTCGATCAGTTTGTTTATATAATCGATATAGATGCGATAAATTAGATTTCGGCATTCACTGGGTATTTTATTTTTTACTCACATTAATAACGAAAATTGTTTCGATGGTCGTGAGTCAATCTGATTGCTTTAGTGGTGAGAGTACCGGTTATACTACTCCAGGATACAGTGTTCCGGTAAATTAACTTATATTTACGATACACGATGGGCTGATGGACTGATATCATGAACTGGAAGTAGTCATGTAATCAGGATGATAGGATCTATTTTACAAATTTTCAGTCAACACCATGTTAGCTTTTGGATGCAAACATTAAGGATGAGATATTTCGCTTCCTATTCTGCTTTCGCTTTCGCTTGAAGTACAGCTTTTTCTGCCGAAAAACAAAGTTGAAAGGTAAATATTTGATTCGAACCATTAGCTATGTTTATAGCCAATCACGTATGGAATTCAGATCAGACAGCATTCATTAAGACCATGGTCTAATTCATACAAAACGCCGAAAAACCCAAACACATATATCGCATGTCGAATCATATGCAATCGAGGTAAGTGCTGTGTAGTTTACTACTACAATAGAAAAAGATCAAGGCTAAGAATACACAAGATTAAAATTGTGGACTATTTCATTCAGGCCATGAACTAATTACAGTGAAACGCAAAAAAAACCCATATCTGTTCATGTTCATATGACAAAGATCGGTCGGACAAAGAATTTTCTAGGTATAATATAATGAGATGAAGACACTCACATGAATCATCTGCCTAGCCGTTTCTGAACTATGTTAGGATCGGCTTTCAGTCTAATCGGATGCAGTTTAATACCAGTACTTTAGATGGAGCAACTGCCTATCTGACCTCCACAACTAAGTTAGTACTGAGTTATACGATACTCCTTAGTAAGATTGGTTGTCAGATTTTCGGGCTAAAGACTAATTGTAACGACTGTCAAAGATCTACAAATGACAGCCAGGACCAACGGCTAAACATGCTTTCCGAGGCACAGACGAAACTAAGTATGTAATGGATGGTCACCTATCCACAGATTGACCTTGGCAAGCGCTACAGAACCTTAAAGAGCGAAACGTAAAATAACCCATACATCATTTTGCTAGCCAGACGTAAAGACGAATACTGGTACACACTACAATAAAGTGAGATAAAGGCTAAATAACCTAACACAAGACTAAAATAGCCGAATATTTTTAACATAGGTACATAATGAGCGGGATGGTGTCGAGACTCGAGGACCACCTCTCCACCGCAGCGGGGAGTCATCAAACAAAACTCGGTGAAATCAATAACGTAATGAGTAAATTGCGCAACAAAACGGCGCTATTCATCGATGGACCGTTCATTATGTTGAAGATGCAAGAAAACAATACCGCTTTGACTGAATAGAAGTGATACAGTATCAAAATGTTGTTTGTTTTGAATTACATCATACAATAATCGGTCAGTAAATCAGAGTTGAATTCAGCATTCAGTATTTTATAATCAGTAAGATTCACAATGAAGCAAATTGTTTGGTATTCGGTTTGTATTCTGTCGCAGTTTCCACCATTATTTCCAAAACGTCTACAACAGTCATGACATCAATAGACACATCAATTGTTTTCTTTCTCCATTCTTGGAACGTACACATTTAAGGTAATATGAACCGATTTTTTTCATTAATCTTTATTCAAATCTTTTATATCATTTAAATCTTTCAATCTACCGTGGCCAAGCCATTTGAATTAAAAAATAAACTTTTTAATAAACAGTGCACTCATGAGTTTACCGAATAATAATATTAATAATACCAACCGAAAATATGAAGCCTGAAAATAATAATATGCAAGCGTTGGGTTGTCTACCTTTTTCCTGGCGTAACTACTGGGTTGACAGGTATAAACAGGTATATCGATTCTAGTTATTTTCACCCATTTGTTTAATAATTTGTTTATTAAACAAATAGGTGAAAATATCAAAATTCAGAGTAGGCATAAAATAAAACATTTGTACAATTGCCACATCCAATTCTAAACCATAGAACATCATTGTTATCAGACTGCAGACGATCAAGACAATAAACATAATAAACTCAAGGTTGAAACAAGAAAATGTAGAAAATATTAATAGCAAGACAAATTGCAAAGAACCATCATACAATACAATGTCGCAACGATTATGATCTAATGGCACAAACAGGTGTAATTTAACCATAATGTCATACACATGTGGTGTATGTGGCCAGTATAAATTGGCACACGACGAAATAGTAAACTATGAGCGAACATGTACAAATAGACATTTTGTCTTGACATGCAGCGCCATCACTAAGTTTCAAGATACGATAGTCACGGTATACATCACACGCATTCACCTTGACTCAAAAGTACGTAGGTACCTTCTATTGCACATGAGTACCTTCAATTGACTTAATGTTTGCAAAACATTGAAGTTTACGTTTACTATGTAACATTTAACGGCTATTAGTGCTATTATGCGCGTCTTAATAGCGTAATCAATACTAACGAAATAATTTCCGTTGATTGACTTTTATGGATAGACGTAGTTGATGAAAGCTTTCGCACTTAAGCAATTGGCAGGTACCTATAGATCATCAAGCTTCTGAATAATTAAGTTTAGAGAATTGGGGTTTTCTACTCCAAAGCCAAGCGCCTCGTTGATGTTGGTGTCGTGATCGCAAGCAAGACTGCTGTTCGTGGGGTCTAGAGGAATTGTTGTTGTGTTTTTCTATTAGAAATTTAGTAGCTGCGCGAAGTTTGGAAGTCGGCTGTATGTTGTGATGTGATGGTAAGCGATTGGTCCTGCACATCCCATCGATCTATAAGTGAGGGAAAAGACAACACCTGTGTTTGCGGACACACTTATGCGTTCTAACATTTCCTGGCCTGGAGGATTATTAAATATAGTAATTTGATCTTTAACCAGTATACGATGACTTCAAGAGGGAGCTGGCATAATAGAAGAAGGCATCCTTGGATGTGTAAAGAATTTCTAAAGTTGTATAACGTGATAATATGAACGTGAAAGAAGCAAAAAGAGTGTGAAAGGATCGTAGCAGCCCGATCTGTGATATGCCTAACCCCCTGAGATAAAGGTCTGAGTTCACGAGTAGAAAGAGGTATTCCAGGAATCGGCGGTTCTCGTCGAATCAAACAATTTGTAAGCAGTCTTTATTGACCTTAGATAGGTTCCATATCACAATCCAAAATCAACTTTATATAGCCTCATATTAATAAAATTAAATAGATCTTCCATTCAAGATCTTTCCACTGTTAAACAACTGCTCTATAAACCCGATCAAACTACGATACAAGCTAATAATAAAAAACACTTTTAATAACGGAAGTTAAACAGAGGTTAAGTACAAAAAATGATATCGAGTTTTTTTTTTTTTCTTAAACACTAACGTCAAACGGTTTACCCGGCAGGAAGCACAGGTTGATGCGTATCGGATGACCAAACTACCAAACTATCCGGGACGGTTATCGCGGGATCTCATCCCGGAGTTACGAGCCATCCCGCGCCTGTAGCTATCGAACATCGGGAACAGGGCTGGGCACGACAGGTGTCCGAACACGGCTTTTCTTTGTTTTTTTGTTTTACTTTTTTTAATCACGCCGCCGCCGGATGAAACCGAATCCGAGCTTATTAAAAGTTTTGTTGGTGTCGATGTAAATTGATATTCGGATAATAAAGTGTTCGTTTCTAATAGATGTAGTAAAAGGCCAATTAGGAGTAGCGATCCTCTTTTGATTCTTCCCGTAATGTGCCCATGGAACCCATTAAATCCAGCCCACAAAATTGTAAGGAACGGCCTTCTAATTTCATTTACGGCTATCCCCTTTTCTTTTCTATTATTCTCTTGTCAAATAAAAGTATCATCATGAACGGCATCCAGTGTAATCGGTAATATTAAAAAACGAGTACCTTTCTGCTATCTTAAAAAAAAGCCTGAATGTTGGCAACCCTTACTCCACAGGATCTTTAAAATAACGGAAAACAAGCCGTGAGTGTAGGTGCATAATACATATAATTACATACTGTTGTGAAAGGATTACAGACAGTATTATCCATTCTATTCATGCTATAACAATAGCTGGTAATTATAATTTCACTATATACGGTTTTAAATATTTGCAATGTTCACCAGTCATCAATGTCACAAAGAACCTTCGGCTTTCACTTATTTTGCGGATCATTTCACGAACTATGGATATTAAAAAGCGGCCAAGTGCGAGTCGGACTCGCCCATGAAGGGTTCCGTAGCAGCAAGTAACATGTAAATTGCTGTTTACGATTTATGACGTATTAAAAAAAAACTACTAACTAGATCTCGTTCAAACCAATTTTCGGTGGAAGTTTGCATGATAATGTACATCACATATTTTTTTTAGTTTTATCATTCTCTTATTTTAAAAGTTACAAGGGGGGGGGAACACACATTTTACCACTTTGGAAGTGTCTCTCGCGCAAACTATTCAGTTCCCACACGTATGGGTTTGATGTTTTTTTTTTTTTGAGTTTCTTTTCTAAGTATACCCCAAAATTTATTGTTTTTTTTTTTCTATTTTTGTGTGAAAATCTTAATGCGGTTCACAGAATACATCTACTTACCAAGTTTCAACAGTATAGATATAGTTCGGAAAAAAGTTACTGTGACATACGGACGGACAGATAGACAGACATGATGAATCCATAAGGGTTCCGTTTTTTGCCATTTGGCTACGGAACCCTAAAAAGTGTACAACAGTGTTAGCGTTACTTAAGTTGTGCCTAAACTAGCGCGCCGGGAATTATCCAAGCAGAAAGGAATAACACGGTAATACTTCTCATCCCTTGCCCAAACCTAGATTATTCTCTACCTATTTGCCAAATTTCAACGAAAACTGTTCAGCTGTTAAAGCGTGAAATCTTCATAGACGTACAGACAGGCAGAGTTATAATATATGGATTAATGAAAGCCACTGGTATTTTTTTGCAGTCTGTTCTTCTATTAAAGTCTCGACAATTTTATCAACATCTTAATTACACTAAGCTGTTTACACAGTACATAATCTAATAAATCATGTTTTAATAAAGCGGCCATCAAGTTCGATATCTTTATTAGATCTATATTAAACTAATATCTATCATAAAATCGATCATACTGGAACATTTTAGGCACATAATCGGTTTGCGGAATTTTAATCGATTACTCCTTAATTTGGGTATAAAGTCGAAGTGATGTGGGTGGTTCGGGCTTTATTAAATCATGTAATAGTGATTAAGTCGTAGTTACAGTAACATGATCTGATTGGATAATAGCGGCTATACTACCAATATGTCCGTGCTAATTTAGAATGCTTTTTTTTCCACTTCACGTCAGCTAATCTCCGACCACTGTATTTGAGAGAGTATAAACATGTTCCTGATTGCTGCTATTTTATTCTGTTTTTAAATCCCTTTGTGTTGTGTGTAAAAGTACCTCTCAAGGTTATATTCCCACTTTCTACCCACAGGCTACATCACCCTTGTAAACAAAGGTTCTTGTTTTCTTGGTGCACGTAATACCTATGATCAATCACAGTAAAATCACTCGAACCCAGGTCTGAACGGTATGAAATTGCTGTTATTTTCACTCGCCCATATAGTAACCGTCACTTCTTATTATAAAATGTGTTGAACAACATTCCAGCACCTTGTAATGAGCGGATGTCGGGAATCGATAGCAAAATTGTGGGCATATTTTATAATTTAATCACTATCATAGCACAACTTCTTACTCTATCCGTTAAATGTCAAGGTTCAATTTCTATTGATGTCGAAAATACTTTATTGTACATAGAAGAAACCGTAAGGTACAAAGTTGCTTTGAATGTGGTCTTTATAAACTTCAGAATAGGTGCTGCATTTACATCTTGTGCAAGGGAGACTTGCAATAAATATAGGTAATAGAAGCCGGCGCCAGTCGTTTTGAGCGTGTGCGTGATAACATCACAGCTCTAGGCGTCAACACTACGCTGCTATTTAAGAAATCACTAATTTGTTGACTTCAACCATATTGATATGCGTAAAATTTCTGTTAAGATCGAAAATCATTTATCTACCACAAAACGTCAAGGAGATCAAAGTTCTAAATTCCGTAATGTATCTAGTACATTACGAAATTGGGATAAATAGAAATTAATCCTCAAAATTATGTAAGAATTTAGGACGTAAGATACATTTCCGTTGACCAAAATATTTTATGACCAACATTCCAATAAGACACGAGTGACCCAAATCAACAAGATAAATCTATCATCAAATTACCACAATAAATAGGTCGTTTTTGTCAACTTTCTAGGGTTTTCCTTGTCGATGAGGAGTTGAGAACCAAAATAGAGATGCAATAGTCCCTTCGTTAAAGAATCTGTGTTCCCCGTCCATGTGTGTCCAAGTCTCAAGGAGAAACAAGAGTGGCGTTCCGTGTAGTGCAAGTGAGTAATCAGCCCTTTGTTTGTTCTCAGACAACACAAGGATGCGCCAACAAAATTAAAACATATCCTGTGAGTACACAACGGGGAGTTTGTCCTGCGCAAACTGTGCGAAGCACTGACCTCAATTTTTCACTGAACCCGCTTTTGATTAACAACTGATAAACTTCCTTATTGCATGCTAATTATGGATTTTAGCGACAGAAAACACTGAATAATGCGCGTTAAAATCTGAGAATTTTGATGTTGATCAACAACATCGATTTATGAAAAGGTTGATCGACCATACTTAAAGATAAATAAAATCAGCTTTCTTAAAATGTTGCTTTTAGTAAAAGAATCTGAAAATACATAAATTCTTTTACACTCAAAACACAAAATTCTTTTGTTTTGTTGTAAAAGCTGGTTCTTCAACAGTAGGTGCACAACTAACACGTATCTCACAACTACATTACTAGTAATCAATTGTACATGAATACGAATATTGTTAGCGCAAGTCCAACATTGTCCTCGAGGCTTTGCTTGAACTCATTATTACTCCCCATAATTCTTCGCGTCTCGTCTGAATCCGGTTTATATTGTTTCATACTTTTCACTGTTTATAGGCGATTTATAGTTTCCTACACATAATGAACGGTTGAAGGTACTACGTACATACTTTGCTGCAATTTGCACGATGTTAGCGCCATTAAAGCTCGCCTTTTCAATATCAATCTGGTTCACTTAGAAGTCTTCCTATCTAGATTCTTGGAATTGCATCAATTTTATGTTCGCAGTCAATAACTTGGTGAAATAACTTCAAAGAACAATTTTACTCTATATTTGTGTCTAGCCGCACTTGTCCACTGTTATCTTCTCTTCATTATATCCCTTTCTGGTATTCAGATTGGTTTCGCCCAGTTTCCTCGCCTTTTCATTAATTTATATGTAGCTAAACAATTTTCAGGCGCTCACACTTATAATTCTCCTATATCACGCAGATGACCACTAAGCCTTACAATTAATTACTTCCAGCACAACTCCATAGCAGAGATCTCTATAACGATGCCGATATATTGAGTCACGGTGTTGGTCGAGTCATGATTCAGATGTAACGTGTTACATGCCTTGAGTGACACTATCGAGCGGCCCGTCTGCCGCTGTACATGCTTGTAATAGCCGATTCTCCGGTACACGCATAATCAATACTACACATTGATGTTCTACTTGTAGATGTAGAGGTGACGCCATGACAGTTGAGTTGAGGAAGTTAATAATATTTCAATGTTTGGTACAGTTGGATTAAAGAACTCGCCGCCGTGAGAAAAGTTTAAGTTTGAATGTAGATGGTTATAAGAAGAGAGGAAAATCAAAGAAATACTGAACGGACAATGTGAAACATAATATGGCTTGAAAAGTTGAAAGGAGGTAACTACTGAGATAATGCCTAATAGAGATGTATGGAAGAAGAAGACATGCCGCTGGGTCTGAAAAAAAAGGGGTGTCGTCTCGTACAGTTACAAGTGATTCTTGGAAGAAAAGAAAGTTAACGTAACAACTGCCTGGCGGGGTGCATCAGCAGGATAGATGATAAATATCAAGTGACTTGAAAAACCCATTGAAGTTCCAGTAAAATTTAAATCAAAACTAGTCACTTTGTGGGAGTAGCATTATCGTGGCTTAAATCATATAAAATCTATCGGCATCACTATCAAACCTTCCGCCAAGAGAAAATGCAAACACGTACCGTATCTAGCACCTCTATCAATACATTACAAGCACGAAAACAACATGTTTGTATTATGAATCTCACTTTCATATCACTAGTGGTCATAACATAACTGTGCTGTCAGATGTACAGTAGCGGATAAGCGTCATTAACCACGACCACGAAGCTTGATTTACGCAATATGTGCTTTACAAATTAGCCGTTTAGTGTTATCTGCAAACCCGCTTCAAGCAGCCGACGCGCGACGTGCCGTATTTATTTGTACTCATAAAACTAGCCTAGAAGCGATACGAGACTTAAACTCTGACAATTAATAAAAAGATCATCATAAAAAATAAATTATGAAAGTGAGAACAAATTGCTTCGCCAAGATGTGTGTTTATAAATACGTGTCCAGAAATAATAATACGCAAAGGATTATAATTAATCCTTTTATTGCGTGTTTTATTTGAACTGGGCGTTGATGTATGGTCTTCATGCAAAGCTAACAAATGAGTTAAGATTTCATATTCACAAGCGATAGAGCTATAAAGGCCATTTTCTTATCTCTAGATACAGCAGGTTACAATGCGCGGGTACGGTTCATATAAGTCACGCTCTTAACATTTCCAGTCTCTATGACTCTTTGGAAATTATTTCACTTTCTCCGATGAATCCGATAGGTCCTCTAATGACGACTACTCATTCGTCAACTGTTGGACAGGTGCCTCATTGATTATCAGTATTAGACTCCATTAAGTGTTTAACTCGATACCATTCGCTTACCGGTTCTATGTTGTACAATTATTCAATTTAATCTCACGACTTTTTTTCCGAGTTACGACACTTGTGCAATATTTATTAATGTTGTGTTTGTTACCTGTTTTTATGTCTATGGGAACTCGTGGATTTAGTTGAACAATAGCTACCAATATTTTCAAGTCTTAGATTTCCGGTGATACGAACATATGGGATGGGATGGTAAATTAAGCGTAGCTGGTGGCTGTAAAAACTTATTATTAGCTCTATGAATTGTATATTTCCGAAGTTTATCCCAAAATCTTTGTGATTTTGCAAAGAAATTAAAGATGATGAATTCTCAATTTCTTCGTCAGACCTTCCATCGTTGCGAACCGATAACCTGACTTTCGGAAGAAATTGTTTAATACACTTTGTTTTAATCACATTTACAATTTCCCTAATACTTTCCCATAAACTCAGAATGAACATATAGTTATAACCATATACCAAACCCGACGCGATTTAAGACCTGTATTTTTTAAAAATCTGCAGGATAATTGCTACAATCGCACTGTGGACCTTGAATATATCGTAAGTACACATAAGTGTTAATTAAATACTACATGATAATAATCTGTTCTGGGTATTTTGCTGTAAATCAAGTGTATAACAAGTCGAACGCGCAAACACAAACAGTTCACAAGGACAAGTCGCGGTTATCGCGGCTACATACATATAACATTGTAAGCCAACTCTCTTTACTCAAGGCTCTCCCATTCAAAAAATAACTTCCTCAGAAAGAATCTCGCCGGGATATAAAATATTTAAGCACATTGAAAGAGACATGTATGCAACAGACAATACTAAATGCGTTGAGATACTATTTTATTTGACAAGAACATCGTCAGACAAAAGAGCGTATGTCATTCTAAATACATCGCCGAGACCGTCATTCATATCATTGTTTCAAGTCTTATTGTCGATTGAGATTTCTATAACGTATGATGCCCACGTTTTATGTTCAGCTGCTCTTTAACCTTATTCAGTAAAGTAAATCAGAGATCATCTCGTTGGCAGGGCTATCTATCATTAGATCCGAATCACGTACCAATCCGATCCTCAGTCATGCATAAATCTCAATGACCGATTCCATCCGAGACAAACACGAGCAATTAGACGAAACTTGTAATCGTTTAATCTAAAGCGAGAGATGAAAGTGGCTGATAGTTTATCTACTGGATCAAGAATCTCGATGCACGGACACTACGACTTACCTACTACATGTCATATTCTTGTCACTGAGATGCCGCATCTTAGTACGTCGTGAATGATATCGTTTCTGTACTTATTTCATTTCATCATTACGCTTAATTAAATACGCTTCGGGTACTCCGATTAGGTTAGAATGATGAACATGTACGGTAAATATTAATAGATCAGCTTTATGGAACAGGTTATCTGCAGTGGTCCGTACGTCACTGGCTGTCCGCTCGGGGCGTGCTATCATAGCATCGCGTACATCATCGCAATTTTACACAGTATCCTGTCCGATTACATCTAAAGCTTTCACCCGCCTCGTCGATTGCTGATTCATTAAATTCTTTAATTGACGTTAAATATCGCGATGATTGCGAGGGGTCATTCGTTCTTGACCTCACTTTTTTGAATTAGTGACAATGCTTTTATAGCTATTGTGGATTTAATACTTTCTTTGTCGAGTGGTTATTGAATAGATGTTATTTATCTTTAAGCCATTAATTCATTGATTATTCTTTCATTACAAAATTTATTCTCTTCATAATTCTAGTAACCACTCGTGAATCAATATTGTTGAAGTAGATGAAGATAGACTGTTTTATAAATACCAGACGAGAATTTCTCGTAGCGACAGCATTAACATGGTTCCGCTACACCTGCACAGCGCACAGCGCTGCATAGGAATCTACGACGGAGCAGATAGCGATCGCTACCCTCGACTCGGCCGCTCCACTGTGGCAAGCGGAACGTTGGCGCCACTAATGCGATCAAGGGATCCGATTTATTAGTCATATCTCAGCATCGACCGATACACCTGTACGTGCCCGATTTAATGCCACAGTGGAACAACTAAGGAAATATTTTATTGCCTATTGCGTAACTACCATGCTTACCTACTACTAGTCACTTGGAACCATTCGTTCCTAACCGTCTACTTAGTAAATTGTAACATATTTATTTATTGACGTGCTCTTGAACTTGATCGCGTTATCAGTAGTTGTAGATCTGTCCGATTATTTTCAGCTCTGCCGGCTCAGTAGCGGTCTGTCAAATATAGTTTGTATAACGTCTGTAGTGGATTCCAATGCGTAATTTCTCCGAGACCTTGAAATTGTACTTGTTGCTTTCACATGTAGCGGACTTGTAACGTCACATTCGTCTTTGCGATAGGTTTTATCGGTAGATCGGACGTGGTGCGGGAGCGCTCCGACATGGAAGGTCGAGTCGTGGTGAAACTCTCTCCGGCCATTGACTACCCTGTCCGATCAATATAAGTTGGACGCGGGCGAGTCTTATCCGACGCAGACCGATGTGACACCCGGACACTTCGCCATTGAAAACGGAAACTCATTAGAGCTTTTAACGACATGTATACGAGGTGCAACACATTGCGATCGATTTGACGCTATCGCAGCATTATGATCTACGAAAGCGTCCGACGACGTCTGTACTCATTCGCTTTCCAACGCTAAAGAATATATCAACACAGACGGGATCGATTTTACGACACAGCCTGGAATGGTGTTCTGGTAATAGAACAGCCGGTGAAATATGTATGTGTTGCACCTTGTAGCAGTCTGCTTTAGAAGATGTACGACCTGGATTGTACAAAAAAATTGTTATCTAGGATGTTCAATGTTTCAAATTTTGTAGTATTACGGCCGTGTGTGTGTGACCTTGTTGTTTCTATAAGAGTGTAGTAGTCACAGCGTGTGAAATACGTGTCTCAAACTTCTTACTAAAAAATAAGTTCAGTTCTGCCGTCCATAAGCTTTGAAAGAGCTTTTTTTGTCTTGAAGCTTTTGTAAAGATTTAAAAAGCTCTGATCTTTTCAGTATATAGATGAGGTAATGAATGGTATAAGGTATTATTTAAACAAAGTAAATATCGTATAAAAATGATTTATAATGAGATAACTGTAGACCTTTACAGAGGCACACAAACTTATATTCTTCCATAGTTCATTCCTTATTTACAATATTTATGCTTAAAGTTCATCGTAATTCTAATGCGAGGTGTATTACCGTATCTTTTTATAATTACAAATAAAATCAGGTGTATTACATAAATCATTTTCAATTAATGGCTGACATTCATTCCAATATTCATCGTCTATATTAATAACAACTTCCGTCTCCATATTCACAAATGGAGATGTTGTGTAGGATACCTACACAAACGTATACAGGGTGTAAACAGACTCTTCACGAAGCCGCTAGCCGGTAACCAAGCATTATGTACATAAAACTAAGTAACTTTACGCAAAAATTAGTGCTGGGAAACGACTTTTTTTTTTTGGGGTGAATAATCACGTTTTACGGTAGAACGCAATGTAACGCACTCAAAACATTGTGCTGATGGATGGATTGAATAATACGGGGGTCGTGAAGGTGTCTTAAGTAAAAAAAAATCATTAAAAACATGTATTTTAAAAAAAAAACTTGTGAAAAAGTTGGACCCCCAATATCTCCGTAACTAGAAGGTTCCCAGGTATGGTCTAGAACAAAAAAATGATCGCAATGATGGGGAGAACAAGTGCCTTTCGGCTTCGTTAAGAGTCTGTTTACACCCTTTATAACATGATTGCCTTACAAGTACGATATAACTAAACTATATTTAATTATTTACAAAACAGTCTGGGGGATTTATAAAGTACGTGTTAAAAATAATTATATAATAATTTAAATGCTGAGCGATGGTCGTTTCTTTCGAACACTTTTACTGTTTTTCCCGAATATTGTGCCAATTACCTGAAAACAAAAATGGTTGTTAAAATAGAGTTTATAACTTTTAATTTGGTTTTGTGTGGGTCCAATTAAAAATGTGCTGATGTTGCATTAACGATACCGGGAAGACCAAACACCCGAACGAGTGATGCAAGGGAGACACTTCTGGCTGCATTTTGAAAGATCCAGAGGCACCAACACCATGCCCACACTTATGCCTTTGACTTATGCATTGAAAGAATTAAACAAGTAAGGGGGCAAGATAGTAGGATAGTTAGTTATAGAATAAGCTTCTCCGAACTCACCTTAGATACGGAGTAGGCAGCGAGCTTGCGCCTGGGCGCGGGCAACAACAGCGCTAGCGCGCGCGCCTCTCGCAGCAGCGCGTGGAAGGCAAGAGCGGCGCCCGCGCACGACTCCGCCGCCGACACCTCGTAGAACTGACAGCCAAATCTCAGCGACAGTTCTTGACCCTCTTCTGCATGGACCTCCCTAATTAATCAAAAATAATTGTAAGTGTGTGTAAGACTTTAAATTCGGCTTGCCAAGTGCCAATCACACATAGACACCTGCCTGTATTGACAGAGATTAATTAATCATTACCGAGTATTCGAAAATTGATTTGTGATAGATATCAGAGTCACGGATTTCATTCACCACTATGGTATCAATTGGTAGCACGTGGACCGCAATAATCAAAGCAGACACTAATAAGTAAAACCGAAAGTTAAAACAGTAAGATTCATACCTGGCGTGTTCGAGGTCACGTTTGTTCCCCAAGAGGGTGACGGCGGCACAGCCGGGCAGCCGGGTGCGTTCCAATAAGGACAATAGTTCGGCAGCAGCGAGAAACGAGCGACGCTCGCACACAGAGTAGACCACGGCGAACGCGTCGCCCCATCGGACGTGCTCTGCTAGGCATCCGCGGATCTACAAAGAAACATATGTCTATTAGGAACATGGAACACTAACTACTGCAGGATGAAGAATATAGTAATCCAGGCTCCGTTCTCACCGAGTTGATACACGGATATTTGAAAGGGATACATCCAGATGTACACTTATTATAAAACTTACATGCGGATGTGATTGGGTTACGAGGCTCTACGGTAACTTACGCATTCATGCAGTTTTGGAGGTTATATCTTAATTTTGTATAGTACATTTAATGCTAGGCTGTTAATAGTGAACGCAAGACCCCAAACCGTAGCATCGAACGATACACGTTGATTACAAGTGGGTTCAATAGGCTAGGCCTAGGTAACAGATGCGAAACGGTTCTGCGTTGCATAAGCATGTACCTATATTAATTAAGTTCCTGTTGTAGTAATACTAAAGAAACGAAAAGGTGTAAAATAAACTAAAAGTTACGAAAACCTTGTTCAGACACAACTAGGTAAGTAAATTCAGAAAGCATTTCTAGTTTATTTGGGTATAAAAGCATAGTCCCAAGAATAATGCATGGTATTTAATCCCTATTGCGCTCGATAAATCTCAATGCAAAATAAATGTTCACCTCGAGCCCGAGAATAAGGAATAGCTAAAATTGTAAATAAAGTCAGTGAACTTAACTTATAATTGTAAATAAAGTCGCGAGCCACAACTGGTACTCAGAATGTGGTATCGGGGCCACTCGCTACACCGAATAAAATCACCGGTTGCGCAATAATACGAAGTATCCAATCTATTCTGTTCTTTTAGTTCCGTTATCGATGCGTTTAATAAACATCATCGTTGTTAAGGAAATAAAACTGGTTTAAGAATCACTGCCCGCCTATTCAACAACAATAAAAGCATAACAATTATGTAACACGAATTCCCCCGTGTATTCTATCGCAGCGTAGTTCGAACGTAGGATTTCGCCCGCAGCCACACCGATGCAGCAACGGCAACGATCGCATCTGATAAGCCGATACAAGCCACATAAACTTCGTCTAATTAAATTGTACTGCGGCCATCAGCCGCTAGTCCGCTACCAGCACAGCCCACAGTAGATTAACATCTCCATTGTTTAATGGTAAATTAAGTTTGACCGTCTATCTCTACGTTTGCTATTCGAGCTTCGAGTTTTAATCTTATCAACGACGTCGAGCCTTTTGTTTGCAGTGACTGATATTTTAGTGTTAACGCTAAAAGCAACATTGTTCAGACTCGTTACTTACCGCGCAATTAGATGTATCTAGTATTTCAACTTCTGAAACGGCACCGTCGAAAGCCACTCTGTGCTGATAAAGGAAATCTGAAACAAGAAGGTACGCTATAGAAATGTGCATAACGATTGCTTTTGTACTGATATTGTTGTCATCACTCGATAACGACAGCATTTCCTATGGCAACGAGTACTGAAAGCAGTTTTCTTAACATTTTAATTCACGTCCTGAGAAAGACGGCGCCCAGCTGACGCAAACACGTCATATTTAAGGTCGGAAGGAAGCAGACATTTTAATTTAAATACATAATACATTCCACTACTGTAATAAATGACAGACATGATTGAATTTTTCGTAAATTAACCAACACTTGACGTCACTTAAATGTCAGTTCGATAGTTTATTGAATTTACCAACATCATCATAATAATATTAAGATACACCTTAACAATTATTTTAAATACAATGATCAGAAAGCGATAAACATTTTTTTATTATGATAGTAATGATTCATCGAGTGAACTTTACTAACCTCCTGTCGAGCTATATTCTCCGATGTAGCGTTTTGTTAGATAACGCACGACCACCGCTGCAACAAAAAGAGAACCAAATGAATAACATTGTTAGAAGCACGCCTTCATCATAGACATATTGTAAATAGGCGAACAATTAAGAGGTCGTCACTCCCAACTTTCTAGAAGCGAGTGGATCAAACACTGATTAGTCCTTTCACTCCTGGAATTTCTATGAAAGGGTTGTACACAATACAAACAGTTATCAACAACAATGACAAGGCAAGTTGCGTGAATAAAGTCGGTTCGTCGGTCGTAAGCTACCGACGAAATGAAGTGTGGAGAATCCTGCAGCCCATCAAAAGGAACTAGTGGCGCTATTCAACAAGCTGATTGCTTGTCCGGCCGCCTCGGACGTGAGATTACGTTCGTACTTCACCCTTTGAAGTGTAATCGTTATAGCAGTTCCTATCATTTGGATGATGAAAACAAGTAATTTAAATTCTGAACACGTAACTTAAGGTGCCAAACATAAATGTACAAATCATGACATATTACCTACCTAGTGCTCATTGTGTAGTGGTCGTTAAGTATGTAGGTAGTCAACGTTAATGCATAGTTTCATGGTCGGGCACTAATAAGGTACTAATGCACTCATGTCTGATTTTAAGATATAGCCACAAATCAAACAACATCTAATCAAGATTATACTAGACATAAGCAAAACACAAAAGCCATGTATTTAATTCTAGATAGTCATCTGTTTTCGTAACAAATACTAATTAACATTCCATCACAAGAATCGTTTACAACATCACCGTATGGATAGTACTCCCGAATGAGTTATCGCCGTTACGATTTGTGTCAGAATCTTGACCCAAGCCAGTTACACAAGCGTCCACAATGCTTTTATGCAACTGCAGCACGTTGTCGCATGACAATGGACTTGGAATGCATTCCGTACGCATTCTGGCGCAGACGGTTAAGGCTAGGATAGGAAATCTATTACCTTACAATACTATGCCGTTCCCGCTGACGATGTCAACAACTATAAGGAAATAATTGTGCTTTCTTACTTTAAAAGGAAAGCACTGCGTAGTCCTCTCTGATTCAATTAATTTTCGATTTCCATGGAATTCTTTAGAAATCTTTTTGAGTTTATGCAAACTGGCCATTCGGAATTTCTTTTTTAAACAACTAAACTTTTGAAGCTCAACAAAAAGGAAAAAAATACACGGGTTCATAATAAAGTTACACTCACACAGCGTCCGTGTATGATGACATTAATAATTGAGAAAGAAGATCGATATCTCCGATATTTGATTGAAGACCGGCAGCAGATAAAACATCGTCACGTCAATAAAGCAGCGTGCAATAAAACCTTTTCCAGCGTTGTTGATAAAAATTACAACACACCTCAATATAGCGTAGTTTATGAAACACGATCGAAATTCCTCACTCTCATTTTTCCTTTCGATTTTTTCCTCGTGTGCATTGAGTATTAAATGCATTACTTTCTCTGCGATCCGATTACGTACATAATCATCAAGTGATAACGTTTCATCGATCCACTTTTAACTGAAATATGCGGAATTCAATTATAATGCAGTTTTATGTTCGACTTGTGGAACCCTTGGCATGCTACCAGAGCAATTTACGTTCTTCTGGATTTTACGACTTACTTTATATAGACATTTAATAGGACTACCAGTATTTTATGCATTGCGTAAATTATCATTTTGTTGATTCCCCTTAATAAGATTTTTTTACCACCTCATTCATCTATCGTATTTAATGGAGTCTGAAAAATAACTGATGCGTCAGTACCACCAATGACCAATGACCAATGACTTATGTCCAATCATCCACATTTAAACAAACATGCATGTTCCGCATTTTATGGTCCAGACTAAATCCACAAAAACACATTCATCAAAAATTGTTTGTAAAAGCACATCTGTCCATTATGGTAATAACCGCACGTACCGTACAGCACCAAAAAATAGTAACTCACAAAAGGAATATACATAATTCCGAAACGATTTACCATCAATTTACTTGTAATAAATTAACCTCGCTTATTGTGGAGGATCAAAAAATGATTAACGAATCTTCTCTGACGAGATTCCAATAAAAAATTACATCAAATTATAATCATCGAGGCATATAAGACAAATTACTGTGATCAAACAACACGGCACCACGTGGGTTGATAGATCGAACGTTATCTACAAGAACAATGGATGTAGCTATCGACAGGAATCTTTAGGGTAATTAATAGATTACTGAACACATCGATCATGGGTCGAACTGACCATCATGGACTCCAATAGCAACCATTATTACTTTGATTTGGTTTCCTTTGATACCGGTCTAACTTATTGGGCAGTCATGGCAATAATTGTGACATCAATGCCAGATGTTGTGGCGCAACTTGGGGAGCTCTAGAAGTATGACTGATTGGACTGCACTAGGTTGAATTGGCTAATTGAATGACGTCAAGAATCAGTAACGTTCCAAGTCTTACGGACCAGATAAAGTTATTGAAAGCTGAATCTGCTTCGAACTTTGCAAACATTTCTAAGGAATCTTCAATGTTTTTTTCTTTGTTCACATTATGAATGTCTTCTGGTAACTTCTCATTTGTTATGACAATGTTTTAAGTGTTTTTATTATGAGTATACCTTTCTGATCGACTTTCCATTAAGAAAAATATAGGTATGCCAATACGTAAATCTTTAAAACTTTCTTTGTCTTTAATAAGTTTTGTCACCTATGGTATCTCTATTAATATGAATTGATTGCCTACAACTTTTTATGAACGGTGGATGGAGTTGTAGTTATTCTCGTTTATTACTTGCATTTAAAAAGGGATTATTCAAATGTCGCTACGTTGTGATCCTAAAGTTTACTAAGGATCCTTAAATAAGTTACGGCTTTTAAAATTATGTCTTCAAACTCATGTCAAAAAAATTATGTAGAATCTCAACCAAATGGACACATTACAAGTGAATATGTCAGAATCCGCGAAGTAACATGTCCACGATGCTTCAATACTTTCTCGCTGCACTCATTCATCATGCCGTGAGAAGGTCGTCGCACGATGCCGCGGAGCACTGCGCCCGCGCCGCCTTACGACGTATTCGACGGTTTGACCACACTATTAAAGCTCATACCAGTGGTTGTTAACATCCCATTTTGGCACCTTCGCGACAAAAAATACATACACGCAGACCTTTTACAAAATGCAATCTTTCATATACCATCAAAACCCCGTGGCTCCTTTCCAAATTAAAGTTCGTTGCTCTCCGAACACAATTAATTTCAGACAAAAAATCGGACGCACGTTGACATGTAGCAGTCTGCGTTGCACGTGTTAATTGAAATATTTTATTGACTCAACATATAATTAATATTTTTAGTGTTTCGATTTTTACAGTCGGATAACCACAGGGTGCGAAGATACTTATCATATTTTTGAACGAAGTATTAACATGACCCAGATAGTCTGGAACAATATTAAGTGCAGGGTAACGCTGCGACTTCTTGGTAACGGAATTCACTATAATGCGAAAATAAATGGGCTCATGAGGAATGAGTCTCGTGAATAATGTCAGTACTAAAAGGTTGAATGAGTAGGTAATGATCCCGAGGGCATTTAACGACGACGTGAACGGCGTATCCGTGACAGACAAGCGATACTCCCACGGGGCCGTCCGTGGACAGGATCTACATTGAAACAATTTCGCATGTCGGGCCGGCTCGCTCCCGTCTGTAATGAATTGCAGACGCATGCGTCTCGGAGCCGTCGCAGCCGGTCCGTCAGCCGTCGGCCGGCCGACAATTAGGGCGGTGCAATTACAACCAGTAGGCGGCGAGTCGGCCGGTGGGTCAGCGGCGCGATTTCCCGACAACTGCGACGCCTGGCGCCACCAGACGACGTTGTGTAACTCTTAAACGTCCGATCAACCATTAACGCTGCCGTCGAGGTCGTTGCTCTACACATGTATATCACACGCCAATACCCATGTTTGTAAAGCAGAATTAATCAGCCATGATCGTTCGTGAATCACCGACAAATTGAGTCAAGCCATATTACAACCAGTCTAAGTTGTTGAGACTCACGCTACTGCTACTCAATTCCCGACTTTTCGCGTAGCATATTTTGGTAAAGCTTTAATAACGTATGCACCCGCCAACAATATTTTTCATGATATTGAGGCTAAACAAATATTTAAAAGATCGTGGATTTTAGCTTATCAGAAAGTTTGTAGATAATCCAATCTAGCAAGGAAGCTGGCGCATGTCAGCTACATAATTAAGATATGATAGAAGAAGAATTAATTCTTTCACATGTCCCTTTGCAGTTATAAAACTTATATTGCAGTCAATCAAAATGAGCTTAAACTTAACGTGCAGAAATGGCTCTACAGATTATTAAGGCTGGATGTTCCGTTCAATTTTTGTCTAATGCTAAAACGTACATGGAGCAGAATTATCTAAATTCATTGTCCATGAAAGATGTAGAAGATTTTTGTAAAACATTTACAAATTCTGGTAATAGGTACCAGCTAAACTTAAATTCTGAAACCATAGTACTTACCTATTTGGAAAATTACCTAATTGTAAAATCATAAAGAAAATCTAACAATTTGCGGAAAAAATTACTTTGAACAGATCGATTAGATAAATAGATAATTTACCTAGATTATCGATAATTGCTGAAATTGTTGAACGTTTGCAGGGCGCTTAAACATCGTCAGTTAGATTGTAGACTGAGTATCAAGCAAATAAAATTAAACGATACTTCAGATAAAACAATGCATTAGCAAATCTGATCTGTTAACACTATAAAACATTGACACAAAGGTATGCCATTGAATAGTTTGTCATGATAAGAGGCGAGCAATTAAATGTAAACTCTATCATGGCTTAGCATATCTGGTACAATTTGCAATGTAAACAAGTATGCAGGTGTATAATTATTATAAACAATGTAGATACGTTGTCCTTCATGCATAAAATGCTTTGTCTAGAAATGTGTCTAAGCTTTATCTAGTAGGACAAATTAACATTAAATGTAAATAGGTACCTTTATTTTGACATAATCCGATCAACTCATCATTATTGCCATACATAGTGTTTTAGACATCCAGAAAAATTATAAAAAGGTATTGTGATGTTGATTAAATATAAAATATTTCCTTATTTATACAATCGACTGTTAAAAACGATTGTAAATATAATTACTTTTAAAATGGTCGTTTTAAAATAACGCTTTGATTATGACTGTAATTTCCTTTCCCGTTATGTAATAACCACACAAAAAAATCCTTTTGACAGACTGAAATTACAGGTTCTGCACCTCAAATTCGCACTCAGTTGACTTTAATAACGTATCCCTTATTTTATTACTGATGATAATAACAAATATTAACTGCATCAGATAAAACTTTTCATTTTATAAAATGAACGCTCTTTGTTTATAAATTGGCCCCATATTCGAAAAACAGTAAAATAATTAAAAGGCTTTTACCGTTATTTTTAAAACTTTTAAGTGACCTCCTTGAATTTTTAACGTTAAATGCGCAATTCTTGTCAACGCAGTGACAATTTTATCACTTGTTTAAACTTATGAAAACATATTTTATATTTTCATTGAATTAAATTATGCTGAGTGGTAGTTTAAAAAATCTAGGATTTGAAATGTAAGACTTGTATTAAACAATATAAACAAGCACACAAAAATCGATGGATCAAAATGCGATACTTCAAAATCGTAAACTCATTGCTAAAAAAACATGGTAATCATAAGTAACGGATGTGAAATGTGCATGCTCTACTAACCAGACTTGCCGCTCCGCGGGCTCCCTAGCACCACCACCCTTATACGATTCACAGTCATCTTCATTTGGGCAGAGTTTATTTTTACACTTTTATTCCAAGAAAATTCTTTAACCGGACATGATGGTAGCAGTGTCCAGCAACCACATCAGTTTATGATCACAGTTGATATTTGCAACACGGTACTCGATATCGCACCAATCGATGTGAGTTATCGTAAATATGATCGAGAGATAGATTTCACAGAGTTGCTCACGGCCGCAAGCTCGACCGAATGCCGCGAAGTTTCCCGCGCGACTGCCGGCGTCTCTAGCCGGTGCTTGGATCAAAAGCGCGTGCGCAGCCTCCGTTCCAACCTCCGAACTAGTCGAGTATGCATACGTTGGAATTTGTACTTCGTCCATACATCCTACCTAATTAAATATGCATAACGTTGGACCGACGCCAATATTATCGATGTTTCGGATATCGGCGATGAAATAAAATAAATATTTTCAGAATATTTGAACTGTAGGCAAGAAAAAATGAAAATATTAGCTATTCCTATTTCTGAATAAGGAAAATTGGACGAAAATCGCTCAACTCGATCCAGAATACGCACGTCTGCGACACGTCAAGGTGAGAGCAATGCAGACGTTCAGTGCAATAAATTCGTTTGTGCTGAGACATAATTGGATCCGCCCCGCCCACGGCCAGCTACCCTGCTTCCTTTATGCCACATAGCTACTCCACTTTGGAAGTTAGAAACATAATTAAGAAACAATTTTATTAAAATAAATTCAGAAGGAAAGTGGAGCAAATCTTGATTGATGATTACCTCTCTCACATGACAGATCTTAATGAGTAGAAGATTTCCTTATTTAGACGTCTCAAACTTCACTAGCACGTTATGATCTAAAGGTATTATTATTAGTGTTTAAACAGGTTATCTGCCAAAAGTAGATCAAATACCAAAGGAAGGTGAAAACCATCCATTGAACTATTTTTATGATTTCTAAACGAATCTCGGTGAATCAACATAGCTTAATGTCCTCTATCTAGCTCTATCTAGCAACTTTGAATGAAAACCAAATTATCAATTATAGAACTAAGTATTATTCAGAACCAAGTCAGTCTTACCAAGGGGTATCGTATTACCCAGTACTAACTGGGTTATGGAGGTGAGATAGGCAGTCGCTCCATGTAAAATACTGGTATACAGCTGCATTCGGTTAGACTGGAAGCCAACCCAAACATAGTTGGGAAAAGGCTAGGCAGATGATGATTCAGTAACCACCTAAAACCTAATTGGTAGAAAAAAAAATATTTTATTCCTTCGAGATGCTAGGCTCCAACTAACAAATGGACATCCATGGATGAGGCATTTCATTCTAACGCCTCACTGCTACTGGTAGCAGTTACTAACGTTAATAGATTTAATTCCACACGCATACATAAAAGTAAAACCCAATGAATTACTTGTCAGTCTTCATTAGCGATCTCACAATATGTGAGTATACTTTCGAAAATAGAAGAAAATGCATTTGCATAGAAGTTAGTTCGCTCCGTGGATTTCTCTACTCATTAAGGAAGGTTGTGATGTAGAAAAAAAACGCGCACCGTGTCAACTCAACGCAAATTGATCGTTACCCGAGAACAACTTCCTCAAACATGCCACCTTACCGTATTTATGCAATCGGCGTCAAGCCACTAATAGACAACTCTTTAATTTAGATACTAAGATAGCATCATTAACACGCAGTTTAGCACCCAACCATCATATTATTTATGGAGGCTCATACCAACATAGCTTGGAAAGGAGCGCAAAACATCGTAAATCGATTACTCCAGTATATTGAGATTACCACATTTGCATGAAAATTATTGCCTTTGTTAACATACTAAATGCGTTTTACCATAATAACAAATTGGTCAGCTGAACTGCAACAAAGCGGCGCGGACGCACAAGCGGATCATAATTTTGATTAATTTGTTACAACAGTATCGCCACGCTGTAACACGCGACTCTCGATATTATTTCCAATATTCAATTAAGCGCGTTCTAATTAAATTACTTATCAACTGCTTGGGTAACGATGTAAATAAGCATTTATTTATTTAGTCGTGAGCTAGACATTTCGCAAGGCGACTCGCGTGTCAAAACTAGTTTGTTAATGGGCCCAACAATAGCAACACTGTTCTGTTCACACTTGCCTATTAAACGATTCATATCTCCTCTTTAGAGCGGTGTGCGAAGTTACAAAACAAATACAGGGGTTTCTTACTGCCGGAGATGAAAAATCTAACGGCATATTTCTCAGGATTGCCAAACCATACCGAAAACAATTGTTATTAAATAACACAACATATTAGGTATGAGATTCACACAGGTTAATATGTACTTCGAGTAAGTATCATTAATCACTCCAGAGTCTATTGTAACTGGAGTATTTCAATGTGTGGAACATTCATGAATGGTTAGTTAGAACATAAACTTGGAGGCATGTATATGATGTTGCATTTCTAGAACAATACGATAGAACACTCGTAAAATTAACTATCTCCACATAGATCAAGTCCCTACTAACGGCCACTTTTCTTTACCGTTTATGATGCCTTGGTTAACATTAACCAAGGCATCATAAACGGTAAAGAAAACGTACCAAAAAAATAAAACCATTTACTTTTTCTTACAAAGAAAAGTAGGTTGTACCCAGAAACAAACTAACATTGATAAACGACATTGATCACAATCACAGCAAGCGAAAACGCGTCCGGACACCTTTGGGACCGTTACAAAGGTCCTTTGGTATGTATCACAATTCACAAAGTTGATAAAATACAAAGTTCACACGGCGAGACGGAGAGACGACTCAAGCACCCAACGGCCCAACACAGCCATTAAATAAAACCCAAATATGTACCAACAGCCTCAGATGGGGTCACCCGATTGCCAACACTTTGTATTTTGGCCCTCCTGAACCACTAATTAAAAAATATTAACTCTTCAATGTTGGCAAATCCTGTCCTTTCATCTTTTCGATTCTTTTATGGGGCTGTTAATTGTGCAAATAATAGAAATAGAGCAGGTTGATAATGAGAAATAAGGCAATTTAAAGCAATCATTGGTTTAATTAAGATCCAGTGGCCTTTCATTTTACAAACGTAACTCTTGCGCGAATCATTAAATAAAGAAGTTATTTTTAAACTCGACCTTCGTCGCACCATATACATTTTTAAACTAATTACGTTTAAGTTTACGTTTAAGTGTAGGATGATCATGCTATATCGGCCAACAAACAACACTAAAATTACTTTCAACAATCCTGCGGCCATGAGCTGGAACAACAGAACATGGATGGAACGACAGAAGGACCAAAAACTTGAAATTTACAAAGATCCTCATAAAGCTTAATAATGAAACTTGCGTGAACGACCCAATTAATTTTATTAATAGTTTCTACATGGCGCCGAATATTTTTTGTCATATCATACCGAGAAGGAATAATAAAGACTACGATAAATTCCAACATATCGCCCCCTGAGTTTTGAAACCGTTATTTTCTTGAGTTAACGACGGCTATCGACCGAATTCGCCAAAATTCACTCAATTTCGTTATCGACTTAAGCAGTTATATAAACTGTTAACGTATGTAATGTAATGATATGGATGATTTTATTGTTATTTTCGTTTGTTTCTCGATAAAGACATTTAAAAGACTTGGTGAAGTTGACCGTCGACACCTCGTAGCGCCCGCCGCCAGGCGGCCACGTGTGCGCGACGCGGCCCGTCCACAGTCCACACGTCCACACCTCGTGGATTTCACCGTCCAAGCTCGACCGTTATGTAATATTATCAATATAATAATAAATATTAAAGTAACATCGGTTGCTCCACACATTATCGGACACAAAGAAATAAGTGTGTCATTAATAAATAATCCGCTGTCTCGCGTCTAAGATAAAATTCCTACGCAATTCGCGAGAGTTACGAGAATAACGTTGTGTCGTTTAGAATACACAGAGTAATCAGTGTGGTATTTTACGATTAGATTAAATTCTGCATTCCTGCGAGTACAATGGAATTTTTTACTAATGACATAAATTTTAAAAAAGACAACTGGAGCATTGCAAAATCAATCCTCATGACCCGTATTTGAAATACCATCAGCCAACTATAGAAACATAACAGTTAACCAACGAACGAATACAGAAGCTCAGAAGAGATCAATTAACAGTGTAGCTGTGCCATTTACGTCTAGTCGATCGTTTTATACGATGCGATGGTTCGTGAAGGTGCAACCAGGCGGTGATGTCCAGACAACGGTGAAAGCATGGATTGCCATAATAAATATTACTGGCTGCAATAAACAGCCGATCTAAATAAATGAACCTATAAAACGCGTGCAATCGTTCGCGAAACATTTGAACAAAGAAGATTTGAACGATATGAATGGCGTATTAAAAACAAACTAATTTGGGCTGTACTCCCGCAAAAAGAATAAGTATAAATGTTTATGTATTTTCTGTTTATTTGATTCTTTCATTAATTCTGCTTGACCTCATTTGCAGATGTTGATTAGTTCATTTAAAATAATTTCGTCAGATTCAATACTACCTATATCCTAAAATGATTCTGAATTTTCTTATTCCTCGTCAAATGACCTACAGAGTTGAATGCACTAGCTTTACAAGCCATAAAATCTAGCAATTTGACAAGATTGACGCCAACCCGTCTGATCTGATTAACTCCTCCGCACAAAAACAAGTATGTTCGTCTATCATCAAAATGATTACAGTGTTCAATTCAAGCCCGTTTATTACGTATAATTTAGACTGCAATTACTCTTGATTGAAATAGAGAACTGATACTATATTAAAATTCTACGAGATTTTTGCTATTTATAAATTCTTTTACTATATTATGTTCCTATAGTAACTAAGTACACCTATACTTTTACGTATATCCTTGCCGTGAAGTCCGTATTGTCAGGAATTGTCTTGTCCAGCCTTATTGTATGTACAGACGCCAGCAGTTCAAGCTACCCGAAACTGTCAGATTTTTCCAATCAACCTTGAACCTAATGCTTTAGAGATAAAGTTGAAAATTTATTAAAGAAATTTGATAGATTGTAGTAGTTTGATGCGCTGGCGTCTGTATATTCAATGATTATATATCAGGAGTATTATAACTGGCGAAATGTAAGTATTAAGGAACTATTAGGCACACCTCTGCCTTCGGGAATTACAGTTTATGTTATTAATTACGAATTTTGATATGTACCTAGTGTCATCTTTTTAAATGTCCTGAGGAGCTACCGACTGTAGTTTTCCAAACCTTATAATTTGATTTTATTTTAATTTTGAAATTGTAGAGCCTATTACGTAGGCCCGACGCAATAATTGCTTTTTTTGGGATTCGGCCTCTTTTTTTGGTATTGGTTGAGGGGCTATCTCAACAAATGCCTTTCCAGGGAACCTTACCTTGAACAGGTCAATTGCGATAGGTGAGTACGTAACATGTAGGTACAGCCAAGTTCAAATACGGGATAACGTATGCAGGTAAAAGTAGGTCAAAGGAGAGTTGTTACATGATTTGTGTGCTGTACCAACGAAACGGTAAGTACATTAAATGCGAAGAAACCTCGTCATCATATTTGGAACACAAATAATAAAAATAAACGAAGCCCGGATTTCAGTACGAGTTTTCTCCACATTGCAGACGACGGCAATTCATAAAGATAACGTATTGAAATGCGATTAACAGTTAACGTAATGCCTTTGGACGATGTAAAAACTCACGAGTATTTTCAATGATAAAACATTATTTACGCTTTAATAAATCCCGACGTCTTCAAACTCAGATAAATGGATTACCGAGAGGTTAATGTGAAATGGTTCTTTATAGGTGATACATTAAGTTGGGGAAAAGGCTATCTGATGCTGTATCTTGTTAGGTAAATAAATACCTTTAACCCAAAACCGTCATCGTAGGCACGGAACAGCCCGCAAACTGATGGCCCGTGGATATATTGTCCTGCTCTTTAACAATTTCACTAGCCAATGAACCGTTTAAAGCTATAGAAGTCTCCGGCGTACACGACAACAGCATTGTAACTGTTTATCTTAAGATGGACAGAACGCGATTGCATCCTTCCTTACAAGTCTTTTAAATGGGTGTTACTTTTTACATGGCTCTTTACTGGGACCTGTACCGTAAGTGTTTTTCATGGTTAATAACAACAACATCAACAATGAACCAACAACAACAATGGTTAACTAGCTGAATATGAGTGGTTTTTAATAACTAATTTTGTTTTATTGCGGTTTACAAGAGAGGATTGTAATGAGGGGCATAACTTTGTCCATGATCATAATGAAGGAGGTCCTTGACCTGTTGTTGATGAAGCTTAAACCAAGATAGCAAATGCTTTGGTTTTAAAGGTCTTATTACAACAACGGAAATCTACTGTATCAATGCCATGGCAAAATACAAGAACTTATCAAGAATATAGTGATCAGCTCCCGCGCTCAGAGCCTCCATGGTATTTACCTACCCCTTCGAATTATGAATATTGTTTCAAATTGAATTATTTTATTAGAATTTAAAAATTGGATATCCATAACATAAACTTATACAATTTGGTTTCTAGCAACTAAGTTTCACAATATGAACCCAACAACGATCTAACATTTTGATTCCTAGCTATTGAAATTATTAGTTTGATGGCAGCTTTCCTTAGAATATGTCCGTAACAATTTGTTGTGGATAAACAATAAGTCGTGAGGAGTCACTCCCTCCGCCTCCCGATAGCGGGATCCGCGACGAGTAGGTATCCAATTTATAACCTAACTGTGATCTTTACAATACCTATTGGACAAGTTTACAACATTCGACGTCGACAATCAACTACTGCTGTGAACAATAGTTCAAAAAAAGACTTTTCCCTATGTGGCGAAACTAAAAACAGACATTCGATATCTTTAACCCTGTACGTACAAACAGCGGTATTGTGCAACCATTTTGCAACACCATTTAATAAGAGGTTTTAATTAATCAACGCCCTAATCCAGTCACAACTATTGTGACTCAAACTCAAACATTGATAACCTTGACACCGCTGGTTGCGACTACCATCCGTGAAACGAAAAAAATGCAGGCGCTGTAACAACTTCTAAAGATTCGGCACTTCGGCTTCACAAAAAAATTTTACCATCAAAAATGGCGGCTGCAAAATAGAGGTTGTCTTGAAAATGACAGTTGGTGTTTGACATTACGGTCATACGGTGTCGAAAAGCGTTGTTTGTGGGCTTTACTTGTCGGTACTGCTTTCTTAAGATTCAGTCAAGCTGGTACAGACAAATTGCGGAAGCGGCTATGGACACCGAGGTCTGACAGATAATTTATTGAAACGTACGGTATAACCGACCCTTTAAAACCTAATCTTAAGTTCGACTAAAAGTATGCGTTTAGCAAAATGAAAATCGGTGACAACAAAGTGTACAAGTACAAACAAACAATATAAAGCACCTGTAAGGCCTGAGGACGATCAGTACACGCTCACCTGCCGTGATTTATACGCTAAGCCCGCCATTGTCCTGTCGCGGCCGGCTAGCGGAAACTTATGAACTATCTAACCTCAAATGTCTTATGAACGAAACACTCTACATGTGTACACAATTATTTATTTATTTATCTGGAACTTATATCTTTATTGGGAGCGACAGCAGTATTTGCTATTGTAGCTTGAAATGTTAATGATTAAGCTGATCCAATATTTCAGTCTTCGAAATGATATGAATTTAAGCCTGACCGGTTTATAATGTGGACTGTTTTTGTAGTAGGTATCTATAATTTTCTACTCTTTTAATGTCTTACAAAAAAACATTTTAGCAAGTCATAGTTTGCATGTGGTAGGTAATCCGCATAGGTATCCCTAAGTACCTATAGATCCCCGTTTTTATAGTGCAGTAAAAATCCAGATGTTATATGTGATCACATAATGGTACCTAACGTATAGATATAATCCTTAAGCTCACGTAATAACTGATCGCTCAATTTATTTACTCAAAGCTGGCTCTATGCTCAAGACTTAATACACACATAATGATTAATCGTTTGTGTAAGATAACTTCAAAGGAAACCTACTGCGATAAGTTAAACTATCCTTTCGTCTGACAATGGCAGTTATGACTTATGCCAAATAGGATGGTGAAGGTGTAGTAATCTTTAGTATCCTTGTTTCTACCTAATTCATGTTTTTCGTTCTAAAGTTCAGCTTCAATATTCACTTCATTTAATCACTATTTTGTTACCAGCGTACTTATTTACGTAGACAGACTGAGCATGACCTCAGCGCTTCTTCAGATCTATGCGAATAGAGGGTAGCTTCACAGACATGCCTAAAACAAGTGATCTCCTTTTAACCAGCAACAAATTTGCACAAAAATAATGACGTAGTACGAGTAAAGAGAAATGCAAATTATTTTTAATTGCCTTCCGGTAGAAAGTGGGTGAACCTGAACACGGAACAGGCCGGGCGAATCAGTTTGATTCTTGTCGAAATAATGACAAAGCGGCGACGACCGGTGTCGGATTCTCACCGGGCTCCTGACAACTGGAAGCCCGTAACTGGCAGATTAACGTTAATTCCTACTGGCTCTTACGGTCGTTAACTCTGGGCCTTTTAAAAAAAATATTGAGCTACCGTTGTCTTATTATACATTCAGTCAAAAAAGTATCGGGAATGGATGATTTGTTTATGGTTCCAAATTCAATTTTTTGTTTCTTTGTTTGTACTTTGATTGGCACAACTGTTTTCCATTTTGGCGCGTGAGTTGCTTCTGCTAATTAGATTCAATACAGTGCTGTTTTTAGTTAGATCATATCTAGTGTGTATTGCGAATTTCATAATGGACAAAAACATCGAGCAAAGAGTTTGTCTTAAATTTTGTATCGCCAATGGAATTTCGTGTTCGGAATCCCTGAAAATGTTACAGAAGGCTCGAAAGATCGACTTTATCAAAAGCACGTGCGTTACTGCAAACAAAGCGTTCAAAAGCGGTCGAGATGTGATAGAAGATTTGCCTCGCTCTGGTAGGCCGTCAACATCTTCAACTGAAGTTAACATCGCAAAAGTGAAGGAAATAGTGGCTGAAAATCCTTATTCAAGTTTGAAAGAGATAACCGCTAAACTTTCTGTGTCTCACGAGTCGATCCGTACCATTTTAAATAATCACTTCGGTATGAAACATGTTGCCGTTCGGCTAGTCCCAAAAAACCTGAATTTTCTCCAAAAACTCAATCGCATAAGAGTCGCTGACGACAAACTAGAACGAATCAATTCCGACCCAACATTCATGAAAGGCATTGTTACTGGTGACGAGACGTGGCGAGTGACGCCTTCCAACTGAACCGAAACTGAAAAAACCACGCCAAAATCGATCAAAAGTCTAAGTCTCTTCGACTATCGCGGTGTTGTGCACTCAGAATTTTTGCCGGAAGGTCAAACAGTAAGCAATTATTTGAGCGTTATGCGGCGTTTAAGAAAGCAAATTCGACCAGAAGGAAAGGCCAGATTTATGGACAGAAAATTCAAGGATTTTGCACCACGAGTCACGACAATGCGCCTTCGCACAAAGCCATCATAGTGAACAAATTTTTGACTAAAAACTCACCAAATACCATCGAGCAACCACTTTATTCACCAGATATGACTCCAGCCGACTTCTTTCTTTTTCTTAAACTCAAATTACCACTTCGTGGCACCCACGTGGTGGCACCCGTTTTCATTCGGTAGAAGACATAAAGGAGAATTCGCGGCGAGAACTGAACTCAATTCCAGAAAAAGCGCTTAAAAAATGTTTTTGATGATTGGATTATTCGTTCGCGTAAATATATCGTTTCTGAAGGAGCATACTTTGAAGGCGGTAAAATAACTTTGGATGAATAAGTAACATTTTATGTTTTATTGATCGTTTCCCGGTACTTTCTTGACAGTGTACTACATTGCGGCTTGTCGCCTTTTATAAAGAGGAAAATAGAACTGTTAAGAAATTTCGTAGGCAGGCATCAATCAGCTCTTCCAATAGACACTAGGTTAGAGTAAGTAAGTGAAGTAACGAAAGTAAAGCAGACATGCATGGAAATGTTGAATGGGCTTTTGCACTAAATCAAAGATAATTAAGTCTGTCTGACTGAAGCATTTAACACCTTCACACGCTTAAAGAAAAACGTGTAAAGTTGTTACAAAACATGGTTTTAAAGTGCACATGTTACTTCATTCGGACCGAAAATACTAAACAGAGTCATTCGTCTCTGTAATAATCCACAATCAATAACTAATAATCTGTTCCGCGTATGTGGGCGGTACCTGACATGCCCCCATTTGTTTTACTTAAACGTTAATGCTCTTATGCATCGGTGGCGGCGCAAGCGCATCCACTCACGGTCCAACTTCGGGTGATTGTTTAACGGTGATCCTTTCCGGGATTTTTATCTGCGTTTAGTGTGTGGGTGGTTGTACATTAAATTGACCTGGAGGTCGTATGCTCGTTGTGCTCGTAAGATTAAGTTTATTTAAAAAAAAAACACCACAAGGATTTAGGTCAATGTAAGTAAGCTATTAGGGAAAAAAATATAGGTAGATCAGTAGAGCGAAGGAATTCTGGGTAAAGCCATATTGGTAAACCAATATGATGATAGAGCTTTGTTGCTTACCTAAGTTTTAGAAGAAGCCTTATTGGCTCAATAATCCTAAAAGCTGAGGGCAACATTATTGCAACACCTATATTTTTTTCATTAATCATCTTATTAACAAGCCGAGCTGTAACGACCTATCCTATGTTTTGGACTTTTGGCTCATTAATCTTTATTACATATAATAATTAAACTTCCAGAATCTAATCACTTGAGATTTGCACTCATCTAACGCCACATTAATCCATTAAGTTTTAATGTTCTATGCATCAGATTTCCTAATAAATAACGATACAGAAGGCACCACAGTAGCTTGTTTAAGTAGGTGAATGAATTGACACATGAATTTCGTCATCACTCAATATATTTTAACTATCTGACCGGCGCAACGTCGTCTGCGTCACATAATGCAATTAAATAATATTGCGACTATAAATTGAGATGTTAGCTATCCTATCTTTCAAGTTGGATCAAACTACACACGGTGTGCAAATTTGATTAAAATCGGTTTAATAGTTTAGGAGTCCATCGCGGACAAACAACGTGAAACGTAATTTATATATATTAAGATTAAGAAGAAAGATATACAGGGTAATTAATAAACGTCAACCATTGAAAGATAGTGAAGTTTTGCAGTGAAACAAGCTGTGCTTGGCTTATAATTGTATTGTTACAAACCAATTCATATGCGAATAGTTGTGGCTTTAGCTATAATACGTAATGGACGCCTTGCTTGACCTCATCAACTGTACCTTCGGTATTAGGCTTAGGTAGGATAACTTTTTAGGTTATTGAAATTATGTTCCATCGATAAATCTTAGGGGTTCGATACCCAGATTGGTGTTTATGAGCAATTGGCCTATTTTCGCAGGTTTAATACCTTTCCAACTTATTTTAACTTTTCAAAAGGAAACCGAAGGACCTGTGTTGAATTATTGGTTAATTATTATCGAATACTTCTGCCTCGTATGCTAATTCAAATAATGTGGGACCTAGCACGCAATACAGAGTACCGCACAGTTTCGCGTCTTGTCTTCTTGCCTCGTTACAAGGCTGCCCGTAGTGGATACCTATAGGCAAAGGCGTTACAGTTAAGCTTGTTCGTCTTTCTAATTTGATCGCTATAACTGAACCACTTATTTCGAAGTCACCGATGGATAGCATTACGATTACAGAGATCGATAATCCTAAATACTGTCTCATAGTCGGTCTGTCAAAACGCTAGCAATTCGTAACGCAATATCTATATTACGTAGCCGTAGCTGTAATCTGTATTATTTTGTAACGCTACACTTATCTCCAAATGTCCACATTAATTATAGCTGTACTACTAATTTAAATATTAAGTAGTATGTAACTATACGATTATTATAGGTGCATATTCTGTGACTTTTGTGTTAGAATCAGCATCAAATAGACAAGTACCTGGCTAGTAACATCCGATTACCAAAAGGCGCTAAGAGTAAGCTCCCATACATGAAACGTTTTTTTTTCGGTTTATGGTACGGAACCCTTCGTGCGCGAGTCCGAGATTTCGTTAAGGGTGTTTCTTTTTAACCTACACCCTATTTCAATTACATTTTTTTTTTCAATTTTATTGAACTAAAAAATATACTCACCGAATACGTTATCTCCGCTATTTTTGAAGTCCGTTGAAAATATTGAAGAGTTCTGTGGACACTGTGAGTCTATTTCTATTTCGTCACGACTTTCGATCGTTAACAAATGCGAGTCGGACTCGCGCACGCAGGGTTCCGTTCCACAAACCGAAAAAAAAAAGGTTTCTTGTATGGGAGCCCCCTTTAATTATTAAATAGTTTATATTTTTATTATTTGTTGTTATAGCGGCAATAGAAATACATCATGTGTGAAAATTTCAACTGTCTAGCTATCACGGTTCATTAGATACAGCCTGGTGACAGACAGACATACAAACAGAAACAGCCAGCCAGACAGACAGACAGACGGACAGTGGAGTCTTAGTAATAGGGTCCCGTTTTTACCTTGTGGGTATGGAACCCTAAAAATGAGTTTTCAAGGGCTAATATTAACATTACAAATCATTACACAAAGTTCATATAAATACCTGCATTATTTTATTTATGTATGATTACAATATATAATAATATGTATTTAGTTAATATTTACACAAAAGTCCCACATATCAGGTTTCACAGTCCATGTCTTAAAAAACTTTTCCTTAACATCTAACCATTTTTCAAAATATTTTGTAGATTTTTTCTTCATTTTATTGTATGGTATGCTCTCAATTTTATCTTCACCACATATTTTTATTTTCAGATCTTCATTATTACTTAGTACATGTAAGAAAGATTTGTATAGATTGTATTTACTTATGCATATGCTACAGGCTGGGGATAATGCTTTCTTCACTGTGACTCCCAGCTTTCTGCCTTGAACAGCTACTTCTACTGGTCTGAAACAAATTGATTGAATAAAAACTTTTTCACTTATTATTTGGTAACCAATACAAGATCAGTTATTTTATTGATTACTGTTTTAACACTATGACTTTTTAGAATAATATAAATGAGGTAAGTAAAGAAGTTCAACTAATACAAAAATGGGTATGGTACCACTCAGATACAGCAGCCTGAAAAAAGATGTATTGAATGTAGTCTTATCTTTCCGCTATTATAAAGTTTGTGAGGATGGATGGATGGATTATTAAAAAAACAGTGGGACAATTACCAAACCCCACGCAGGAACGGCCGCGTGTATAAGCTAGTTTTATTAAATAAACAAATTTGGTAAAAATACTTACCGATTAATTAATTTTATCCATACTATACTTCCGGGAGCTGGTTTAGTATTGACGTCAGAGTGAAGACTTGAGAACACTAAATTAGTTTGATAAAATTGAGGCACTACATCCAACTTAACTGACAAACAGTCTGATCTATTCAAAAGGGCTCTTTTTAATGATTCTTCAGAATAAGGAACTCCAGCACTAAATATAAAATGTTTGATGTATATTGGTTCACACAACATACTTAGTAAACTGCCTTGAACACCTAAATGTATCCATTTTGCGATCTTGTCACTGCAAGAGACTGACAATGTTCTGTCTCCTCTGCCTGGTTTTGTTCTAACTTGACCGAGGAGCAGCTGAATATCTGTTCCAGGTTCCTTTAAGTCTTGTTCGCACTGAGGTAGACATTTGGCTCCCGTTTTGTTAACATACTCTTCAACTCTTTGCTTCTTAACTTCTGTCTCACAAACATCATCATCTGCCTCTCGCTTTCCTGGCTTTAGTATATCACCGTAATGCTCTTCATTTCCAAGTTGGGGTATAATAGACGCGTCTCCACACGGTAGCTGAGATGAATAGAAAATATATTCAATATTTTCTTTGAGTTTAAACCGTCCATTCTCTTGACTGAATATTGACGGTTTATTTTTTAAAGATTTTTCAATGTTTTCGTATAGGTACAGTAAAAAGCCGCGTCGAGCAAATACTTCCGCATGACTATCGTTCAGTAAACTACCATTAGGCATCATTTTCGTAGCCCCAATACATTTTGAACCGGTACCTAGCGATACAACTTCAATATTCTCAGAAGTTTTGTCATATTCTACTATACATGATAAAACTGTCCACTCTTTCTCGATGGGCTTCCCATTTTTCGGTAATCTCCTGTATATATTGAAACAGTTTTGCACTATATTTTCAATTAAAGTTTCATTGAGGTTAGACATACCTATGGGGTAGGTATCAATGGTTTCTAGAGAAAAACTGTCTTTGTATGTGATACTTTAATTAAAGTGACATACACATACATTTTCTAAGTTTTTTTTTGTTGTAAATCACAGTTAAATCAATATTATTCTTTAAAACGTAAACAAAATAAAGTCAAATTGACATTAAATACTTTGACAGCAGAACTAAAAAAATACGTTTAGTTTTACGATCCTGATAACGATTTTGCAAAAATAGGCAAATAAATAAACGAAAAATAAAACATTTTTTATAAATTCGTCTAAAAAGTCTCCATGACACGTTTATTTTTCATTTATAACTTTGACATTGATTAACCCAAAAAGGTCAAAGTTGTGTTGTGGGTTAACTAACATGAAAATTGTCAACGGAATCATAAAATGCAGCGATTTAGTTGAGCGTATTCCGTATACAGTCCCTTCAAAACCACCCAGATATCCCATCACCAGACTGTTTCATATTCCGCAAATCAAACCTTGGTCTCAACGCTCCTTTGATAAGAATATGTAGAAGCTACAATAGCTCCTGCACATCATTGGAAACCGATTTATTCGGTGTTTCCCTCAACAAGTTCAGAAGATCCGTTTCTATTTCTGAGGTACGGGAATGCACTAATTTGCCTTTAAATAATTAATATCTGTCAATTCAATACTTTCAATAATTTAGTTAACAAAAATTTACATAATTAGATACCAGTCTCATAACAACTAAATGAGATGGTATGAATTATGATGATGTATATCATCATAATTCATACCATCTTTTGGCTTTTACTTTGGCCAGAGGCTAAGTGTTGCCATACAACGTGGCAACGCCGCCAGTCTCTTGGGCACATTACCATCTGACAGCGTTGAGGAGGATTTTTTTTTTTTTTTTTTTTGATATGACCACTCGCAGTTCAGCCTAGAGAGGCTGTTGACTGCTTAACCGGACAATCCTGTGGTGGCCAAAAATTACTTTAAGGCCCCCAGCCAGGGCTTACAAACTAAGGATTTCAGTTAAATGACCGATCACTGAGGGCACCCCCTGTGGGGTTCGGACCTAGGCTCAGTGCGTCATTGAGGGGAGGGCAGCAAGGGTTGGCTGGGTCTATATTATTTAAAGGGGAATTTAAAGCTACTTGCTCAGCGTCGCGGGCTGGCTTGTCGAGCAAGGGACGGACGTTAACAGAGGATCGCGTTGGGCCTCGACGGCGGGGCCGTGTACGGAATCGCGGTTTGTATTTGTTTTTACGTACTGTGCTGGTTTCCCTACTGGCTTCCTGAAGGAGAGTGATAGGGTCGTCAGGTTCGTCAAGTGTCTGTCTAGGTCGTCTGATTCTAGAGATCTGAGAGGGGACGTATCGGGCGGCCGATGAGATGAGGGGGTTGGGGTGCTTCTCGGCCGAGTCCATGTAGCGCTTGGTGAGGCGCTTCATGCACTGCTTGATGGTGGGGATTTTAAAGTCTAGGTGGAGGCGTTCGTTCCTAACAAACCAAGGAGCACCCGAGGCGTTGCGGAGAAATCGGTTTTGGAGAATCTGCATCCTATGGATAAGGTGGGGTTTGGCGTGTGCGAACACGGGACAAGCGTAAGTCATGATTGGCCGAATGCACGCTGTGAAAATACGCAACTTGCACTTGAGTGACAACTTGCTGCGCGCATTCAGCACGGAGTGGAGCCTACCGAGAGCGAAAGCGGCCCGCGAACGGACCGTCTTTATGTGCTCACTGAAGGAGAGACGTCGGTCGAGGGTGACTCCCAGATATTTAGCTTGCTTCACCCAAGGGATCGGCTTGCCAAACATGGTGATCGGTCTGGGGGTGTCCGGGAAAGATTGACGCGGGCTCGAGAAAAGAACAGCCAGGCTCTTTTCTGGGTTGACCTCGATCCTCCATTTCCGGAACCAAGCGCCTAGAGCGTTTGCGGATTTTTGGAGAATGCGAGTGATGTTGTTGGGGCTCCCACCCGAGTAGTAAATGGCCGTGTCGTCAGCGAAAAGAGCTAACTCGGCCAGACCGCTCGTGGGGATGTCGCTGGTATAGAGTTGAGGAGGAGTTTTTCGATGCCCTTTTATAGTTTGTTGTTAGTTTATCTATTTTAATTTAATAGTTTTTAATTATCAATGTATATATAGTTAGTTTAACCTAATAAAGTTTATGCCATCTCATTTAGTTTTAAGTAAACTTTAAGTATATTCATATTTTATTAAAATTGTATTATTGACATTCAGATTTAAAAAAATTACGTTGTTGTCTTATGGTGAATGCTGCGTATAATAGGCATACATACCAGCACTTTCATGTTATTTTTATTGTTTCTTATTAATTTTAAGTATGTACTGCTGTTGGTGTACCAAATAAATAAATAAATAACATGAAAACCCAGACTAGGGTACCGCAAAAATGTTTACGTAAATTGGAACGAAATAGGAACGTTCCAGAGCCACTTGTTCAAGTCATGTTGCAATTCTAAACATAAGAATCGTATAGAAACTTCGAGTTCATTTACCCTTTTTTTTACGGATGGGAAATCATCAAATGACTTCTCCCGCTCTGGGCAAACCGGAAGGGAGTGTCAGACTTGTACTGACTAAAACCCATTCATGTTCCTTCCTTGCCCTTTGTGTTCCATGGCCGCGGTATCTCTTTCGAACAGTCCCGCTGCCCTGGCAGGCATCGGCCCTTGCAGGCCCCTCCCTGTTTGCTGACATCTCCTTGAGGCGCGCGTGGAACACGAACGCGCCGTCTACACGTCAGTTCATTTACCCTGAATGGGTAGATAGAATAGCGTGCCATTCAGACATACGCAGTAAATAATATATTGCTCTCAGAATACCGACAGACTGACCTAGAGCTATGCCTCTTTCCAGTGACACTAAGCTATACTTAAATAAAAGCTATACCTACCGTTGAATTTTCAATGTTCGGATCAGCGACGAGAGTTTTAATCCTGAAAGTGCACTTATACATAAGGTCTTTACCTATGTAATTGGAGATTTTATAACCTTTTCAGATTTAATTATCTGTGGATTGGCGCGCAATTCGGAATTCAAATAAATTTTATTCGAAAGCCGTGTTCTTATAATTTCAAATTCAGTCATTTGTTTTTAGATAGTGTTTTGTTTTTGTGAAATTATGGTAGTTTTTGGCACCATGGATGTACTGGAAGTTCGTACAGATTTTGAATATGAGTTCCTACGTGGAAATACCGCTGCGCAAAGAACACGAAACATTAATGACGTGTACGGGCCTAACACTACTTGCATAAACACGGTCCATTATTGGTTCAATCGTTTTAAATCTGGAAATTTTGAGCTGAAGAACGAGTCTCGCGGTCGGCCGGTAACCATTGTCGAGAACGACGAATTGAAGGCGATAGTGGAAGCGGATCCAACTCAATCTACGGCTGAGCCTGCTGTGGGCCTTAGAGTTAATGTCAAAACAACATTGAAGCACTTGCGTTAAATCGGAAAGATAAAAATGCTAGATAAGTGGGTGCCACACGAACTAAGCGACCAACAGCGAGACTTACGAGTCGAAGCATGCATAGCACTACTGAATCGGCATATAAACGAGGGAATTTTAAATCGAATTGTTACCTGCGATGAAAAGTGGATCCTGTACGACAACCGTAAGCGTTCGTCTCAGTGGGTGGACCCGGGTACAGCACCTAATCAGTGCGCTAAAAAAATATTACTCATAGGAAGCTGATGGTGACTGTCTGGTGAACCAGTCCCGGGACTTCTACATCACAGCTTCTTACCGAATGGCACAACAGTGACAGCAGATGTCTATTGCCATGAATTGCAAACAATGATGGAGAAGCTCGCAATTCAACAACCGTAACTGGTCGCTCTTTCCCATTGCTACTCCACGGCAACGCGCGAGCTCACGCTTCACGACAGACCATCGCAAAGCTACAAGAGTTACAGCTGGAAACTCTCCGTCACCCAACGTACTCACCGGACATTGCCTCAACAGATTTCTACTATTTTCAAAATTTAGACAATTTTTTAAATGGGAAAAATTTCAACACCCGACTGGCAGTATAAAATCCTTTCGCTGACTTCATCGCCTCCCGTCCGGCAAACTTGTCCAGTAAAGGCATAAACAAGCTGCCATCAAAATGGCAAAATTGTATAGATAATTTGGGCCAGTACTTTGATTAGCTAAAATAAAAAAAATACCAAAATTATTATATTTTAAAATTTTCATACGAATCTCCAATTTCATAGGTATCTATCATTCAGGTACTCATTATGGTGTAGTGTCGATTAATGTTAGCGAACCAGAACATCAGTTTTATTAGGTGGTGGCGTACCTCTGTGTTACAATGGCTATCGACTATGTAGAGACTGGAGTCCTAAACACTTTATCTGCGCCCCTTGACATGTTGGCCATCCCTGGAATTCGAAGATAGCATCAGTGGATGCACTTTTATATCGGACCAAAGATCGGAACGCCGACTCCATGTCATACTTTCAAATAAAATATTTAACAAATGTTTCACTACTTACAAAGATGGATCACAATTAATTATACTGTCTAGGTAAGTAAGTACAATCTTCAGTACCTACCGAACCATTGTAAGAAACCATGTAGCCTAGACCCCTGACTACACAAGAATTTTGAGATTATTTTTTCGCATTTTTATCGTTCGAATCTTTTGCACATCATCATCATCATGATTTCAGCGGAAAGACGTCCACTGCTGGACATAGGCCTCCACCAATTTTTCACCTCATTGACCGATCTCGTGCGTAAAATCTTTTATAGGTACCTACATTTCAAGAAAATTATAAAAAGCGACCCCCGTGATTTTCTCATAGATTCGCACTACATTAAGGTCTAGGTTTAGCCAGGAAAACCGTAAAGGTTTAACTCCGTAAAAATAGACTTTGCCAACTACAGATATAAAACTATTGAAAAACACCTAAGCCAAACTGGTAGCACAAAAAAGGCATACAAAGAGCGGAAGCCAAATAAAACTTGGATCGAAAAGCTAAAACGAGGCGATTTAACAAAAAACAACCGCGGCGACATCATTAGCATAGCGACAGAGTTCTACAGGGATCTCTACGGTACAAAAGAGCCAGAAGACACCAGCCACGAAAACCAAAATAACGGCAGCGACGGTAACATACTAATAAGACCCCAAATTGAAGAAAATGACGTCATTGAGGCATTGAACAAACTGAAATTAGACAAAAGCCCGGACTCGGACAACCTAGCAAACGAGACTCTAAAGATATCTGCCCCAATACTAGCTACACCCTTTACAAATTTATTCAACTCTATCCTCGAATCTGGAGAGACACCCACCCAGTGGTCTGAATCCAAAATAATTCTGTTATATAAAAAAGGCGACCCTATTGATATTGGAAACTATAGACCTATAAGTCTGCTGTCGAGTGCATACAAGCTGTTTTCTACAATCCTAACCAAAAAAATTAGCTCTACGTTAGAAAAAAGACAACCTGTTAAAAAGGCAGGATACCAAAAAGGATTCTCTACCATCGACCATATTCACACACTCGAACTTCTCATCGAGAAATACCAAGAGAGAAATAGACCACTTTACTTGGCATATATAGATTACAAAAAGCATTCGATTCAGTGTCACACTACTATATCTGGGAAATTCTAACAACACAAAATGTGGAAAACGAATATTTAAGAGTAATTAAAAGCATATTATATAGGAAGAGCAAAAGTAGAGTTAAACTAGAAACAGCCGGTCCCTGGTTCCCTAAAAAGAGAGGCGTAAGACAAGGGGACCTGCTTTAGCCTATACTATCCATAGCCACATTAGAGTCGATAATAAGCAAGCTTGACTAGAATAAATGCGGAATAAAAGTAAAAAATAAGTATTTAGACCACCTACGTTTTGCCGACGACTTGGTGCTGATATCAGAGAAAGGAAAAGAACTACAATACATGGTGGAATCACTAAACAAAGCTAGCAAGCTCGCCGGGCTAGAGATGAACCTCTCTAAAACTATGGTAATGACTAACAACACCAAGGTACAAATATACGTTGACAACGAACCTCTCCAATACACTGATAGATACATTTACCTAGCATGCAAATAAGCTTCGACAGACTAAACAACTACCAAGAGATTGAGCGCAGAGCCCAGTTAACATGGAATAAGTACTGGAGCCTTAAAGAAATATTTAAAAGTAATATGCCAATCAAACTGAAGACAAAGGTTATGAATTCATGCTTTATACCATGCCTAACCTGCTTGTCAGACATGGAAGTTTAACAAAAATATTAAAAATAAAATTATAACGTACCAGCGAGGAATGGAGCGGAGTATGCTAAACATAAAAAGAATAAATAAAATAAGGCATACAAAAATACGCAACATCACAAAAGCAACAGATAGTTTAGCACAAGCTCTTGCATTAAAATGGAAGTGGGCCGGACACATAGCACGTCTGCAAGACCAAAGGTGGACAAAAAGAGTGACAAAATGGAGGAGGGCAGTGCCGCCAGTGGGCAAAAGAAATAAAGGAAGACCTTCCATCAGATGGGACGACGAAATCAAACGCATAGCGGGTCCAAACTGGACACAAACAGCACAATCCAGAGAAAACTGGCTCAATTTGGAGGAGGCCTTTACCTGCAGAGGGGTTCTTATAGAATAATTTTATTAAAATTAGGTATAAAAAAAAAACTTGGTACTAACAAAACTAATTAACTTGTAAACTAGCATTTTCTGGAATAAATAAAAGGCTTTTTCATTTTATATTTATTTATTAACTCCGTAATTGCCAAGAAATTCCGGATTGATAATGTTTTGGAAATTAATGTTTAGTGGCTGTAATCTCAGAAGAAAAATGTTCATTTAATACATAATTTAAGGAGCAACAATAAAAGGCTCATCAATCACGCTGGCATTGATGCGGTCGAACATAACGGGAAGAAGATTATGACAACGGAACAGCGTATCAGCTGCGAGGAAGGACATCTACCCACCTACTGACTTTTTTTCAATTTATTCATGTAGGTATAGGATCAATCCGGAAAGTTACTGAGGAGAGTCCTAGGGCCAGCAGTCCAGCAGCCATAATGGTCCTAGACCTAGTGCCCCCTACAATAGACCTGTTTATAAAGTCTTATAATTTTAGATTGTAGGAAAGTTACGTGGTGCATTAGGTACTTAATTCTAATCCTAGTGTTTCCTACAATAATAAATGAATAAAAATAAATTTTCTTCTCATAATACAAATAATTTGTACCTATCCTTACCTTATTTAATAAAACAACAATAAATAAGATAAAAATGTTTATTTCTATTACATAAGGATTAACAATCATGAATTGGAGATCACCTTTTAAGCATATTTAGGTACTTGGTCTGAACTCAGTCTTAACTGAGCAAAGTAGGAATATTTTGAAGCTAGGAATAGTTTGTAAAATATATCTAAATACAATCCCAGCTCCATTTAATTTTTTGATGATAAATGTCGAACGGTCACGAATTGATTAGCCTAGCTGTCTAAATCCTTCGATCAACGATACAATAGTCATTTCGAATATTAAATCGTGAGAAATTTTAATCCTTGAGCGCAAAAAACTATTCGAACTAATATTATTTGCTGGTATCGACATTTATCATTAGTTGCCGGATACGGATGTTAACGTTCCCAGTGTTCATTATATTGACCATTAGTGGGCGGTGATGAAAGAGGGTAGTTTGTCATTCCACGCCTCATTATCGTGCGAGATGACGCGCCCGATCTCTGGACCAATTTAAATATCAAAGCGCTCCCTTCACGCGTTAGATTAAAGTGCTATCAAAATACTCCAATAATATGATGACTTTCAATAAATACTCCATTCTTTACCGATCGATAAAATCGATATTGTTCTGCCATAAAAAATCGCTTTACATAAATATTCATACAGGATGTTTACGTAAGGAAAGGAGGTCATAATAATTTTTATTGAAAAAAGGCGTTATTTTTTGGCGTTTGGAAAGTTACTGTCGCATTTTCATATAAAAGTTGTACGCAATGATGAATGATATTTTTAATTGAGCAAAGAAAGTAACGTGATATTAAAACAACCTGTATCTCAAGATCAACAAATTGTTATTACATTCGAAACGTTTTAATTCTCATGAAATGATATAGGAATAAATATTAACGACTACAACAAGCAAAGGAAACGCATTATAACGAAGGTAAATGATTACATTACAAGCAATTGACCCTGCTGAAAGAGTTGATACGGTGACAATTGATGCATCGACAGCGGTTAAAACAAGACATAAAACTTCCAAGCCACCTTCATAAACCTGAGTAAATAAGTAATTATCCGAGATTTTAACAGGTATTTCTTGGTTCATTGTACCTATCCTTACTTAACTGGTAAGTAGCCTGGAAGGACCGAATCGAAAGCCTTACCCTTAACGCCTCTGTACCTACTTCATTTAAAAAATTACAGTAACTTGGAAAGGATTAGCGAAGCAAATGGGACTCGGAATGGTTGTGAATTAAAAGTCCCCAGTAGTTACGCGCACCACATCATGCCTCATTACGAGCCCTCAAACACAGGTCTGGTCAAATTATGCAAGACCAGCTTCCTGTTTTTGTTCGCAAGCTGCGGCTTTTGCACCCGGAATGCGGAGTGCTTTTGTAAAATTATTGTTGTTAATTTACTGTTCCCAAGATGGCAGGTTTTTGAGTAGCTGCAACCACATGATATTTATTGAGTACAACTTGTTTAGTAAAAACATGATAAGGAAATTATATTCATAAGAAACAAGCCTTACTTAACTTAGCGTGAAACCTGAGAGAATACAATTTTTGGGGGGCAATAAAAAGATATCCAATTTTCAAGTCATCCTTCAAGATTCCTTCCTCCTAGATTAGAATCTGTAGGTAAACTGGAGCAATTATTACGGCATATCTTCGTATTTAATAATTGCTCAAATAAAGAGTCAGGTGTTAAAATGAAAACGGCCGCGAGCTGAGCAGTGAAAGGAAAGGAAACAAAGCCAGGCATTGAAGTGATCATTTCCTAGAGATTTCTATAAGTGTTGCTGTTTGTTTGTTTTATTGCTTCATCTGATCTCTTATTTCCGTATTTATTGCCTACTTTAATAGGTATCGTTTCATAATAGGTCCCGAACCTATGCCAGTTATTTAAGTACCTTTTGGGTTTCCATTCCAACCCAATCTAGCAGGCTTGTAAGAATCGCAAATGACATACGGTCAGCAATAAACTCCAAACAAGAAATGTGCCATAGAATTTGCAATGGCCTCTCCCAAAAACAGAAGGTCATTTCTGCACAATTGAGGTTGAAGTTCAGTTAAATTCTAATAAACTTAAAGAAGTCGTGCCATAACTTAAGGTCGTAGGTGATTCGTGAACGATAAAGCAGAGCGTTCCCAACACCAAAACATTGATTGCAAACAGCAGTAGGTACAAGGTCGTTCAGACAAGTTGCGCAATATTTGGGTTGGTACTTACTTTTATCTAACATCTCCAATGTTCGTGGTCGTCATTCAAATGTAACATGAATTATTTAGTTTCCCAAAATTATGCAATGGAACAAATTGAAATCGTTTTGAATCAACACAGACCCCTGCTGGGCACCTCGCGGTTCTGCCCTGCAATAAAAACGTAGAAATATTTTATTGTGGATCGAATATTGGTTGATACATTTCGTAACACGAAGAACATACATGCATATAACACGCATGGAATAAGTGAGTCGTAAAAGTATTTCAAAATATAAAATGTAAATGACAAGTAGATACAGAATTCACGACAGTAACAGCGAACATAAATTACAGACCTTTTGTTATTTATTTTGTACTTGAGCGAGGAGTTGAAATGACAATATGGATGCTAATAAAAAGCTGTGGTAACCATCCATCCATGATGCATTAAATGGTTGGTTGAAAGCTGTGACGAATCAGGATATAAGTACATAGTAATAGACATTATCGTCTTCGGGGAAACGAGAAACATGGAAATTTCGGGGATAATAATGTGCGGTACGGATAACGAAGAAGACTTAATTTTTGATGTTTATAACACGTCGTCTTCAGTACTAAATATTTACGTAAATACTTAGTTTTATCGTGCTAATGTAATACAATGAAATTAAATAAGTAGGTAGATGCGCATTTATCAGCATAAAATATGATAGTCATCCAGCATCTCAAGAACGATCGATAGTTATAAATGGACGCCTTAGAGTGAAAACCTCGTAAGTGTAAACAACAACAACAACGACATTCATTTATTTTGAGGCAACTTTGGCCCATAGATATATACCTTACAGACTAATAAGTAAAATTTTAGTACGGCCTCTTTTTATTAATTACGAATAGGAATTAATAAAAGACGCCGAACAAAAATTTTACAACACGCAGTCTTTCCTTCCTGCTGAAAAGTTACTTTTACACTTACGAGGTTTTCACTCTAAGGTGTCGAAATAGAAAACGATACTAACTTCTGATAAGGCTAACATTAAACCGTATCGAAATGATTCGCATTTTGGTGTGGATACAAGAAAAGTTAGAAACATGTTTTTAAAATTCGGTTAAGACATCTAGAATTCCCAAATGTGAAGTCAGATTGATTTTGAGAGACTCGGTTAAATTATATTATAGGTACCTAAATATTTAACTAGCAACAGTTTAATATTCCCTAAACTGAATCGTAGGAAATTCTAGCGCAGATCAAGAACCAGTCGAAAGACATTTTGAATTAGGAATGCATAAAACAAAATATTTTTAACGAAGCGAGATTGCTGCTGACAAACAGGCAAGTGCTTCCCGCTTAAGCCCTTATGGATTCTCCATTCAATCACCTCTACCTCTAGTCCAGATATTTTTATTAGCTGGTAGCCTGGTGAAGCTATACATTCATGTAAAAACCATTCAGCTAAATGTGAATTGATGCCGATGAGCGTGCCTTCACTTCACCCACAATCGATGCCGCATTGACAATGACATTGATACCAATGATGACAAAGAACTCCGTGATCCGGCTAATGCAAGGAAGATCAAGTGGGGTCAAGTGGCGTAATGAAAGTACAGTCCAAATAAAAATCATGTTCGATTCTTTCTTAGACTTGTTTTAATAGAAATGCCATAATTGTTGAGCCGATTAACGGCGTTATGTTTCAGTTATGTAATGGCTGTGATATGATTCCCGTGAAAGTAAGATGTAGGAAAGGACAATATTTCCTTTCAGATAAGTTTTATCAGGTTACCTGATATTTGGCCAGTAAGTAGGTAAGTTAAGGAGCGTGAAATATGAACTTTGATATGCGTGTGTTGTATGCAAACACTGGGCCCTTTGATGAAAGGTCGACGACATAAAGGAGCAGCTGTGTTCAAGTTAAAATCAAAAGGCATTAATGGGATCTAATTCCTACAAAGCATTTAAATGCGCCAGTGTCAACTGTACCAATCAAACAGTTAATCTCAATACAAATTACATAAAAGCACTTCTACCAGAGGAACATTTCGGTTTCAATACGGCAGATAACAAATCAGAATCGTGCCGGGTCCACATTAGCACGCCGCACGTTCCGGACCGCACGGCATCTGATAGGTAATACACCAGCCGTAATGCACTCCCTGGTACACTATTTCAAATGTTATTACAGTTGCCATGTTGTTCCTGCCGCGTAGACAGCTCATATCGTGCAGAGTAATCGCGAACCTCGCCCTACACCATCCGATATGAACCGCCCGATTCCTTGAAACGAGTATTGCGTGAGACGGAAGCACTGATGCTAGTATAAACATTGTTTAAACCACATTTGTGTAATCTTGAACGCCTATTCGCAACATAAACAGAACAAAATCGAGGAAATGAAATACAATACTTCAATCTTTAAGCAAACATAATGTATAGCTCAATTTCATAGCCCATAATGTCTTAATGCAAAACCAACAGTTGTAAGCCGATTTGTACATAAATTAAGCGCCACTTAATATGACAATTTACGAGCGTAGCTAACGCGGCTCATGTCTCGTGTCTGCAAAGCCGGTGGACCTAGCCGACCAGGGATCAATTAATTCTACTCCTAGTAAGGACATCTTTATGTGTCCGCCGCGCAGTTTTAACGGTTCTTTGTAATAAGCCTAGGACTCCGCGACTCGTATGTCAACGTGATATTAACGGTTTCGAAATTGTGTCCAATGTAGATTATGTAGATAATTTAATAATTAACGTCTGATGTGGTGAGACGCCCTTGAACATTGAATAAAGTGTTTGTTTTAAGTGTTTTTGATATGAGCACACCGACCACGTAACACCCATTTTACGTCCGTAGAACATCTCACCGCCTGTAAGCGACCTTTCACCTAACAAATAAACACGGAAGGACTCGCTCTCACAAATATAAATGTTAAATTCCAATCAAGAAATTTCCTAAATGATTTACAGCCGTAATGCATTAGATCCGAAGCTTATTACAATGAACAGCAATTTCTTCAACTGCTGTAATGCGAGCGATGTCGAAGCACTTGCTTGTAATAAATTAACTACGGCCGTAATAAACTTGGGTGGTCTAACTACTTGCTAGTAGTACATTGATGTCGTTTATTTCAATAGTTTTGATGAAGTATGTATAAATAATCAATTTTACAGTTCACATCACAATTCCGACTATAGAATTTGATTTAAGAAGCTTCGCAGGGTCATTAAATTGGGATTCAAAGTTAATAGTGCTTGGGAATACAAAATAACAAAATGTTCTTGTATTTACCACACATTTTCTATTATTCTTCCCAGACGTAGGTATCTCATCTCATCCAAACGCAACCGCAAAGTTACAAACCCATGCAGGCAAATAATATTCACAAACTAATTTGAGGGTTTGCAGTGATTGTTGCATTATTTTTGCATTATTTTCTAGCTGGCAGAGTTATTCTTGTTGCATAGCGATATGATAGGCAAGGATCGTAATAGAGCCTATTACACGGCGTAAATTCTTGTAATAGCGTTGCAATTTATCATGCCTCGGCCGCTCCCCGATGACTCCCGACGAGACGACGAATCATCCATAATGGTATGCTAACTATTTTTTACATGTCATTTTGTATTATAGACCAATGCACGTATAAACTTAAACTTACACTAAGTATGCGATACATAAATGGCATTCATTTAACTAAAAGCAAATTGTTGAATTTTCAAAGCTCGGCTCAATGCCGAAAGTTATAAAGGTATGATTCCAAACTCGGCAACAAGCACAGCAGTGCTGTTGCCGCAGTGTTGCCACTAAGGTGTTTTGCTTACATTGCTGTCGCGACATTGCTGCCCAGCTCGGAATGTAATATAAGCTTATAGAAATTGTATGGGGACCAGTAGCGTCGCGGCAGCACTGCTGCGTGCAGCGTGGTTCGGAATCATACCTTAATATTTAAGCATTAATTTAAGTGTCGCTTTGTGTTAGAGAAAACAGGCTTATGAATCCTACAAGTAGGAAGTTAATGGAACTTTACTGTCGGTTTGTCAATGTTTGTGCATTGGCCACTAGGTAATCTAACCTAGTAAGGTAGGAATACTAGGAATACAGGGACACAGGGTGGAATGGACACCGACGCAAAAACGGTTACGACGTATTCAGTACATCAGTCTGAACCCCCCCGCCCCCACAAAGACACGCATACATGCATGATCGTTCTTTAAGCGCGTGGCCATAGTGCTCAAAATTGGTCGCCCCTACTACATGGGATTTAAAATTTTAAACCTATATGGCCTAATGTGTACTTTAATTAATTAGGTACACTTCTGCCTAACCCTTCAGGTCTACAGGCATAATGTAAGATGCTATATAATTTCAAGAGACAATACCTCTATGTATGGGACTCTGCACCATCTTTTACCACAGTGAAATTTTGTTTCGCGCAAACGTGGCCGTGAGAGCTTAGGAGACGATGAACGTTCGGGACGTCCAAAAACTGCAACTATTGACGATAACATCGCTAAAGTTCACCAAATGGTACTAGACGACCGTCAAATTAAAGTGAGAGAGATAGCAGAGGCTATGGAAATGTCCAAAGAACGTGTTCGTCACATATTTAATCAAGATTTGGGCATAAGAAAGCTGTCCGCGCATTGAGTGCCGCGTTTGCTCACGTTAGACCAAAAACGTGTTAGAATGAACATTTGCAACGCTCTATTGGCACAGTTTAGGTGCAATAATTCCGAGTTTTGGCGCCGATTAATAACTGTAGATGAAACTTGGATACACCATTATACAGAGTGTAAAAAGACTCTTCACGAAGCCGTCAACCAAGCATTATGTACATCAAACTAAGTAACTTTACGCAAAAATTAGTGCTGGGAACGACTTTTTTTTTGGGCTGAAATATTACGTTTTACAATAGGACTCAATGTAACGCACTCAAAACATTGTGCTGATAGATGGATTGAATAGTAAGGGGGTCCTGGACGTGTTTAAAGTAAAAATCTTACATTAAAAACATGTAAGTTGGAACTTTGACCCCCAATATCTCCGTAAGTATATAGAAGGTTCCCAAGTATGGTCTAGAACAAAAAAATGATCGCAATGACGGGGAGAACAAGTCCCTTTCGGCTTCGTTAAGAGTCTCTTTACACTCTTTATGACCGAAACCAAAATACAGTCAAAACACTGACAGCAAAAGGGGGAACCGGCTACAAAAAAAAACAAAAAAAAAAATCGCCTCGGAAACTCATGGCGAATGTTTTTGGGATAGTCTTGGAGTTATCTTAATCAATTATCTTCAAAAAGGAAAAACCATCAAAAACCAATTACTTGACAAACTGAAGACAGAAATTGCGGAAAAACGGCCACTTTTGCAGAAAAAGAAAATCCTGTTTCACCAAGAAATCGCTCCGTCTCACACCTCAGCAGTTGCCATGGCGAAATCCACGAATTACGGTTTGAAATTTTCACAGATGATATATTTCTGTTGCCGCTATAACAACAAATACAGCACACAAATAAACCGCTAAAAACAGATTATAATAAATATTTAAGGGTGGCTCCCAAACAACAAATGCGATTATTTGAGTTTTTTTGCTCGATGTTAATAACGGCGACAGGTAGACGCTTGAAATATTCACAGAATAATTAGTTGCATATTCACTTTAAAAATAAATGTTGAAATTCTAATAAAATAAATATTTAAGGGGGCGGACATGATTTTTTTAGATAATGGTACGGAACCCTTCGTGCGCGAGACCGACTCGCACTTGACCGGTTTTTTTTGTTACCTCATCTAAAAATTGCTGTCGGAGGAATTTTTCCTTACCTTAGTGATTAATTAATTTTTTTGCAAAGAAAAACGCCGAGTACTTTTTGGACGGGTTAGAGAGAATGGCGCGGACACAGAGGAGAGGGGGCAATAGGAGCAATTGACCCCCCCCCCCCCTTGAGTCTGACCAAATACGTCAATTTTTTAACATAATATCAATCGCTCCTTCTGCATGTGCATATATTTGCGGGCGGGTACTGCTGATAAAAGTAAATATTTTATTTTTATAATTATCTTGTATGCATTGGGCGTCGCTTATCAGCCTCTGATAGTACTACCGCTACAAACTTATACATTTTCTTTCAACCAACGCGCACGGTTCGTATTTTTAACCTTGCGAAAAAGCTTTTATCACAAAAGCTTCATTTTTCTGCCTCTGCATTTGCACTCCTATTGGATTTTCGCATGATCGACCGGTATAGACAGAGGCTGAAATAAATTAGGAGTGCCTTGCCTCGAGGCTTTCATATTAATAGGCATTTAACGCAATTACATAACTGGCGAAATGTGGGTGTACTATTAGGTGCACCTCTGCCTAACCCTACGGGAATCAGGCGTGATTTTATGTTATATTATTTTACGCAATTAATTATACACAAGGTTGCAAAAAATGGAGCATGTAGACATTCTGATCACAAAATTATCTGAATTTATTCGAGGAAAAATGTAAAATTATCGAGCTCGTTTCGCTCACTCTTGCAGTCTAGTTTCTCTTGAATCTTAACTTTGTCTTAAAGTCACCCAAGTAACTCCGGTAGTTCGAAACAATTCTAACCTGTCCAAGGTAGGTAAACTCTTAAAATAATTCGAGCTCGCTTTGTTCGCTCTTCAGATTAGTTTCTTTAAACTTTGTTTAAAAGTCGACCAAGTAACTCGAAACTTTGGATCCTTCAAGATCGAAGGAGCGAAAGGGTTAAAACAAAAGTAGGGTGTTAAAATAGTAAACTTAACCCTTCCAAATAGGGTTTTCTCGCACCCTCATGCGCCCCCCTGGCTTAAAAGCTTGCGCCGCCTTGCTTACGTATATCATGGATTTCCGCAAAGATAGGTAAAATCACACAAAAATTGTATCCGCACCTGAGAGATTAGGGGTCTGATGATGAAGACGAAGGACGGGAACTCCTCAACGTTTTACAGTATCTACCTTGTGTTTGGACTTAATTCATTTCTATTGATGAGAACTTCGCACCCATATGGGTTATAAGTGCCATTACAAGTGTGATAATGGAGACCATAGACAGTTGAGGGAAGTCCTCAACGATTTACAGCAGTTACCTAACTCTTCAAAAAATGACAACAAATATACCGCGATTACTGTAATCGCTTGAATATTTATTTTTTACACAACATCATGAGGTAACATCATGCCTGTATGCTCTGTCCCCGGACAGAGTATACAAGCATGATGTTAACCTACAGTACACCCACATTTCGACAGGTATGTTAAGTTCTATTTTATTGGGGATAAGGCCATGACTTGTATTGTGAACCATGTAAAATAAATGCGTAGCAAATATTTGTTTAGGACAACTAAAAATGGAAAAATAAAAAAACTATAAATCTTTTTTACGGCCGATCTGCTGCATGTTAATGTTGGTTCTTCCGCATAAAGAAAAAAAAACTCGAGGTCATCCTTCGTGTTGTCGATTCAATTTAGTTTACTATCAAGACGCTAAGCAGAAGTGGAAGCTAAACACAAAATATTGAACCTTTTGAACGACACTGTTACATATAAGCCTTCCAAACTACATAAATATGTGACAAAATGGTAAGTGAAATTGTGGCTAGTCGTGGAGAGCACGCACGTGCGTTTATGCGCTGGCGGTCATTCGGTCAAAAGGTTCAGTTACAGCCATTTGGTTCATTTACTTTGGTACTACAAAAAATCAATAAATGCGCTCCACTTTGCCCGCTTATTTATGTATTTATCTTTAATTCAGGTACAGACGCCAGCACATTAAGCTACTAATCTGTCAAATTTCTTTAATAGATTTTCAACTTTATCTCTGAAGCGTAAGGTTCAAGGTTGGTTGGGAAAATCTGACAGTTTCGGATAGCTTGACCCGCTAGCGTCTGTACATTACCCATACTTTTGTTAATTTTCCACCTATGTTACTATAATTGACTAAAACACAATTAATAAGAATAATAAACTTTCAACTAATAATATCTAATTCTCTTAGTCAATGTTGTTTCTGCCACATCACTAACCATGTCAGCGTTCATAGTGTCAACTGTCATTTAGATCTGTCATGTCTATGTCTATCCGTGTGACATTTCAAAACAACCTCTAAAGGTTTGCAATCTTTCTGAAAGTTTGGCTTAAATTTCAACCTTAAAAATGGGCAACTGGAGACTAGAAGTCGGCAGAATGGCTATGTATACATCTTTTCCCGTGGGCCTCTTTTTCTTCTTCAACCAACCAACTTATTTCGAGGAGTGGGTCACAAATACCAAGCGTCAAATCTTTCCGCCTGAGAACGTAGCAGACAGGGAAGCTATTCAGCAACTGATCAAAGATATGAGGAGAAAGCAAATGGAAGCAATGGACAAGGAATAGTTACTACTTGAGCAACGACGCTGTTGCAGAAAGTTGTACTTAAGTGGCGCATTTTTATTGACTGTAGTGATTCTTGTTATTTGTTAAAATAATTACATCCACTATGTAGTTGAGTTCAGTTCTGAAGTTATCGCTGATGACTTAAACTTGAATCGCCTTGTGAGTGATCACAACACATGTGTCAGTGATAAAAGTATGTAAAATTGAAAAAAGAGATACATGAAATAACAAATATTTTATTAGATATAAATACCAATAAACTTTACAGAAAACTTAATCTACCTTAACTGTTTTATTTTTATGCCTATAACTCAATACAACTCCCAACATAGTTGAACACAGTGAAGCATAGATTACATAAGAAACACCATAGAACTGGCCTATTAGTCCTGAGACCAAAGGAGCAACTACACCAGTCAGTGACCGCACACTATTTGAAGCACCAATTAGAGTTCCTCTGTGGTCTCCATCACTCCTCTTTAAAACCATTTCTAAAGTAACTAACCTACCAATTGCATTACCTATAGCTAATGGTATCAACCAAAATGCATAAACAATAACATTAAATGATAATGCTAGTCCTAATAAAGACATACTTGTAACTAAAAATACATGTAAGTTTCTTATACTATAGTCTTCATCGTGAATATAAAAACTATTTATGTATCCTATGAAAAAACTGGATATGGAACCTATAACACCTTGGAATGATATTACATATCCTACATATTTTGGTGATAAACCATATTCTGTTTTTAAATAAAGAGCATAATTTGAGTAATAAACTCCCATTGCAAATCCTATTAGAGCTTTAAACATGAAAATGTCCCAATACTTAATCCAGTCTATTTTAAATATCTCAACAAATGATTGGCGGACACTAGAATATAATATGTTTACTAAACTTGTTTGTACTTCTTTTTTCTCTGTTTTTTCAATTGGTGGCTTCTTATGTAACTTTGGTAGGAAGTACACTAAACCTGTAAAAGAAAAACATGTATAAAACCAGGTTTCATTCTAATAAAAACAAAAAACATATTTGATTAATAAGTTCCTCACCAGAATTAATAGCAAAGCATATCCCAACAATAATGGCAACCAACATAAATCCATTTTCTGGATTATCCTCAGCCATATGGCCTCCAATCAGAGGACCTAAAGTGATACCAGCACCTGATATGGCTGCCATCTTGCCATATATTTCAGCTTGCTTCTGTTCATTCTTCTCATAATCAGGTACTAAAGCCTTTGTCAACATCTGTGTTTGTTTAAACAGCCCTGAAACATTGTTATTTAGTAAGTTATGATTTTCTGACTAAATGTGCAGTTTTGGTCTTAAAGAGTGACAAGCCATGGCCCCAACCAAGAATTGAAATTTCGATGAATTAGTCCAGTAGGCAATGCATGTGGCATTTAAAAAGGGATTTATGCACAGACAAACCTCATTACTTGTAGAATCTTTACACAGTATAAAACAAAGTCGCTCCCGCTGACTGTGCACTTAGAAACTTCTTTCAAACTACGCAACGGATTTTAATGCAGTTTTCAGCAATAGATAGAGTGATTCAAGAGGTAAGTTTATATGCATGACATTGCACCCATGAGAAGCCGGAGCGGGTCGCTAGTTTACAATATACTAGTATGGAGAACAGAGTGAATCAGTTCTGTGTTAACAATCACAATAAGTACAGACACATCCCAAACAAAAATTGTAACTACCCCTACTGCTCATTTGTAACTTACTGAACTGTGCAAGGTTGTTATTTTAATTTGGCAAATAAAGGAGTTTATTTTTTTGTTTTATTACACATTGTTCAAGTTAAAGATAGCCCAAATAAACAATACCAAAATGTTTGTATAAATGAACTTAATTTAAATTTATTAAGAGTTTCTTAATAACTCAGAAAAATAATAAGATCGTGAGTCAGACTGGAAGGATCTTAACATTCTAACATGCTGTAGTTGCTGTCTACCTCAATGGGAACTAAGTATGATACAAATAATTCATGTATGAATGAAAATTAACAGATTCTTGTATGTACCTAACACTGCTCTAACCACCATTATAACGAATATTGAACTCGTGAGTCCAAGCACAGTGTATGCTATGCCACACGTAAGCAGTGTCAATGTCAAAATAGTTTTCCGCCCCTTGAGGTCACTCAAACTGCCCTGAAAAATTTTTATTTGTTATAAATAAGTGCTTTACTCTAAAAATTTATGAAAACTCATCATCATCATCATCTCATCTTTCATTGTGGAAGAAGAACTTACGATAAGGGGTCCAGATCCAAGCTGGAATCCGGCATAAATGGATCCAAGTAATCCCACATACAAATGGTTACCACCCATCTGTCGTACATGACCAGCTACTAGTGGGACAATGAGACCCACTGCTAAAAGGTCCTGTAAGGATATAAAATAAAGTTGTACATACACGTTGAATTCTTAGACACATTAATAAAAAAAAAACAATCATTAGATGTGGCATTTATTTTGAATACTCACTAAGAAAGCCACAGCTTGCAGCAGATATATTGCGAATGACATTTTGATTTGGATTTTTTACACTACGAGTTAAAACACTACATAATATCAGGCACTTGCATAGGAAATAATAACTTTAAATATTATCGCGTTATCATTAATGAGAATATCATGCATGACTCTGTGGTCATGTACCTGGTGATGACACTTGACATTGACAGTGACTGATAGATCCGTTTAGTGATGTCGATGCTGGAATTAGTGCTATGTGTGGACACTTGTCGTTATTCTGGAAATGTTAATCGACTAAGAGCCCACTACAATAAATATTCTTTAATTCATAGACTTTATAACTTTTGTTTATTTCAACCATCATACTCTTGGCACAATTTATTTTATCCGGCATCAAATCTTTAAACACGGCGGGTGTCTAGCCATATAATCATCGACCACTACATTACAGCCATTCGACCATACGACGGCAAAAAACTTGATGTTATAGGAAAAACTGTATTCTTAGGGACTACCGATACTACCGATTCAAAATTGCAGTGGGGCGCCCACATTTGAACTCTTTCGGGTTAAGCTCAGCTGCATATATGCAGTAGGGAAAATAAGGCAGTTAACTGATGTAGCCACGGCTAGGTTAGTATACATTATGTCTTATGGCATTCTGCTGTGGGGATCAGCAGCAGACGTTGACTCCATTTTCATTTTACAAAAGAGGGCAGTCCGCGTGGAGTATAAAATGGGTCCCCGCGAGTCCCTCAGAGAAAGATTTAAAGAGATCGTTATACTGACTCTGCCTTCACTTTATATCTTAGAATGTATTTTATATGTCAGCAAAAATCGAGGGCTTTTCAAAATTAGAAGCGACTTCCACAATATAAATACACGCAGTAAACACGGAATTGTAATACCTAAATTCAGATTAGCAAAAACTAGCAAGTCTTTTCTTATAACAGAATTATACTCTTTTATAACAAGTTGCCGAAGTCAGATATAGAACTGACCCATGGAAATTTCAAAAACTACATCAAACGTGTCCTTATTAAAAAAGCATATTACAAAATCCAGGACTACGTCGAAGATAAAGAAGTTTAGCTTTAGTTCCTTCTACGCATGCGGCTCCCTGGTAGCTCATAAACGGCACAAATATGTGGATGTCTCTAACTATTCTCAATCTCAATTTTTTCTCTTTTTTCTAATCAGAATTTTCTACAACAGTTTTCAAAACATTTATACATCTTTTGCTCAGAATAGTTACAGCACTGGTAACAATATTTGTGTCACTCGTTTAAATATAGTATTTTACAATATTTTCTTACCTTTGTATGGATTTTTTTTTACCGATTGTTTGTGAATCTGTGAACACTGTAAGGCTTTGTAGATTCCCATATACTTGTTAGCTTTTGTTAACATTTTATCTTGCCTATACTGTTCCCCCATACTTAAGTAATAATGCTGTAACATGATAATATACCAAATGATTTGAAAAGAATAACTATCGACTTTCTTGCCGGTTCTTCTCCATAGGAAACGATCAACCTGAACCGTGCACCTTTTTGTCGACGATATAAAATTGCCTATCTGGGCTTACGAGAAATAAAATATTATGATTTTGATTGAAGCTTAGTTTTAAAGTCTCCGTGGCCGCGTGGTTCTCCACGTTTCAATGGCGCAGCCACGTTCAACCCCTTATAACTTTTTAACCATAACTTTGACAAATTAATGGTTTGGGAATCAACTTTTACATATTATTACATAATCTTGGCATAGTTTTTCTTTTAATATCGCCGTGGCCACGCGGTCGAAACGCACACGAATGTCCTTATAATGGTCATAGACGCAGTTAATTTTTTGATAAAGTTTAAAAACTATTATAGAAAGACAGATTGTAGTAGCTTGATGTGCTGGTGTCTGTACTTCCACAGAAACAGTTAACAGCTTTTATAAAATATGGTAGTTCTGGCGGTCAGAGGATCTCCATTATCGGTTTCTAATCGAGTAAGGCCTAATTTACTCGCCTTAAGCAGTTTAGGGACATCACTCGATTTTATGACAGATTTTTGTGACACTGACGGCAGACGGGCTGACAAAAATATTTTGAAAATGAAAAGGCGAGGTTATGAAATGAAAATTCATTAAATTAATTAATTAATTCATTGTAATTAAAATCACAAATAAAATAGCTATCACACAATGAGCGCTATGCGGTCTTTGGTAAGTACCAAACGAACAAAATAATGCTCTTCAATTTTGTGTCCACTAAGAAACTTCTTTTTATTCTGTAATAATTCATTGATGCTGGAGCAGCCAAGTCGGCTAGCACGATCAGTACCTTTGTTAAAGAATGACGGCAAAACTAAATTACCTTACGAATAAGAAAGTTTTAGCATCAGAGCGGGATATCGAGCTATCAAAATATTCAAGAACAATTTTTCTTTCAGGTCCTGCAGACCTTCAAGAGGTTACACAGAACTAGGATGAAGGTATTTGCAGGAGATGACAGAGCACTGGAAGCTGGTAGAATAAAAATAAATGAGGAGTTCCGTAAAAATAAACATGTAACCAATGAGGATGCTATAAAGGCTGTATGAATATTTTTCTAACCACAGTCAAACGAAACTAATATTACTATCATATAAAGGAAATTAGCCCAAATATCTGTATTATTACAGATGGTTAAACTCGGTGAGGATGTGGACACTGAACTCCGAACACAAGTTATCCAAGCTCGAGAAGTGAGGCCTGGTGTATTTGGTATGATGAATAAAAAAATGCTTTTAATATTTAACTATCAGAAGATACTGTTATAGTTTAAAAAAAAAAACTTGTCAAGCATGATTTTACCTTTTCCCTCTTGTATTTTCAGAGGCCAGGATTACTGATGACACTGTGAAGTTTGAAAATATCCCATATGATGATAATGCAGTGTTAGATGATGGAACAACTGCCAAGAAGCAGTGTTGTCAAGACAAAAGTCAGGATAAATAGTCATTGTGAGGTTACTTAATAGGTAGAAATTACTAATTATAACTTAGAAGTAGACAAACAAAAGGGAGATTAGATAATTAATGAGATGTTAGATAACAGTTTTTTAGTGAATAAGCATAGTTTTTCTTTTGTTACTTATTTTTATGTAACTCCATGTATTTGTCAAGAGTTGCCTTAGATCATAAAGGAAGTATAGTGTGGAAGTACTCTTGGCTTTTTATTACTTTGTGTTTTAATAAATAAAATATAGAAAACTAGCGACCCGCCCCGGCTTCGCACGGGTGCAATGCTGATACTAAATACACTACAGAAAAACTGTGAACGTTGTATATAAAAACATAGCGGCCCGCTCCGGCCTGAACATACTCTTCTGGCATTCACTGTACTACGACCTATGTTCGAACGACGACGTCTTCCAGACATGACTTTATAATTTCTGTACAAAATGTACAAAATTTACTCAGTTCTATATGTATGATTACCTATGCACAAATTGCCATATTATTAGTATGTGCCGCAGTAAAAAATATCTAAATTCTTACCATTTAGAAACAAAAGATAATCAACAATCATAAAAAAACAAAAGATACCTATTCTATTCAGTTCTTTTTTTTTTTTACTAAAATACCTCAACTTAAACAACGATTTTAATTAAATTAAAAGTACTTAAAAAATAATTTGCTATTCGTGCGACTAAAAACAAAAGATAATCAACAATCATCAACAACAAAAGATTCTATTCTGATTGCTATTCTATTAAGTACTTTTTCTGAACTTACATATCTCACCTTAAATCACGATTTTTGAAAATAATTTCCCTAATATTAAATTGATCTAACTGTAAATTTTAATCAAGATCTCAATAGAAAATTGCAATCTATAAATTATGGTTTTATTTAATCTCATCTTATCTCACCTTATGTAGGTACTTATAATTACTATAAGTGCGATTTAAAAATTAACCTTAGAATAGAATATAATTTATATTTTAAAACTACTATCATACAATTATTTATCGTAACTTACTTATAATTACTGATACGTTGTCGCGCTGAAAAGCACGTTTTAATAAACGTTTATAATAAACGCGTCCGATCGCTGCTAAATTCAAAGTGCTACAGGGAAAACCGCTTTTTTTTTATGAAGGGCATCTCGCAGTTCAACCTAGGGAGGTTGTCGACTGCTTAACCGGGCTTTTCTGTGGATGCCTCGAAATTAAGGCTTCCAGCCAGAGCAACTTACAAACTAAACTACAAACTAAGCGACTACGCACTGAGGGCACCCCCTGTGGGGTACGGACCTCGGCTCAGGGCGTCGCTGGGAGAGGACAGCAAAGGGACAGGCTGGATCTGAGTGATATTATTTAGGGGCTGATTTAAGTCTACAGACTCAGCTGCGCGGGCTGGCTCGAGCAAGGGTCGGGGAAGGGAAAACCGCGGCCTCAGACGCGCTATTTATAGGCACGCTCTTGCCGCACCGGGCGGCCGGCCGGTACCGCCGCAAACGCTACGTCCCGCAATTTTTAAATCTGTAATATCTTCGAAAATATTCACTTAAATCATACGGTGTAAAGGGCCATATAGATCTATATTAAATGAACAATGTATTCAAGGTATTTAATTGGTTAAGGATTAATGCTGTATTGGTTAAAATCGTTTCGAAAATTAGCCATTATTTGTCGTAAAAAGTAAATGACAAAAAAAGTTATTGTGGGTTATCCATAAGAGATAGACATATACCATCACGGACTTTTCTGTAGACCTTTTCAATGTGTACAATACTTAGTACAGTCGCCAGCACATCAAGCTACCACACTGTGACCTTGAGCGCCTTATAAGCAACAACAGCGAGAATCGTGCGAAAGAGATAAATATCTTTTTGTCTGTTCTTGCTTGTAATGTTTCGTGCTGCAGTGCGTGCGTTAGGCTGTGTGCGTATGCGCGTCGTTGTGTAGAATAAGATACTTGCTATGCCAAAATACTAGTTTGGCGGATCGCATACTTGAATGGAATCGAAGTAATGGCATGCATGGTAGTAAAAATAAGTTGGCGGTTACGGTACGCCCGGCGCTTGTGAAATATCTATGTAATATTAGAAAAGGGATTTTTCCTGAGTAAAAAATATGATTACCTACCTATATTTTGTCTGTCACTTAGATTATCGAAAAATATTGGATACGTATTTTGTGTTTTATCAAATCAATAAAAACTTATGAAGATATTAAATGCATCAAAGATCACGAGTGGGGTTGTGATGTCACTTTCCGGTAAAAAGTGTTCCGAAATGTGACGTCACACGAGTTTTCGACACACTGTAGCGTCTTCATTTCTTTTTTATGACTGACGGACTAATAAGATTTTTTTGGTCAATATTGACGCTTTGCAATTTTGACGGATTGCGATTTTCATGAATTTGACTGATTACGAGTTTGACCATACGCGACGAAACGTATTCATAGGTAAAATAATGAAAAAAAATGGGTTTCTTTTCGTGTTTGCGTTTAATTAAATCAATTTATTTTTACTTTTATGATAATAATAATATTATATTAGTGGTTTCTTTTACAAGAGCCCTGACTATCGCTAGCTCGGACCCAGTTCCCGATACCGATGGGATTAAATGTTTTTCATATAATTTATTCATTATATTCACTAGCTGATACTCGGGAACTTCGTACGCGTGAAATTATTATAAAAATATACCACCTACTTACTACTATTTGAATCTGATTTTGTTGAGCTACGGGATATTATTTGACGTATCTTACATGATTTCTGTAATAGATAGTGCCTGTGGTGTTAGGAAGGTGTATTGGACGGTATTAAAAAAAATACTGTGGCGGCTTAGGCTAATGATAACTGAAGTAGGTATGTAACATTGTAATCACCTTAACATTGTATTAACAGACTGTAGCAGGAACGTTGATTATTTGTCAATATAATATAATATTCTAAATTACCCATGAACATGCAGCTCATTACTTGCGTGAAAGGAATAGGATAGACACTACAAATAATTGGTTGGATTGGTCGTTTTAATTTTAGTCGCAACTAGCATACTTAATAACTAGCTATTCACAGATTCTACATTTTAAAATAACTATACCTATACCTTCGTTCTCTAAAGATTTATTTTGCTTTAGGGCAGAAAAAAAATACATTTCGTAATCTGAAATCAAAAATGAACTTTATTTTAATGGGAAAAGGTTGATTTGGCGTGGCATAGAGAGGGCATCATGCCATGACAGCGTCCTGTTTTTGATGTAAAATATAGGCGGCCTGTATCACAGAAGTGGTTCGTGGATGATTGTTTCATCCACGAACCACTTCTAAGAAAGTTCAACTACCTTTAGAATTGTTTTATAGGTGCCTAAGAACCACTCTCTCTAACTCTTTCGGTTATGTGACGCAGACGAAGTTGCGCAGCAGGGTAGTATCAAAATAAAATGCGACATAACAATCTTTAACCTTTTATTTTTAAACATTAATATTACTATAATACAATACTGAGAAACAAAAATACTCTAAATTAAAATATAAAACTAAACCATACAAACAACAAATAGGTATAAAACTATAAACTATACAAACAACAGAAAATATAAAACTAAACTGACCATACATTAAAAACAACTGGATCATATTTATATTTTAAAGCCGTAACTTAAAGTGTCACCAACAATAGCAAAGAAAACATTATCAAGAATGTAACAATGGTGCGAAAAGAAGTTAATATTTTTTTTATTACCGCTTTAGCATTATTGGAAGAATTATCCATACTAATATTATAAATGCGAAAGTTACTTTGTCTGTCTGTTACGCCTCTTCATCTACAAAAATGACTATATTGTTTGCCCAGTCAAAATTATAATATTCCAGGCAAAAATTTACTCTTGCCTCCTTATGCGCCTGGTTCATTAATATTTTCTTGGCAGGGCGGCAGCATTTTTTCCGGCGACCTTTAGGCGCCTTGTAACGGTGTCCATTGAAATCTAAAACAAAGAAAATTTTGTCAATTTCAATACTTCCCGATTCTTAATTATGACCAATTGTACGGGTCAATTTAACTATAGGGTGACTGGTAATAGTGACCGATACTTAAACACGTGATTCATGATACTAACAAACAACTTTCTATATTTTTTTTTTTATACTTATTCGCTTTTATCACACACATTACGGAGCGGGCTAGCTAGCCGCGCGGGTGCTCTGCCTAACAGCTGATACGTCACAGGCTCGTGCGCGCGAATTTCATAAGGCTGTTGTGTTATTGTAATAAAAGTGAAAGCAAATGTTTCTTTGGGAAAGTTGTTTGTTATCATGAGCAATCACGTGTATAAGTATTGGTCACTAATTACCAGTCATACTATATATGAGTATGGGACAGTTTCAAATTATTCCTTTAAATATAAACATATACATAAATAGACAATCCGTCGAATTGAGAACTTCCACCTTTGTTGAGAAACAAGTAGCTATTGTTTATTTGCACATTATTACTCAATTGACTACTTATATGCTTTCCTACGATAATTGCTAGCTTATTATTATTTACACACAAACAGCACTAAAAAAGCCTTATCCCTGCAATGTTTCAACAGACAAAAAGAAGTGTCTAATTGCGTAGGTATTTACTTTAAAATCCAACCGGGTGCCGACTTTAAAAAAATAACAATAGCGCTTGGGACAGCGCGCAGTGTTAAAAACTTACTATACCGGGAACTCATTAGCAAAGAACACAAGAAAATAGGTAGGTAAAGACATTTATGGGTGTTTCTCGTATTTCGTGCACATTCCATAATATTTATTTTCATAAGTTTAAATTACCTACTTACAACATTTATGAATTAAAATTTCATTATATTAAGTACTGAGTTATTGTTTTTTTTATTTTAGGTGTAAAAGCTGTATTTTTGAATGTAGTTTTTTTATTATGGTTACTGTGTTTAATTTCAGCATGGATATTTTTTTATAAAAAGCAAATGTTTGGGACATTACTAAATAGACTTCGAAGGAAATGACAATTAGTTAAGTTTTCATATAATTTAACTAGCGACCCGCCCCAGCTTCGCACGGATGCAATGTAGATACTAATGTGGGGCAGTGTGGAGTGATTTATATAGGTATATATAAACCTTCCTGTTGAGTTATCTATAGCTGAAAACAGCATTAATAAATCCGTTGCGTAGATAAAAAGATCTAAGCGTACAGACAGCGAGAGCGACTTCATTAATATTTCTATAATAAAGGAGAGTTTATAAAAATATTACATAAGAACTTTGCCCCACAAAACCGTTTTCTCGGTTTATCTGTGGGAACGGAATAATAAGTATTAAAAATAAGGTTTACTAGTGCTGACACTTAATTTCCACTTTTTTGACTTATAAAGTAAGTAATAAATAAACAATAATATCTAATCTATGTATGGACAGTAAATAAAGGAAATTTGTTTTATACTATGCAATAAAGAAAATAATTGTATTATTTTGACTTATAATGTTCCATGCATGTAAGCACAACTTGATTTGGTTTGGCTTTCTTTATGGGAATATAAATATTTAATGAACTATTCAAGGTTTTTGATCTGGACGAGTAATATGCACGAAAAATGAGAAACACCCTTATTCGTAAGATACGGTAGGCACAAAGTTGTTTAAATATTATGGTTTAGGGCCATCCGCCGATAGAAGCAGCATACGAAAATTAAATTAAATTGGTAACAGTTTTCCAAATAATGTAACACTTTAATGTAATTATCTCACAAATAACATTAGCTCGTATCTATTTTGAAAGTTCTATAGAAAAACACCATTGACACATTTTTTCAATATTAGCTTTTGCTTATTTTAACTTAAAAATTATAACTACAAAAAATATTACTCACCGTAATGCCCGTCTGTCGACAAATATCTATTATACGGCATCCACTCAATCGGAGCGCTATAATGCGCCCCCTTTCAATTCTCGTTAACTGAGGCGCCATAATTAATCATTTAAAAAATATAAAAAGTTCGCCACACACTTCCACTAAGTAGCTACAAGCCGAACCAACTTGCTCCGCGAATTTTTAATGACTAGCGTTATGGACTAAGGGATGAATAAACGTGGCCGGTCGGTTGCGTAGGAGCAAGGAGGTGTGGCCTATTCCCCGTGAGGCATGAATTATTGGCTGCTAATTGTTAGTGTGCGCAACCATTGGGCAATTTTGGAAACGTTGAAAAATCCACCAATCACGCCAAGGATACTTTCTTTCTAACACAGCAGTAGCTGTTGTAGTTATAGATATGTATAGGGTTTACCTTGATGTGCTGGCGTCTGTACATTATTTTGATAAAACTCGTAGGGTTCAGCCTGCGTTTGCAATGTAAGTGGAAAAAATGTAATTATTTACGACATCACATTAGAAACCTCAAAAATAACAGTACTTCTCCACTATTTAATGGATGTTATTATACATATAAACCTTCCTCTTGAATCATTCTATCTATTAAAAAAAACCGCATCAAAATCCGTTGCGTAGTTTCAAAGATTTAAGCATACAAAGGGACATAGGGACAGAGAAAGCGACTTTGTTTTATACTATGTAGTGATTATGTGAGTATTTTTCCTTGAAGCAAGCAGCCTCCTATCACTTGATTGCTATCAAAGTATGCATACATAATTCATTTTTTGACTTGGGATTTTCACAGCTGTGCTGCCAAAACAGACATGCTATCGATTGTATTAAGATGTACAGACGCCAGCACATCAAGCTACTACAATCTGTCAAATTTCTTTAATAGATTTTAGATATTACCGACGTCAATAGCGCTGTAGAATGCGAGCCACGAAAGATAAACTTGACCGCGCCTCCTGCACTCTTTCTTTTCCCGCGCCTTTTTTTTATTTTTCACACTTGATGTGCTGGCTTCTGTACCAACGACGACTGTACTACAATCTGTCAGATTTCTTTAATAAATGAACATTATCGCTAAATCATTTGGTTCAAGGTTGATTGGGAAAACCTGACAGTTTCGGGTAGCTTGACCTGCTGGCGTCTGTACATAAAACAATCGACAGCGTGATAATTTTGGCACTGATGGGAAAATTCAAAAAAATTATATCCCACGGATTAGGATATTGCAACGTGGATGCGTTTATTTATATATTAGTTCTAGGCAATGGTTCTAGGAAATTGCATACAGTTTGACCGTAGCATTTACGTTTCTATTTTGGGTTTTAGGTCCATATATTTTGGACCATGTCCTTATAGTCTACAGAAAAATCATGAGCTACAAGCATACCATCTGGGTAGACTCCCCTATTGGATTCATGTGCATCTGGATTGAGGGCCCATTTTTTAAATCTTTGAGAAACGAAACAAGACTTAGGGAAATGGGCCATGAATTTCTTAAACGTGAATTTAAACTGTTACAATAAAATAAGTTGGACCCTCAAACTAGAATTCCAGACGCTTATTGCGTAAAGTGGCATAACCGGTGGAACAGTACGAGTAGCCCGCGAATGTCATTTTTTTACGTATTTTGCAATTTGCAGGTCAGTTTCAGGTTGTATGTTGATGAAAATTGAGTCGCGCCAGTAACAGATGTGTAGCAACCCCATTGAATGACTTTTTCATGAAATATTAATTGAATAGGGTTACATGAACTTTGTATTAGTGATTTACATAATCGTAATTCTGTAACCACATATGTTACTAATTCGAATTTCGCGGGCTACTCGTACGCTTCTACCTTAATCTCAAAAGTACTATCTCTGAGTTAATCATTTTTATTGAAGGTGGTTGCGTCAGGGTAGCCAGCGAATTCAATTTTCTTACGTTTTTTTGCAATTTACAGATCAGTGATAGGTTGTATGTTGATGAAAAATGAGTCGCGCCAGTAACACATATGTAGTTACAGAATCACAATCCTGAAAATCAACAATATAACCCTGTAAGTCTATTTAATCCTATTGAATGACTTTTTCATGAAATATTCATTGAATAGGATTACATGAACTTAGAAGGCTGTATTGATGATGGCTACCCTGCCGCAACCACCTTAAGCATGTAGTTAAAATTTTCTTAAACATTTTAAGAAATTCAGCCACTGGCTAGGGTTCATAATTTTTAATGTCAAATGTGAGTCTCTTTCCTGCGAAATGTCAGATAAAATTGTGATAATAAGAGTGTTGCTTTTTGTACATTACCTGGAACGCGAACTTGAATTATACTTTTTTATCTGCTGTAGTGCTGTTTGACAATGACACTTCCTGACTAACACTGACACTTGACAGGTCTTGTTTTCTCGCTCGAGTCCAGGCTACCGCCAGATCGTGAGCTTTGCGTATTATTATTTTTTATTGGATATCAAGAACCCAATACCTCTACGGTACAATGTTGACTAGAACATTAGTATCAAGGGCTGTGCTGTTACGAAGCCTAAAAAATGCTGCTGATAATGTAAAGGTAGCTAAGAGAAACGCAGGCCATGGGTATGTCGGTTGTTATGTCATTGGTTTTTGTCTAGAATAAATAAGCATCAAATGAGCAGTATAGTATGTCATTGGTTTTTGTCCAGAATAAATAAGCATCAAATGAGCAGTAATACTCGGCTACTAGAGTTTTTAGTACGACTGTGATACGACTATTTCATTTAAAGAAACAACCCTTTAATTTTTGAAATTACTAAAAGAATGAAAAAGTTCTGTAAAACAATGTTTTTTAGAAATGCCACAACATGAATACTATTTTCAATGAATCCTACTAGACCGTGTAAAGTATGATATTATGGCTAGAAAGGTAATGACTGCTGAGATAATGAGTAATAGAAAGATATGGAAGAAGAATACTTGCTGCCCCCAAATAAATTAGAGTAAGGGTAGGAGAATGATGATGACTCCTATTATTCTGTACAATGAATAAATGTAAAGAAAAAAATTGAACATTAAATGTTTCAGAGTATGGTCATACCGCATACCACCACCAATGCCCTCAAAAAAGTCTATATACCTAGCTGAGATTTTGGGAGCATTTGCCTGGTGGTGGATCTTCTGGCATTGTTTCACCGAACCTGAGCACATCTTTGTAAGTTGATTTTTTTTATTAAACAAGTTATGCAAATGAAATGTGCTCTCCAGTATGTCATATAGGGCTTAAGATATTTATAACATTTTAGAAAATATTTTCTAAAATGATGTTTTCTAAAATTTACACCCATATCAGTCATCAGGCATTATTAAAACATTCAGGAAAAGTAACAGAACATATTTTAAATTATTATAAAATCACAGGGTGCAAATTTAGTAGATCTTTGAACGTAGAACTAAAAATATGATCCAATCACGGTATGTTCTACATAAGAAAGCTAAATCTGTCTTATTTTATTAGTATTCCAAAAAAATACTCCCATCTCATACATATAGTTTTAAAATATAAATTGACAAGTGAAACAATTTTTTAAAAACATAAAAAATATATTTTTATGTGAAGATTGAATGTTTATTTATTGAAAGGTTAACAATACTATGCTTTATTTTTCAGGGTCATTTTAAATATGTCGATCCCAAGTGCTACACTGATGAGGAACTCGGTATCCCACCGGATTCTGAGGGATCACTGAAGAAATAAGCATGAGTTTAGTTTGAATTAATACTTCTAATTTATGTTGATGTTAAATAAAAAATTATGAATGTCCGTAGGTCTTTATTCTACTCATGTGGATTTCTTTAGAATTATAAAAAGTCTTAATCAAACTGCCTATTATTTTGGTAAATAAAGGTTACGGTTAGGTGGTTAACCCATTCACTGCACAGTACTTCGCGAAAACTTCGTGAATTTCGTTCGCGTGCCCACAACCCGTATCCGAGTCGTTATAATTAACTATAGATGATTAGTACAATATAGTTTCTAACTCCAAGCACTATAGATCGCCCTATAGTGCTTGGAGTTAGAAACTATATTGTACCTTACAAATCCAAAATTTCGACTTTCTGCGAGCTATACTTCTGTAAGAATAATAACAAAAAAAAAAACAAGGGGCCCGCTAGCTAGACACTTGATAGAAACGTTAGTATCAAGCTACTAATGCTATTGTATTATACAAAAGAATAGTATTAAAAAAGAGGCCTGCTGGCTGGACGTTTGTTTGAATAACGATTATTTTCTGAAGTTTTGCTCGTAGGAAGTCGATTTTTTGGATTTGTAAGGTACAGACGCCAGCACGTGAACCTACCCGAATCTGTCAGATTTTCCCAACCAACCTTGAACTTAATGTCGTAGAGATAATGTTGAAAATCTAGTAAAGAAATCTGACAGATTGTAGTAGCTTGATGTGCTGGCGTCTGTACATAATAGTATCAAGCTCCTAATGCTATTGTATGATATAAAAGAGTAGTATTTAAAGAAGGGGCTCGCTGGCCGGACGTTTGTCTAAATAACGAATAACTCCTAAATCATAGCTCTCAGAAAGTCGAAATTTTGGATTTGTAAGGTACATAATGGTGCCGATTCCCTTGTTTACAAACAAACCAAAGGAGATGTCCACTTTTTGTATGGACGTTGGTTTTTTATTCCGAGAGAAATTTAACCAGCATCAAAGTGCACTAATATAAAAGCGACAAAAATATCAAACTTGAAACCACTAAAATAATATTTTTAGACCCCTCCATTTAAGAGAAAAATAATAAACTATTTAATGTTAGTACATATATTTAATTTGAAAATGGCAACCCAAAACAAAAGCCTACCATAGAATCATGTCAGAAATGACATTGTCAAAGTGTTCACAGTTCTCACTGCCCTCGAAAAAAAGCGCGGGAAAGTCAAAGATAGTAGGCGCGATTTTTTGAAATATTTGAAATTTATTTTATTTTAATATTACTTTTGGCATAACTACTTAATTGTAAATCGTTGTGATGGGGAGGGTTAAGAAGAGGAAAAAAAGGCGATGCTGTCGCTGGTGGTACTAAACTTTTTATTATCGCAATACAGTGGTGCCGATTCCCTTGTTTACAAACTAAACCAAATTTAAGTTCAGTGCATCTTTTTCTTTCTATTTCATTAAGAAAAGGACAGAAGATAAATTTTAGTTTAGTCCTGTCAAATTAACCAGCGCCTGACACATGTTTAGACGTGATTAAAAGTTGACTACTAAAATTACATCAAATTACGTCAGTAATTTGACAGGACTAAACTAATATTTATCTTCTGTCCTTTTCATAATGAAATAGAAAGAAAAAGATACACTCAACTTAAATTTATTTTAGTTTGTGAACAAGGGAATCGGCACCATTATCGTTAACGTGACTACCGTAGGAAGTCTATCCGTGCCTCAAAGAGTACTATAAGTATACCAGGTAAAGAGTGCCCTCTTACGGCATTTTTATGCCAACTAAAGTAGACAGTGGCGCCTCTACATTTTGTATCCGAACTAATCCGGGGTCTATAGCTATATAGCTATAATAATATTGGTATATTATTGTAGGTACTGTGATTGAACACTATTTGTGTCAAACTGTCAACCACATTTCAAAGATAACAAAACTATTTTAAGCAGACACTGGCTTCATTTATAGGTTTTACAGAAGACAGGATCTGCTTTTACTAGTTTTGTTACCATTGATATGCGATTGAGTTATACCAATAGGAGACAGAAATGGCGTGAAATGATAAAGTCAAATGTTTTATTCATTTTTTATTTTTATAATGTTTATGTTTATCATAATAAACTTGTGCCGCCACTTTTGTTTCATCATCTCCATTATATGTCACTTTTCCGGTTAAAATACGATTTATGGATCTACACCAACTATGTGCAGCACAGCACTATGGGAGCACAGCCAAATGCACATAGCTTAGGCATTTTCAAAAGAAATGTCTTTAAAACTTAACAACACAACTTAATAGCGTCCTATCGCGAAATTGTACACAAAACGTATTACGGGGCGAAGTCACCACGGCAAGGCGGAGGAAAGATCAACTCGACGCACTTCCTAGCAGAATTCACAACCGAAACACACGAAAAATGGAAAAGATTACAAACGTGAGCACACGCAGAGAGCAGTTACCATCCCAGTATTACTATAGTAGTCTTTGGTTACCATTTTGAATTTTTTTTTTGAACTATCAGTAAAGTAATTATTATTTTGACAGTTACCAGTAAAAAAAAAGACCAGTACATAAAAAATATCATAATACATAAAAAACATCTTTGATGTCTCAAAATATTAAATTATATGCTCTCATATTATTAAAATATAAAATAAATATTGTTATGGTATAAAGTTATAAAATGCATTTCTTTTGCAGTGACATCTGTTGTGTAGCAACTAAACCTAAAGTTACGGATACAACGTGTAAATGGAGCCACCATCTTTGAAACAAAGCCAATTCTATGGGACTGTCCCCCCCCTGCCGTGCCTTCACTTGGCGGTGATCTCGCTCTTCCTTGACCCAATGTCTCCCGAAGCAGCCATGCTTTTGCACTGATAAGGAAGTGATGCTAATTATTAATTCACGATATAAAGCTATGGTATCGCTACTGAATTCTATTTTTTAACATCATTGGACGAGTCTTGCTATAGAGGTATGTACAGCGCCAGCACATCAACCTACCCGAAGCTGTCAAATTTTCCCAATCAAACTAGAACCTAATAATTTAGTAATAAAGTTTTTAATCTATAAAAGAAATTTGACAGAATGTTGTCGCTTGATTTGCTGGCGTCTGTACATACAATGGCATGTCCAGCAGTACGTTGGGGAAACCTTAGACGGTCAATCTTGCACTATCAATCAATCTTAGCCAAAACTCCGAAGGTCCAAGATTACCATGCTACAACTGCTACAAGGATCTAAGGTGCGCTTGTTTTCATCATTGACAGCATTGACACGCGAGAATTTCAAGACAAAAAATACACTTGTAATAATGGTCCAACTCAGAGTTCTTACCCATGATTTCGTGAGCCACAGCCACTAGGTTGGCTTTCCTTGATTACTGGAACAACGAGGCTAGTGAGTCTATTTGTCTATCTTTGTCTAAAGTATCCAAATGCTCGAAGACATAAAAAGGTAAAAAGAGCATTCTACCAACGCATTCTAAAAAGCCACATATTTCGATTTATCAAACTCAGCTACTCAGACTCACTCAGCAAGGTATAGAGAAAAATTTTTGACGTTTATCAAAAACAGTGAAATAAATTTCTCCTGCACGCTTGTTTGTCCTAATTTTTGTAAAATAATAAATGCAATTTGTTGGAATTTGCACAAAAAATGTGCAATGGCCTCTTAAAGTAGCAGTGTTCTAGTGAGTGTGATGAAACGTTAAGTGTTAGAAATGGAGACAACTGCAAATCAAAAGGGAGAGTACATCGCCACTCCGAAAGGTCTAGTCTTGTTTGTGTATAAATAACTGTAACTTGCAAGTCTTGCGACATGAATTTGGCTGACGTATGTTGCCCTAAACGCATATTTTCGTTGCGTCCCTAATTATTTTTCGTATAAGTGTTGTATACTTGGATTGAGATTATGTTGCTGTTTCGGGCGTCATACGACGAAAATGAGCTTATCACGTTTTTGATGTCTTTCTTATCGCTTGAAATTCGCTGTGTAGAAAGATTGAAACATTCAAATCTGCTAGTATTCTTGATAAATACAACTGTTGCTCTTCTCCTTGAGTGTTCCTGAGCTTGAGTATGAGTCACTTTGTTAGCATTGTGATGTCGTGTGCATGTTAAATATTAATAAGCAAACCGCGACGTGCCTGAACCTTCAGATAACATGTTGGGTAGATACTTTCATTATTGTTTAAATCTTTACTTAATTTGTAACCCCTCCGAAAGGGTATAGACTTAATTTATTAATATTGGTGTGAGGTTATGTTTTGATAACTTTCTTATAAAAATAAAAAAAACCTGGAGGTAAATCTAAATACTAGTATAAAATTACAATAACTAATTCTGTGAAACTCATTGCTTAATTCATGCTAGCATGCATAGTGTTTGCTTTTAAAGTAAGTTTAGTTTAAAAATTTGTAAATTGTGTTATTTCTTTTTGCCACTTGTTACTATACTTATCTGTTATCTTATTTGTCATAAGTATGATTGAACTGATAAAGATAACTTAAACCAATTTAATATTTCTGAATGATTAATACATGATAGGAATCAACATGAAGTACAAAAACACTAGTCATCTTGGAACAACTCCGTTATTATAAAAATCTTAAATTTACTCACAAACAAAGGAAGGGAAGATTTTAATTTTAAAGTCATCTTTACTGTGTTAAACAATACAGGGATAAAAGTTTGCTGATGGGAAACTTCACATTGGGCACACTGCTTGTAGCTTGAAAAAATGTAATGTTTCATATCATAAATTCACTTAAACCCACTGGAAACTGATGACTTGATATTTGAAAATTTAATTCTCCAGAAACAGTCTTTTAATGAGTGAGTGAGTGTACATGTTTCATTAATCTAAGTGATTATTTTTATTCATATACGAACATTATTTATTTTGTTATTTGGATAGGCATTATGTAGTATTTTTGCTGCCATAAAACTATAATTTGTAAATTTACATTTTATTTAACAATTTTCTGCAATGAATATTATTTATGCAGTAAAGTACTTATTTGTGTAGTTAAATATTTGATCAAGGTTTATGAGTATTGAAAGTTCTAAGTTGTTCTAAGCCTGGTTGGTTAGTTGGCCTAAAGGATGCAAGGTTTACGACAGATTTTAATTTTTTTTTATACTTATCCTGCTATCTATCAATGAAATATCAATAATATGGCCCTTTAGGCAAAAGAGCCATAAAATTGTAACATTATGGAAATGCAGACAACATTGAGTTCCTACAAAAATGTTTATTTATTAAAACTTTATGCACAAGTAAAAACTGTACAAAGGCGGACTTAATGCCTTCGGCATTTTGTACCAGTCTATCTTAGGGTGATGCAGAGACAAATATTCTTTGGTTCTCTTTGTGAATGATTGTAATTTATTATATTTCTACCACTGCCATTTTTAGATGTAGTTCAAATCCGCTACAACAGCATCTAACGCATATACACACAATTGGCTCCGTTACAGTATAACACTTTGGAATAATAGTATAAACGCCGATAAGCTGTTCAAGCTACAAAAGGCATGATTGAATCTTAACTAATGTATGAGGTAAGGACAGCTGTAGACCACATGTCTCTGTACATCTTGGCAATATGACAGTTTCTCAGGAAAAATATACCACTTTTCCCCCAAATGAAGATTTTATTACACCCTGCCTTGATCTAGCATTACCCGTTTCAAAACTATCCATTTTCCATTCAGGGTCGTATGTAATGTGTATCAAGATTTATTATCAAATCCCAAAACTCTTAAAATAAATTAAAAGAAAGGTTTGATTTAATACAAAATTGTTACTTATTTGAGCCAGAAGTGCTACAACACACTGCAAGAGTTTTTTGAAGACAAGAATAAATAAGAAATTATTGAATCAATAGCTCACCATTATTTGTAAACAAACGTAGGTACATATTTTATTTAATTAATTAATGTTATTTCGATTTGACATAATTATTCAATTTTTTTTAATTCATGATGTCCTGTACGGATCAGAATGTTGGGCCACAAAAGGGATGAATGAAAGGCAATTACATGTGACTGAGATGAGAATGCTAAGGGGGATGTGTGGTATAACGCAATTGGATAAAATAAGAAATGAGTACATAAGAGGAAGTCTGAAAGTGGCACTGGTGACTGAAAAGTTGCGTAGTAATCGGTTATCGTTAGACATGTGATGCGGAGGAATGAGGAAAATATAGTGAGGAGAATGTTGAGTATGAATGTAGTTGACTATAAGAGTAGAGCAAGACCAAACAAGCAATGGATGAACTGTGTGAAAGATGAATTGGCTAGAAAGAAGGTGACTGCTGAGATAATGAGTAATAGAGAAGTATGGAAGAAGAAGATAAGCTGCGCTGACGCCAAATAAATTGACAAAAGGGCAGGAGAAAAATGATTCAAAATCTTTAAAACTCTTTTTTTTTTTTGTAAAATGTGACATGATAATGATAAATATACAGTGCAGCAGCACTGAAAAATTAATAAAATTCATTACAACAAAAATTTTCTAACTTAATTAATTTACTTCAACCCCTTTCTACACATGACATGACATAACATGTTTGCAAAAAACTGATTTGATTTATATTTTGTTTTTTTACCATCAAATATTAATAAAAATGCCAAGCCTTTACAATCTGACATGATCCAGCAAGTATTTTTGCCTACCTTTATACCCATAATCCTTCTTCTATTGTACTAGATCAGCAGCCTTATTGCACCCTCAGCTGAAGATAGGGCTCCTCCTTTTTGTCCTTAAAAAAAAAAAAAAATTGTTGAACACCATGATAATGTTGTTTTATCAGTCTGAGCTTCATCCACCGGGCGCTGTGGATTGATAGCTTGCACTGTGACAGCAACAGATTAATAAAAAACCCACCCATCTTCAACTGTTTTGCTTCTCTAATTACCTCTTATGAAATGCTTAAATAAATCCATGACCTACTAGAGTGAACAATAACAATGTTACTGGCTGTTAGACTGCATTTGACTTTCAGTCCCTCCATATTACAACTACACCATAGGAAAGCACTTGATAAAAAAAATATTGTACCATTGACAGTACAGATGATAGCGAAAAGAACGAACTACCACAAGGAAAAAGATCATTTGTGAACCATATCATCTGTGCCTCATTACATATTCAAGGTGGGGTTTAACAATGTCATTTGTTTGATCGCAGTATCATGTGTGGTGAACTTCTCATACGATGCGTCGGAGGCGGACGAGCTGACGATGCGGCCCGGTGACGTCATCCGTGACGTGGAGCGGCTGCCCGGCGGCTGGTGGCGAGGGGAGCTGCGCGGCCGCCGCGGCATGTTCCCTGATAACTTTGTGTCGGTCACAGAACAGACTAGTTCAAGGTGAGAATATTTCCTCGTTGGTGCAGGCTCTTCAAGGGCTATTATGTTCCGGTCCAGGATTCATGTGTGGTACGCGGACAAAGCATTTCCTTACGAGTGTTCGAGGATGTGCGATCGCCCAATTTTATACTCAAAGGCAATAATATAATGATAGTCTTTTATTCAGTGACATCAAAAAGCGTAGCTCCGAACCAGGCAGGGCTTTACTTTTTGCAATTTAATCACCACTGCTCTCAATGCGGTGAAGAAAATCATCTTGAGAAAACAAAAAGTATCAGCATTGGGCCTGCATTGTGGATTACTGCGCACTCTCACATAGAGAGGAGGCCAGTGTCCCAACAGTTTGAACATTTTGATAACCTATATTTTGATAACCAAATTGAAAAGTTTCTTTAGTGTGGCTCAACCATTTATGGTTATACCTGCATAAAACAAAAGATGATGGGTTCCAGAACCATATACACAAACATCTGATGTAGGTAGGTACCATCAGTATTTCATACAAACATCTACGGTACAGACATCTAGTGGTCGTACAAATATTTGGGCTGTCGCGCTCGCAGGACGCGTGTCTCGGCGGGGCCATAAAACACAGCATTGTTTTATTTAGTCGAGCCAAAACAGTATGGCTTTACCACCAATCAGTTAAACTTCGACGAAGTACTGATGTAACTTATTTATTTTCTACTAATCTGAACTATTTCTCATAGAAACAACAATTTTTCTGAAGAAAATATTCGATTTCCAAGTAGGTAATTGATGTTTACCTAAAACGAACTAGATTCAGACTATCGCGTGTTGCCTGCCAGACTAAAACGATAAAATTGTTTTGTCAGTTTGGGCCTTTCACCATAAAGTCCTACCTTCCAATTTAAAAAAACAGTTTTTTTTTTCATGAAACAGTATCATCTATCAAATATCATCGTATGACCTTTATAGTGAAATATTAAGTCTACGCCATCATTGTTTTGATTTTTTGGAGTTGGAAAAACAATACTTATTAAAAAAAAACTGGCAAGTGCTAGTCAGACTCGCAAAAAAAATGTTCCGTAGCACCAAACAATTTAATAACAATATTGTTCTAACAGCAAAACTAAATTAGTTTTTCTTAGTACTTACCTTAATGAAAAACGAATTTACTCCTGCAATTTCACGAAAAAATCCCATATCTCAAAACCTAAATTAAATCTTATTCAAACCAATTTTTGTTGAAAGTTCTTTTTGCTTTTTAGCAACGGAACCCTAAAAATGACAAAGTGTCAAGATATGAGGATAAATATTTAGATATATCCAAAGTTATAGAACCTCATGTTGTCGAAGATTATTTCCTAATCAAATCATAATAATCTTTAAAAAATCGTAGTTAAGTATGATTAATACAATATTAACAATTCTACTATCTAGGCTGCTAATACTTTCGTTGCTGACGTTATTTTATGTAGTATCGCACTATTCCTGTCTATTTCAACGCATCGAACGCAATCCAAAATATTACATTTGTCGCGACGAACTGGCAAACTTTGATCTACAAACTTACTGGAGAAAAGAAAATAATATTCATGTCAAAGTTCAATACCAAAGGCTGAGATTGATGCTAAGGTCACCAGTTTACAGTTAGCTTGAACACCGCTGCACCGCACGGTATCCTGCAGCGACTGTGCCCAGGTACAGTCATGGACATTAATATGTATATAATACGAAGGAACTTTTAATTAAAAGTGATTTTCTCTCTAAGTTTTCACGAATGTAGTATTTTGTACCCCATACTATTGCGAATAGGCCTCATCTCAAAGTAGAAACCGTTATTTCACGAGAAAATCGGTTTTGCATTTGGTTAAGTGTACACATATTAGTGTTAGTGACTGTACACGGTTCCTAAAGAACTGGTTTGTGTACCGATATAAAATTACCATGTGTGTCTGATGTCTAGTTCACTGACACACATATTTACATTTAAGTTTTAAGTATTATACTCGTTTTATAATGTTATTGTTGTTAATCTCTGATTTAGATCAATATTACTGACAGGTTTAGTGTTATTATTACTCAGAATATCCACTTCTTTTTTTTAATGTAGCGTTTTGTTACAGCGGAAATTAAAAGTTGGTTTATTTTAGTCAACAGTTACCTAGTAATTTCATCGCAGTCCTATCATTTAACGCATCAATAGAAACATCGAATATTGAACATGTATTGAACTAAAATGAAACCCATAATTTTCTTTTACCGACAATGTTCCGAACTATACAATATTTAATAGATTCGGCTACCTAGAAATTATACCGTTGAACAAACCAGAAACGTGACAATATGAAACAGAATACTATATCATTTAAACGCTCACTAATCAATTGTCTATAAAAAAAAAAAAAACTAAATGCTTGTATTGTTGACAAAGACATTTTCTACGCTGAGTTCCACACATACAAAGTTATTCCGTTTTAGTCATACACTTGCTAACACAATCAGTGATGTCATTTTCTTAAGGAGTGATTATATTACAAAGTGTTTGGTTTGCAGTATGGTTTCAAAGCTTCGGAGAGGCACTCATTATAAACTGTAATTTTGATGATATTTTTAATATCGGACGACATCCGGTTAAGTTGGCGGTTATTTCTGGGGAAAGTCGCTCAACCACCGCAATCGTTATTGTACAATAATTGGATATGGCTTTTAAATTATGTTTTCGATTAGTAGAATAATAATGACTGTACGTACTATCTAATCAGTTCGGATAGCGCGATAAGAAGCGCGGTCCGCTAGTCAGTGTTTGTTGTGTAGCCCTTAGTGATATATTTTTGTCTGTCTTAAGTTTTTTTTTTTCTATTAACCATTGCCAATTATAAGGAGAAATTGGGAAGGTAGGTGATTAATCGACGGTTATTTTGATGCTTCATATATCCTCACTTTATTGTGGAGACGTATTCCACGTATAAAAATGATAAACATTGTAATATGTGTCAATCCGTCCAAGAGGTGTAATGAGTAGTCGGAATAGTAATGTTAATGACAAAACGTGGTATACCTAATTATGTTGATAAAACTCTGCTATCTCAATAATCGCCTTTAAGCAGACTATATGACAATTATTATACATTCTCCTTTATTCATCATTCATCATTATTTATTACATTTTTAAATATTTTTAAAAACAAAAGTATACAAAACATTTTAAAATAGATGGCCCATCGGCATCAGGAACAAGGTCCAGGCTGTCGGTGGTCAGGGCTCCAGAGAGAGGAACCTCCTCACTATGCGTGCCGTGCCCAGCAGTACTACTTTCTGAATCAAGCCCTTGACCCAGCTGCGCAATGAGAGCCTCCTAAACTCCTAAGGTGTTGGTCGAGGCTCTTTGCTATTAGTCCATAAACCGTAACGACTATTGGTACAATTTATTATTACTATTTCTGGGGACTGCCCAGCCTAGCTCTCGCATGGGAATGTTAGAAATTATTTAAACAGGTTTAATGGCAATTCTTTATTCAAATGAAAGATACTTGGATAAGAGTTAATGTTATACTTTCTTATTTCTTTCTATATTTGAAATGAATTTGAATGAAACATTATTGTGCAAATTGTCGCAGTCGTTTACATCATCTGTCAGATCACTAAAGAAATCTGCTCTCATTTCTTCGACTTCTCTGTTGTCTGTGAATATATATAAATATCAAAGAAATCAGACTAGTTAATCAATTACAAAATCTACATATCAAACTGGATTCTTTTAGAGCTTCTGTTAATTGGCGTCAATTTCACATGTTCAGCCAACGCAGTACATTTAGCACGCAAACATGAAATCTGCTGTCGGCAACGAATAAATTGTATGTTTTTTAATATGTAGTGTAAATGTGTTGGATAGCTAAGTAAAACGTCACGTTCTGTTCGATTTAGGCTGCCGGGCGCGCAGGGCCGATGTCGAGCGGTGTTCAGCTACCAGCCAGCGAACCCGGACGAGCTTCCTCTGAGCGTCGGTGACGTTCTCGAGGTTCTAGGAGAGGTAATTGAACTTGTCTACATTATTCTTTTTGTTTGTATAGCACGTCATCTGTGCAATGCCGCCACCGTGCTTAGGTGTGGCTGCGTTAGTAGATAATTGTCATGGAAAACTTGAAGTGCCTTTTGTTACAACTACTTAAGATTATAATTGGATCACCACTGATTTTAAGGTACTATTGTGAAGTTATAAAACAATGTAAGTTATATAAAAAGCAAATTAGTACGTTAATGGAATAATTACGAACTAATGACTCACTATCATAACTGGTAATCGTTTTCTAATTTGTAGATATCACTTCCCAGTAGGTGTTTTAAATTAGTCTCTTTTTGGTAACGTTACAGATTAGACAGTGACCGAATATGTAAAAGAAAAAGAAATTTCGCTATATGACAAAGTTATTGTGGGTTTCTTAGAAGATTGCAATCCGTTAGTGGCCGTATGCGTCAGTGGTTCTGCAGTGCAATTTAAAAATATTGTTTAAAACATTTCATTAGGGTTTTGCGAAAGTTTTTGTATCTAATCATAATTGGACGCAAAAATTCTTCAGTCACGATACTTAACTTGGATTAAAGTGAGAAATCAAAGTGAAAAAAAAAAAGTACAAATACTTTTGCTATCTTCGCCTTATATTTTCTGGCAAACGCGTGTGTTGTGTCGTGCTATTATTGACCCCGTGTGACCATTCAGGTAGAGGAGGGGTGGTGGCAGGGTCGCCGGCAAAACCGCGTGGGGGTGTTCCCCTCGAACTTCGTCGTGATGCTGGACCCGCAGACGCCTGCGCCGCCCTTCGAGCCGGCGCCTGCGCTCCCGCCTAAACCTGGTGAGTTGTTGACTGGACTAATACGAACAGTGATTCCCCTACCATCCTCTGGTTATACATTTTACGTTATTTTCATTGGCTATGTGGCAAAGATGAACGGATTTAGGACAACACCACATCTACCACCCATTCCCACCACCCACCACCATCTATTCCGACGAAAACAAGTATTTGGCTGGCATTTAAAATGTAAATCGCATTGGCCAACTTTACTCTAAGAGCACTAATTTGTTGTAAATAGTTGGTCAATGCCTGAAGTAAATAAAACGATGTACAAAAACGAATAAGTATCTTGTTAATATCTTTGCTAATATGAACAAAAAACGCAAGCAAAAAGTAGTTTATTAATCCTTACAATCTCGTACTAAAACTCTATGCATACAATGAAGTTATTTATGGCATTTACGCTCTATTACAAGTTAATATTATTTTTCTCATAGGGTCTGAGTCATGGTCATAAACCTTTTAATACTGTACGAAGCTCGTTCGTCACCCAGTCTTATTGATATATTGTGGCTATACTTACGTTAATTGAAGCGTCGACAACGTTCCGAAGGGGGCGCACGGCTTATCATTTTGGTGATTGCATCTTCCGCTGACGATTCCGGATGTTTTGAAATTTGCATGTGAAAAAATGTGTGTGTAAATTGTTTAATCATTTTTTTACTAACAATTTTGTCGGTAACAGTTTGATGTAAGTTTTTTTGTGGTGGTTTCTGGGAACTTAGACAATGTTGTTATATATAAAGATAACAGTGTTTCTTGTTGTATTGTTGTGTGTGGGTTTATTGTTGTCTTTTTAATCAAATAATGATAAAAGTGCGTTAAAATGAAAAATAATGATATAAAAACGTGAACAAATGTCTATTTTGTGACAAACAAGACAATATTGTTCTTAGCCTACATCCTAATCTCCTTCTAACTTCTTTGAAGTCCATGAAAATATCCTCACTAGTTCCAAACAATAATGAGCTCTATTGGTACACAGTAAAGGAGCTGTGTCGCGTGCTATTCCCGTACTCGGCTGTGAATGAAGACGAGCTGTCACTGTCGGAAGGCGACATCGTGACCATCTTATCGAAGGACGCTCCCGACCGCGGCTGGTGGCGCGGCGAGCTTCATGGTCGAGTTGGACTGTTCCCTGATAACTTCGTACAAGCACTGCCTGCACAAGGTATGTTAAACATCAGTTTTCCTTTTTTTTTCATATCATCTTACTACGACAGGTCTTATGTCCTCTAAAGTTCAGGTGCAGGGACACTTGACAGTCCAGCAAGTGGGCTATGATCTAGTTGGAAGCACCACATGCACACTGAGGGCAGGAAGGATCTTTAATCCCAAATTGTGGGGCCTACTTGGGTGCCCAATCAAATGAGAGCTTTCTATATATAGGTTAAGTTCTATAGGCAGGTGTTCCCAGGGATCGATGAAATCGGGTGTTGACGGGTGCAGCTGTTATTGCCACAACTTGCATCATCAAAACATTAATAACATCAAATATTTATGCAGGGAAACAATAGCCCATCTCTAAAGCGAGTACACATCTTGTGATAATTATGTCAACAAACAGTACTCCGTGGGTTGTGGCCTTGACCTTCGCAAAAACGGGGTCAAGTCCGATGAACTGTCACAAAAGAGAGACCCATTTCAATGTAGCGAGCGGGGTCGTGTTGAGCCAATTTCCGTTGCACTATTGACGAGTTCCTATGCTGTGTTAGGGTTTGGAGAATATCCCATTATTAAGTCAGCTTCTTAAGTTATTTTTACCAAAGAGATGGCTTTTGCAACTCGTCTCCCTGATGAAATGAATTTCTTAATTATTCGAGGTCGCGTAAATATGAGATTGGCAAGCGTTTGACCCGAATTCCTTGTAGTGTCAACGTTATTATTTATGCTTAAAAATACCAATAGTAATCCTGTTCTTGACAAAATTTGTGAGAACAATAATGTACTGCTGATGATGAAAGGATATATGAATTTTTGTGGGATTATAGGTGTTTTCGACACCCAGTGCAAAAACTGTGCTTCTGATCAGACGATGTGGGATGTCATCAGTGGAGACCGGATGTATGCAAATGCATATTTGCATGTAAATTTGCATTTATTATAGCTGTTTCTGAAGATAGTGCATATTTTAGCTAAAGTCGGTTTATCGTGCATAATTTGGGTACTCTTCCTTTAATTTTAACTGTAACTAGTTAACTGGAAAATGCGCAAACATGGCCTCAATACCCTCAATAAACTACCTAAGATCAAATAGTGCCTAACCTAAGTGGTTTTAGTACGGTCGTTTTCAAGTTATAAAAATATTTTAATGAATAGAAGACTCAATCGTACCATTGATAACTTGGAACAGTACTAGGCTTTCAATAAAATAAAACGTAAAATATATCGTGGAAAATGAAATAAATCAAAAAATGAGAACATCAATTTTATCTTGAATATTTTATTTTGGCACTTTTGTTGCTTATTTCGATGATTTATGATGCATATTTGCATGCATAGTTCAGCGATTTTAAAATGCACATAATCCGATCTCATTTGGTCTCATTCATGAACTTACGAGTACCCTACTCCTGCACATTTGAGGACGTAAGGAACGCCTCTGAAGCAGCAATCAACGTGGCCACCCACAGGGCTAAAGTAATTTAGTAAACAAATCCTTTGTTGTATTTTAGATTCAAAAAAGGAAATGCACGATATTGCGCCCTCTTTTTTTAAATTTAAAATCGCGTCTTTTAAATTACCATGAAAGAAGGTTGCATACCAAAAATTAGTTATGGATTTTCTCTGCTCTTCATTTTTTCCGTTCTCTAGTACAATAACCGTTACAAAAATAGTTGATTGCATCATCTACATAACGTCTTGAATACGAATCCGCACATTACTGTTATGGCATTGTTCCTCTTAGTACCTATGGAGTAAAAAAAGTCTAGAATAGATATAAATAGTATTAGATTTCAAAGTAGTTAAGGAGGTTTTAATATAGTTGTTCCAGGATGTAAACAGTATTGAAAGGTTACTCGTATGACAACATGACATTTAAACACGGAGGTAAAATAAGTAAATTGTCGACATAATCGTACTTTAATATGATGTAAAGAAGATTGCATAAAATAGTTATACCCTTTTTCTTTTGCATTTGTATGCGTGATGGGTAGATACCTGAATAATGCAGGCATCTAAACGCGGAGTCATCTAACATGTATGTATGGAAAAGCGCTATGAATAGAATATGATCAATGACACGTATAGCGGTGTTTTACAAGAGTAAATAAAATATGTATAGATTGTTATCGTTTTGTTAGTAATTTTGATCTGTTATCATCATTTGATGGTGAAAAAATCCACATTCATGACTATTAAATAAACAAAAGTGTTCTCTTATAACTTATTGGCTTGTAGCTATATCACTACTTGCAAACCTGATTAATCTACGATGTAAAGCCCCGTTTTCCGCGCCTTCTTGCGTAGGCGTCATTTAATACAAAAGGCTTTCGTCACGAAGATCGCATATAGAAAAACTGCAACATATAAACTGTAATTAATACTCTGTTTGGAAGGCAAAACGGGAAGCTTTTGCACAGCAGTTGCAGAAAAAATAAAGAAGGAAAGTTTTTTTTATTACAAGATGGGCCTGCTTGGGACCTCGAAGTTACTTGATTCTTATCTAAACTATCTGTTAAGTGATACAATATAACCTATTCTGCAATCTAATTAACTGTTAACAACGCATGCTTATTTGAAGCAAAGAATTCGCATTGAAAAATTTCTCACAGATAAAAAACAAGATTGTTAAATAAAATACCGTCTGTGGAGCTTAAATCACTTAAATAAATGATGACATTGTGTTGTGTCACCCATTGCACAGATTGCACTTTATCGCCTTTTCAATTAACTGCTGCTCGTTTTTTAAATCCATCAATCTTTGTAATTGTGCAATTAAAATAAAAAATAAATGGGCTTACTACAGATTAAATTACGATATTCACAACTATGTTGGGGTGGGCTACCAGCCTTAACTGGCTGCAGCTGAAGCAATTTACATAGTGCGTCTGTCTGAATACGCCACACTTTCAGTAGATAATCAATAAAAGGCTTTATCAACATAGAGAGAGTACGGTAGTGTCTGCCTACTAGATAAATTCTCTCATGTATCATCAGTACAATGACAGATAACTGATGTAATCCCCACACACACCTTGAATATATTCATAGTGTGATGTACTCTGTCTCCTAAACAACTTCACTAAAACTCGTTTTGTAATAATGATCACTCTTTAGGTGATGTCAGATACTAAAGGAACATTGTGTGCTAAAACTTGGGAGGTTGAGCATAAGAGTGCTGTTTATTAACTTTGGATTTATTTGCAAGGTTAGTTTTCATGATTATAATATTTTTAAAAAAGAAAAAAAATAATAGGTCGGACGGATTATGTCGCTTTTTCTCTCTTTGCTTAAACATTTGAAAACTATGAAGCGTAGTTGAATAAGTTCTGATAAATAATATAATCAATAATAATATAGTCGAAAAGGAGTCATTTTAGCTTGAAAATATCCGAACATTTGGCTACATACAAAAAAAGACGTACTTATGCGATCAAATTGACTTTCTAATTAACACTGACGAATTTTGCACGATTTTAATGTATCATACGCTCTCTAATATATTACAAGGTTACACCAATAAGTCCGGTAACAAACTCACATATATACAGTATGATAGCATAATGTAAGATGACGTAAACTTTGTAACACTGGCCGAATGCAATCGGTTGCAAGACACGCCATATTACTAATTTATGCGTATCGAAACTAGCGTGCAGCCATTGATGTATGTAGATGAAAAAAACTACGGACTATTTTTTCTTAGACCTACTCTGATATTCGAGTTTAGGGCTAATAGATGACAACATCTCTAAAATTATCAACTGACCTGCTTTATTTGTGTATTGTTTTATTTGGACTTTATAGAATTTTAAGACGGTTTTTTGTGAACCCCGATGATTTATAATTTCCAGAAGGTACGATAACAGAATTTTGCTCATATGGTTCACTAGTCAAGCGTCTTAAACAAGATAACGTAAGTAGCACATGGAGGCGCAACCTTGAAATCTTTAGACATTCATAATATTAACTCCGATCGCATCAAGTTTACGTATAGCAAAACAATAACACTGTACCATTCGCACGCGAAGTACTCATAGAGTCGTGAGCGCGCTAACACACGCACAGCCTGTTGGTAAACACCGCCCACTCTAGTATTCGATGTTCTGCTATTGACATTTCTCATGAAGGTTGCGGACCGAGTCGTGATTTTGCGTAACTTGCCTCAGCACGCTGTCTGAACACTGTCTTTTTATAACTAGTTGCCTCACTAGCCGCGTTGGTGTAACACTAATGTTGCACGTTGCTCCACTGATTTCCTCGATATTGTGATTCTCTAAAATGGTTTTTGAAAGTGAGTCGGATTCGTTCAAAGTTTTATCTGTGTATGTTAAACTTTGTGAGACATTTGTGTGGTTTGTGTGATCGTTTCTATGGAATTGATAACGAAATACCTAATAAAGTGTTTATTTTATGCCAAGATATTTTATTTTAAATATCATTTGATAACAAGTATTTTTTGCTGTTATAATAATAATGTTGCAGTTTAGAAAAATGTTTTCAAGTGAACAAAATTTATTTTCCAAAATGTGTAAGTGTGCATAAATTATTTTTAGGGGGTAAAGCTGAATAAACGGCATATTACGACTAATTTCAAATAATAATACCTATACGTCGTCACTTTCAATTTATATTATAGTTAGAAAATAAATTAATATCATATCGATAGATTATGGAGACAGCCATAAACTTTTGAAGGCCAGTACTAAACTACTAGTGACCACTTCGTCACTTGCCAGCGATACTAACGTGTCTTACATATTTACTTACAGTATCGACAGAACTAGAAGAGAAGAAGCCGGACCGGCCTCCGGTCAAGACTTCGAACTCTATCTACCCCTCACTCACAAACAAGTACTCTGAGAAAACAGCCTCCGTCAAGGAACTAACTACGTCTAAAATAAGGTATTTTTTACTTTTAACTTGTACTTGTTCTTATCTCGTGACCTACTAAGATTTTGTTGGTAAACGGACTCTGATACAGGATTAGATTATTCTTTTTGTAGAGCCGAAATAAATTTAATATTGGAAGTGGGAACACCCTTTAGATGTATGTTTAGTACAATGTTAGTTTGATGGTTAGTGTGTCTCTGTGTTTTTTTATCCTGTATTTGTCGTGCAATGAAGTGTTTTCTGCTGTTGAAATGCATCGTTTTGAGTTTTAAAATTTCGCAAACATTGTATCTAGGAAAGGTGTGTTAAAAATAAATATGCTAATCACAACAATAAAAATAAAAAACTTGAATCATTCTATGATTTCGAATACAGTCATTTAAAGTGGGCCGAAGCTAACGGGTTTGCCAATAAATTCTCATAAGGAATTCATTGTAAAACTCGTCGCTTTAGGCGTTTACATGACGTTTCTTTTACGACAATTTTCATGTTTCCAGCGTGCACAAGGAGAACACAATCAGTAAGGATGCACAAAGTACAGTCACAGTAACAAATAAGAGCGAGTCGGAGAAGATTATACATAGTGAAACGGTCAGCGATGGATCTTTGGATCAGGTGAGGTTATTGCATTTATTTGCATACGTAAATCGGTTGCAAATGCATCGTATTTGCATCCTAAGATAACATGATTGCATTGGGAAAGTAGACGGAGACGATCTCTATATTACTTTCATATTTATTTTCACATCAAGGGGGCACTAGGCTTCTAATGACAGTCACCCCCAAAAGAGGCCTTTATAAAAACTTTTCCAGTGTCGATGCTTCTAGCTTAAAATATTTCAAGATGACGTTTCTCTACTCACAGTTCATTCAATTATTCATAGTCGTGCTGCGCCGTCCTTGAATAGCTAAACCTTTATCGATATACGCAACAATTCAATTATTAGCTCCCAATATGAATCTAACTTGTACTGGTATTTAAGTAATCTGATCATTTACGAGTGCGTGTGTACTTAGAGATAACGTGAAAATGGGACGACTTTAAATGTCCGAGCGATTGTTAGAATACACTAACTTACAAGAAGTAATGTTTAGCATAACAGCACGCCTGCATTTTGCCGAAGGGTTAGGCAGAGCTGGACAGCAACATTTCGCCAGTTATGTTTCAGTCTCATGCAATTTGGGGAATGCGAACTTATTGTAATGGTTTCATGTATTATTATGTGTTTCAGGTGAAGAAACCTCCAGTGCCATTGAAGAAGAGTCCCACGCCCACGTCAGGGGTGGGCGGTTTGTTCAGCGGGCTCAAAAATAAAATGTTATCGTCTACAGACAAGTAAGAAAATATTTATCAACACATTTCGGAGTTGGGCCTTCCAGTTGGGCTCAGTGCTCGAATCAAGTCATTAATACAAATTAGGTTCAAGATTACATAACGCCCACCCTTTACCACTTCCTAGTGTTTTAGCTGGGTAAAAAAACTGTTGAAACGAACTCCCAGCAACATATCTGTGTGTTCATCGAAGGGTAACTTAAACAAACCTGGGTACCTACAGTACTTTCACAAGTTATTATGCCTTGTGTCTGTGACTGAAGCTTAGCCTTCTTTGTTTTTCTGACATTCAAAAGTGCCTATAATGGTCTAATTGAAATAAATGCTTTTGAGTTTGAACTGTAGCTAATATCGTAATCGTTGTTGTACTTCCAGAGAGAAATCGTCATCAACAACAGTATCGAGTGGCAGCAGTAGTGGCGGCGAGTGGGACCGACCCGACGGCGCCGCGCCCAGCAAGACCACGCCAATAGCCAACACCAACAGTAATGCCAACAACGCCAACACCTTCGACCATATCGAACGGAACTCCTTACTCAACGACCCCAGAGCTGGCAGGTAAGAATATAAAGCTACAGCAATAAGATCTTATGTATTAGACCTTATACCTGATTATTACGAACAAAACATGGTTATAAGAGGTACTGGCAATCAACTTTTTATGTCTTTTCCTGGGATATCACATTACCCAGACGAATGACAAAATGCAAATACAATATACTCTTTGCCAAGCATGGAAAATACCTTTTTAGGAGTAGCCTTTGCCCATTAATACCTTAAAAAACTAAGAATTTTGTTTGATATTTCAGAGTAAAAGCACCTCGGCGCAGGCCGCCTAGTCAAGCACTCCGCGACGATACGCCACAACTAATAGGATTAAGCAACGGACACGAAGGTAACCTTACTATTCAAAGTATCATAAAACCTAAAGCTGCGTCTACGTTAGGCGAGCCGAAGACTATCGGAGCACGAATCCGCTTAGCTTAGACAGAAACCTAGACTGAGCACTCCCGCCAAGGGAATTCGTGCTCCACTTGTGGTCTGCTCGTGTTAGACTCCCCTTACATAGACGCAGCTTTACAGTTAATCGGTGTATTGGACTGAGCACAGGTGGTTTTTAATACCCATTTGCTGCCCTAGTAGTCAACATAGTATAGTAGTAACTTGCCTTAGTAAACAAAGCTCATTTTTTATTGTTATTTTATAATGAACATCAATTAATATCTAGCAAATATCTATTTTGCTGTAAACCTTGACCCTCCACCTAGATTCTATGTTGTGTAAAATATCATAAATTACTTAATCAATTATAAAAAAACAGCCTTGAAGTGTTGTTAAAAATCACAAATACAAAGATTATTCAGCAATATTTCTACACGTAATTTACATGTTGAGTAACTTTCAATAAGATATCACAATAATGGACTTCACCCGAACTTATTTTATCTTACATTATTTAGAATTCTCGACGACCAATAAATCAAAGTAACATCTAACCTAAGATAAACTTACCGATTACTTACCACCCAACATGTGTTAAGCGTGTTCACTTGTCTCTGCTATGAATGGAATTCTAGTTGACCTAGATTGCATTGCTATGTGACCTATTTACTTGCAAACTTTGTCTTAGTTATACGTTGTGTTGAGCTGTAAATGTAATTAGGATGAACAGTAACAGTGTAAAAACATTTGTTTCAAATGTCGTAATAACCTACAGCATTAAATAAAGGGTGTAAACAGACTCTTCGAAGCCGAAAGGCACTTGTTCTCCCCGTCATTGCGATCATTTTTTGTTCTAAACCATACAACTTTTTCATAAGTTTTTTTTTTAATACATGTTTTTAATGTAAGATTTTTACTTTAAACACCTCCAGAACCCTCTTACTATTCAATCCATCCATCAGCACAATGTTTTGAGTGCGTTAAATTGAGTCCTACTGTTAAACGTAATTTTTCAGCCCAAAAAAAAAAGTCGTTTCCCAGCACTAATTTTTGCGTAAAGTTACTTAGTTTGATGTACTTAGTGCTTGGTTGACGGCTTCGTGAAGAGTCTATTTACACCCTGTATGTAAGCGGTCAAAGAAAATAAAACGTGAAAATATGTGAGTGGTACCATTCTGCGAAAAAAAACTTTAAACCTGATAAAGTCGACGACAAGCCGATTCGATTTATAATCATCTTTCAAATGTAGTAAAAAAAAACAACAGAAAAAGAAAACAGTTGGATCAAGCTGAAACAATTCCTGAGAATATGTTAAGGATGACGCGTGCGCATTGTTTTTGTTTTCATCGGCAATGGTAATATAGTGTTCCGCCTGACTTCGCTCCGTTAGTCAGCCATCTTAGTAATTGATTGTCTCTGCTAACCTTGGCCTTGTCCAATACAATGCGAACTCAATAATACACATAGAATAGCCATTATGTACCAGTGGAGACACAATACCTCATTTAGTGTGTTACTTGGTAAAACTGAAAGGCAAAATATAAATTATTTATCACAGTAATACGTCCTATGCCATAAGGAACATTAAGCCACACACAACACATTAACACACACACAACACATTAACACACACACATTTTACATTAAGCTGTGTCATTAAGGAATAAAATATGAGAAAGAAAGCGAGTTGCGGGTAGTCTAACTTTGAAAGTACCAACCCTCATTAATTTTCGTTATTCGTACAATTCTTAACTTTAAGTAGGCTTACAGACTTACTAGATTGCCACGCAACTGAGTCATTAACCAAGGAAACAACTGAACAAAAAAAATACTTACAGCCGAAAAACCACCAGAAAAAGCAGCACGAACGGAGCACCCGGAAGCAGCCGAAGAAATTAAGCCTCGGACTCGCGAATGGGAGAAACATAAGGCGCCGTGGATGGCGGAACTGAAGCTGAACCAGGCTAAGAAGACCAGCTTTATCGCGGACGGCAAGACGCGCCTCTCGGGACCAGAGCTCGGCGTGGCTAGCAAGGCGGGCAGCGGTAGTACGGACAGGTAAATTGGTATTTTTGTACTAAAGTAGAAAAATTCTTAATAGAAAAAAAAGTTAAAGCGCTCCCAACGGGAGCTTTCGCCTGTAATGTAACAATTCAAGGTTCGATTTTGTACAGAAACAAGTTATTAAGGATACAATTTGTAACGACTTGTAACGTAATGCTCAAAGTAGAATCTCTGACTATTACATTACAGGCAAATGCTCCAGTGAGGAAGTGTCTTTAGCGGCTTTGCCGAATCTTGAGATTTTACGATTCTTTAACTTATTTGTTATCTGATTCTATCTTGGATTCAAAGGTGGATGGTTCAAACTTTATTTATTTTTTCCTTTCAGAATCCTAGACGTTGGTCTAGAAGAAAAAAGATCAACTCATTCTATGGAAATGTCTAAAAGCACGTCATCGATTAGCAGTCGAATGTCAATAATGGAGAGCTTTGAGGAGGTAATCTTATATATTATAGTTCAATATTAGCAGTATTTTAATGTAATTATTTGAGAACATAGCTAAAATAAGTTATTTGTTTATAGACAAAAGTTCGTCATTCGTTGGACTCAAAGAAGGAAGCTACGCCTGCGCCCCGCGACACAGAGACACACGCTGTCAAGCCAGTACAATCACCCACCGCTGCAGGTATACTTCAATATACATAATGTTGTACCTTATTGTATTCGAATGAGCGTTTTAACTTCCAAAATATTACTTGTATAATATAAACTACTACTACTACTTGAATATTACTCACGAAATTAATTAAAATGTTATCATTCGGCAGGTCGTACGATCATGTCGATGTTGGACGAGATTAAGAAGCCGCAGGCGCCCCCCCCGCCCACCAGCGCGCCCCCCGCGCCGCCCACGTCCGCGCCCCCGCCCTGCGCCCCGCCCTCCGCCCCGCCCACCTCTGCGCCGCCCGCAGTCCCGACGTCTCCCATCCCGCACTCCGCCACCCTGATGTCCGCAACCATCGTCTCCTCTCATAGCATCTCCGACAAATCCGCACACGTTCTCTCCTCTCACATCATCCCCGACAAGTCCGCAACCATCCTCTCCTCCCACATCATACAAGACAAGACCCCTAACGCCAAACCTGATAAATCCCCCGCCATCCCCGAAGTCACCGCACTCTCCAGACACCCGAGCAAAACGAGCACCATCGAGAGAATAGAAAAGTCACTAGAGAAAGTATCAACGAATGCTGTGAGTGGAGACAAACCCAGCGCGGGCACGTTGGAGAGGCGAATGCATTCCCTCAAAACGGAAAAAGTAGAATCCAACGACGCGTTGCTTACGCAGCTCAATAATAGGGTAAGTTGACACCCGAATGATTTGCTATCGTCGATAGAAATATAAAACATGCGGCGGCGACCTATCGCGTCTGGCCCTGGTCCAATCCATGGTCCGGAGCGAGAGGGAATGGGACGCCGTCACCTCCTGCGAAGCAGTCATGCTAGCGAAGGAGGTGGCGGAGCGTGAGAGGGAGAGAACCTCTCGTCCCTGCCGCCGCAGGAGACGCCCCGGGCGTCGGGGGTCACGTGGTGGCTTCCGGCCACCGGACACGCGGACCTGTGGACGAAGAGTAATGGGCTAGTTCGCCGTCCGTCCGTCTTTTGACGACAGGCCGTGTAGACGGCGCGTTCGAGTTCCACGCGCGCATCAAAGAGATGTCAGCAAACAGGGAGGTGCCTGCAAGGGCCGATGCCTGCCAGGGCTGCGAGCCTGGAACACAAAGGGCAAGGAAGGAACATGGATGGGTTTTAGTCAGTACAAGTCTGACTGGAGCGGGAGAAGTCATTTGATGATTTCAAATCCGTAAAAAAAATAAAAAAAAACATAAAAATAATTCCAACATTTCATTTACAGTTAACAAATTTGGAGAAGCTCATGGAAGTACAAAACACAGTTCTCACTACAACCATCGAGGACTTAAAAAAGAAGCTGAGTCAAGAGACCGCGATGCGGGAAGCGCTGCAAGTGCAGGTAGAGAAGCTGGCGCACTGCGTGACGCAGGTGTAGCCCCTGCTGCGGCCTGCCCTGCAGCGCGGCGCCACAGCGCCTGGACGCGCACACGAGAGGGAATACTCTAGCTATGTTCATTTCTAGTTAGACCCAAACGTTCAGTGCCGCGTTTGCCAGTGAACGCGGTTTTGAAAAAAACGGAGATGATTCTTGAAAAAGAATGGAAACATAATCGAGCTGGAAATAAATCACCATTATACTCTTTCTTGCTGGATTTATTCAGTTTCAAGTGATTTAGTTACAGTATATTTCGAAACCGCGTGCATGGTGTGCCGGAGCAGTGTTTCTAGTTAGGCCCAAATGTAAAAGACTTCTGCTTATTCGACAAGTGCTAGTTCGCGGGTGCGCTCACTGATGGTTTCGCGACCGGTTCTACAGTTTTACGAAACAGCCTGTTGAGTAGGCTGCTTTATCTTCAGATAGCGATTTATTTTTTGTAAGTCAATACTTGTAAGCTTTTACAATATTCATGATGGTGTATAATATTTTCGATGATTTTTATCATTGACTTCGGCGATGTTACGAAGCTCGCTTAGTGATCGAGGTACTTATTTAGTCAGTTTTGTTGTATTTCTCATTTTTTTAACCGTCACTAATAACCATAGTGTCTTAAGAATAACTTTTATATCGTGTATATCAAGACCAGAAGAGGGTAACTACTTGTACCTAAATTGTTCAATATTTGTACATTCTTTATCAATGCTAAAGTAGGCTCTATTATATTATTGCCTATTTTGTTGTTTTCACTGATGTATCGTTTTCAAAGTTATAGATGTATAAGTAAATGCGTCATTTAAAGTACGTTTGTTATTTTCAGTAATAAGTGCTTTCGTCAAGTGAGCGTAGATTATAGTAGCGTCGTGTACGTTAACAAAATTTTGTGCCATTTTATTTGATCGATGCACATGCTAGTGTTATAACTGAAAGCGTATTTTTATGTGTAATACAAAATTAAGTAACATGTGATGCAAGTAGATTACGTCAGCCTAATATTTTGTGATTAACACATTCCATTTTGACTTGTATAGTGTAGTATGTACGTAATATCGATCCGATCTGCTATTGACCGCATTGTATTAACCAAAGCTTCATTTGGAACGGCATTAACACTGGAATATTGACAAATATTATATTATATATCGATATCAATATTTTTATGTAACAGTTAATATATTTTTGTACTTGTACAGAGATTGTTTACGTTTTATTTAGACACCGAGTGTACCTTTTTGTAAGACATATCTCGATACATATTTATTTCTGAATTAATTAAATATCGATTTCAGATTATTATTGTATTGAAAAAGAGTAATGCTAATTCAAGTATAATTATTATTTTTGAAATTAAAACCCAGGTTGTGTTTGGCCATCCATTGTATACTACGTGTTGGCAATTAAATTATTCGAAATAGATAAATTAAATAACAACTGAAACATGGCAACTGATAAATATAGCTGTTAATTAATAAGTAAATGCTTAGTATTATTCTAGAGGTTGTAGTTTTTAGGCTACTATGTGATAGACGATGCCTACTAACGGTATGTTTTAAACTAACTTTGTAAAACGTTCCAATGGCTTTAATCATGCACAAATTGAGTCACACAAACATTTTTTAGAATTTTTATTATTTGGGATTTGATTTCGACCTTAAAACTTTATTCAGTTAAATAAACCCATTCACTGCCCAGTACTTCGCGAACACTTCGCGTACTTCTTTCGCGTGCCCACAACCCGTATCTAATTAACTATAGGTGACTTGTATTCATACCCAGAACCCGACTAGCGAGTCCATAGCTACGGGTACGGGTTGTGCGAACGAACGAATTATTGTTCTACTCATGCTAGGTGCTGGGCACTGAAAGGGTAAAGCAGACAAGTCAAGGCATTTTTGTTACTAATTCACATTTTAAGTGAAGCTGAAATGTTGAAATTATGCTATCTTCCTCTCCTTTAGTTCAAACACTGCGATGTTAATGTTATTGTAACTTTGCAATTATTACAACGTATTTTTAATAAGTAGTTAGAATGATTATAGTCGTTCACGGACAGCTTTGTATATGAAACGTGAGATTCATGTTGTATTATTTTTTACGGGGTTGTACCTGAGATTTTTATAGACTGCAGATGTATATTGATAAACTTACGTAAATAATGATCAGGTATTCAATTCAAACGTGACATTGGTAAAGCGCGTCATTGAAATTTGCATTGACGCAAGAAGTATCTATTTGGGATTTTTGCATTTTTATGTACACAAGTTGCATTTCTAAAACTAATTTAAGTAATACATTCAATCATTGATATAAAGTCGTGTTATTAAATAAAGTTTGGAACTTAATGTCTTTTTGTTCAACAGATATTCACTATTCAGCTTGTGAATTGGGCCTTGGCAAAAAGGTCGCAGGGGTGTACTTACTGAATGTAATAAGATTGCAAAGAGAAAGTTGACTTTTTCGTACAATGTCTAAGTATGTGGAGAAAACATCAAATACGAATTATTTGAATTAGGGGCATGCGAAACCCGGTTTTGGTCCCATAATAAAACCCGGGAAAACCCGGTTTTAATACGAGACCGAAGCCCGGTTCCGCATGCCCTAATTTAAATGTATATTGATTTTGCTAACCCACTCCTTGTTGCTTCTCATAACTCACCAAGCAAATATTATCTTTTGTTGGCAGCAGTTTCTGAGCCAATTGCAATTGCATTTAATTCATTATGTAAATAAATATAAATACATAACTAGTTATTTTTAAAATGTTGTACATAAAAGCTTGGTGAAAAGTACATAACAATAATATTATAAAGGTTTATATGATAAACCCTAGGTAACATTGTATGATATAGGACAATTTTTGATGTAATTTTTAGTACTTAATTTATTTTTATGTATGCTATACTTCCGACGATGCATTCCTACGATTTAAACAATTCAAAATATTCATATGATTAATAAAATTAAATAATAAAATATGTTTATGGATAAACCAGTTATTTTGTTTTTCTCATTTCCCTTTATAATGCATTTACGAAACCTGACTACTATTTAATGTCACTTAAATGTAGGCGAAAGTGTTAAATCATGTGAATAAAAAAAAAACGATTAAAAACCAGTTTCATTGTCTTTGGTATTGTCAATCGGCGCCGCTTATTATGGTGTTATTACACTTAAATACTAATTTAATACTGTAAAGTATGAATTCCATGTGAATATCAACATTACTCCTAAAAAATGAGAAACTGATCATACTAACATGAAACTCGAATGCTCATTAGTTCCTAAGAATATAAACATTATAAGAATAATATTCAAAGTCTAAATCCCTTTTTGAGTTCTTGGAAATAAGTCAAAAACTAAACTTCCTACCCTAGTCAAAAATAGAATAAAAAAAGTCTCCCCCTTGTATAACACCGCCTGGGATGATTTTTCTACGGATTAATGCTATGCATCAAAATGCAATACATCAAAATATTACTATAAAAGTACTATATTGCATTTAATGTGCGTACTAGTGCAAATATAAAATAGTTTTTGTTTCATCGAAATTGGGCCAGGATTTCCATAGTTTGTACTGTTTCACTACTTTTTAAGTTTTGCGTCTTTCGCGAGCTACTGCGATGACGTCACGCCGCGAGTGTCATGTCCGATTGCGGGTGATGCGGAGTATAAACGTTCATAAAATTTGATTTGCAAAGTGGTTTGCACTTATTATTTGAACTCTACGACAGTTTACGTTCATATAATTTGATTTGTTAAGTGGTTTGCACTTATTATTTGAACTCTACGAGAGTTTACGTTCATATAATTTGTTTTGTTAAGTGGTTTGCACTTATTATTTCGCACAAATCACGTTGCGGAACTTTTGTTTGCCATTTAATAATATGGGCTTTGCGCTTTGTAGTGTACGAACTTACGACAAGGTATTGTGTATTCAAATATATGTATAGTTCATCTTAGTATACAAGCTATACATAGCCTTGTAGATGAAGATCCAACGAATTAATTTTCTCAACACTTACGTCAGTAGGAAATTAGGAATCGAACCTTTTTTTTTTTTTTTACGGATGGGAAATCATCAAATGACTTCTCCCGTTCTGGGCAGAGCGGAAGGGAGTGTCAGACTTGTACTGACTAAAACCCATCCATGTTCCTTCCTTGCCCTTTGTGTTCCAGGGCCGCGGTATCTCTTTCGAACAGCCCGCAGCCCTGGCAGGCATAGGAATCGAACCTTGTACTATGTTACTTGAAAGACTGTAATGTTTTTTGAATGGTAATGTAATGTCTTAAAATAAAAACGTACCTATTTAGTTTGCCACAATTTTTTTATATTAATATTTACATCAGTAAAAATATTCATAGTTGTATGGCGTGTACGTACCATATTTTTAAATACTAGAGTAATTTAATGGCTTCTTTATTTACAAAATGTGAAGGTTAGGTACCAACAGTACTTTCAACATCATGCTACATCTGTTTTTGAATAACTGACAAAATTACACAGATCTTTTCTTCATATCAATAACTTTGCTGCAACTGACAGGTCTGACGCATCATATTGATCTGTAATATAGTTATAATAAGGTTGCTAATGTATATGCACTTATGAATCATATAACAACATCTATTGGATTCCTACTTGAAACTTAATTTAGTCTTTTCAAACTTAATTCTATTTGATAAATCTATTAGCACTTTTGAATGAATGATATAAATGTGGTCATAAATCGCTATTCAAAATAAATCTGTTGCCCTCAGAATGTTTGCCAGTGTATTTGTAGTTGCATTTCCCGTAGGCACCTGAAACAAACAAGAAAATGTTAGAAATGTCTGGCAGACACGCCTTCATTACAATAAACTTGCGAGTTACAGCACGGATTTTAAAATGTCAAATTTTATTGGACATATTAAACTGAATTACTATAAATTAAAATAAATACCGAAGACACATACGGCCGCAGTCGTACATAGGTATACAAAATATAATAATATCTGCCTGTATGTTCTACGGAATCCATTTCGAGGCCTTTTTATATGTATGTATTAGCCAATGTCAGCCGCGGCCCGAGTACTTGTGTACCAGCACAGTTTGGTATGCTAGCCTATTCTGCCCAACTCCTCGGTAAAGTCATTCATTTCACCGATCGCAATCCATCTAATTCGTCATACCTATTAATAAATGAGGCCATATTTAGTTCAAGCAAGAATCTTGAGGTAACTCCTACCATGTCCTAGATCCAAAGTTTCGAAGACATGTGCCATTGAACCCGCGCTGGGCCCACGCGGTGGATGGCCCACTCGCTCTCACAGAGGAGGCCTCTGTCCCAGCAATGGGAACATTATAGGCTCATGATTATGCAGTGCCTACCTTTATGTTTGCCTAGCGCGCCTAAGTCCAAGGGCAGGGGTCGAACTTGTGGTCCTTTAGGTTGTAGAGACGGTGTGAGGGGTGCATCATATTCATCTATGGGCGGCCGGCGCACGCGCATGAACTCGCCCCGCGTCGCCGCTTCCTTTCTCTCCGCTGAAGACACGCGGCGAGAGTCCAGAAACCGCAGGTTCGGGAGCATGTATATTACGAAATATCTGGACAAGAAAATTCAATCACATTTAATAAAAAAATGGTGTAGATTAGACCCTGTTACCAACACTAGAGGGGTAACATTTCATATTTTTAAAGTTTTTTTACCCCTATTTAAAAATGTTAATCTATTGTGCTAATATGATAGTAAATGAATAAATGAATGAAATATGCATACCGACATTAAAATTCTTCACTAACTTTTAAAAAAATGTGGATTAATATAAATAGTATCAAGCTTTACATTAATTTTGTGGTCAGTTAATGCCAAAGTGTCTTGGAATGAATTATTTTAATCGGTCTGCTTTGCAAAAGAATAATGATTAAACATTTGGGCACCTGAATTGAATATTCAAATTGCCTGATTTATACCTTGTACGTCAACATTCAAATAAAATAAGCAACTCAAAAAATTAAATTGAATGCTAACTAGTAAAAAAAAACTGGATTATCTATTAATAGCCCAAGTTACAAGTTTTTATTAAGTTAGTATTTGTATTAGGGAATTATGAGCACTATTTCACAACGCACAAATAAAATATCGCTAAATATGAACTGATACTGCTTAATCTCGAAGGGTGTACCGAAAAATGGCGAACCAATTTCCGTCAACCGGGCACTGATCTGGGCTCCAACTAAGAACTTCCTTATAGAAAAACTGAACAACCCATCCTTCGAATCGAACCAAAGATCTCATGCTTAGTAATAGCTCTTGCGACCACTAGACCAACGCGCCATCGGCAGTCCAGTGCTCATACCGCCAGTATGTAATAACAGCAATTTTCTTCTTAAGTATATTAGCTACCTGTATCTTTGGTAGTCTGAATCATCCTTATCAATGTCTGACAGCTGGTTGGGGCACGCCTTGTTACTCAGTAGACTCAAGTATGACAGTGCAGGGAAGTGTTTGCAAATTTTTTTTACCAGCTCGTCGAGGTTGATTATCTGGAATTACAACAATAATATAGCACCATTATTCAATATTTTTCTGTAACGTCCACTTGCAGACTATAGGTGACTTTTTCCGTTACCAAGTTACCAAATAAGCCGACATACGGCGACAAGGTTTTCAATAGAATAACATTCTGTAAAAATTGTGATTTGGCAAAATTTACATCGTCTAAAGTCTAACCCGCTTATGGCTTTTGCATTGGATAATTCTGAGTTTAGTTTATGTAGAAAGTTGTGTCAAAATTTTCAGTCACAGATAGACCTCAAAGAGCTTAACTCGCTAACTGACTAATATCAACGTAAGTCAGCCTTCAGTGTGAGAGTTTTTGCGTGCTTTATAACCAAATGCAAAATTAAAAACAAAATAATTTCAGACAGCAAACAAACATAAACCAGAAAGTTGCTAACGTTAAGCCTACAAGTCAATTTCATTGGTGTGGCAACTCAAGCGAAACTTTATATTAAATGTTAGACATGAGTTTTAATGAATTTGATCATGATTATTTGTTTGAAACATGTTCAAGTGTCTCTCGAACTTGTTTTGGTATTCGTTCCTCCAACATTAATAGTCTTTGTTTTTTGTTACAGATGAGTAGAGTTTCTTCTAACAAAAGTCATGTCTGTGTGAGTTTTCCATTTCATTTTATGGCTGTTTCGAATGAGTTGTGTCAAATAAGTACCTACGTACTTTTACTTTGAATCATGTTATGCGGAGGAAATTGGTACCTACTTACATGTCGTGAGGAGTTTTGAGTATGTAGTAAGGTATAATAATGTGAATGGATATAATAAGAGCAGAGGAAGACAAAATAAATGATGGAACCATCCAACGTGACAGGTGTAATGGCAGCTTCAGAAAAGTAGGCTTGGAAAAAATGTCCATTTGGTGGAGGCCTATGTCCAGGAGTGGATGTGATGATGATTTAAAAAAAATGGAAATGGAATAGTATTGTTTGTCATTTAGACTTTTTCTTAGCTAAAACAAAAAAAAAACTAGTCTTACCTCATTATTGTTGAGCGAAAGAGTTCTTAAATTGGGCAAGTATGGAAAGGATATGGCGTCGCCCAGTTTATTGTTGTCCAATATAAGTTCCTCCAATCGGCCAAACTGTTCGAGTCCTTTTAACGTCTCGATACTGTTGTAACTAAAAGCAGACAGATTTTAGACGCCTGTACTTTTTCTTCATAAAACCTCACCGATTTTACTCGATGAGAAAAGTTCGTCGGAGTTAATATGCTTGTTAATTTAAAATTATTTAGTCGCAAGTATGCAAAATTGATGGATTTTGGAAACATACAGTTATATATATCCAGTTGTAATACAAAAAAAGAACCGTGAAAGTGAACGTGAAAATATACAATCAACGTAAAGCGGAAGATTTTGTCACCACAGACTACTTGTAGTATTGTTTCTCCCTTTTCCTCTAATCCATCCAAAGGTTGTCTTGAAAATATTGCTTTTGGAGATAAGACGGCCCATTGTGTCACCTTATGTGAAAGGTTTCCTTTTATGTAAATTGAAATTTGTATGGTGTACATAACAAAGAATATTCTATCTAACTCATTATTCTCTTGCCCTTATCCCAATTCATTTGGAGTTGGCGCAGCATGTCTTCAAACTCAAACTCAAAAGCATTTATTTCAATTAGACCATTATAGGCACTTTAGAATGTCAGAAAAACAAAGAAGACTAAGCTACAGTCACAGACACAAGGCATAATAACTTGTGAAAGTACTGTAGGTGCCCATTCCAAAGCGTAGATCTCTGTGGAGAAGAATGGGCAAGAAACTCCATGGACACTCTTTTCAATCAAAGTATTGTTACAAAATCTTGGTTACATCATTCATGTTGAGATTATACATATATGTGAGAACGATGTAGAAATATCTCTCTATCTCTTCTTATTATCTATTCTATCTGGTTTTATTGAACTTATCAACAAAATGTATGAATGCTTATAATAAACGCTTTATTGTAGTTCCATCCTATAATGAATGTTTATTTTATTTTAATGAAGATTGTAATGCTGTACCAATTTGCAAGTTAAGATAACGGATATAGGACAGTTTAGTAATGATAAGCGAGAGCTAAAGAATTTAGAACCTTGGCCATGAAAACCAGTTTTAAAATATTCTTAAATAATTATACTTGGTAAAAAATAAACCAATTTACAACTCGGGTTCTGTAAATAGATATATTATATTATCAATAGTCAGACTTATGAAAGTTATTGTGTCTTGCTATTTTTGTATTTTCATAATAAACTCTCCTTAGCCTGTAAAATTAGTCTAGAAATAAGTTAGAAAAATAGGACGCAAATGCTCAATCTATGGAGTATTTAGAACTTAGTTCTCTCACATATAAATTAACCATCATAACACATACCTTAGATCTAAGCACCTAACTTTACCACCATACATTTTTTGCAACGCTGGGGGTATCCTTCTGCAATCTTGTCCGCAGTAGCTCAACTAAAACAAATTAAAAACCTATAAATTATCACACAAACATTTATGTCCACTTCCTCTTATTGACATAATATAAACGAATCAATGTATCAAAAGTTTTACATATTATGGAAGTTACTAATGGAAAAGGATACAACATTTCCTATTGACACAAAAATGTTTCAACATAATCTTATACTTATTCATTGATCACACAAGTTTGCTTATTCATTAATTTATTTGCGTAAACACAAAATACTCAAATTAACAAAAAAAAAAAACGAAATTAAGCTGTCTCGCTATCAGTGACGAAGGCGACCGAAATTTACGAAGACTGACTGATTAGTTTACAGGAGAAAATTCATGATGCGCTTTATCCATAAAGCTTAGTCCTATTGGCCCGATACGGTAGCAATAGATCCCTACTAAAAAATCCAATTAGATGTATTTTCATGAACACGTTTATACCAATGCCTGAACACTGAATCTTCTTCTCTTCAAAAACCTTATCTTTGTGTACTGTAGCTTCGTAAACTATCAGAAAATAAAAAAAAGTGGTGGTCGTGTAAATATCCCAGCACTATTGATCAAGTATTGTTGAACAAGAATTCCTTCCTTGTTTTGCTTTCTTTTAGATGTTTTATGCTACTACAATATCAGACTGATTAAAAAAATTCCAGCATAGCCCAAATATTACAAACTGAATATCGAGTAAACTAAGCTACCCTGTTTACCAACAAAGGATTTGTGTAGGAAAAGGAGGTTTAGTTATCTCATATCAATTACAGCCTGTTTGCTTTCAACAATGAATGATAAGAATCTGTAATTTTCAACAAAACGTATACTTCTATGTACCTACCATGTTCTACTAATTAAACAGGAAAATAATTGTTATTAAATGCATATCTAACAAAGAAAAAGTGGAAACTCTGTACAGTCCTAATAGCACTGAAGAATAAACTTCGTTAAGGAATCCTTGACATAGAAGCGTAGACATTCATCATCTGCCCAGCCTTTTCCCAATGATAGCTATGGTGGGGTCGGTAAATACCAGTATTTTACATGGAACGACTGTCTATCTGCATTCCTCATCCCCGTTGCTATTGGGTATACGATACCCCTTCGATATTTGTTGTCACACTTTCGGGCCACTGTCAAAGGTGTACAAATGACAGTCGGGACCAACGGCTTAAAGTGCTTTCCGAGGCAAGGAGGTAATAAAGGGAATACTCAGTATGAAATAAAGGGTGTAACAAGACCTTTAACGAAGCCGAAAGGTACTTATTCTCCCCATCATTGCGATATTTTTTTTGTTCTCCACTATACCTGGGAGCCTTCTAGTTACGGAGATATTGGGGGTCAAAGTTCCAACTTTTTCACAAGTTTTTTTTATAAATACATAGATGTTTGTAATGTAAGATTTTTACTTTGAACGCCTCCATGACTTCCGTACTATTCAATTCATGCATTAGCACAATGTTTTGAGTACGTTAGATTGAGTCCTACCGTAAAATGTGATTTTCCACCCCAAAAAGACGTCGTTTACCAGCAATAATTTTTGCGTAAAGTTACTTAGTTTGATGTCGATGGCTTCGTGATGGGTTTGTTTACACTCTGTAGATTGCCACCCATCCCATACCTATAAATGGTTATCAAACTTCTATGAGATTTTCTTTAAATCAATTGCTGATTAGCTAATGGGTTTAATAAATAATCGTATGCCTGAGGAACTGGGTTTGCACATGACGTGATGGCAATGGCACACCTAATCGATTTTGAAAACCGGTTCGTGCTCGTTTCTAAATTCGGAGCTTTAGTTGGTGGCCTTATGTTACCTTTGTTTGTATACTGCGTGCGTGTATGTCAAAAGTGGTCGAAAATTAACCTAAAAACCTGGGGCGAGTATTTTTGAGAGTCGAAGTTGAAACTTATTTAACAAATAAATGCGATGATCACTCCGATTTATCTGTCTATTTCCTTTTCACGTATTAGAGGCTGAACAGTTTTCAATGTAACGATCACAGGTAGACCATGACCTGAGTTAGGATATAGATTACTTTTTATTTCGGCAGTAGGTATACGTGGGATAATTTTAAACCTCCACGCGAGCGAAGCCGTAAGTAAAAGCTGTTAAAACAGCCATGGAACCTGTTTAAAAAAAATAGAAACGAGAAACAGTTCGCAATTAGGTTGTCTTAATAACCTACTAAAATCTTGAGGTATGTTATAAAAAATTTACATCCTGACCTCAGGAAGGTAAAGTTACATCTGGTAGAATTTTACGGTCGTGTCACTTATTGGTTTTATTTGTGCGTATTGTGCTAGCTTTATCTTTATTGCGGGGGTGCGGGTCATTTTATTACCTTCATAACAACCTATTTACTGCCAACGATGTTACAGATGCGTTCACTACACATATAGAACTGTATTACAGTTACTTAGATATAATATTATAACCCTTCAGATCAATTTATGTCCAGGTTTATCAGTTTTTGGGTAGGTTACCCTATTACCTATATTTTTTATTGAAGTTAGATTCTAGTTGTAAACATACTTTCCGACGCAAATATAGAATTTAGCCAATTTTTTTAAATCACTTTAGTAATTATAAGAGTTTCTTAGGCGGCCGAGTCAATTTTGTGAAATTAAAATATCGTGGTTCATCTTGTTTTCTTTTTGGGCCTTTTCTGTTATAAATTAATGTAAATAATGCAGTCAGACCGGTTAGCTCTGTCGAGAAGTATCGTAGGTCGGTTATCGTTCTTATTTCATATCGAGGTGAGCTGGTGAGGTCATCATTGAGATGTGTGCTTTGGAAACATTGATCTGGTGTTCAAGTTATGTAGCTATGTACTTGCAACACCTACTACATAAGTGTTACCATACATTCAAGTGGCTGTATCGAGAGAAAAACTCAAGGCTGACAGGTCACTGATAAAACTGATGAGATGGTTCATTTATTGAATGACAGGGACGAAGTTTCAGGAAATATTTCGGTAACATAAGGGTTTCGGGATACTCAGATCATTTACTAGGCAGGTAGGTGTTACACCTTATATCAAGTCATCAAACATCTATATCTATATAAACATATAATAAAAATGTAACGGATCGCTGTCTGTACATGGAAGATATATGCGAAAAAATATTATAGGGACCTGTATCAACGCAAATAGTACCCAAAACAATGATTGCTAGAATTTTTATCTGTTTGTCTGTGCGTTTGTGCACGCTAATCTCAGAAACGGCTTAGGCTTATCCGATGTTGTTTTCACTAATATATTGTGGTAAGCTTCACTTAACATTTAGTGTTTGTTTCATGTCAATCGGTTCATAAATAAAAGAGTTATGCCAATTTAAAGAATCACGTAGAACATTTGTTAAACTATCTTTATCTATCTACTATTCTTTTTCTGTTCTGTGGCATTGACTGAAACTTTACTAAACTTCACAATAATGGTCTATATTAAATTATGATTAAATATAATAGTAATTTAATAATTTAAAAATAATCAGTTTCGGATTTTTTTATTAACCAATGTAAGTTGACCTCAGATCTATATCATCAATCATATGAAATAGGGTTCAGCTTAGGCTAGACGTTGTAGGTTGTACACGCCTGCGCCTGGGTATATAAAGCGCGCCGAGAGCCGGGCCGCTGCCTCCAGCCCGATCATTATGTACGGTAAGCCTATCCCTTGGGAGAATCAAGCCAAATATAGGAGTAATAGTCGACCAACATCTGACCTTCAGCCCCACATCACTGCAGCTCGCGACCGAGCTGTCTTCGCTATGGGCAGACTCCATTTCTTGCTTACAGTAAAGAGCAAACTGTCCCTCAGGTGCAAGTTGCGCCTCTATACCGCGGTGATCCGTCCTATCATGACGTACGCTTACGTCGCGCCGTGTTCGCACATATCAAGCCTAAATACCTCTATAGGATGCAAGTTCTCCCGAACCGATTCTTACGCAAAGTCGTGGGAGCCCTCTTCTATGCCCACAATGATGGTCTGCACAAAGACCTCAAAATGCCCACTATCCAGCAGTCCATGAAGCGCCTCTTCAAGCGCTTCTTCGATTCGTAATCCCCTGATCGCATCGGCCACCCGATTCGAGCCCTCGCGTATTAGTCAGATTCGCCGTCCCAGGCATACTTTAGTCGATCCCGATGACACTATCACCTTCCTCCAGGAGTGCAGTAGGGAAACTAGCACGCTCAAGAAGCGCAAACCGTCTTTCCGTCCTCGCCGTCGAGGCACGTCGCGAGATCCCGGTCCAAACCCTTCACGTCCCTTGCTCAAGCCAGCCCGCGCGGCTGAGCCTGTAGTTTTAAATCAGCCCCTAAATAAGTTGTCTCCTTGCAGCCCTCCCCCAGCGACGCCCTAAGGCGAGGCCTGTACACAACACAGGGTGCCCTTAGCGTGTAGTCGCTTAGTTTGTAAGTTTTTATGCCCTGGCTGGAGGCCTTACACTCAAGGCACCCACAGGATAGTCCGGTTAAGCAGAAGACAACCTCTCTAGGCTGAACTGCGAGATGCCATTCAAAAAGAAAACACCGCACGTATTCCGGAGGCGCATGGCGTAACAGTTGCATTCGATAACACTAACTGTTTGCATATTTCATTTATTTTTATTTAAGGGTTTATAGAGTTTGTAAAAAGATATCTCCAAAAAATGCTGCCCAAAGTCACTATTCTACGCGGACGACGTCGCGGGCACAGCTAGTTATAAATATGTAGTCGATTGTAAAGTCTTGATCCCTCTAATCCAATATTGTGTGGCATTGGCTGTAGATAGACGATAATACAAAGATACTATCGGGACAGAAAGAACCTTCTCTATGTCGTCCTAGCCCAGGTCAAGGACAACCTAACAGCAGTTCACTGAAATACGTTCAGTCGTTAAGGTGACAGACTAGAGATATCAGTATGGAAGTATGGATATCATCATCAAAATATTTGATGGGATAATGGCGGTGTTCTCACCTGAATCTCTTCTTCCTCGATTAAAATACTGACATGAGAGATTTCTTCCACTCTTCTATAGTTAGGAAGCACAAAGTTCTCAATAGTTAGCAACTCTAATCTATACGTGAAGCGCGATTTTAACACTTTATTAGAATCTTCGGCTTTTCTCAAACGACCAACTACACCCCTATACTTGGTTATCAATACCAACAATTTGTAGATGCCTAAAGGAAATAAATACGATTCGAAGTATGCAAGGAGTAAAATGCCAACATTGAGAACATTGCCGAAATTTTCCGTCAGTTTTCTGGACACGGTGTCAATGTAAGACGGCATTTTGGAAACCACTACGTATTTATTTTCACTACATATTTGCTTCTTTCACTGTTATACGTATTAGATAAGTGAAGGTTTCGAGTTAACGTTTATGCTATCTCTTCAATTATAGATGAAAATTGCTTCCGTATAGTAAGTACACAATTTCTAAAATCACGCCCTTCACACACGCCTAGATATCCTGATTAAATCATTCTTAATTATAACTGAAAACACACTTGTACTTTAACGTAACAATGTTTAAAGATAACAATAACACTTCTAGTAAACAAGTTCGTGAAAGGTTATAAAAGTAATGCGGTACAGTTTCTTCGTGCTTTCCTATTTATGGCATCATTCATGCATAATTTAATTACTGCACACAATGTTACGTAGGTACAAGAAGATATTTCTTGACATGATTCCACCTGAACTCCTGAAGTGTGTCAAGTTTGTGGGCTAAGTTCGTAGCTTATACCTATGGTAATAGGATGGACAGTCACTGTTGTGCTGAGTCGGTTTCTGACTCTTTAAGTCCGTCCACGAAGATACGGGCCCGTCCGAAAGTAGCTAGAAACTTCGAAATGAACCCTACTACCAATTATTTTCGGTGTTCAGTTTTTAAAACACATCGGGGTTAGGGTTTTAGGGACTGTCCTACTGAGCAATCTTCATTCTTAGTTCGTTCGTTCAGCCCCGAACGAATATTATGTCCGTAGGTGATACGGAGTAAGCAACGCCCGTAACTTCAGCCGACACTACCGGGTTTACGTGCGAATTTAGTTTAAAGATCTCATAGTGGAGCCAAACTTGAAGCAACAGTTTCGAGCATTGCGTCACGCTCAACAGTGTTCGGCACCTTTTATTGCCAAGTTGATGGATCGCCTGACAAAACGATATTACGCAAACGTTCGTGGTAGTCGTGTAAAATGTGGGAGCAAAATGGCTGGAGACAAAGTATAGAATTTTTAAAAGCTGGTAAGTAGGTACATACTTACTAAATGTTCACGATTCTACTTGCAGTTTTTATGACTATGATAGTCACGAGTTTTGGCGTATCGGCTACCAGGTGCGACCACTAGTTGCAGTAGCAGTTGCAAATTATTGACTTATTCGTCAACTGGCGAGTGTGAAACGCGCGAGTGCGCGCGTGTTGGCACCTTCCGATTTCACCAATTTTTTTTTTTTGGTCAACTCGCTGGCACATTATAAATTACAGTCAAATAAAGTCGGATTGAAATCATTTAGATCCAGCCTGTCCCCTTGCTGCCCTCCCCAGCGACGCCCTAAGCCGAGGCTCGTACCCCACAGGGGGTGCCCTTAGCGTGTGGTCGCTTAGTATAGTTCATTGCCCCTGGCTGGAGGCCTTAACTTCAAGGCATCCACAGGATTAGACCGGTTAAACAGTAGCCAGCCTCCTAGGGTGAACTGCGAGATGCCATTAAAAAAAAAAAAAAAATTCGGATTGAAACCAATAACCATGAACAACTAAATATTGCCCCCGGCATTACAAGTTTAGTTTGTCTTATACATTTAAAGTGGCTACCATTATAATACATTTTATAAGAAGTTCTTGTAGCTGACTGTACATAAGCAGAGCACTGAGTAAAATCGCAATTGTTTCTGACTTTATGTCTCTGTGACAGATAAATATATGTCCTTTTTTAATTCTCAATTTACAGTTGTGTTACCTACAGCTGATACTTAGTTTGCAAATGGGACTTGCAAATACTGTATTATTGTTTATTTTTTGTATGTGTCACAATTTATTTAGATTAAAAAGTGAGTAGGAATAAACAAATAAAGATAACACATAGGTACCTAAAATATTATTTGTGCTCGGCAAATCATTCCAAGAGTTAATAATTTATGTTAAAACCAATTTAATTTTTATATCAAGTCAAACCATAATTGTGTATGGTGCAAAAAGATATAAATAAAAAGCTTGTTATTGTTTATACATCACACTTGTCTTGCCATCAACAGCATACAAATATTTTAATTATAATTTCTAATTAATTACTGTAAAAGTAATAATTTTTTATTAGTCTTTACCCATCTTTGCTAATAATTATACTTTTCCTTAAGATATGTTAATTTATTGTGTTCACGTAAACTAGTTGACATTGATTTTAATATTTTAAATGATATTCTGTTATCAAGAATTGCATAATACTATGTAATTATTATATATGGAAGCTGTATATACTTTAAGTGTGATGGAAATAGATTGCAATTATATAACACTGAGTTTGCTTTTAATGTAATGGAAAACAGTACCTTGATAAAGAAAGTAAAACCAAAGCTGTGCACATAACTATTTATCTGTGACCTTTGGCTTAACAGTTGTTACTGGGTGGTAAAAACCTTTTTTAAAACATTATAAAAATGAACAGAATAGTTTAAGTAGATTCCCAGATTCAGCAGTCATAAAAGAAGTTAAAATAAAGGTGACGCAAAACAACACGAGTATTTGCAGAAGCAAGCCAACAAAAAGAAGTAGTTTCCTTTGAAACTTATTACTTGAAGGAATAAATTTCTGTCTTTGCTTCAATTCAAATAAGTTTGTAAGCATATCAAACTACAAACTGGGTGAAAATAAGCATCTAATATCAGTTCGTAATCTTTTTATAACAGTGTTAACTATGTAAATTGTAAGTAAAATACTTACTTGACCCTTTTCGAAATTTAGAGCGGTGTTATTTACGTGGTTTTCTTCCATTTTCTTGTACACAAAATTGATTCTTCGATTGCTAATATGAATCCAATTTATTGCAAAAACAAAGAAACCTTACAAAACACTCAAACCTCTGTTCACTACTACTGATTAAAATAAAATTAATGCAAAACAATTTGTTTGTAGCTTTGTTTACCTTGGAGTTTTGACAGCAATTTGACGTTGACGTTATAATGACAGCTAGGGCGGCGAAATACGAGTTAAAAGTTTATTTAGTCGAGTTGGATGAAATTCAACTATTAAAAACAATGGACAATGTTAAATAATATAACTTACAGCTTTTAAACTATTTTGGTTTTATTTAAACCTCGAAAAATATATTACTAATTAAAAGATAATGCCGGATGTAGCGAAACTCTCCGTTTATCAATAAATTGGCTGATAGTTTAATAATTTGTTTAGTTCGCCACTGATAGCGAAATATCGCTTAAGAAGGCGATTAACCAAAAAATGGATTGAGCACTAAGCTATCCTGGCCTATTGATTATGGCCTAACTTGCGTATATAGGGTGTAAACAGACTCTTCACGAAGCCGTCAACCAAGCATTATGTACATCAAGCTAAGGAACTTTACGCAAAAATTAGTGCTGGGAAACGACATTTTTTTTTGGGCTGAAAAATCAGGTTTTACAGTAGGACTCAATGTAACGCACTCAAAACATTGTGCTGATGGATGGATTGAATAGTTAGGGAGTCCTGGAAGTGTTTAAAGTAAAAAAAATACATTAAAAACCTGTATTTAAAAACTTATGAAAAAGTTGGAACTTTGATCCCCAATATCTCCGTAACTAGAAGGTTCCCAGGTATGGTCTAGAACATGATCATGATCGCAAAAACGGGAAGAACAAGTGCCTTTCGGCTTCGTTAAGAGTCTGTTTACACCCTTTAGGTTCAAACCAAGGTATTTTATTTTGTGTAATTTGTTTCAGGACCACATGGTAACGGAAATTCAAAGGCTGACAAGACGTCCATTAACCAGTATTGGGCCCGCATGGTGGATTAGGGCCCATTCGCATTTACAAAAAGGAAACCTGTCACAGGCTGTGTCCCAAAAATATAAATATATTTAGGTACCTATAGATACTTGGCCTATTTTAGACCGAAGCAGGCGCCGGCGCCGGGCCGCGTGCACTAAAGGCCGGGTCATAACATGCATGCTTTCCTAGCGTTACGTGTGCATGCGCGCACTCTTCTTGTTCACAATCATGGAAATAAGGCTGAGATTTAGCAACGTAATTTAACAGTTACTGTTACTAAGCGATATTCCTGTCACTGTCATACTGCTGTCAAACTGTAAGTTCAAGTTAGAGACAGAAACATGTATAGTCAAAGCGAAAGCTAAGTATGGATTATAGATCTCGGCCTGAGTGCACGCGCAGACGGCACACGTCTCGCTCAGAACAGAACGCTTCCTGTTTCCTAAGCCTTTAATTGCCGTCGCGTCAACAATACCGTACATAATAGGTTAAAAACATTATTCTCTGGAATTCCGTACAATTTTATCAATTTCTGATTTATAGCAATCAATTAAAGTACCTACTCAAACTATGTTCTAAAGTGTTAAGATAAGCATGTAGAAAGTACACGATAAGATATAGTACTTGTTTATTTGTTTTCAATAACACAGATAAAATGGCACAAATCATACGACGGAGTAGGTGTGGTAGTGACTGTATTTAGTTAGACAACATTATTGTCTACCTATTCGAAAGAGATTGACACTTTTTGCTCACAAATCATAGTCCAAAACAATTACACTGGGCAATGGACATGCTCATTATTTTATCTAGTACATACGTAAGGATCATCTCCAAAAAAAATCCATTTAAGTTTCAGACCTCTAAATTGATTATTGCAAGTAAGCCACGTTGGCGGTTCGCCAACACGCTTACATTAGGCTATATACCTATCCGGGTGTTACCACTGTGAGGGTCGCCCAGAGGACACGGTGGAGCACACGGTAGAGGTCTGCCCCGCTTGGGCGGAGCACCGCCGTGTCCTCGTAGCGGCGATCGGCGGCGGCGACCTATCGTGTCCGGCCCTGGTCCAGTCCATGGTCCGGAGCGAGAGGGAATGGGACGCCGTCACCTCCTTCTGCGAAGCAGTCATGCTAGCGAAGGAGGTGGCGGAGCGTGAGAGGGAGAGAACGTCTCGTCCCAGCCGCCGCGGGAGACGCCTCGGGCGTCGGGGGTCACGTGGTGGCTTCCGGCCACCGTAGACGCGGACCTGTGGACGGTGAGTAATGGGCTAGCTCGCCGTCCGTCCGTCTTTTGACGACAGGCCGTGTTGACGGCGCGTTCGTGGTCCACGCGCGCCTCAAAGAGATGTCAGCAAATAGGGAGGGGACCGCAAGAGCCGATGCCAGCCAGGGCTGCGGGCTATTCGAAAGAGATACCGCAGCCCTGGAACACAAAGGGCAAGGAAGGAACATGGATGGGTTTTAGTCAGTACAAGTCTGACACTCCCTTCCGCTCTGCCCAGAGCGGGAGAAGTCATTTGATGATTTCCCATCCGTTAAAAAAAAAGCTAGATACCTATTACATCAAATGCTAAGGAAGATGATATCATACTTTCAGTTGATCATTAAAATACAGATTTTTTTAGATGTAAGTAATAAACCTCTTGGGTAACTTTGTCAAGAGCAAACTTGAATTATGCTTATTTATGCTGTTCAGTCTAATCTATACTCTCTCTCTTACTTTACGAGAACATTCTAGATTACATGCGAGTCTCGAATGATCTACTATTGAACTGTCTAAGACGACTCGAGTCTAGAATGTTCTACTATAGAAATTTCTAGGGGTTTCGAGGATAGTTTACTGGTGTGGTTACATAACCCCGTGCGAAGCAAGGGGAAGTCTCCGAAATTGAAAGCAAAATGGGATGGACCATACCGAGTCGTGACTAGGATCAATGATGTCACCTACCGAATACAGAAGGGTCCACGAGGTGCGCCTAAGATTGTCCATGTAGACCGATTGGCGCGATACTACGGGGTTAATGAAGCTCGGGACGATCATGTGCAAGGAGGGGGTAGTGTTACGTCGGTTACTTCATAAGAACATTCTAGATTACATGCGGTCTCGAATGATCTACTATTGAACTGTCTATGACGACTCGAGTCTAGAATGTTCTACTATAGAAATTTCTAGAAGATTCGAGAGACTTGTGGAACTTTCTCGAAGGAATAATCACTATGGAACTGTCCAGAACATTCGAGAAGGATGTCGAAGTTTCTGGAAGGATGATGTTCCATTGTGCCACTGTGAAGAAGGTTCGAGAAGGATTGGTCGACCTATAAATAGCCGTCATGTTTGCGGGAGCAGTCAGTCTGATTTTGGCTACACAACGAAGCGAATCGAAGTGAACTAGAAGTGCGATATTTAAGTGACTAGTGATCAATAGTGTATTTGTAATTGAGTTTTAAGTGTTTTGCGTTTATTAAAGTTATTTGTTGTTTAATCGGTGGTAATTAATTTATCCCATACCCAGCTCGTAACAAATTGGTGTCAGAAGTGAGGGATAAGTTATGCCGATTCTACCAAAGGACGACACTGACGGTATCCGTACCAGGAGTCAGCGACAGCAGGACAGGGACCAAAGGCGGTTTGGAGATTCTCCGACACAGGCACCGGGTGGTGTCCAGCCTACGTCAGAGCCAGTCGCTGGGCCATCCGTAGTTTCTCCAGCATCAGTGGCGCCAGACTTGTCTGCATTAATGGCGCTGCTGCAGGAACAGGCTCGCCGTCAAGACGAGCAGGCTCGCCGTTTAGAAGAGCAGTTGCAACGTGATAAGAAGGAGCAGGCTCGCCGTCAATAGGAGCAGGCTCGCCGGTTAGAAGAGCAGTTCAACGTGATAAGTTGGAGCAAGCCCGCCGTCAGGAGGAGCAGGCTTGCCGCTAACAAGAGCAGGCTCACCGCTTAGAAGAGCAGTTGCAACGGGATAAGGTGATGAAGGAGCAGGTTCAACAGCATGAAAATCCCGTCTCCAGCCTTAAGTTGACTCAAAGCCTTCTTCTTCAATCTGAACTTCGGCTTCGCAGATACGATGTTCATGCTGGTGAACCTGCTTCTTCATCACCTTGAGATCTTTACCAAATGTGGCGTGAAGATCCTTTATGAGAAGCACCTGCTCTTCTTGGCGGTGGCTCTGCTCCTCTTTATCCCGTTGCAACTGCTCTTATAACCAGCCAGCCTGCTCTTCTTGGTGGCGAGCTTGTTCCCCTGTCGGCGGGCCTGCTCCACCTTATCACGTTGCAACTGCTCTTCTAACCGGCGAGCCTGCTCCTCTTGGAGGCGAGCCTGCTTCTCCTTATCACGTTGCAACTGCTCTTCTAACCGGCGAGCCTGTTCCTGCAGCAGTGCCATTAATGCAGACAAGTCTGGCGCCACTGATGCTGGAGAAACTACGGATGGGCCAGCGACTGGTTCTGGCTGGACACCACCCGGTGCCTATGCGGAAAATCTCCAAACCGCCTTTGGTCCATGTCCTGCTGTCGCTGACTCCTGGTACGGATACCGTCCGTGTCGTCCTTTGGTAGAATCGGCATAACTTATCCCTCGCTTCTGACACCAATTTGTTACGAGTTGGGTATGGGATAAATTAATTACCACCGATTAAACAACAAATAATTTTAATAAACACAAAACACTTAAAACTCAATTACAAATACACTATTGATTACTAGTCACTTAAATATCGCACTTCTAGTTCATTTCGATTCGCTTCGTTGTGTAGCCAAAATCAGACTGACTGCTCCGTAGTGGAAATCGCTGACTGCTCCCGCAAACATGACGGCTATTTATAGGTCGACCGATCCTTCTCGAACCTTCTTCACAGTGGCACAATGGAACATCATCCTTCGAGAAACTTCGACATCTTTCTCGAATGTTCTAGATAGTTCCATAGTGAATATTGTCCTTCGAGAAGGTTCCACACTCTCTCGAATCTTCTAGAAATTTCTATAGTAGATCATTTTAGAATCGAGTCATCTAAGTTCAATAATAGATCATTCGAGACTCGCATGTAATCTAGAATGATCTCGTAAAGTAACCGACGTAGCAGTACCAACGTCAGGAATATCGCAAGACAAGCCTTTTAATTAGGGCCGGGAATGTATGAATGCTATGAATTAGTTATAGGAAATTACAAGTATGAAACAAGAATGCCATAATAATATTTATAAACATTTAATAATAAAAGTGTGTAAATACGCATAGTAAAAAATACAGTTGTACTATTATCGGTATTATCTATTAAATAACTTCTTTCAATTTACACGGAATACTTAGTTATAGCTTAATCATTATTTAATAAAAGGTTATAGTCCTAACATCTAGTTTCAATTTCAGACTTTCTTGGGTAAGGCAATAACAACATTCTTCACTTCGGTGTAAGCTAAGAGGGCGTCCATGCCACTGAAATAAGAAAAAATACATTATGAATGCACACAACAAAATAAATGTTTTTAGGTACGTGGTAATCTTTAATGATTACTAAATCCAAAATAAGGTAAAGTAACGAATGTAGCAGTATAATAGTTTCTTAACAAAACTCTAAAGAGAGGTTACATAATGTAGTAATAATAACACAAGGGAACAAGGGTTTTGAAAAATAAGAACGAGTGATCAAAGAAGATATTGTAAAAATCCACCAAATAAATTTAGTTACGTGTGCAGATGCTATGTAGTGACAAATTTAAAAAAAAAGTACGGTAGAGTTGAACCAGCTTACTGCTCCTATTTTGTATTTTGGACTGGAGATCTTGAAAAGTGGTGGACACCTCAAACGTGTTGTATTTCTTCGAACGGGACTTTCAAAGTGGATGAAAGGTAAACAAAAGAAAATGCCTTTTGTAGTTCGTATGTTGTGACGAGGGCATTCCAGTCATGTAAATGATCGCTATTTTTGCACGATAAGTGTCTGCGGATACTCGAAAAGGGATAAACATAAAATAAATTTCCAAAGCCATTAGCATCGCGACCACGAAACTTTGGATGCAGAATGGCTCAACATCTGTTTTCTACACTCTCATTTAGACTTTTTTCCTGATAATCTTGGTGCAGTGAGTAATGAACAAGGAGAGAGCTTCCTTCAAGATGTGCGAACAAAAGAAATAAGATGGCAAGGACGGTGGGATCCAGCTATGATGGCAGATTTTTGTTGGTTCCTCAAAAAAGAAGATTTAACGTCGCGTCGTACAAAGGGCAAAAGAAAAGTCACTAACCAAAGTAGACCTGTTTCTTTTAGCTCAAAATACTCTCTACTATTGGACAATTTAAAATTAATGCCATTATGTTAAAATTTGTTATGCTTTTAATTTATATAAATTGTTTAAACGACTTTTTTTGTTATTTTATCTTTTTTTTTTTAAGTATCACTGTATCTCTTAATTTAGACCTGTTATAATAGATTCACTTTCAGTTTCTAGTTATTTCAGGCAAGCGTAAACCGAAACAAGTAAAATTTTGTCAGTTGTATGAAAAAGTTTAAAAATTGTTCCCTAGTGTAATTTACTGGTATAACTTACTTTTCACGGCCAATTCCAGAGTCTTTGAAACCTCCGAATGGTGATTGTGGAGAAAGTGCCAGATATGTGTTGACCCTGTAAAGTAAAGAGTATTGTAAAAATAATGTTAAAGTAAAAAGGTTTACACACGGTTAGAAGCAGTACTTAGACCAACGATATTCAGTCTGTAAGTATTTCGATCACATTTTTAGTTTTAGCAATGATCAAGTTTTGAGAGACACTGTATCTACATTCTTATGAGTTCTGACAACTTACCAAACTACACCAGCCTCAACGTATTTGGAGTACTGTAGGGCAGTGTTGACATTTGTTGTGAAGATTCCAGCTGCCAAGCCATAGGTCGTGTTGTTAGCTCTGTCAATGACTTCTTCCAAAGTGTCAAACTTCAGAATGCTCTGCACGGGCCCGAAAATCTACAAGACGAGAATTTAGAGAGTTAGTACACCTTCAGTTAGTATGAAGTTTATTCCACAGAGATGTAGACTTTCTTTGGTTGACTCTCCTTAATGTTTAATCAAGAAGAAAAACTTCAGAAGAACTACGGTAGCTTTGATTTACCTCTTCCTTTGCGATAGTCATGTTATCGGTGACGTTAGCGAAGACTGTCGGCTCGATGTAGTATCCGCTTGTGCCGATTCTGTTGCCTCCGCACAGCAACTTCGCGCCATCCTTTTTGCCCTTCTCGATGTATCCCAGGACTTTGTTCATCATTTCTCCATCAATCTACAAGTTCTCCATTGCCTTAATTTAAAAGATTATACTTATGGGGTTTATTTAATGAATAAACCGTTCCGATGTTTAAACAAACGTCAGAAAATGTATGGTGACACAGTCGCTAATTATTGTAGTGTTAATAAATATATCAGGATAGTTAAAGTTTTAATTTTGGCTTTTAAGTTATGCTGTTGGAACAATTAATAAAACAAGGCGTTAATAAGGTCTTTAATTTACCTGGGGGCCGTTCTGTGTAGTGGGGTCCGTTGGGTTTCCAACCTTGATGCTCTTTGCGTGCTTGACAGCTGCTTCCACAAACTTGTCATAGATACCAGATTGAACGAACAATCGAGAAGCTGCTATACAGATCTGTCCTTGATGGAAGAATACTCCATTTGCAGCGTATGGAACGGCAATGTTTACTGAAATCCGATAACCAAGATATTATTTAGTACATGCTTTAAATGCGTATTATTAGTCTTTATAAAATATTGAATAGCTTACAATCAGCATCATTCATGATGACCAGAGGGCTCTTGCCGCCGAGTTCGAGTGTGACCCTCTTCAAATTGTTGACTCCAGCTGCTTGTTGAATTAATTTGCCGACCTGCCGACCATTACACGAGTTAATTTATATTTTGTTTAGGATTCACTATCTTCTTTTGAAGAAAAAAAAAGGATAGCTATAAAAATTGCTCGGTCAGGCAAGCCTTGGATCTAAGTCATTGTGCGACTTACCTCAACGGATCCAGTGAAGGAAACCTTGGCGACGTCTGCGTGGTGAGTAAGAGCAGATCCGGCGCCAGGTCCGAAACCGTTAACAACGTTCACTACACCCTTAGGCACACCAGCCTCGGCCAGAAGTGCTGCCAATACTAGCGCGGTTAACGGAGTCTGTTCTGCTGGCTTGACCACCACGGTACAACCTGGATAGATAGGAATAGTTTTCAATAATCATATGTTTTCGATGCAAACACTCGAATTTTCGGAATCAGATTAGTAGTTCAGATTACCACTTACATCCAATCTTATAAACTCTACTTCTTAATAATATTAGAATAGATAACTCACCTGCTGCTAATGCAGTGCAAACTTTGTTGACGAATAGGATGACGGGACCATTCCATGGCAAAATAATACCACTAACGCCGATGGGTTGCCTCAAGGTGTATGAGAACACTTCACCATCTGTCGACAACGTACCAATCTTGTTAAGATCGAGATAGGAATGAGAGAATCTTGCATCTCATTCATGGCCGTGAATACTTCGTTCTTACCAGCAGCGAGAGTATCGCCCTTAATTTTGTCTGCACAAGAGGCAATATACCGAGCAGAGTTAACAGCTCCTCCCACGAATATCGCTGCGTTGTTAAGAACCATGCCGTTGTTGTAGGATTCCAGCTCAGCGACGTACTTCCCGTCTCTCTCTAGGAGGTCACTGAACTTGCGGATGATCTCTCCACGTTGGGAGGCATCTAGCTGGCGCCATTCTGAGTTGCGGTGGAAGGCACGCTTCGCTGCGGTCACTGCCAACTCAATGTCGGCCTGAAATTATTCATTAAGGCGTTATCGTTTACTCTGGATGGATATACAAACTTCTTCATATTTATTTGACAAAGGGAAGATTGTGGATTAAGGCCTTCAGGGTAATATTTAGAGGAATAAAAGATAGGGACATCTCTACCTACTGCATCGCTTTTATCGCATTGATTTGATAAAAAAAATGTTATGGTGTTAGTGATAGAGTTTATAATCGATTTGACTAACTCTGAAATAGAACGTCACGGCGACGAGACATTTACTTTATATTTTGGGTTGCTGTTTCAGAAAACGGTGGTGGTCCGCAGGTGTCAGGAGCAGGGTCCAAGTTACCGATGGTTAGGGCTCCAGCCACAGGAACCTACTCACGATGCGAGCCGTATCGTAGAGTATTACCTTCTCAATTAGGCCCTTGATCCAACCTCCTAGCGAGAGCCTCGAGAGACGTTATTACCCGTAACGACTACCGCCACAATATTAGCCGAGCTCACATTACCCATATACATGTCGACAACCTCGTGTGCTAAGTGGAGATATTTTATTTGCTTCTTTTTCTCAGCTTTTACGAGAGGGTCTCGTTATGCGTGATGGCCACTGGACTATCATTACGCGATACGCTGATTGGTCTATTTGTAATACAAATACAATACATGACCATTGACTAATTGTCTAATTTAATTCTCTGTCTTCTGGAGCTATCAAGTGTCAACAGGCACAGTTATTTGAAACCTTTTTTCTAACAAATCGTTCTACTTATGATTAGTTTTCTAGTTAAGCTGACAGATGTAGTGAATCTGTTTTAAAAGTTAACTTGTATAGAGATACAGGATGAGTTTGTTATTATAGAGCATTTTCATTACATCTCTTTGAAAATAATAGAATCTACTAAAGCGAAGAATTGCTTAAGAATTCTGAGAGCAAAAGTGATGTGTAATAATAACTTACAAACGGGGAAACACAAAGCGGCATTGACACGCAAACTCGACTATTTTTCCTTAAAGGCATCAATGGGATATGGTCAGCAGCAACAGAAACGACATGAAGTTTCAGTTTTCAAAACATTTTTGAGAGATTTGATGAAACTATATCGGATTAAAATCTATATCATTTGTTTAATAACATAAAAGTGGTTGTATCTCAAAAATACCAAGTCAAAAAATAATGTTTAACTAAAAGAAATAAAACCATAGTAGTACGACGTAAAACTTTTGGCTAAGTGGTCTAAAAAAAAATCATATTTCGCTGGAAAACACTTATACATATGTTTTTCCTCACATCACTTTGAATAAAATTGCGATCTGAAGATACTTAGTTTATATGCTGACTGTGTCTCTACATCCTGTCATTCCTATAGGCAATTAAGTTCTTTGTTTTTGCATAGGTAAGTATGTGGTAAGCACACAGGTAAGCATAATCAATTATGTTGTTGTACGAGTAGACTAGTCATCCAACGAAGGATTTCAAGTATCGATTTTTTTTTTCTTTTGTGAAGTGGGAGTATGCTTCTCACGTATAATTAAGGTAATCTTGAGTAGCCTACTCCCACTTCACTACCCATGTTTACCAAAGATAAACTCGAATATTTATGGGTGTTGTAAGAACAAGGAAACTTGTTTGTTGAAAACTTCTGAAGAGCATGTTTAGAAACGTGATTTTGTCGCTGTTTTACTGCCATAAAGTTTATTACAATACTTAAGCAGTATCGTGGATTCGTGACGAAATGCATTATTTACCTACCTAGTTTTCATGTTAAGCGGAATATTTAAGTCCAATTTATCTTTGCAAAAAGTTGTTTCGTATCTTCCTACGTACCGGCTAAGTATAATGAAAATTATTTACTATAAGAACCTAACTTATCCTGTTCTTTTTTATATTTGTAGATTTAATTTTTGCAAAAAATACACGGCCGCAGCTTTTTATTTACACCGGCAGGCACCAACACCAATTTTGGCGTATTGAGCGGTGTTTTTTATTATAGTGTTTTTCCTTCAAACTTCTGTTATGTCTCGTAATACATACCTTGTCACCTTCGGCGACTTTGGCGATGACGGATCCATCATGTGGAGAGTAAGCGTCGAAGGTCTTGCCGCTCTTCGCGTCCACCCACTCGTTGTCGATGAACAACTGATAAAAGTACAATAAAAATATTATCATTTTGATATTGCGAGCCCTTTTGTTTCTACTTCGTCTGCGTGAAGTTCATAGTATTTCTTCAGTACCCAATTGTATCCCTTTACAGCTAGTCTTGTTTTAGTTTACATTCCCCAATATTTAAGCTTAATCAAATTTCACCAAAGTCGTTCTGCGATTTAGTCATAAAACCGCAAAACAGAGAGTCATATTGGTAGTAAAATTATTACTGTAGTTCAAAAACTATTCGTGTAAATATTTTCGTCTACCTGTAATCATAAACCTATCACTATAACACACAGTAAATAGCAGATAAATAATAAACAAAGTTTATTTGGAACAACTTAAGTTAACAGGTTACACAGATAGCACATAATCCTCTGTTATGAGTGTTATGACATCATGACATCACACCATATCAGGTATCAACTAAACGGTTGTGATGTTGACGTGGGGAAGGATGCTATTATTCGGAATGTGTGTTCAACATAGATCAAGGTCATATGTCTCAAGGACTGGACCGGTTCTGTATTCTTCATTGATTGATATTATGATACAATGGAACAACTCTGTTCCTGAAAAGTTGTAAGAATGAGTTTTATTTTAAAATAGCGCTGAAAACTACTTTCATAGCTTGACTTTTGCATTTTTTAAATTGCAAAACGTCCAGAACCGGTAAGAATTCTACGATTTATTAGTTCATTTAATTCAGAGTTAAATAGATTTGAATATTGGACATTTAGTTGTTCCAAATAATAACGGCCACATTCGTTGTCGTTATTTTTATATAAATTTAGGAAAATTAATTAATTTAAATGTAGACAATTATTTAAAAATAAATATTTAGAAATTTGTATTTTAATAAGATTTTTATTTAACTTTACACAAATCTCTCGTGACTAATATAAACACGAGAAAAATAATTAAATTAACCCTAAAAATAACTGAATAATTACTAAGAAAATTTAACATCATCTTTTTTAAATTAATTATTTCTTTTTGAACCTAAAACTACCGGATATCACCTACTAAAATTATGAGAAGTACAAACCTTAGTGTATTTAATTTTAGGTGCCATTTTATTTTATTATTTATCACAAATACACTAAGTATACACAATCACAGCACGTCTGTCGTACTCACGCGACGCCTTGGAATGTAGCCAGTGGCCCGACCAAAACACGCTTATATTGAATAATAAAACAATATTTGACGAGTCACGATGATAATCCTGTTCAGAGCAACAGTGTGTAGCGGCCGGCGCAACTCAGACATTGCTATTATATATATATATATATATAGCTTATCTTAATCTTCATATTATCTTGATTTGGAGACAAAATCGGTCAAATAATTTTTATTTTACCCTTTGTGAACAGAAACCTTCCTATTCCGGGGACTGTGTGTATTTCAATTTAATGCCTTTTAAACTGGCATATTTTTTGCGTGAATTACAAATGCCGTCTATGAAAAAAAATATGTCATACAGATAAACAGACAGTCAAAATAAAACGAGGTGTAAACTAATCCCACCTTTAATTTATGGTGGTATGGGCCTGGATTAAAGATAAAAAATAAATGAAAACAAAATAGGAAAGGTTTCTGTAGCTTAATTTTTGAGTACGGAACCCTATTTTTTTATCCAACATGCCAATCCATAATATTTCATATCGTTTACGAAATGATGCGATTTCATGATACAGTGCAATCCAATTTCACAAACATGTGATTTTCAGTATACAATACGGCTTGGTTCAAATCTTTTGGTTTATGATTTGAATGTGTGCAATTTGTATGGGTGCAAGATACCAGAGATTCCTTTATCGATGAAGACAGTTAACGTATGGCTTTAATTGCTATGTTTCGTGCGCTAAAATCTTCTCAACAGATAAGCTCGAGTTTAGCTGGGGCTCTTTCGAGCTTGAACAGAAATTATTGTGGAATATTACGCAATCTTTTTATTTCACGGAAATTGCTGTATCATGGTTACACGTTCAAATTGTGTTTTAGAGAGATATGTACTGAATTTGGTAGACCATGTACATTGCTAGTACTAAAACTATCATACCATAACCACATTGCTAACTAAGTTTTTACCCATGGTTTGACAACTTTTCACATACCTAGCTGTTTTGTATTCAACTATTACCTAACAAGATTACCCACGTTGAATCATACACGCTGTATACGTTTTTAATTTTTTTAAGAGCTATAGGTACAATAGTTATAAAATTCCAAATCCCGGCTACGGCCCTGCCATTCACTGTATATGGCAGAGTCGTAGCCAGGAATCTATTTATGTAATACCTAATCCGCCATTGCCACTTCTCGGCCGGGTTTAATTCATAAATCTTAATTTTGACTTCCTTCTGATTAGTGGGAATGATATCATTGGCTACACTAATCGGTTCTGGCGGGAATAGAACTTTGAACGAATTTGAATAGTTCTAAAGTGCAAGCTATTGAGTTTAATTGCAGCGCAAACTATCTGCTGTATACTGGCAGTTCAGTTTAAGTGGTAACTATCTAACACGTCTGTCACCTATTTGTTCTACGACTTGCTTCTGTACTGAACTCAAAACATTTACTTCAAATAAACCAATCACAGACAGTTTTAAAATTTTAAGGGTTCTAACAGTCAAAACAAAACGATGAATCCAAAGCATAGCGTAGAAGAAAAACGGGAAAAAATCTCCGTGGACACTCTTTTACCAATATATACAACTGATAATTAAGTATAGCAACACCATAATTACCTTAGGTGGCGTGACCTAATCTAAAACATACAAATACATTGCTAATACAAATAGTCTTAATTATATACCTACCTAACCTACACAATATTTGTTAAGCCTGTATGTATGCTCAGTGGAGATACTTACATATGTGTCCACAACTGTATCTTTGTGTTCTAAAGTCCTATTAAACAGCGATCTCCTAACAGAGCAAAGGTTCTAATTAAATTGTAGAGGATTGTTTTGTCTCAGTGTCGTTGTAGGAATGAGTTCATCGTCTCGTAAAAGGAATTACTGCTCGTTGTGTAGTTCTACATCCCTGGTTATTTTAAACGTGAAGGACTTTGTACACACATTTCCATCTTCGTAAAGTTTTACTTGATCCGTTGAAGAGCAGATTCGATGTACAGTTAAGTTATGCTCTGTTTAGTAATATATTTAATGCCATAGCTATGAAACATCCCCTCTTTAAACTATACATGGCCGATGGCAGTTCCTTGTGAAAGGCCCGCCGCGTAAGAGATCGTTACGCTCAAGCATTTGTCGAACTAGCGTGATGTTGAACTTCAGTTTTAGCGTTAATCGCACATATATTTATCGACCTCACGTAGTGCACTCGAACATACAGACGCGTTGTCAACTTGTCACGTCAAAACGAATTCATCTCAATCAACAAGGAATAAGTCACTTTACCCATTATTTGTTGTTATTACCTTTATGATAGTGAATATCACAAAGAAACATGTAACCACATACAAGCGTGTATGTATGAAGTGTAGGTAGCAATCATGATGGACATGACGTGAATACCGTTTGTAAATTACTGTCTGCTGTATCATATGGCTGAACATTATGGCCTTACGCAATTACCGACAGTACCTAGAATATCAAAAACACCACAAGACTGAAAACTGCAGAGTGAAACTGAAAAGTGAAAATATGGAAAAGAAGTCAATGTTTGTAAGAGTTGGCCAATATTTGCACAATATTGAATATTCGTCCTCTCTTGTGCTATTTGATGGCTTCCATACAGAGCAAAAAAAGCTTTGGAAGTAAAATAACAAAAATAGGAAAATGTAAATACTTATCACATTTCACATTACATCATTACATACAGTACATTTTTTGTTTGTAACTGTACAATTTGCATAGTCCACGACTGTATGCCAGTGTTCGCTTGATGTAATGATCCCTATGGCCTTGACAGCAAGTGTTCGCTAATCCGTGCACAATGGGCGAAATGGCGAATGTCTGCGATACGTTTTTATTCGCTTTATGTTCTGTATGATAAAACGGTTGTCTTTCGCATTCATCGTGAGAGGTTTTTTCGCTACTTTTTACCCTATTTTGGCTTATTTGTGCCCTTCTCATCACGTATGGTTGTAAATATTTCGTAGAGCTGAAATTATATCAGTTTGCAGCATTACCTTGAAGATCAAGTTGTCAGATTTACTTAGTATTACTTGGTCAGTTAAGTAACAGGATAGAAAATAGTATAATAATAATTGTCAAGACTTAATTACCTTAAGCTATTATTTAGCAAGTACAAATGAAGGACATATACCTGGGCTGCGGGCTGTTCGAAAGAGATACCGCGGCCCTGGAACACAAAGGGCAAGGAAGGAACATGGATGGGTTTTAGTCATTTGATGATTACCCGTATCCGTATCCGTAAAAAAAAGAAGAAAAGAAAGGACATGTACCTCATTATTTAATAATATTTATCTTCACGTGCCTTATCTTCAAAGCTAACTTAACTTATCAAAATATCAATGACAAAGTTTGAAAATTATACGAGGTGGAATGGACACCGACGCGGAAACGGTTACCACGTATTCAGTGGTTTGAATTAGGTACCCTGGGCAATGGGCATGGGTATTTTATCTTGAACTTTAGGATTATCTCCTAAAAAATCCATTTAAGTGTCAGGCCTCTAGAAATTGATTGTTGCAAGTAAGCCACGGTGGTGGCTCGTTAACACGCCTACATTAAGCTATTTAAGTACCTATTAAATCAAATGCTAAGTAAGATATTATCATACTTTCAGTTCACCGTTAAACTACTGATTTTCTTAGATGTACTTAACCTACTCGGCAAACTTGAGTCATGCTTATGAATGCTGTTCAGTATTTCTCATTAGTACGAACGTCAGGACTACCGCAAAGCTCTTATTTAGGGCCGATAATACTAGTTCTAATAGTTAAAAATGTTGTAGGTGAATTAGTTATAGGAAATTACGAGTATGAAGTAAGATTGCTATAATAATATTTATCAACATTTATTTATAAAACTGTGTAAACATGCATGATAAAAATGACAGTTGGCACTGTTATTGGTCTTATCTACTAAATAACTTCTTTCAATTTACACGGAATACTTAGTTATAGCTTAATCGTTATTTAATAAAAGGTTATGGTCCTAATATCTAGTTTCAATTTCAGACTTGCTTGGGTAAGGCAATGACAACATTCTTCACTTCGGTGTAAGCTAAGAGGGCGTCCATGCCACTGAAATAAGAAAAAATATATTATGAATGCACACAACAAAATAATTATGTTTAGGTACACAATAATCGTCAATGATTGCTGCATCCGGAAATGAGGTTAAACTAAGGAATGGACCAGTATAATAAAGTCTTTATAAAACTAGTGAAAATAATAATTTACTGGGGTAACTTACTTTTCACGGCCAACTCCAGAGTCTTTGAAACCTCCGAATGGTGATTGTGGGGTAAATGCCAGATATGTGTTGACCCTGTAAAGTAAATAATATTGTAAAAATAATCTTAAAGTTACATACGGTCGCAGTTTACATACAGTTAGAAGCAGTACTTAGACCAACGATATTCAGCCTTGGTAACATTGTAAGTATTTCGACCACATTTTTAGTTTTAGCAATGATCAGGTTATGAGAGACACTGTATCAACATTCTTATGAATTCTGACAACTTACCAAACTACACCAGCCTCAACGTATTTGGAGTACTGTAGGGCAGTGTTGACATTTGTTGTGAAGATTCCAGCTGCCAAGCCATAGGTCGTGTTGTTAGCTCTGTCAATGACTTCTTCCAAAGTGTCAAACTTCAGAATGCTCTGCACGGGCCCGAAAATCTACAAGACGAGGATTCAGAGTTAGTACACTTTCAGTTAGTATATATAAGTTAAATTCACAGAGATGTAGTTCTTTGGTTGACTCTGTTTAATGTTTAATCAAGAACAAAACTTCAGAAGAACTACGGTAGCTTTGATTTACCTCTTCCTTTGCGATAGTCATGTTATCGGTGACGTTAGCGAAGACTGTCGGCTCAATGTAGTACCCGCTTGTGCCGATTCTGTTGCCTCCGCACAGCAACTTTGCGCCTTCCTTTTTGCCCTTCTCGATGTATCCCAGCACTTTGTTCATCATTTCTCCATCAATCTACAAGAATTATCGATTGGATTAATTTAAAAGATTGTACTTATGGGGTTTATTCATTAACACTAGATTAAGTTAAGAGACGTTTAAACGTCAGAAAATGTATGGTGACACAGTCGCTAATTATTGTTGTGTTAATGAATATATCAGGATATTAAGTTATGCTATTGAAACAATTAATATGTTTGGTGTCTAATTTACCTGGGGGCCGTTCTGTGTAGTGGGGTCCGTTGGGTTTCCAACCTTGATGCTCTTTGCGTGCTTGACAGCTGCTTCCACAAACTTGTCATAGATACCAGATTGAACGAACAATCGAGAAGCTGCTACGCAGATCTGTCCTTGATGGCAGAATACTCCATGTGCGGCGTATGGAACGGCAATGTTTACTGGAATCCGATAAACAAGTTATTTATATTATGTATAATGTATTATTAGTCTTTATAAATTAATGAGTAAATCGCTTACAATCAGCATCATTCATGATGACCAGAGGGCTCTTGCCGCCGAGTTCGAGTGTGACCCTCTTCAAATTGTTGACTCCAGCTGCTTGTTGAATTAATTTGCCGACCTGTAACCAATAATTAATAGTATAATTTATATCTTGTTAAGGATTCAATATCTGCTTTTAGAGAAAAAACTAGGATAGGTATAAAACTACTCAGTCAGATCAGCTTTTGATCTAACTCCTTGTGCGACTTACTTCAACTGATCCGGTGAAGGAAACCTTGGCGACGTCTACATGGTGAGTAAGAGCAGATCCGGCGCCAGGTCCGAAACCATTGATAATGTTTACCACACCCTTAGGTACACCAGCCTCGGCCAGAAGTGCAGCCAGTACCAGCGCGGTTAACGGAGTCTGTTCTGCTGGTTTGACAACCACGGTACAACCTGGATACAAAGGAATAGTTTTTAGTAATCTCCCAGTCCATTTAATATGTATTTGTTACATGCGGAAACCTCCGTGGTATCTAGATCTTTTGTCTCATACATAATAGTCCCGTAGTCAGTTCATGGATGTAAAATGTTCGGTATTGTAACCACAGAAGTTCTGTTGGTCGTTTGAACCATATCCTCCAAATATATATAAACTTTAGATACGTTACCCGCGCTCTGTAGTAGCAACTAGCAACACGAATGTGAGGTAATTACCGCAAGTCTATTTAGTCGCGTACCAACCAATGCCACGGCTGTACGTGATATTAAAATAACTTGTGTGAATAAATACCTAAAAAGCAAAATAAAAAATGCCGTCCTGTGTTTTTGAGGAATGTAAAAATTATACTGCAACTGAGTATCAAGAAAAATGAATTTTGAATTATTTTTTCGATGGCTTCTAATGGTGGCTGGCGCCTGAGGTAAGTCTCGTGCCGTGCGTACAGGATGACAACGTAACTGAATACATACATATATTTTTCAATCTCTTACAACAGGAATTCCGTAGATGACATTTTTTTCCCTTTCTTCGTGCGTCTAAGTACCTATTTAGCTACCGATAAGTTTTACGCTATTTTCGAGTGCCGTGATGTTCATGCATGACGCGTCTATTTATAATACATCATTGATATCCTCACATAAAATTACCTTTGCAACTAAAGACAAGCCCGATACAAACGTAGTTACTTTATCAAGTTTATAAATTAATAGCTTTTTCGTGAAAGTCGAAATTTTGGATTTGTCAGGTACATAATAGTTTCTAACTCCGAGCTCTATTGGGTGACCTAAAAGTACAATAACAATAAAAATAATCGTAAGGGACCCGTCAGCTAGGACACTTCATAGAAACGTCATTTAATCAAAAACTGTCAAAAAGGTACAAAATATATCTTATTAATTTTCTTTAGGTACAATATAATGTCTTTATGAAAAGCTATCACCTATTGATAAATCTTCTTGTTATCTTGTATTACATTTTTTATGTAATACTCGGCGACTTATTGTCAGGCCTACGCTGTTCCCCCATACTTAAGTAATAATGCTGTAACATGATATCATTGTAATACCAAATCATTTGAAAAGAGTAACCATGGAGTTTCTTGCCGGTTCTTCTCCAAAGGAAATGACCAAACGAACCGTGCACCTTTTTGTCAACGTTTTATAAGTGCCCATGTAGGCCTATGTGAAATAAAATATTTTGTTATTTATTTTTCTCTTTTTTTTAACTAGTTGTTCTTTGTTTTTTTGTGTGTTTAATGTACTGACGTCAAATAAATCTAATTCTTTCTTTCTTTTCTTTTAGAATAGATTACTTACCTGCAGCCAATGCAGTGCAAACTTTGTTGATGAATAGGAAGACGGGACCATTCCATGGCAGAATAATACCGCTCACGCCGATGGGTTGCCTCAGGGTGTATGAGAACACTTCACCATCTGTTGACAACGAACCAATCTTGTAAAGATCGAGATAGGAGTGAGAGAATCTTGCATCTCATTCATGACCGTGAGTATTTCGTTCTTACCAGCAGGGAGGGTATCGCCCTTAATTTTGTCTGCACAAGAGGCAATATACCGAGCGGAGTTAACAGCTCCTCCCACGAATAACGCTGCGTTGTTGAGTACCATGCCGTTGTTGTACGATTCCAGCTCAGCGACGTACTTCCCGTCTCTCTCTAGGAGGTCACTGAACTTGCGGATGATCTCTCCACGTTGGGAGGCATCTAGCTGGCGCCATTCCGAGTTGCGGTGGAAGGCACGCTTCGCTGCGGCCACTGCCAAGTCAATGTCGGCCTGAAATTGTTCATTCAGGCGTTATCGTTGACTCTGGATAAAAGTACACCTTCATAATTATTAATTTGACACGAGGAAGATTGAGGATTCAGGTTTTGAATGAAATATTTAGAGGAATTAAAGATACATCTCTACCTACTGCATCGCTTCTATCGGGTTGCTAAAAATTTTATGGTGCTAGTGGTAGAACTTATTACAACGCCATAGCGAAGAGACATTCACTTTATATTTTGGGTTGATCTTTTCAGAAAGCGGAAAAGTCCAAGTTACCGGTGGTTATGGCTCCAGCGACAGGAACCTCCTCACAATGCGAGCCGTATCGAAGAGTACTTACTGCCTTCTCAATTAGGCCCTTGATCCAACCTCCTAGCGAGAGCCTCAAGAGATGTTATTACCCGTAACGTCTATCGTCACAATGATAGCCGAGCTCACATTACACACATTTTATTTGCTTCTCTTTCTCAGCTTTCACGAGGTTCTCGCCATGCATGATGGTAACATCGACTATCATTACGAAATGAGCTGATTACCAACACAATACATCACCATTGACTAATCGTCCTGTTTAAATCTTTATCTTATGGATCTCTCAACAGTCACAGTTATTTGAAACCTTCGTTCTAACAAATCATTATACTTATAATTAGTTTTCTATCAAAGCTAACTCAATTAATAAATCCACACTTAGAGGTCCTGGAAATATACTCGAAGCTAAGATTATTTTAAAAACATGGCTTCAGGACCTGACCTATGGGCTGCGGGACTGTTTGAAAAAGATACCGTGTCCTGGAACACAAAAGGCAAGGAAGGAACATGGATGGGTTTTAGTCAGTACAAGTCTGACACTCCCTTCCGCTCTGCCCAGAGCGGGAGAAGTCATTTGATGATTTCCCATCCGAAAAAAATAAAAATAAAAAAAAGGACCTGACCTATGATGAAACAGAAAATATATTGTGGCCACACTCAGATAGTCCAGACCTTCGGGGTCCCTTCATTCACACTCACACATACAATTTTTTTATATTTGTAGATTTATTTTTTGCAAAAAATACACGTAATTTTTTTTTTATTTACACCGGCAGGTAACAACACCAATGTTGGCATATTGAGCGGTGTTTTCAGTATTGTAATTTTCCTTCAAACTTCTGCTATGTCTCGTAATACATACCTCGTCACCTTCGGCGACTTTGGCGATGACCGAACCATCATGAGGAGAGAAAGCGTCGAAGGTCTTGCCGCTCTTCGCGTCCACCCACTCGTTGTCGATGAACAGCTGAAAAAAAAAAACATTAAATCTTATCATTTTGAAACTACGAGCCCTTTTGTTTCTATTTCGCCTGCGTGCAGTTCATAGCATTTCTTCATCAGTACTAAATTGTATCCTTTTAGGGCTAGAGTTGTCTTAGTTTATATTCCCTAATATTTAAGCCTAATCAAATTTCACCAAAGCCGTTCTGCGACTTAGTCATAACACCGCAGAACAGAGAGTCATATATAATTTTACGTACCTAAGTAGCTCAAAAACTTTTTGTTTTAATATTTTCGTCCACCTGTAATCAGTATTACATACGTAAACAGTATTTAACAGATATCTGAGATAGCATATAATCTTCTGTTATGAGTGTTATGGCATCATGACATCAGACCATATCAAGTTATCAACAAAGCGAGATTGTGATGTTGGCGTGGTAAAGGATGCTATTATTCGGAATGTGAGTTCTATTATAATGTTCAACCAAGATCAAGGTCATATGTCCCAAAGACTCAACCGATTCTGTATTCTTCATTGATTTATATTATGATACAACAGAACAACTCTGTTACTGAACAGTTTTAAGAATGGGGTTTATTTTAAATTATTTTTGAACCTAAACCTACGGGATATCACCTACTAAAATTATGAGAATTACAAACCTTAGTGTATTTAATTTCAGGTACCATTTTATTTTATTATTTTTCACAAATACAATTAGTAAACACAATCACAGCACGTCTGTCGCACTCACGCGACGCCTTGGAATGTAACCGGTGGCCCAACCAAAACACGCTTATATTGAATAATAAAACAATATTTGACAAGTCACGATGATAACAGCGTGCAGCGGCTGGTGCAACTCAAACATTATACAACATGCTATTAACATGCTATTAACATGCTATTGATACTGTTAATCTTATTTTTTTGAACTTTGATTTGGGGAGAAAGTCGTAAAAAATCGTTTTTATTTTAACCTTTGTGAACAGAAAGTATCCTATTCCCCGGACTGTGTGTGTTTCAATCTAATGCCTTTTAAACTGGCAATTTTTTTGCGTCAATTACAAATGTCGTCCTTGAACAATTACCTTTTTTTTCTGGATGAGAAGTCATCAAATGACTTGTACTGACTAAAACCCATCCATGTTCCTTCCTTGCCCTTTGTGTTCCAGGGCCGCAGTACCTCTTTCGAGCAATCCCGCAGCCCTGTCAGGCATCGGCCCCGGCGGGACCCTCCCTGTTTGCTGATATCTCTTGTGGCGCGCGCGGAATATGAACGCGCCGCGCGCCGTCCGCAGGTCCGCGTCTACGGTGGCCGGAAGCTATCACGTGACCCCGGATCATTATGGCCTTACGCAATTATCCACAGTACCTAGAATATCAAAAACACCACAACACTGTTAACTGCAAACTGCATATTGAAACTGAAAATTAAAAATATAGAAAATGTGTTTATGTTTGTAAGAGTCGGCGAATGTTTGCACAATGTTGAATATTTGTTCCCTCTTAGTCATTCGATGGCTTCCATGGAGGACAAAAAATGCTATGGAAAAGGTTTATGTAAAAATTACGAGAGGTGCGGTACACATAATTATAATATGTGATGCTGATGAACGTTCTCAAAAGCATTAATGAGATTCAAATGTTATTTGCTTTTGAATTTGTGTGTGAGTGTGAGTACAATTTGCATAGTCTACGACTGTATGTCGTTCGCTTAATGTTATGGTCCCTATGGCCTTGACAGCAAGTGTTCGCTAATCCGTGCACAATGGGCGAATGTCTGCGATACGCTATTATTCGCTATATAATAAACCGGTTGTCTTTCGCATTCATCGTGAGAAGTTTTTTCGCTAATTTACGAATACTGATTGATTGCATAAACTGATTTCTGATCAAGAGCCTGTTTTGTTTTTGTTAAAGAGCAGAAGCGTGCATTGCTTTTTGCTATATTTTCAAACTCGACGTAAAACTTCAGCATAATCCATTATAAGGAGTTGATAATAAAGACGAACGCAAACACATAGAAGCATAGCTATCTTTATTATGATGACAGTTGTCACGCTGTCACGCAGCAACACAATCTATTCACAATCATACAGATTATGGTACAAAGAATCTATCTGTGATATGAAAACTGGTAGTACTCTGCTAAACAACGTAGAAACTTAATGCATTTTCAGTATTTAATGCGGTTTTCATAATAATTTAGAGACATTTTTATCTGGAAGGATAAAATTTCTCCGAATCTCTGAGATTCGAGAGATTTACATTTAATATTTAAGTTTATATTTAAACTTTCTATTAATCAATAGGATAAACTAACTATATACATTATTAATTAAAAACTATTAAACTAAAATAAATAACTAACAACAAACTATAAACGGCATCGCAAAACTCTTCCTCAACGCTGTCAGCTGGTAATGTACCCAAGAGACTGGCGGCGTTGCCACGTTGTATGGAAACACTTAGCCTCTGGCCAAGGTAAAAGCCAGCCCTTGGGTCACGGGAAGCGTCAACTAGGCGTTTCGAAATTTCCTTAAATATGCTATGAGCACTCGGACCCCACGGCCCCAGAGTTTCAACCCCAAACGGCTCGAAAATATAGTTTCCACAAAGGAAAGTTAGAAAGTTTATATTTTACATATAACCTATATTTCTTTTAAGGTACCTAGAATTCTTTTGATTAAACGTTGTTTGTTATGTTTAAGGTTGGGGGGATCCGTTAGTTGCGAGTCGCACAGGACTGGTCAATGTGGCGGCACTTAGGGTAGGCCTATGTCCAGCGACCAGCAGTGAATGTCTTTCAGCTGAAACGAAATGATGGAATGTTGTTTCTTGTTTAAAAAAAAAGTTAACCTGCCGAGGTTGCTTTTGTTGTGGGCAAATAAATAAATATATCAGTAGGTTGCCAGTTTTGATATTTATGGCAAAATACTTAGTCACAGGTATAGCCAAAGTTTCGTATTTTTAAAGAAGATATTTTCTCATTCGTAAACTTCTGTTGTAAATATAGTAAGGAAAGAATAAGAGTGCCTAGTTTATAGGTAGGGTTGACATATCCATAAAAATGTTTCCGGACAAAATTCCGGACTTTTTAATCCTTGGAATCAGGTACCTATAATTTAAAACTGCGTTTAAAAAAAAACAAGTTGTGTTATTAGAGAAAGATTCTAGAGAAAGAGATTATTTACCTATGCAAGTGATAGGTTCTATTGATTCCTACGTTTATTTTTTTAAATGTACTTTTATTTTTTAGCTACTTATATACTACTTTATAATTTTATCTAATTTCCTCCGTACTCCGGACATTGAGCTAAAATTCCGGACTAGTCCGGTAAAATTCCGGACGTATAGCTACCCTATTTATACAAGACATTTGACACAGGCATATCCAATCCAATTTTGGAACACACAGTAATATACGGGGCGTGAAATAGATATAATGTCGACAATTTTTTTATATTAGTTAGCTTGCTACGAAAAGTTCGGCGACGGATTCCAGAATTACGCAAAGTACGCAAAGTTCGCGAGTTTGTTACTTTTCTTTTGAACAGCATAGAGGACGTGATGAGGAAGAATGAAGGAACTCTTGCCAAGGCGACGGCGAGAAGAGGCCGTATCCTCTTCATAATGTATTGGGGGGCACCAAGTCGAGGTACAGTCGAGTTCGATAGCAATAAATTAAAAAAAAAGTATAGCTTTATGCCCAAATAATGTTTTTTTTTTATCCTTGCCGGCTCTGTCTAACTCCTGGGCATAGGCCTACCTCCACTCCAAGAAATTCTATTAAAACAGATTATATTGAAGTGACTTTGCCAAATTATGCAATTACAAGGGCTACAAGAGCGGGCGAAGTGAGCTCGAAATTTTTTTAGTATACCGCCTCGAAGATGTTAGTTTTTCCGCTCTTCTGCTACGGAGCTGCAGGCTTAAAGAGTATAGTGCTAGTATCAAGTAAATACAAGATGGCAGAGTAGACAAACCGCCAGTCTCAGCATACCAGCCCGACCCATGGCCCTCTTGCCCTAAGCGTAAATATACCACTGCGTTTGCCATCAGAGTTAGTGTTAATTTGTTTCAAATCAATGAGATTTAAAAAAAAACCGGTGGTCATTAAAGAATCCACCTTTACATTTTGGAACAACACGACGCACATGTTAGGTAACACATAACGCAAGTCTGGAAACTCCCGTAGCTTTCGAATAATATCAATTGTAATTGGATATTAATATGATCGCTTTTTGGAAATTATTTCAATCAAATCGTTGAGTATCCTAGCAATATAAATTACATTCAAATTAACTAATTAATAAAAATGTTGTTATGTTTGCTTGTGGTGTTCGGTTTTGTTATTTGCAAGCCACATCTGTGTTTCACTTTTTCTGTAAAGAATAAATTACTTTACAGTATACAAGATGTCCTTTTTCTTCTGGCGTAGCGGTAAGATTGATGATAGCTTTCAATGGCGAGTTCCAACCGAGGCGGTTAAAAGCGTCGATGTGACTGGCATATCCGTGCTTTTACGCAAGTGATTTAGTTTTAATAGATGTTGCTTTGACTGACCTAGATGTATGAGTGTATGTATGTTCTATACAATAGTTACTGTGCTATGGTTAAATACATGTGTGTTCAGAATATCAGGCTGGTGCGAATAATCTCAAGTTTGATAACTACGAAAACTACGAACTGCGGTTATGCGGCTTTCCCTCAAGCATCTTGACTTAGTAATGCTAACACCACACTACAACTTAGTAAACTCATAGTTGAAAGTAATATATGCTGTATAGTAGCTTGAGGTTTTGGGTTAGGTTCTTAAGGTCAGTCAAAATATCATTGGGTTTTTCGATCATAAATTCAGTAGCAACCCGAAGTCTGGAGTTGTGCCCGGTTGATGGCAAGTATTAGGCTCGCCTCGCCATTGGACTTAAACAAAAAATACAAAATGTGAGTGATATACTTACACTGGTATTCAAGAACGCTACATACATAAGTATGGCAGCAACACTATGCTAAGTAAGGCTTTTCTCACTGCGTTCGTCATGGCAGGCCATTCATTTCATAAACAATACTTAAAGGACTCTTTGCTGTACGGACACATAGCATTGAATGGGGAACTGTGATTGGTTAATGTTGTGAAGCGACTTCACTCGGTTTGACTGACTGACAGAATAAACGTCAACCAAGATATTTTAAAACAAAGACTGTTTTAAGGTGGTTGCGTCAGGGTAGCCCGCGAAATTCTTAGAGGGTTGTACTGATGATTTTCACGATTATAATTCTATAACTACATACGCGTTACTGGCGCGACTCATTTTTCATCAACGTACAACCTGACACTGACCTGCAAATTGCAAAAAACGTAAGAAAATTTGAATTTCGCGTGCTACCTTGACGCAACCACCTTAAAAGTTTTGTTGACAGGTTTTACATTATTTCAAATAAACTTTTCATTATGAATAATAGTTACTTGCCTATAATGATATAATAAGATAATTATATAATATAAGGATATAGTCATCAAAATCATCTTTGCTGCTGTAATCACTACGACATAACCTAATACCCGATACTAGTTTGACATTTGTGTTGATTTGTCGCACTATGCCTTGCGTAAAGTAGCAAGTGAGCTACTTTATCTGTGCGTTCATTATAATGAGCGCATAGTGTCGTTCGTACCCCAAGTATGGTTTATGAATAGGTTTTTGGGACACTGTGCGTCCGTCGGCACTGTGGGACCTCATAGTAACGTTCATGAATACCGGTGTTAAACTTTTATCTAGACCAACGGCGATGACAGGGGTGATGTTTTGTTTATGATTATGGATTTCAAAAACATTTGCTTTTCAGAAATAAATTTAATCAATTGTTTTTCAAATAGATATTTGAAGGAAATTCGTCATCATCCGTCATTTCAACATTCTTTTGCTGCTCTTGGCATTTCTATTTGAATGGATCCTGAGAATTATCGTCATAAAACTTATAAAAGGCTCTTCAACAGGTAATTTAGTTTAGAAATAAAACGAAAGTGTCCTCGTTTTGTCTTCAGAGTGGAATAAACATTTATTTCATAATAAAGGATCTTATTGTGTACAAAGAGTACACAGTTATTTAAGTCGTTGCTTAAGCGATCTCTATTACTAGCGAAGAGTATTATCTGAATTATAGTATCTGTTTCAATTGAGTTAAGTCCTGCTTTATATTTCGCTCACGACCAAAATAACTGTGAATTTACAAAGGAAGATTTGGAGTAAATCTTATATCTTTTAAATGGTTGTCTCTACTTGAACAACGACTTGAGCATACTGATGAGTTTAAGTAAATCTTTACTAAATAATCACAAAAATAAGTCATTTATTGGGAAGCCTAGCGTGTAGCTATGATTGTGTGCATTAAAAAATATAAATAAATAATCTTTGTTTGAAAAATAAACCACACGGTTGCAAATAGCTGCAATATTAAGAGGTTAGGAAGCTATGGGAGTACAATTTTGCATAACATATCAGGTATTTCCTCGAAGTGGTAGACGAGGTGTGATATATTTTATTTCGAATGACGTCACATAGCTAACCATGCATTGTCATAATTTCAACTCAATGAGAGTTGAAATTATGAGCATGTTATAAAATTTATAACTGTTTTAAAATTTAATTACAAGATTTGACCCAAACAAACAAACAAATATTGAAAGTTAAATAAAAGCTTGTAATAAAAAATAAACTGACTGATTTGCAAAGATGATATCGAAAAAGGCGGCCAAACTGTATGCAGCTTTGTTTCAGAAGTTTTAAGACATACTCGTATACTTACTCATCATAGAGAAGGATAAATGAATTTTGATTGCAGTTGTAATAACTTGTAGAAAAGTTACCAACAAGGTAACTGGTGCAATGCATCTAGCACCTCTGTGGTTTAATATTATAATTGTTACTAAGTTGTGTTATACAGGGTGTAAACAGACTCATCACGAAGCCGTCAACCAAGCATTATGTACATCAAACTAAGTAACTATACGCAAAAATTTGTGCTGGGAAACGAGTTTTTTTTTGGGCTGAAAAATCACGTTTTTCACTAGGACTCAATGTAACGCACTCAAAACATTGTAATGATGGATGGATTCTATACATATAATAAGACAGTAAAAAAACTGTGTCTGTACATTGAATATATTAAAAAAAAATATTGGGGGGTGTTTAGAAACAGTAATAGAGCACGAATCCAAAAAAAAATCTGTCTGTTTGTCTGTTTGTCTGTACACGCTAATCTTCGGAACTACTCGACGGATTTGAATGATTTTTTTTTTGTTGTATAGGTATTAAGTCTGGGCAAAACATAGGCTATAATTTATCTTGGAAACTTGAACACCTGATGCAGAACCGCAACAGACCAGCCAAACTATAAGAGATACAAAAATGGTACCATAGCAAAAATTGTTCCACGTAATGAGCATTTTCTGCTAAGAGAATAAATTTGAAGATCTGGAACAGCTGATGTGGAACTTCAAGAGCCCAGCCACACTATAACATATATAGGAATGACGTCTTAGCAAGAGTTGTTCAGACTGATAAGAACTCTCTGTTGACGTATAAAAATTGAAGATGTGGAACGCCTGTCGTGGAGCTCCAAGAGCCCAGTTACACTATAATATATATAGGAATGACGTCTTAGCAAAAGTTGTTCAGCCTGATGAGCACTCTCTGTTGACGAATAAAAATTGAAGATCTGGAACACCAGATGTGGAAATTAAAGCTATCACTAATTTCACTGTATTTCTACCAAAGGGTATCGTATTACCCAGAACTAACTGGGTTGTGGAGGGCAGATAGACAGTCGTTCCATGTAAAATACTGGTATTCAGCTGCATCCGGATGTACTGGAAGCTGAACCCAACAGCACTACATATTATAACACAATGTTCTCCGCCGCGTCTATCTGTCTGTTCGCGATAAACTCAAAAATTACTGCACTGATTTTCATGTTGTTTTCTTAAATAGATAGAGTGGTTCTCGAGGAATTTTTTAGTATATAATTTGTCAAGTTTTCGTACAGATTGGCTAAAATATAATGATATTTGTTGGAGGTGTTGGAAAAAAATAAGCCGTCTGGGGTCCAGCTTTCAACGAAAACGCTGCCCTTTAAGATGTAACAAAATGATGTATGGTAGAATTGTATCTTCTATATCTATACATATAATAAGACAGTAAAAAAACTGTGTCTGTACATTGAATATATTAAATAAATTATCATTGGGGGGTGTTTAGAAACAGTAATTGAGAACGAATCCAAAAAAAAAACTCTGTCTGTTTGTCTGTACACGCTAATCTTCGGAACTACTCGACGGATTTGAATGATTTTTTGTTGTTGTATAGGTATTAAGTCTGGGCAACATATAGGCTATAATTTATCTTGGAAACTTGAACACCTGATGCAGAACCGCAACAGACCAGCTAAACTATAAGAGATACAAAAATGGTACCATAGCAAAAATTTGTTCCACGTAATGAACATTTTCTGCTAAGAGGATAAATTTGAAGATCTGAAACAGCTGATGTGGAACTCCAAGAGCCCAGCCACACTATAACATATATAGGAATGACGTCTTAGCAAGAGTTGTTGAGACTGATAAGCACTCTCTGTTGACATATAAAAATTGAAGATGTGGAACGCTTGTCGTGGAGCTCCAAGAGCCCAGTTACACTATAATATATATAGGAATGACGTCTTAGCAAAAGTTGTTCAGCCTGATGAGCACTCTCTGTTGACGAATAAAAATTGAAGATCTGGAACACCAGATGTGGAAATTAAAGCTATCACTAATTTCACTGTATTTCTACCAAAGGATATCGTATTACCCATAACTAACTGGGTTGTGGAGGGCAGATAGACAGTCGTTCCATGTAAAATACTGGTATTCAGCTGCATCCGGATGTACTGGAAGCCGAACCCAATAGCACTACATATTATAACACAATGGTCTCCGCCGCGTCTATCTGTCTGTTCGCGATAAACTCAAAAATTACTGCACTGATTTTCATGTTGTTTTCTTAAATAGATAGAGTGGTTCTCGAGGATTTTTTTAGTATATAATTCGTCAAGTTTTTGTACAGATTGTCTAAAATATAATGATATTTGTTGAAGGTGTTGGAAAAAAATAAGCCGTCTGGGGGAGCTTTCAACGAAAACGCTGCCCTTTAAGATATAACAAAATGATGAATGGTTGAATTGTATATCTTATACAGGTCTACAGAAAAATCCCTTAAGGATAATATACTATATCCATTTTAATACTTTGAAAATGGGCAAACTAGGTTCCCATGAGTTGAGGGAATGGGATCATCATGATTACTTTTGGTCGCGATAACCGACATCCACGCAGGCGAAGTCGCGGGCATCAGCTAGTAATATAATAAATAGTATTCTGAGAATACTGTTAATTAACTAACTCTTTCATTATACATGTACTAAATGATAAGACTTTGATATAAATTAACTAGCTTTTAATTATGAAGGGCAAAGCTTAGGCATTATTAAGTTTGGCTAGCTAGATAATCCTTATAGCTACAAGCCAGCCACGTTTCGGTTGAATAAAAAGTAATGTAATGCTAATTATTATTAAATTTATTTAGTTAACCGTGTTTTTGTGCATGTTTCCGCATAAACAAATAACATTTGGAACTGGCATAAATCTTATCCATTAAACAACTTAAATGTTATGCAAAATATTTAGTGAGTGTAGATCTTTTTCGTGAAATTAATACAGTTACGTCTGATTCCGTAACTTAACGGAAAACTTAGTTTTAGCTTAATTAAACTAATCGTTTAACCGTTTCCGTATCATCTAGTTTCAATTTCAGACTTTCTTGGGTAAGGCAATGATGACATTCTTTACTTCAGTGTAAGCTAAGATGGCATCCGTGCCACTGAAAAAGAAAAAAAAAACATATTATGAAGAATTATAAGATGTGTAAGATGATGTGTGTGTGCCCACATATTGTTTCAATTATTGTGCCTTTGTTTTGACCAAATGTCATAGCAAAGGATTATGAGAAATTAAATTCCATCTTATTTTCTAAACTCCACTTGTATATCGAATCTATGTCTTGCTGCAATTTTAAACAGTCACGTTCAGAGTTTATTGTAACGTAAATTTTCAGATCATCGGCATTTACCACCATAACGTTGAACTTGAAATAGATCATTAACAATGATTAAAAATAATACAGGCCCTTAAATTGAAGCCTGACTTACTCCGGAATGCATGTGGTTGGTACCTGACTCATACATACCAAGCTTAACAAACTACTGAAGATCACGTAGGTAGTCAGTAGTTTGCTGAGTTTTATAAGCAGCGTGTCATTGTTAACCCTATAAAAAGCCTTTCGAAAGTAGAAATAGATTGCATCTACCTGGCGTCCTCGGTCCATGATATATTCAACAAGTGTCAAGAGATTCATGTCAATATACCTCTTGTTTTTAAAACCGTGCTGTTCATTACATAAATACTATGGAACTGTGAAGAAAGTTCGAGTATGTTCCACTAGGTCGACATATAAATAGCCGTCGGGTTTGCGGGTGCAGTTTGGCAATACAACTAAAAGAGAACTACAAGTGAAAAGTGATCAGTGGTGAATATCTTATAAGTGTTTAGTGATTAATAAAAATATTTGATGTTTGTCGATACCAGTGGTGTTTTAATGTATCCCATACTCAGCTCGTAACAAGACGCCTCTTTACTTAAGATGAGACCTCCTAATGAATTCTGTCGACTTACGAAACTGTACCAGCCTCAAGGTATTTGATTAAAAGTAGGGTCGATATTTTTTGTAAAGATTCCAGACGCCAAGCCATAGTTCGTGTTGTTAGCTCTGTCAATGATTTCTTCCAAAGTGTCAAACTTCAAAATGCTCTGCAGCGGGCCAAAAATCTGCAAAAATTAAGAAATAGAATTTCAAGAATTCAGTGGCGTGCAAGTGGCGTGTGAAACCCAATGTTTCGAACTAGGTAGGTAGATAGAGCACGTGAAAATATTCGATGAAATTTGAAGATGGTTTTCAAGACATTACCTTTTATTAGTATTTTATTTTAATTTTATGTGTTATAAAATTTCAGAATGAAAAAGCTCTCTTAGCAGTACATACCTAACTTATTCTAATTTATACTCAGGTCTAAATTGAAACTTGTTAAACTTTGTTTTTCGCATAAATAAATATTTTTCCCTCGGGCTCCAGACAACTTATGGCGCTAAGTTAGAAGCGTTATTACAGCAATGCCTTAAGACGTTTTATAGCAATATCTTGCTCAAATGTGTTTTAAAAGTAAGAGCTATAATAAAGACATCTTTTTTTGTTGTATCTTATGTAAAGGTATGTTCATTATCAACATGCTCGCGAAGGTTTCTGAGTTGTATTACTGTCCCGATTTACGTAATTCTTGTCTTCATTTTTAGACTTCAAAAAAAGAAAAAAAAATAACGATGTTCATAGTTTTCGTTGATTTTTTGTCTTATAATTTGGGGCCTGGACCAACACTACATAAACAGGTAAATTTGACGAATATTAGGTTTAATTATTGGGTATAATGTCATTGCTGAAAAACCCTCTGGACTGTCCTACCAAAACATAAACCACCCACACTGTAATTATGGAAATAGTAAATAGAAAACCTGAATTTGGATCAAGGAAATGGGATGTCACTGACCGATAAACTATCCTTCTGTCCCTAAATAGGTTATCCTCGAATCCTCGATCACTGTAACAGCAGGGTTTGGGACGATTTGTACCATATAAAACCTTTCTGATTGAAACATCCGTTGGTTTTATTGACGATCCCGAAAACTGACCATTTTTTAACACTGATATGTGAAGTGTTTTATACATTAAACATTTTATGATACTTTGATGTAGTGATAAAGAATTGCTATTCATTCTAATAGGGTTTTTTCGTCAGTAAGTTAGAGTAGGCAGGAGCAGCGTTGGCATACCAATATCCAAATGTGTCGACAGAAGATCGCAGGGAATACCTGGATAAGACTCGCCCATACTAGGTACCATGGACCAAAAGGTAAGTGACCTGTACTCAGTAGCGAATAGAACAAGGCTACCAAAGATGATGATAAGGTTGTCTGGAATATACACCGTGACTTTTTAACAAAAAAAAATGGTATTTAAGAGTTTTTTTTTTTTTTACATAAAATTCATTATTATGATGCATAACGTAGTTGAAACATTCTGTTGCGAGCGAAGATCTATTTACTCGACTCGTGCGATGATTAGGTATGTTCTACTGTTTGATACGTAAACATTATTATAGGGTGTTTCATAATTCTAAAGTATTATTTATTTTTCTTTGTACCTATTATCTTAATTAATGGTAAAAAAACACGCCTAGAGATATTTTATGTCGGATACATTGAGTGGACCACCTTTCTCAGACAACTAAAAAATCACGGTGTATAGCTATCAGAAATAAGATCGAAGAAAGTCTGGCAAAAGAGTAATTTTAAATACATACATAACATCACGCACGAAGTATTGGGCAGAGGTGTACCAAATAGTATACATTTCACCAGTTATGTAATTTTAAATACGCTTTAAAAATAACTATTAAAGTTATCAACATAGGTTTAGGTATGTTGTATTTTAATATCTTACAAATAAGGCCTCTAAACTATAAAAACATTTTTAAATCGACTTCTCACAAGATGGAGATTTCGTTCTATGACTTGTGTGTTTAGATAAAATAAAAAAATAAACTACGTAGAAAAAGATAGACAAGTTAAGTTAAGTTATTTCGTCTTATTACAAAACTAAACTCTTTATTCATAATAGTTTTAAAGGCGTTTGCTACTGTCTATAAATGTTAACTTTTTATGAATGAAGCAATATATTTCCAAAAATATTTTAGGTAGGATTTGATGCCGGTATTTGCAAGGTGTGGGTGCCCCTAGAATAGTTAGGTTCTACTCATTATGCCATCATGTCCTTCCATCCTGTCCTTGTAGGTACAGTCAACCGGGGCATAACTAGTAACAATTTGTCACTGACAGCCCCTTTATAAATCTAAAGGGTGTAAAAAGACTCCTAACGAAGCCGAAAGGCAATTGTTTTCCCCGTCAATGCGAACATTTTTTTGTTCTAGACCATACCTGGGAAACTTCTAGTTACAGAGATATTTGGGGGTCAAAGTTCCAACTTTTTCACAAGTTTTTTTTTTAAATAAATGTTTTAAATGTAATTTTTTACTTAAGACACCTTCATCATAATCAGCATAATGTTTTGAATGCGTTACATTGAGCCCTACCGTAAAACGTGATTTTTAACCCAAAAAAAGAAAGTCGTTTCCCAGCAATTTTGTTTTTGCAGTTTGATGTACATAATGCTTGGTTGACGACTTCGTGAAGAGTCCGCTTACACCCTATATGTCGTAGCCGTAAGGGCAGTTTTCTTAGTGCAAGTGTAAGTAATGAAGTCCACACAAAACCTGACAAACAGCTGTTTCTTTGGTTGCGTAATCCTAATTTATATATCACGCTTCCCGCTGGTCTGTCCTGTCCCTATGAATGCTTAGATCTTTAGAACTACGCAACGGTTGATGCGGGATTTTTTAATAGATAGAGTGATTCAAGAGGAAGGTTTATATCTAAATTGCGGGTCGCTAGTAATATTGTAGATGCGAAAGTAAGTTTGTTACCTTTTTACGCCTAAACCACTGAACCGATCATCCTGTAATTTTGCATATACGTTGTCAGGTGCTCACAGACGGACATAGGGTTCCTTTCATCCCGAAAAAAGTACTGTTCCCGAAGAAAACAATAATAACGTTCTTATGACAATAGATAGCGCCACGTGTCTTTCGAATCAGAACTGAAGTATATTTTTACAAGCAGAGTACAACCCAAATGATAGTAAAATTCTAAATCAATGTAAGCAAAGCCGCGGACAAAATTTAGTTCATTAAAATTTTAACAAAACATGTTGCACATTGTTCGTAGTCTATAGATTATTCGACGTTTGGATTGTCTATCCAACTATAGCAGTGCCCCGCGGATAACGCGCCGTTTCTCTTGTAGCTCGGCTCCAAATAGCTTTGGGTTATCAAATGCAAATAGATTTGTTATTAATCCGACTGGTAGTTCTATAGATTAGCGAGTTCAAACAAACAAATTTGCTTTTTCGTCAAATTGCAGCAGTAACTTTGTTCAACATTATAAAAAAAAAAAAAAACAAATTTAGTTTTGCGGCTGAGTGTACAAAAATGAATGAGTGTTAAAATATTTTTAGTATATTGTTTGGTGCTATAGAACCCCTGTGTGCGAGTCCGACTTGCACTTGGCCGGTGTTTATACTTATTAGTATATAGATATATTAAAAAGCTAAGTAAATAGATGGAAATATGGAAAAATATAATAAAGGTTCGTTGGTCGTATAATGGTTTTTTGTCGCGCTAATTAGGTTATTTGGTCATTATATCGCTGGCGGTGTATGTAATCAATTAAATTGGATGGTGTTTACGTCATTAGTACAAACTACAATTACAATGTCGGTGACTACCGCGATTATTGCCAATTCAATATTGAGTTGTACATACGGTTCGGTGGTACGGACAACGGTGTATGTGGAAGCCCTTTCATATATAAATAAAGTACGTAGGTATTCACACTGCACTGCACACTGATAGGATTGCAACCGCGCTTTCAACAAACTGAAATATATGGCACGATTAGAAATAAAAACGAAACAGTCATTTTTCAAATGGCTTTTTCTGTATTATCGATACCCCTTGTGACAAACATTCACAAAAACCGACATTGTTTGTCAGTTTTAGGATTTCAAAAGTTTGGTCGGGATACTTCGGGTACAGAAAGGTTAACCATTGAATTGACTGCGAATCGAGTCGAAAAGAGTGGCAAACGGGTGATCCCTTTGTTCGCCTTCTGTCTACTAATAGTTAAAACGGTTCCTTCAGTATATGTGAGATATTGTAATTCTAGTATTCAATTATGATGTATCATAGAAGTGATGAGTTTTGGAAGCGGGCATGCGCTCCTGTTTCGAAGCTCTATGCTGGTTTCATCTCATAGAGATCGCACCCACGGACCGTAGCGCGCGTTCCCACCGTCCTTCACTTGAAAACTAGCAACTTCAAACGTACAGTAAATATTTAAATAATCTTATACCCTTGTGACCTATGAGTAAATATTTGTAAAAATTAATCCGATGACTTTTCAAGTTTTGCGATAAAGTGTTTCCACGTGTTGTGAAGTAAAAGTTAAGTTTTTTTTGTTTGAATTGTAGCAGTGAATAAAAAGTTAGTGTGGAAAATGAACAGCTGATAAAGAGGCTCAAATGTTTTATGTTTTAAACGGTGGGTTTTGGTAAGAATTCAATTCTAATGATTAAAGTATAAACTATTTATATTGCTAAACTTTATAGCATTGAAATAAGGTGTATTTCTCTTAATCAAACAAAATGATAAACTTGATATAACGCTGTGGCTTTAATCAGTTAATTTAATTACTTTAAATATTCTGATATCGATTTAGAACCCGGTTCTCACTTATTAAGTTTCTGTAAATCAAAACAAGCTGAACAAAACTTCATACAAATGTATATGAGAAAACAAACTTTTACATATAACCTTTATACATATATTTCTGTGTACATTGATTACATTTTAAATATTTCACTCTTAAGAAATATTTTAAAAATATATAATAAATAGTCGCCTACCAGTATCGGGAACAGGGTCATTCATTCAGTTATTATTACTACTCATTTACCGGTTGAAGTTTCTTTAGATAAAAACAGCATTTTTTTTTTTAATGTACGGTGGGCTGCATCGATTGGGAACCACAGAATGTAGGTGCTTTCAAGGGGGTTAACCCAAATCGTGAAGCTGACGTACAATGGCGGACACTCCCACCTGATCACCACTAAGCTCATTTTTGCTTGCACTCACAACATGAAGCGCTCTCTAGCCGGGCCGGCGCACCTCCGTATGGTTTAGGCGAATTTTTTTATAACCGATCAGGCGGAAAAGGACGCGACTGTACGTCAGGTCTTACATAGAATATTTTTTAGAATCCTCGCTTTGTTCAGTACCTACTAAATAATAATAGTATTCTTAAATTATGTTAGGATTATAAGCTAGGCATTATTAGGTTTGACTAAATACAAAATATTTATATCTACATGCCAGCCACATTTCGGTTTTCGACCATTGTAATGATTCATTAGTTACACAAAAGACCAAAAGGCCTTTATATAACGAATTTTTGGTTAATCCTAGTAAGTGTGATCAAATTAGACAAGTCGAAGGTCGAAACGTTTCACTAATCAGACTATAAGTAACTGTTGGGAGTGTCTGTTTATATGAAACTCTGTCGCCCGCGAATTGGCTTACATACGAACTTCATCCTTCATTATAACCATTTTAAATATAAGAAATAAGTTTTCTCAAAAGACCCAGTTTCCATTATCATGCATTTATGCCTGCCGACTTCAATTGGGCACACCTTCAAATTTACCCTCAATTTTTTGTATTAACATGAAAAGTTTAGTTTATTTAAGTTATTGTCGAGGTTATTAGGAGGACCTCGTGGCAAGTAATATCAGTCACTCGGGTCGATCTTTAGGTTAAGCCATGCTTGCCTAGGTTAGTCTGTGGATGGGTGAACACCCATTACATGCCGAGTTTCCTCCATGCCTCAGAAAACACGTTAAACCGTTGGTCCCGGCTGTCATTTGTAGATCTTTGACAGTCATCACATCCGGTAAGACTGTAAGCGGACCCCAACATGGTTGGGAAAAAGGCTAGGCAGATGATTGACGAGGTTATTAGTGCGTCTTAGATTTTTTATAAAATATTTTCGTACGAATGTGTCCAGTGTCGTTAAAGTACGTGAGTTCGAACCCAAGTAGCCAATTTACTTTATGTTTATTTAATTCATGTTACTGAAACTGTTCTGTTCTGTTGAATAAAACGTAGTGAAGAGACAGGCATGTCCTTGAACAAACAAAAATAGTAATAGAAGACTGCGTGGTGATTTACAGGCCATTCTTCAAGTTAGAGAGGAGGCTTGTGTTACTGCATTGAAAACGTTTTAGACATATTGTGCAGAAAGGTATGCTATGGGTTTTAATCAAGAAGATGTTCAATACAAGTGATGTTGTGGAGAAATTAAATGTTATGCCAATTTAAATCCTTTAAACTTCAATTTAAAGTTCAAAGGGTTCAAAATGATGCCTTCAACTTCAGGCTTGTTAGCATCGTTGTTTGCCAATAAGGCGTACTTAAGAGTAAACCTTTTACAGTAAACCGATTACTATTTCTTCATTTTTTAGGTCTATTATTTTTTGGGAGTAGGTAGAAGTACTGTTACAGCAGTGCTAATTAGAGAGATTTCAACAAACATGACAACAATGAGCTCTTGACAAAACTAACTTATTTGGAACAAAAGAATTCGATCGGGATTTTCCAACTGAATGCTGCTGCTGTAATGAAATGTGATCACAATGTTGCACTAATCTAAGACATTTAATTTGTGAATAGGGGTGGTTGTGTATCTGTAGGACGTATCGTGACGTGATGGAAATATTGGAAAACGCAATATTTTATATTTGTGCTGTTTGTTTTATTCATGACTCAGTCTTACATGTAGCAGTAATGGAGGAGCTTGGCTAAATAATAACAGCTGCTCGGGTCGATCTTTACATTGATTTGACTACTCATTAAATACTAAGTTTCCTCCGTGCCTCGAAAAGCACTTTAAGCCGTTGGTTTCGGCTGTCATTTGTAGATCTTTGTCAGTTGTTACAGTTAGTCAGTGACCCGAAAGTGTCAATCAGTCTTACCAAGGGGTATCGTATTACCCAGTACTAACTGGGATGTGAAGGACAGTTAGGCAGTCGCCCCATGTAAAATACTGGTAGCCGTAGTTAGACTGGAAGCCGACCCCAACATAGTTTTGAATAGGTTTGGCAGATGATGATGAGTCTTTCATGTAGCAAACTGAGCATGTAGCATAAAACAATAAAGCTGGAATGTACTAAACTTACATTTGCAATTCGTCACGTTTGATAAGGTTCGTCAACATTACAATTTGTGCCCGTAGTTTGCCAGCATTATGTGGTAGTGGGGAGGAAGCCTAACGTTTACCTTTAAGTAGTAACTTCACCTGCATCACAAACACTTCGACATATTATAAGTACGGTCGAGCGCATGGTGCGGGGAACACTTTGATGTTAAGTTGACTTACCTACCGTAATACTGAGTTTCAATAGAGTGAGGGTCCACTGGTTGCGTTAGCATAACCCTACGTTCTGTGGTACCTATAGCGTGGCAAACACTCCAATCGGTATTTATGACTCTCATTTATTTTAACCAAATGGTTGACCACCCATTACATGCCAAGTTTCCTCTGTGCCTCAAAAGCACGCTAATGCGTTGGTCTCGGCTTTCATTTACAGACCTTTGGCAGTTATTATCAGTGGCCCGAAAGTGGCAACCAGTCTTATCAATGGGTATCGGATTACCCAGTACTAACTGGGTTGTGAAGGTCAGGGTTAGGCAGTCGCCCCATGTAAAATACTGGTAGATATCAATTGCATTCAGTTAGACTAGAAGCCGACTACAACTTAGTTGGGAAGAGGCTAGGCAGATGATGACTTATTGTAACCAAAAATGGGACATATAAATATGATAGTTGACGCGATAGTGTTAGTTCAATCATGCTTGTTATTGAAAGAAAAGACACGCACATAGGCTATTGTCTTGAATTACAAATAGGATGGAATACTCTTGGTCTGGGTATGCCTTATTTTCCTTAGGGATGCAAGCGAAGTTGTGGGTATATAAATAGTTGGTTGTGAATAAATATTTCATTGGAAGAGAAAATATGAATCGCTTTGCATAAGAAATAAGGGAAGGGATAGATGTTAATACTGTATATAAAACGAATATGATATCGTGTTAATATTCGCTGACAAACGGAGAGAGAGACCGAGGGCCAATGTATTCGGCTATAAAACCACAGAACGGGAAATCGTGCTCTCTATGTTATTTATGGAAGCATATCGTAATGTTATAGGATAAATTTATTCTATGACCACACACAAAAGCCTTCGAGGTTTTGTAAAACTGACACGTTGTTCCGATTTGTTTGGAAGTTGGGTTGCGGAAAATTCTCACAAACATGTAAATCTAGGAACATTTTTTTATGCAATTGAATTGCCAATGTGGTAGAGACAGCTCCTTTGTGTTCTCGAGAAGACTCCGACAAGCGAGATAATGAACCTTTTCATTTTCACAATCGGTCAGTATTCGTACTTTATGATACAAATGCGCCACCACCACACAAAATTTAGATAAGTAATGAATTTTTATTTTTGGTTATTAATTACTCTGGTAAAAAACCCTAGAGATTAACAGGCTTAAGAATATATCAAATAACATAGGGATAATTTACAGGTTCATAATCTTGCTGTTATCATGTACTTTAACAAGCTCCTGAAATTATAAGCGTGGCGTGTGCTTTCTTGGCAACAAGTATTATGTTACAACTGTTTCAATACACTTCCTCGAAAACTGGCTTTTATCATACTACTATACCCACCGCGGCGCACGAATAGGCCACGTATGTGTATGAAGCTTCACTTTGCATGCAAATGTATGTGATTGTGTCCACTGCAAACCACGGACACGCTATGCATCAATTGTCGTCATTAGTATATGCGTGGCTTGCTCGAATGAGGTGCTCACATAGCTCAACGCAATCAACGCCATGCACATGCGATACACACTGTAAACGAATATTAACCCACGACTATGTATCGCAGCACAGTTTTCAGATTAAAAAACAAGTGTACATAGTTGTGGGTGTGTTGTGTGTACTGCAGTAAAATAGATGCGTAGACCCACGTTGTTAAACAAATGAATCCACGCAGCTAAAATGCGCCGCTTGCCCGTGCACATCAGGCACCGCGGTGGGTTTGCGCCTTTAGGGTTCAACATGCAATGTGTCTTGTGGATTTTTTTCATTTATTACTATACTAGTATTTTATTTCCACAGATAACAATAAACAATTGTTCTTTTACTATAGTCGGCGGTGATTGTTTTTTAATCTCCGCAAAGAGTCGCATGTTTTAAGGCCTTAATGATGATAATGCTCGAAAAACACGTAGGTAGTGAAATGAAATTACTGGTAATGGAATAATTTTAATGGTATTCTTCTGTTCGCGTTCACTCGGTGAAAATATTTTAAATTCAACTCCGCTGTCCGTCTGTCACCAGGCTGTATCTCGTGAACCGTGATAGCTAGACAGTTGATTTTTTAACAGATGATGTATTTCTGTTGCCGCTATAACAAAAAATACCAAAAACAGAATAAAATAAATATTTAAGGGGGCTCCCACACAACAAACGTGATTTTTTGCCGTTTTTTTTGCTCGGTATTAATAACGGCGATAGGTAGACGCTTGAAATATTCACAGAATATTTAGTTGTATATTCACTTTAAAAACAAATAATTAAACTAACTAAAATAAATATATTTAAGGGGCCTTTATATTTATTTTAATTTAATTATTTGTTTTTATATACAACCATACAACAAACGTGATTTTTTTGCCGTTTTTGTCTAATGTTGTATAGATAATGGTGGTACTTGGCAAGTTATTTTTATTCTTACCTATTAGGTTGAAGTCTTGCCAATAAAAATGTCGCTATTATTCTGTCAGGAGAAGCAAAAAAAGTGGAATTCGATACAATCTCGTTGAACGGAATGCAATGTTAAAAATTCCGGGAAAGGCAATTTCTACAGTAACTTCGATATTTCTATTTACGAGACGTCTGGGGTGAAAGCGATTAGCATCAAAAGCGATAGACGGGACAAGAAAAAATCGAAATTCAAATACTTGTCACTACTTAGTAACAAAACGTTCCGTCTGTATAGCGTCATATACTTGTCATGTAGCATTCATATGTCAAAATCGAAAATGTCCGCTGTAAAGTCTACCCAAAGGGTAAACCGGGACCCTATTACCAAGACTCCGCTGTCCGTTCGTCCGTCTGTCAGTCTGTCTGTCTGTCTGTCCGTCGGTCACCAGGCTGCATCTAATGAACCGTGATAGCTAGACAGTTGAAATTTTCACAGATGATGTATTTCTATTGCCTCTATAACAACAAATACAAAAACAGAATAAAATGAATATTAAAGGGGACCGTAACGCGTGTAGAGGAGGCAGTTCCCGTCCAGTGCCTAGATGTGTGCATTCAGCTTAATTCTAAAACAACAGCACGGAGCTTTGCGGAATCAACATTATTGCTATGTTTAATTAGCAGTATTGTATGTTTGTGTAATTAATTTAAACCTGTTCCCGCTTCCATGGTAACTGCATGGACTGAAAGATTGATTACTCGGAGTTGATACACAAACAAAACAGTTGAACATAATAAATCATGTTTCGGGCTACCGCTGGATCGAAGCAGAAATCTAGCTATCAAATACTTAAAACGAGCAATTATTGTATAAACATATAATCTGAATGTCGGTAACGGCTCCAACGATTTTCATGAAATTTAGGATGCTAGGGGTTTCGGGGGCGATAAATTGATCTAGCTAGGTTTAATTTTTAAAAAATCTCGTTCTATCCGTGAAAAAAAAAAGCCGAGCAAAGATCGGTCATTCAGGTATTTAATTGGGGACACGGTTTCTCCTAATAATACCCGCACAAGTTCAAGAAAGCCAGTGTTATGTAATACTTAACTCAGTTGTCTGTGACTATTAAGCTCAAGGTGCTATAAAGGGTGTAAACAGACTCTTAACGAAGCCGAAAGGCACTTCTTTTCCCCATCATTGCGATCATGTTTTTGTTCTAGACCATACCTGGGAACCTTCTAGTTACGGAGATATTGGGAGTCAAAGTTCCAACTTTTTCACAAGTTTTTTTTTATAAATACATGTTTTTAATGTAAGATTTTTACTTAAATCACCTCCAGGACCCCCTTACAATTCAATCCATCCATCAGCACAATGTTTTGAGTGCATTACATTGAGTCCTACTGTAAAACGTGATTATTCAGTTAAAAAAAAAAAGTCGTTTCCCAGTACTAATTTTTGCGTAAAGTTACTTAGTTTGATGCACATAATGCTTGGTTGACGGCTTCGTGAAGAGTCTGTTTACACCCTGTATAACATTTGTGACACGGAAGTTCAAGATAATCAAAACATTGTTATCTGCAAATTAAAAATAGCACTACCCTTATCAATCGGTCTTTGGAGAAATAAAATGGGACGGCTGGAGCTGACGTTATGTCGATAAAGTCAAGAAGGGAATCGAGCACTAAAGAACGGTGTGAGAGATAAGATGGATGCCTCACCAATTTGTTGTGAGGAAACATTACTAGGTACCTATTAGTTTTTTGTTGACCAAAAGCTGCGCACAAAAAAATTGTGCAGTTGCATTAACATTTGTTTGTCCTAATAAAGTCATTAAATAAAAATCGTACGAAAAACAAATCTTATTCTTAAAGAAAAATTTTTGTTTGTTAGTATTTTCTGCGCAGCCATACCGTTATTCAAATTGCGATAAACAATTGACAACTTATTCCTTGCTTTTACGCGAAGGTTATAAGATAAAAAATCCGGACGAAGCCGAGAGCGGAAGTTAGTGTTTTATAAAATACTTTCAATTTAATCGAGCCACTAGCATAGTACTATTGTACACAGTCAGTTGCAGCTGGATAAAGCAATACGTAATATCGCAATAAATCCTCCGGCAGCGGGTAAGTATTGCGTATAGCATTCGTGCTTCCTCCAAATAATTATGGAAAATATCCTCTTTAACAAGCACTCGCGTCTGATCCAAGCCTCATTTTTCATTAAAATAAATGGTGTGTTTTCTTTATTTTTAACTAGCTGTTGCCCGCGACCTTCGTTCGCGTGAAAGTATTATTAAAAAATCCTCTTTATTATAAGCACTTCCCTATTTGAATCGAATTTTGTTACCAATTTCAAGGGTTTTTTTTTTTGCACGGAACCCTTATTATTTATGTAAAATAAAAGTAGCCTAAGTTACTCCTTGTTACTTCAGCTATCTGCCAGTGAAAGTTCCATCAAAATCGGTCCAGCCATTTCAGAGAGTAGCCGGAACAAACAGACAGACAGACAGACAAAAATTGTAAAAAATGTTGTTTTGGTATATGTACCGTGTATACATCCATATGCACTTAGTCCAATTTTATTTATATGTACAGATGTACAGACTACTTTTACTATGGTCTCCAGATTTAAAAAATCACGCATTTAGTGAAGTTGAGGCAAAGTTGCTTAAAAGTGATTAATCCAACCTTGCTTTTGAAAGTGTCATTAGCAACAGCTGATGCTAACTAGCTAGATTATCAAGGTTATGCAAAGAGAGCCTTTAAGACTTTTGGATTTAAAAACCAAACCTATGTGTTTTTTTTGGAATATCGAAAGCAAAACGGACGGTTATAGAACCCTTATAGATTCGTCCTGTCGATGTCGGTCTGTCTATTTATCGGTCCGTATGTCACACTGTAATTTTACTCCGAGACTGTTGCCACCACACGTATGAAATTCGGAGAGCAGGTGTCTTGTATGAACCGCTACACAAAAAATATGTGAAATTACGACAGAGAATTGGGGTGGCTCTCCATTCATTTAACTTTAGGTTGGATAAAATAATTCTGCTTGTACGGTGAGCTGCATCAATTGGGTACCCCAGTTGGGAAAACACGTGCTTTCAAGGGGAGTACCCACATCGTGAAGCTGACTATACATTATAACTGTGTCGGGTGTATATCGAAAGCTCCTAAAAATGATATCGAGGTTCCAAAAATACTTTATTTTCTTAAGTCAATGGTTGATGAGATATTCCGTTATCCCGTAAAAGTTCTGCCCCACGTCAAATTTTGAAAAAATGTCGGTTTGCAGAACGTTAAAAGAAGTTGTAGTAACAGGAGAAATTCCTAGTGTGGGGACTAGGAATTTCTCCTGTATTGTGGGTGGGTTTACGAACATTTTTAGCTCACATCAACAGTCAAACAGCTAGACCCGCAACAACTACCTGTAGGCCATACAAATATTTGTTCTATGCGGACATCGAACCCTCTACACGCAGTGCAGCAGGCGATCACTCAGCTACTGCACCAACCGTGCCGTTAATCAGGACCGGGATTTCAAGCAAGCATTGCCTAATGTTTCTCTGTCAAGAATATACGGAATTAATAACAGTACCTACATTGAAACTGCAATGTATAGACTCATATGGGATTGGTAATTATTTTTGGTAACCTTTACGAAGAATATTACTCTTCTTCTTTGCGTGTAGATAGACTCAAATAATACCCGACTAGTATATTGCCACCTGCACAGCTCTGTCATTGGCTTCATTTTAATCCTGGAAGGTGCTGGCGGCTGTGCAGGATTGACATATTACTGTACCTGTTTCAGAAAAGAGACCACAATAGCAATATGATTTCAAAAACTCTCGACTTATCAGAAACTCAATATGCATTACGTAAGTGCATACCCATTTTTTGCTCAGGCTATCATTAGCAAATTGTACTCAATTACACAATCCAGTGCCCTCAAAGGTTTGTAATGCTGCTATATTGTTTATTAGTTAGTGAGTTTGAGTTGTGAGGACCGAGGATTTTAATCATGAAACTAAATTACAGCTGAAACCTAACTCACGGTCCCTTTACACAGTCGAACAAATAGAAGTTTTTATTAAAATGCCATGTATTTGTTTTTTCTACAGGTAGCAGTTAAATAGGAAAAAATTAAAAATAATATGTCGGTTATAGCAACATTTTATGGATTGTTGCTTTGGCTATTAAAAATTTATGGAATTTAATGACGAAATCCTCATATCTAAATTAATGAAGATAAAGCTTTATTACTTAAAACTTGGGCCCCGGATGTATAAATACATAAGCAGTCGTATCAACCTAGTGTAATAGAATGCCTTGTTCCCAAAAGGAAGCCGTAAGGAATCGGCTTCTCAGGTACCTTCGGGTCTGGTGTAAATTCTGTTTTTCCACATCATCCATAATAGTAGAACATATATAGTTCACTGGTGCTACAGGATATATCAAACTACTTCTATGATTTGTAGTGTCAAAAACACTTCAACTAGATTGGAACCCCGCTGGCTATACTTGAGACGTGAACACCTTCATATCGTAATTTTTTTTTTTTTCGTTTTTGTGTTAACTTTAGTTTAATTAACCTAGTCCACCGCTTCAGTTTGCAACCTGCTAACGGTTGTTGGTATAAAGTGAATAATTAATGAAATCCAATGAACTTATTTCTTAGAATCCAAAAAAATCTAGTTTTTCTCTGGTCATGTAAAAAAAATGGATAGGTAGTATTAGATACTCCACCTGGGATATCCGTGACACGTCTGATGGTAATATACGGTAAGGTACGGGTAAGTAGTAAAATGAATGAAACAAAATAAAAAACGGGTGTGTATGTGGCGTCACGTAGGCTCAGCAGATTGGATAAAAAAGAAAGAAATTGGATATGTGTACCCACATTTTTAGGGTTCCGTACTCGAACGGTAACCAATGGGACCCCATTAGTAAGCCTCCGCTGTCTGTCCGTCCGTCTATCTGTCAGTGAGCTGTATCTCATGATCCGTAATAGGGAGACAGTGGAAATTTTCACAGAATGTGTATTTCTGTTGCCGCTAAAACAAAAAATAATAAAGGGAGCTCGGGGTACTACGATGCAGGCACGGAACCCTTCATGCCCGAGTCCAACTCGCAGCTGGCTACTTTCTTTATTCAGAAATACAATGAGCTGGATTACATTAATAAATGAATAAGCAGTTGCAACTTTTAAGTGGCTGTCTTGTAATAAACTTATTTAGTTTATTAAATACTAGCGGACGTCACGCGGTTTCACCCGCGTAGTCCCCGTTCCCGTGGGAGTACGGGGATAAAATATAGCTTATGTTACTCGCTGATCCATTGCTGAAAGAATTTTTAAGATCGGTCCAGTAGTGTTTAAGATTATTCGTTACATATAAAAATACAAATTTTTCCTCTTGATAATATTAGTATAGAAGTATACATTATACGAAAAACACTTCCATAACTCACTTTCCCCTGTAACAAGAGAATCCCTGAAGGCATTACAATAATATTTTGTTGCGAATTTGTGGTCCGACAGTAAAGTTGTGTGTAGACACCCACGCCTTCGAATCTCTTGCCTACCGGCGCGTCACCTTTCCCGACCCTCGACGAGGTGTTAAGTATCGATATAAACCCGTCCTTTTCATCTTTGAAAAACAAAAAGATTGCCTAACAGAAATAAACTCACCAACAGAAAAGGTGTAAGGACGAATAGTTCGGCTGGAAATATGGCATATCAGGTTTGAGAAAAAGACACATTTTATGTTTAATTTTTAAGTTTTGTACGATGGGTATAAATTAGTAAATCTGGAGTAATTAGAAAGCTCTCCACCACTCTTATCTACTATTGTAATCATATTTAAAAAACACGTTTGAAAATAAGCCGGGCCAATTATAAGTAGGAATAATAATTACTAAGCACTTTATAGGCCAGATTTATCTGCAAACGGTGTCAAATTGATACTGATCCGTGATCATCAATCCTATTGTCTATGGTCTCAATTTTCGAATAGTAGCTTTTGCCCGCGGCTTCGCTCGCGTTAATTTAGAATTTGACAATAAATTCGGGTGTGTACTCTGCTTGTAAAAAATATGACTCAATCATGATTTGAAAGACACGTGGCGCCATCTATTATCATAAGAACTTTATTGTTGTTTTCCTCGGGAACAGTACTTTTCTTCGGAATCAAAGTTATCCTATGTCCGTTTCTATATACCTGAAAACGTATATACAAAATTTCAGGATGATCGGTAGTTTAGGCGTAAAAAGGTAATAAACAAACAAAGAAACTTATTATACTACTTATTTTAATATATTTAACGAAAGTAAATTTGTTTGTTAAATTTACTTTCGTTAAATACAGGGTGTAAACAGACTCTTCACGAAGCCGTCAACCAAGCATTATGTACATCAAACTAAGTAACTTTACGCAAAAATTAGTGCTGGGAAACGACTTTTTTTTTTGGGCTGAAAAATCACGTTTAACAGTAGGACTCAATGTAACGCACTCAAAACATTGCGCTGATGGATGGATTAAATAGTAAGGGGGTCCTGGAGGTGTTTAAAGTAAAAATCTTACATTAAAAACATGAATTAAAAAAAAAAAACTTGTGAAAAAGTTGGAACTCTGATCCCCAATATCTCCGTAACTAGAAGGTTTCCCAGGTATGGTCTAGAACCAAAAAAATTATCGCAATGACGAGGAGAAGAAGTGCCTTTCGGCTTCGTTAAGACTCTGTTTACACCCTTTATTATTATATATTAAATTATAATATTATATATAGTAAGTAAGAATACGGGAGCTTCTTAGGTTCAAGTGCCATCGTTTACGAGTACCTAAATGTTAAGTAGCCAAGTAGGTACTGTAAGAACTTTAGGAGCCTCCAATGAATCTTAGTATTAACTTTCGCAATAAACATATACTTATTATTTTGTATTTGGTGAGTATTCCAAGAGCTCTTATGTCATAAAAAACTCGCCTGTCAGTGTACGGGACTTACTGTCTCATATTTTCCTGTTCTTAATATGAAATATGTAGTATTTTTCTCGGATATAGGCTATTAACTTATCACTTAGTGGATGTGGTTGGCAAAATCTGTACAGCACTTATGTCACCGTCCTTGTACTGAAGACATTGGTAGGTTGCAGAACTCAAACTGCATGCTTTGTAGTGAGCGCAAATGCGCTTATGCATTGCTCTCAGAACCGATTGTCAATGGGGCTCAAATATTTAAAGTTCAAGTGGCACAGCGAAAAGGAACGCGCGGCAAGAGTAGGTTAGCCGCCAAAGTGGACTGATGGCGGACGCTCTGAGAAGATATCGGAAATTCATGATTGAAGAAGATGAATTATACGCTTTATACCTCGCTTTGTGCGGAAGCCTTTTCTATTTCTTTTTTTTAGATGTTCCGTAAATTTCTTCCTCATCATCCGCCTAGCGTTTTCCCGTTTTCCCCTATTTTTAGCGGGGTCGGCTTCCAGACTAATCGGATGCAACTGAATACCAGTATTTTACATGGAGCGACTGCCTATCTGACCTCCACAACCCAGTTAATACTGGCCAATACGATACCCCTTGGTAAGACTGGTTGTCAGACTTTCGGGCCACTGACCACCAGTAACGACTGTCAAAGATGTACAAATATCAGCTTGGTCCAACGGCGAAACGTGTTTTCCAAGGTACGGTGGAAACTCAGTATGTAATGGGTGGTCGCGCATCCACAGACCAACCTAGGTAAGAGTGTCTTAACCTGAAAATTGATCCGAGTGGCTGTTATTATTAAACCACGAACTCCTTGTAAATTCCTTCCTGTGTCTTATGTAATGGTTTGTGCCAATAGAAGTTGATCTCACTTCTGTGAAAGTGTGCCACTGTTTACGTACTCGTAGCGTTGACGACCAACACAGTTATAAACTTTTAATGACAATTGACTTTGTGGTCCGTTTACTTGTGAGACTAACCAGAACTAGGATTGTTAAGATAAGGTTCCATTACCTTAGAACAGTAACTAGAACCCAGTTTGACTCCTGTGTAGTCAAATATATTCAGTGTATCTCAACTTGTCTTTCTTTCAACACGCCCCACGATACACCTGAATCCTGACAATCAGTTTCAAACTGTTGATACATTTCTAGATTAAGTTAAAATTAGAGTTAATCCGTACTAAAATTATAAATAGCAAAACCACTGTGTCTGTTACCTTTTCACCTATTACACGCAAAGGTAAACCATGAGCTGAGTTAACTTGTTGTTAAATAAGGTTATAGTGACGTTAATAAACTGGAAAATATACGCTGCTACTAATTGTGTTGTCATAACCGTTTGGAACATTGATGTCAACGGCTCATAAGCCTATTAGGTGCATTCCGTGAAGTACCACTCAAGGTCAAAGGACAACAGCTTCTAGGAAATTTCTTACATCACGAGTTACAAACTGCATCTACATAGGTGAAAATATTACAGTTAAATTACATTGTATTTATGAAATTCAAGAATTATCCACGCGTGAAACAGTATAGTCCTTAGTATTGTAAGGCAACTCATGTAGGTTCGCGTAATTTACGACATGAGCGCCTGGGAGAGGAATGCATTATGTAAGTGAATAACTGTTCCTTGTTTCATCTCGTCACAAGAACATTAACATTGTTAGTGACCGTGCGGCTAACATCTCAAGTTTATATTTCCCACAGGCCCGTGGGAGTACTTTTATGTACAAGTGTAGCAACTGTTTCAAGTAATCTTAGAATGTGATTTTATAATTACTTCAGGACTTAGAGATTTCTTATTTAATCACTGTGCTTTAAACATTTTACATCATACTTATTAACTTAAAACTAGATACAAAGCTTACTTGAAAAGAGAAACAACATTTAAAGCTAATATTTCGCACATCCTTTTTAGAATAGGTTTTGTAAACTTTGTTTAGCACGTTTTAAAACATAAACTCTTGGCCGATACTAATTGATCCTTCACACAGTCCATCCATAGTTTTTTTTCTTCCTCTGCTTATACTCATTCACATTCATACTCAAAACTTTCCTCACGATACTTTCCTCCGCATCAGATGCCACGACAACCGATTACCACACAACTTTTCAGTAACGGGCGCCACTTTCAGACTTCCTCAAATGTTTTTAATTCTTATTTTATCCATTCGCGTAACACCACACATTCCTCTTAGTGTTCGTATAATTCAGCCACAAGCAAATGCCTTTCATTCGTCCCTTGCGTGGCCCAACATTCTAACAATTGTTTTATAAATCTTCCAGGGGTTGCGGGGGTCACAAATTTTAATGATTTCCGTGACCTACCGTCATTTCATCCATCCAGTGTTCATTCTACTTCTTCACTGAAATTAGTTGTCTAATGATTATTTAAGAAATCTGAAATTAGTTGTCTAATGATTATTTAAGAAATCAAAGTATCACCTCTTTTTGTAGTACCATTAGATTGGTGGCTGGAATAGATGTATTGAATAGAATATTACATGTAGGCAAGTAAAACACTGATTCCAAGTAACAAAATAGGAAATCCGTTATGGTTATAATAGTTGGATTAGACAAAGTCATAGAGCATAGTTTAGACAATCAAAATTATGATTTTAGATGACAATGCAACGAAACATCAGTTGTTTCGTTGCATTGTCAAGAGAAAATGTTCAACTAACTTTTGGAGGCCACTGTATACGAGGTGGAGACGAAAAAACAGTACTTTTACTTCTGCCCAGTGTCTTTTTCTTTGAGTATAAAAAAAAAACAAGGTTTTAATATTAACCTTGCATAACTATCTGCTAGATAATAAGGTGTTATATTTATATCTTGGTGAAGTTCCATAAGTTCATATAATACAGCACCAAACGAATTAATACGAACGTTAATTAACCTGCGTATGTATTTAATAGTAGTTGATTTCTCATGAGGAACGTAATATATCTAGATGTTATTTCAATTAGGAAACCTTTTTTTTTCATGCTGTTATTTATTTTTGGCGGATTAGGTATAGCAACACCTACATATATTCCGCACCATACACCTCTGTCTCCTAAACCTTCGAGTAAAACAGTAAATAGTTTCAATTAATGTTTTAAAGTTAATCAACTTTTTAAAATGAGGCGGTATAAAGGTTGGTAGATGATCTTTTATAGGTTGTGGTCAACAAACCTCGTTTTTCAGATAAACCTTACCTTAGAAAGGAGTAAATTCAATAAGACAAATCTTTTCATTTTTTGAGAAAAAGAAAGAAGATAAAAATAAACTACTAGACGTCTTATTTAATAAAGTTTATCTACGAAATAGTCTCAAAATAATTATGTATAATTATTTGACTGATTTAAACTGAAAGCCTGAAACTGAAAATAATTAAGTTTATCCCAAAGCTAAGTAACATTAAAGCCGGGAGACTGGTTACCACTTACCTAAGTAGGATTTATAAATAATTCCTTCAGACCAATATTTATCATTTTGAGTTATGATCACTAAGCCAATTGTTTTTATTTGGTTTTGTTTTTGAAGACTGTCCAAGATTTGTTACCTGCCAGCTAGGCTTTGACAAAAGTTCACATACAAAACGACCAGATTTCGCCAATTATGTTGAAGTCTCATGTAATAGAGGGTCATCGAACGAGCACAAATCCGGACTGAGAAATTACTGATTTTTTTTTGTTGGTTGGAAAATAATTTATTTGGTCAGTCCGTTAATCACACTATACATCATATCATTCAGTTTTTGTGGAAAGGATTATTAAAAACGCTTTTCATTTACATTTTGCAGCGTAAAATTTAAAACGGCAATACGCATTTCAAGTTTATTCCGTACAAAAAAGTGTAACGGGTCGTGCAGATTTTTCTGGGTATGTGAAAATCGCTGCAATCGTTATACATATTTTAATTAGTATCCGGACAGGTTATGAATTCTCTATACTTTTTGAAATGTTTTATTTTGGACTTATATCAGTCAGATTGGTATTGCTTTAAGCTACGTCTTTTTAATTCATAATTAATTAATTATAAATATGCTTTGAGTGCACGGATAAAAGTACTAAATTTAGTAAAAAAAAAAGAAATTCAGTAACTTTTTGATGACTATGAAAGATACATTGACACATGTAGGATTGATCAATCTGCCTAGCCTTTCTTCTAGGGTCGGTTTTCCGAAAGCGAAGCGATCTAAAAATTTCATATACCGAATTTTATAGGGCGAAATAGGGCGACTATTTCACTTTAAAATATGCGCTATGAAAACTGTTGTTGCGATTTTTAGCCGAACCCGATTCCGGCTAACCCACAAATCAATTTCTATTGAAAAATATTTGTCTAAACGTTTTATGATCCGTTTTTATACACTAATGATTCAGGAAATATAATATATTTTCAGTTAGCATTCGACATTGTCATCAATTTCGAAAGTCAACTGAAAATAATTTTCATACTTACTAATTGCCGACGAAAACAATAAGTCAGTGTGGACTATCTATCTACTCTTGTGTCTGGAGACTTCTCTACGACTACACTATGTCTCCGTGAGCAATATGTCTCTGTGAGATTCAGCATATCTTGCAAAAAAACGAGAGCTACAACTTCACAATTTCTCCAGACATATTTTAGCCTTTACTCCGCTTTTATTTATTTATTAATGCATTTATTTCAGAATTGATTTGAACGTATGACTTTACCTTTTGGTGGTAAATAGGATGCGTGCTCAAGTATTCCTTGTATTATGCAGGAAAGCAAGGATTTTTAAAAACTCATCCCATAAAAAGGTTGAAAAGGAGATGAAAGGTTTTATGGAAATTCGTTATTTTTGCCGATGAGAAAAAATATATCTATTGGGATCACGGCTTGTAATGTAATATGTCACAAATTTACAGCGTTATGACAACACAATGTACGAAGGGGCCTGTTTGGTAGTCTCGACACGCACCTTGTTTTCGTTAATATCATTACACCCTTTTCAACTTGTTTTTTTTTGTTCATTCTATTATAATCCTTGACTGAAAAAATATGTAAGCACGTGTGAAGCACATAATGTTATTTATTTCAGAAAATCATGAAGAGTTTCGACTAAGCATGTGAATGACAGAAGATGATCAACGACAGTGAACATACTTTTGATTTTAACTATTCGTGCATCAACTGCGACAATAAGTCGTATTATAATCTAAATAACCACACTTATCCGGACAAACTCATTTGTATTTTTCATACCGACGATTACGTAACAACAGGGAGTTTTAAAGTATTTGTGTACGTTATGTATATGGCAGTGTTCGTAGTTGCTTTGGTAGGTAATGGGTTAGTGTGTTCAGTCGTACACACAACGCCGCGTATGAAGACAGTGACGAACTACTTTATAGTGAACTTGGCAGTGGGAGACATTCTGATGACTCTGTTCTGTGTGCCGTTTTCTTTTGTTTCTGTGTTGTTACTACGGTACTGGCCGTTTGGTGCATTTATGTGCAAGGCGGTGAACTTTTCTCAAGCGGTGTCGGTGCTTGTAAGCGCGTACACTTTGCTGGCTATTTCGATAGACCGGTACATCATTATCATGCACCCGCTGAAGCCGCGTTTGGGCAAGACGGCTGCCAAGCTGGTGGTGTTCGCTGTATGGAGTGGGGCGTTCATCACAGCGGCGCCCATACCTGTCGTGTCTACGTTGCTGAGGCCGTCGCCCTGGTACCAGGCGTGTGAAGTGTATGTATCATTAATTTATTGTATTACCTTTTCAAAAAATTGACAAAAGTTCAGTATTTGAATACAACAAGGGAACAAAATGTCGTCTCTTTTTACTGAAATTACACGAATTTGGAGGTTAAAGTCCGATGGCGTATAGACAGTTAAACAAACAAGAACCTGCCACGAATTAAGAGTGGGTACTTCAATTTGTTAGGATTTGTTGATGCGTTGTCTGTGTTCCCAATGTTCCCATTAATTAACTTTGTCAAACACACGCGAAGTACTTCATTATGTTGCGGATTCTATGCTGTATTTTCTCGAATGGAAAGTTCCAGAAGTTTTTATGTCAAACACTGTTGTTTTGTTAGTCTAAATATGCTTTGACACATCCGTAAAATATTCGACGGAAAGCTCAGCCTGTTTATAAATTACATTATGCGTAATCTACATTGTAGGCGTAAACACGCTTGCCGTCGTCGTGTAATTTCGGTTGGTTGGTCACTCAATTTTTTTTATGTTGTAACGAATGTGCTTTCCTAATGTTTCATTGGACTGTTCTATATTTATTTTTGTATAGATCAACAATCAGGTCAATGTTTATCGATGGTCGGGGACTTACTCGACCCCATACAGGTTGGAGTGCGGCGTGAGGCAAGGGGGTTAACCTCACCGAAACTCTTCAACCTGTATGTTAATGCGCTGATAGAGAGGCTCAGCCGCACGCATGTCGGTTGCCATATTGGAGATGTGTGCCTAAACAAAATCAGTTACGCTGACGACATGGTGCTGCTGAGCGCCTCTGTCTGTGGGGTGTCAAAGCTGATTGACATCTGTGAAAAGTATGCTGAAGAACATGGTTTGTTGTATAATTAGAACAAGAGTGAGTGCATGGTCTTTCGGGCCAAGAGGAAGTGTCCAGATTCATTACCGGCAATTAAGCTCAACGGATGCCCACTGAATAGAGTTAATACTTTTAAACATCTTGGACATTTATTAACACCTCTGACTTGGAATACGATGCAGATATTGAAAGGGAACGTAGGGCACTGTCTGTTCGTGCGAATATGATAGCCCGCAGATTTGCTCGGTGTTCAAGGGACGTAAAAATAGCCCTATTTAGAGCTTTTTGTGCGTCCTTTTATACTGGCAGTCTGTGGCTGAATTACACGCAGGGACAGTACAGCGCTCTACGTGTCCAATACAATAACGCGTTCAGGGTGCTCTTGGGGCTGCCTCGCTTCTGTAGCGCGTCGGGGATGTTTGCCGAGGCGCGTGTGGATTGTTTCCATACAATTATGCGCAAGCGGTGCACATCCCTGGTGCGTAGGGTGCGGGGCAGCCGCAATAGTATCCTGAAAGCGTTTACTGAACGTTTCGACTGTCAGTACGTGAACCACTGCTGCATGGTTCATGTGCTGACTAATGTTAAGATACTGTTTTAGTTTTAATTTTAATTTTAATCTGATTTTAATTTTAATTTTAATTGTGATTTTAATTTTGATTTTGATTATTATTATTTTTCATAAAGACGGTCACTAGCTTAGCATTTAGGTTTTATAATTTGTGTGTTTGTATGTGTATCTATCGTTGTTTTATATGGGTCTCTGGCCTGAAATAAATTAAATTTATTATTTTATTATCATATAGTACATCTATTAGAAGTACGATGTTTTTTTTTTGATATTGTTAAGTAGTGTTTTGATTTTCCTAGTAGCTATTTGAAGACTATTGACATTACTTGTACATCATCGGCTTTTACTTACAAAAACTGTTTTTTAATTCTACATTAAATTGTTGATGAGGTTGTTTAATTCTCTTAATTTATCTGTAAATATTTACTTTTTGCGCAATTAGGGACATTTGTAGTGAGAAATGGTCCAGTCCGGAGCAGAGCCGACAGTATACCTACGCACTGTTGGTCCTGCAGTTCGTGCTACCGCTGAGTGCACTAGTGTGCACATACGCACGAATTGCGAAAACTGTGTGGGGTGGGCGCCCACCTGGGGAGGCACAGGACGCACGAGACTCGCGTTTGCAACACTCCAAGCGAAAGGTTGGTAACAGAAAATGTGTTTTATAAATGACTGGCTTTCTATCCAAGCCTATGCCCAAAGGACAAGCCCTCGTTAGACTCGCTTTTGTGCCGCGTCGCTTTTTACAACCCCTAGGGGGTTACAACTACATATTTCTATCTTCACTGTCTAATAATGTCTGTGTTTTGATGTAAAAAAATAATACATTTCCGTTGGCTTTTAAGACAAAATGACATTGTTTCGGTCGACTTTTAAAAAACTATGTGAATACTTAGGTGGTGCGATTATGACATGGTTTGATTAAGAGTTCATTGAAAACGAGGCAAATCAACCAACGGGCCGGTGACCTGTGATCTGCGGATTGGCGCCGGCTCGAAGTACTTATTTCGTTTGAATACGCGATGATATTTTGACAGGCGATCACATCGCCGCTCAATCATAAAAGTGTAATCAATTTATCATTATCATTGGATATTAATTAATTGAAATGACCCGATTTATCACATAGGTGCTTGATATTTAGTCACCCGATTTTTTTAATAAGCTTACATTACTAAAAAGTTGCATCTACACCGAAGTTATATTTTTGTGGAACTACGGTTGCAAATGTTAGTGGGTATCATTGGATGACAAAACCTTGTTTCAAAAGCCACAGAAGTTCAAAAAGCTTACTTGATTTTATCATGTTGCAATGTTCCTCCACAAAAAGTAACTTCGGTGTGGATGTGCTACCTTAAACATTTTGGTTATCTGATATTAATGTATGGTTATTTTTTTTCTTATATATAATGTGTTTATCTTCCTTGCAGATGATCAAAATGATGCTGTCAGTGGTGACGGTGTTCACGATGAGTTGGTTGCCGCTCAATATTTTCATTGTAAGTTGATTGGATGAGCCATATTTTCTAGTAGGTATCTCGAAGGACATTGCGCGGTGTCATGCGACGTTGGTTACCGATAAAGGCCTTTTGCTTTAGACTTGCTGAAATATTCTGTCACATTTAAAATTAGTTTATCAGTTTTAAACTTTCTAGAACTTTTAGCTAGAACTTATTTAGAATCAAAACATCGAATTCTAACTATCTTTCTCATGACCATAGCTGAAAATGTTTGTAACTTTAACAGTAACCTGCACTTCCGTGCAAAGTATTTGTGGCTTGATAGCATTTCATTCAGCAATGAGAAACATCAATGCTGACTTTCGACGAACATTTCAAAAATGAATTTCCGAGAAGTTTCCGTCACAGTAGAGTTCACACACGTCACTATGACCCGGCCGGATGTGGTTCGGATTTTCTCATCCAGCTAGTCTTCATTTTTCTCAGTGAAATGCTGCGGTTTAATATCAGGATTCTGAATTCGAAGCAAGTCTGAAGTTATCTGACAAGTTTTAACTTGAAGGCTAAAGTGTTATTTCAAAAGCATTTTAGTGAAAAATTACCTTTTTTTAACATTGAACAAAACAAAAATATCTTATTTTTTATTGCACAAGAAGATAGATTTAATTATAATTTTTTAACAATTTTAAACTTTCGTTTTTCTTTCAAATACATCTTTTGTGATATTTAACTGGGTCAAACAGGGTCGAGTTAAAGATATATTTATTGCATTATTGTGCACATTAGTTTCTATTTTAATTTTAAACATTATAAAGGGTGTAAAAAGACTCTTAACGTAGCCGAAAGGCACTTGTTCTCCCCGTCAAACGGACTCTTCACGAAGCCGTCAAGCATTATGTACATCTAATTAAGTAACTTTACGCAAAAATTATTGCTGGGCAACGACTTTTGTTTTGGGTGAAAAATCACGTTTTACGGTAGGACTCATTGTAACCCGTTCAAAACATTGTGCTGATGGATGGATTGAATAATACGGGGATCGTGAAGGCGTCTTAAGCAAAAACATTACATCAAAAACATGTATTTAACAAAAACTTGTGAAAAAGTTGTAACTTTGACCCCCAATATCTCCGTAACTAGAAGGTTTCCAGGTACGGTCTAGAACAAAAAACATATCACAATGACGGGGAGAACAAATGCCTTTCGGCTTCGTTAAGAGTCTTTTTACACCCTTTATTTCCATTTAATTGCTAAAACCAGTTTTATTTAAAATTAATCTGCATTTATTTAATACTATTTCCATCAAAAAAATTGTAGAATGACCGAGTGCCACTAGAGTTTCAAATATTTTTTGGAACATTCTAACAGTTTCAAAATTCGTTGTAATCGCTACGAGCTTCGTAGCCCGTAGCCGACAAATCGGTCGCTCCGCGTAGTCACTTACTACGAGTGTTTTGTTTTTTCAAACAAACATTGAATTTGACTCGTAATACTCTGAAGGTGTCTAGTGTCGTGTTAATTAATACTAAGCGACACCTATTTATTTATTTTATTTATTCATATAACAATTCGCGTTGTGCTTGAATTATAGTAGTACATTAATTAATTTTATTGCATGTCTAAAATTATTGTAATTGAATGTCCAACCATGGAGGTAGGCAGAAAATCTTAAGCGCCACCTGCTACGATCTTTTTGCTTCGTCCATTGTAATCTAAATTCGGTTTAGTATAAAATAATTTTTAAAATGAAAATAAAATTTAAAAATCAAGTTTCACCAAAGATTTTCCTTTTGCTTGTAATATATTAGGTACTATGGACGGTTCACGAAGCCGATAAGGAGTGGAGCATGTGGCCTGGGATGCCATACATGTGGTTCACCTGCCATTGGTTGGCCATGTCGCACTCCTGCTACAACCCCATGATCTACTGTTATATGAACGTGCGGTATCGTCGGGGTTTTAAAGAGGTAAAACCTTTTCGTACTTCAATTTAATATTGTTGTTCTACATGTGCTATTGTTAGTTTATAGTGGTATTTGTAAAAATTGTCGGGCAAAAGCTTGCGGATGTCCACCTTTATCACGATTAGAACCTCTCTCCGTGTTCCATCAGGAATGTTAAAAAATGTGTCCTATTCACTTTGAGTGATTTTTTTAAGTGCTCCGCAGAATACTTTGACAAAAACAGTATCTAAGCATCCCAGAGCTTGCTTATTAGAAAGGCACCCGGAAATATGTAGATAAAAGACCTCCCCTTTCTACACATTTTCGGGTTTCTAAGAATATCTATTTTAAGTGGTCTTTAAAACGAGACTAACACCCGCTATGTTTGCGTTCAGGAAAAAAAAATATACACGTCATTCATATTTCTAGCAATTCGTAAATACAGCACCATACCTGCTATGCCAATTAATTTGAATTTCAGATGAGTTTTCTCGTGTAATGGGACGGATCGGACGTCTGTTTGTCCTATTACGTAATATTTACAAGGGTGTTTTTTTGTTAGTCCATATCCTTCTGTTGTGGCAAAACTAGTGCAAAATATTTTGTACACGAAATAATGGAAAAACAAGAAAACTAATCAGGAATGTTTACATTTATAGAAGGTCAACCTAATGTAACGGTTCTTTTTAAGAGTTTTAAGGGTAACCGTTGGTAAACAGATATCATACCTTGTCCTATTTGTAGTAGTTTACAGAAACTAATAATAGAGAAACATTAATATAAATAAGATGAACATTATAACACTTCCAAGTTTTGATTGAAGCAGTCGTTAGACGTATAGATTGTGGTATGTATTCATTTTCTGTGGCGTGTAATGCCTGTTTATTTTTAGGTTGTAGAAACGTTACATTTTCTAAAATCGTATATTGACTTTTAATTTTATTTCGATAGATACTCGGTGCACTGCTGTGTTTGAAAAAGAATGACTCCAGCAGACTTTGTCAGCGCTCAAGTATTTGTGAAGGCATACCTTTATCTGGTAAGAAATTATATAGTTTTATAACATAGAAATATACATAATTGTGAACTATATATAAAGCAACAGTAACACTAATATTAATAACAAATCTTTGACAAGTAACCAAAGGGACACATACAAGGAATTTCAGTGGAAACACGTTCTAGCTTGAAGGACATAGGTGCACTGACCTTTTTGGAGAAGGCTTTCTAACAGGGCAGGTGCTTTGAAGGTGGACGAAATAAAAAGAGTACGTGTACAGAGTGGACAGTAAATACAAAAATGTAATCAAATACCTAAATACTTTCCAATTAGCCGTTCTAGCTGGCTGACTGGATGGATAAAACGCATATTCGGCTTATTATGTACTAGATATTTAGATTGTTTTTATTACCGATGTTTGATATTTAACTGTTTCAAATACTCCTAGCCTAGTATACCAGTGCTTTTATTTAAACCTGTGTTGTCGTCCCCCACATGGTATGAAAATCATAGGAATGCAAAAGCCCCAAAAACCAAATCATTTTTTATGATTTTATCATAAACCACTACTCCACCAATGTTACCAAGTGGTATCGTATTACCCAGCACTAACTGGGTTATGGAGTTCAGTTAGGCAGTCGCTCCATGTAAAATACTGATATTCAGCTGCGTCCAGTTATAGTGAATGACGACCCCTTCTTAGTTGGGAAAAGGCTAGGCAGATGATGATGATTTGGTAATAAACATCTTAACGAATAAAGTACGTCACGGACCCGAACTTAGTTTAGCCAACTTTCTATCACAAGTTACGAAGTCATCTTAAAGGAAGATAAAAATAAAAAAGATACGATTCCCTTTTCTTTCCTAAGCTTTAACGAACAACAGTTATATAATAAGATCCGCCAACTTTTACTACATGAAGATTCAAGGCTAACTTTTAACTTTGTTACTGCGTCCTTTCATAATGTCAACTAAATTATCATTCGATTATGAATCGGAGTGGTTGCTACACTGTTTGATGTTTACTTAAAGTAGTCATTAATACTCGTATAATAAATTGAGTAATCGTTTCTATAAAAATCGCCAGAAAAAATAAAAAAATATGAGAATAGGGAATGTAATTTGAATATTACGCCAAGGTTAAATAATATTGAGCTTTATTGTAGCTGAATTGCGAATCAATTTCAATCCCACGCTCATTTAAGCAAAGTAGATTTTTATACTGGCCGAACTAATGTAAATATTTGGCTTTTGAGAATAGCATTGGTTTGAATTGAAATATATTTTTCAATTTACAGTATTGTAATATTTTATTCTACAATAAGCTTTATAGCGATTGAACTGAGGACTAAGTTTTTGTTTTCTTTTTTGGTAGTAGGTCTAGCACAAACTCGCGGAGTAAATGCAACCTAAATTCGAATGATTTTCAAAGTGAAAATACGGTTTCACACATAATATTTATTCTTCCCATTATTTTAATTACTGTAATCCCAGTAGTCACACTAATCCTTTCTTATCGCATATTTTACGGAACCAATCGTAAATCGGTCATGGTTTCTTTGGTATTACTCATGACTTTTCTCACGACAAGTTCCTCACATATTTCAGTTAGTAACGGATGAATTTCTTCTTGGACCAGACAACTTTTACATCGAGTTTGGTGTAGGACTGTCCATATTTCGAACCTGTTGACCGATCTTTTCACGACATTTTGTGATAAAAAACCCGATTCGTTCATCAAATAATATCTACCTAATTTAGCTAGCGTAGAAATGTTTTCTTCGGCTATAAAAAAAAACGGAAAATTTTGAATATGTAAAAACTGCAATATCTTCACCTTTAAAATGTAAAAAACAAGTGTTTTAATAGCAGACGAAAAATTGATACGCTGAGGAGGTCTAGAATCATGTACCTACTGAATTCATGTTAACAGTTCGCGCATTGACGTCCCCTTACATCCTGTATGCAACGGATTTGAATATTTCCCTACAGACAGTGCAGACCGATCCAATCAAATAGACCTTTCACTATTCTAATCTTGACATGGGATGACTCTGTAGCGGCACAGCAACATAGTAACATAGGCTACAACAACATTGTACAAAAAATCCTACAGCGCCATCTATGATACAAATAAAGAACTAACATCAAAATTCTGAATCGCGCTATTAAAGTTATCCGCGATTAGCATAGAAACCCGACAGCAACTGTCAGGCAGTAGCCCGCTGTGGAGAGGGGCACGCGGCGCGTGATTGCCCCCGCCCACGTGAAGAACCAGCCACGTGTGTCAACTGCGGGGGTGACCACCCGGCCAACAACGTGCGATGCCCCACTTTCCAGGCGGAAATCAGGAACAGGCGGGCGGGCACGGCCGCTGCCACGACCGCCGCACGCCGGTCAACATCGGCCCCTGCGAGGCCGACTGAAGTGGACGCCATCGAGTCCCAAGGCGCGTCGCTGATGGCGGCGGCCAACGGGCCCACGAACAGGGGAGAAGCCCCCCCCTCCTCCAAGCGGCGGAGGAAGCGCAACAGGCGCAGGGGCAAAGGCAAGAAGCCAGTGCCCCCACCGACAACGGAGGACACCGCACGGGGCGACCTTACCTCGTCCCAGGCGCAGGCTGCACCGCCACTTCCACCAACCACCAGGACGGACAGGCCGACGACCAGCGCCGGCATAGCGCGGCAAGCGGCCAAACCGCCCACACGCGCCGCTAGCGCCACCACTAGGCGCACCACGAGCGCCGGCCCTACCGCCGACGATGAAGCCAAGAAGAAGGAATTTACAGCCTGCGCCATCCAGCTACTGATGGACCTTATTAAGGCCATCAGCCAGGGACAAGACGCGGGACACGTCATCCTCGACGGCCTGGCCTCGCTTTTAAAGCTGTACCATGGCTAGGCCGCTGAGGGTGCTTCATTGGAACGCCCGCGGCCTTAGGAATAAGGTCGCCCCCCTCCGCCGCCTCCTCTACGAACAGGACATCGACGTGGCGCTAATAAGCGAGACGCACCTGGGGCCAGAGCACAAGCTCAAAGTCTCGGGTTATCTCGTTTATAGGAAAGATGAAAGGTCGGCTACCAACGCCATCTACCGTGGTCTGGCGGTACTGGTGAGGCGGAGAGTCGTCCATCAGACGCTCCCTGTGGCGTCGCCCGGCTCGTTCTACGCGCTGGGTGTGCAGCTACACGTTGCCGGCGAGGATCTCGCCATCTACGCCTGCTACAAGGCGCCCGCGGCCAAGCTGGACCCCGCGGAACTGCGGGCCCTGCTCGAGGCCAGCGGCGGCGCGACGATCCTTGCTGGCGACCTTAACTGTAAGCACCCAGCGTGGAACTCGGCCGCGACGAACACGGGAGGCAGACGACTCTTCGCGGACGCGGAAGCCTTTGGTTACACGGTGTCCGGCCCAGAGACGCCGACGCACTACCCGGACGCCCACACACACATGCCGGACGTGCTGGACATCGTGGCCTACCGAGGGCTACACTGCCAGATCACGCAGCAAGTGTTAGACGACGAGATGCAGAGTGATCATCACCCTGTACTCGTCGTCCTATCGGGTATGCCGACCCGACAGATGCCCGCAGCGCCACGTCGACGCATCAACTGGGAAGTCTTCAGGGAAAAGACTGAGGCCACCACACCGACTCGGCCCTTGAGTACCTCCGCAGACGTCAACCAGTTTGCGGACGACGTCACTGCTTGCATCCAGAGCGCCTTGGAAGCGGCGACAACGACGGGGCAGCAGGGGAGAGTGCAGCAGCCGCCCCTGCCTGCGTACCTACTACGGATGATCGCCGACAAGAGGCGCCTTCGCAAGCAGTGGCAACAAGTTAGATGCCCTTCTATGAAGACGCAAGTCAACCGTCTTGCGGATAAGATTAAGGCCGAGTTGAGAAGCCGGGAAGCCGAGAGCTGGGAGGATAGAATCCAGGAGGCGGCCGGCAGCTGGCCGTCCGTCCACAGACTTTGCCGCCTGTTATCGAGTACCCCAGCTCCGGTGCGCCCGCTACTGGACAGCGGCGGGGCGCTCAAGTATGTAGCAGAGGACCGCGCGGAGGTCTTCGCCGAGCACCTGGAGCGTCAGTTCCGACCTAACCCGACCAGCGACACAGCACATGTCGCAACAGTCGAGCAACACCTTGGGGACTATTTCGCCACGCCGATAGCTCCCGAGGAGGATCCAATCTTTTTCTCGCCTGGGGCAGTCAGACGCGCCATCCTGAGGACGAAGCCGAGGAAGGCCCCCGGTGCGGACGGTATCTCGAACGCAGTGCTGCGCCAGCTGCCGTACCGAATGGTTGCGGCCCTGGCGCGCCTGTTCACGGCGATACTGCGCACCGGGACGTTCCCCTCCTCGTGGAAGGAAGGGCGCGTCATAATGCTGCCTAAGGCGGGGAAAAATATCCTTAGGCCGGAGAGCTATCGGCCTATCACGCTGCTGGCTACCATCTCCAAGGTGTTCGAGTCGCTCCTGTTGCGACATCTCCGACCACACGTCGTTCCACGGCCTGAGCAATTCGGGTTCAGGTCGGAACATAGCACGACGCTTCAGCTGTCGAGGGTACTGCACCACCTGGCGACAGCGCTGAACAAGAAGGAGTACTCGGTTGCAGTATTCCTCGACATGGAGAAGGCCTTCGACCGTGTGTGGCACGAGGGCCTGGTATATAAACTGGCCAAGTCCGACGCGCCTCGCCGCGTAGTTAAGGTGGTCCAGTCTTTTCTTACAGACAGAAGCTTCCGCGTGGTGGTCGAGGGAGCGCTCTCCGGCGCCCGCCCGGTGCTGGTTGGAGTGCCACAGGGCAGCTGCGTGTCGCCAGCGTGTTACTCACGTTACACCGACGACATCCCCACTACGCCAGAGGCGATGCTCGCGCTGTATGCCGACGACGCCGCGTACATTACCACTTCGCTTAACGCGAAGTACGCGGCGGTCAAAATGCAGCGCGCGCTCGACCTGCTGCCTGACTGGCTGTCTAAGTGGCGGCTAACGGTTAACGTGGGTAAGACGCAGGCGATGATCACCGGGTCAGCGCCCCTCCCACCACCCCTGACTCTACAAGGTGCCGACGTCGGTTGGTCGCCCCGGGTGAAGTACCTGGGCGTCACCATCGACCGTCGGCTCACCATGGGCCCACACGTCCGCTCGGTCGCGGGACGAGCTAGGGTTGCCCGCAACCTGCTCAGTCCGGCGCTCTCGTCCCGGCTACCGGCGCGCGTCAAGCTGGGCGTGTATAAGCTCTATATACGCTCGGCATTGACGTACGCCGCCCCCGCATGGTTCGCCCTCACGTGCGAGGGACACAAGAAGCTGCTCCGCGCGCAACAGAACCAAGCGCTGCGGACTATCGTTGCCGCCCCTCGCTACGTGAGGAACGATGTCATCCAGCGGGACCTCGGGATCGAGAGCCTGGACGACTTCATCCGTCGCCTCGCGATGGGAATGTTCGCGCGTGCCGACGCGAGTGCTTGGCCCCACGTCAAGCACATCGCCCCCTGGCATGCGCGCCCCCCTGACGCGAGGCGCGTCCCCCGCGACCTGGTAGCGGACTGTGCCCCCCCCCCCCCGGACTTGACGCCTAGGTAAGCTGTTGCACCAGATTACACCCAGCTTACCTACACAATAAGACTCCACACATAACATAACATACATCTCGTTGTGCGGCGTGTGCTAAGTTAATATAGGCATGTCGCGCAACAACACCACACATGCACCTCTGCACATGCCTCTTAACTCACGCGTGATGGCGCGGCGCGGGCTCGCGACACACGTTTACACTGGGCGGTGTTACACAGTACAATACCGCCCATACACACACGTCGGCACTTTAGTCCGGATCACACTGACTAGCTTCGGTTGTGGGACGGGCGGGTGCCACACACCCACTGTAGGTGCGTCGGAGTCGGCACCTCTGTCGCTGGTTGTCCCCCGCCGGGCCTCCTCCGGGTAACCGGAGGTCTCACCTGGCGGGGACAGACCGCCGAGGTGTCGTGAAGAAATCAGCGCTGTGTTTACAGCGCTGTGGCGCGCCTACAGTTTTTCACATAGCAACCACTCACATAGCCTCACGTTTGCTATTGTAGCAACGTGAGGCAATCGGCTTGGCCTAAATTGGCCACCTAATGACGGGCCTATATTTATAGGCCGAGGTATGGCATCCGCGGCCGAGGGGCAAAGCCCCGAGACTGCTCGCCACGCCCCCTAGCGGGGGCGTCGCGACTTCCACATGCCACATGCCAGGCAGTAGCCCACCAGATACAACACCCGTCTGGTAGGAGGATCCTCCTATTTCTAAGGAGCATTGGGGATCTTTATAACCTGTTCTTGACACCCATGGCTGATATGATTGAAGTTATAGGAGTCTATAAATTCAAGGAAATTATTATTGCTAAATTCATAGATCGGCTTCCTTGTTACCAATACGGTGTAAACTGAACGGAAATCAATGTATTCACGGGAAACCCAATATCTCGTGAATACATACTGTGGTTTTCGATGAGCACCGACTGAGGGAGCCAGCAGCAACTTTTTTTTTTTTTTATGAAGGGCATCTCGCAGTTCAACCTAGGGAGGTTGTCGAGTGCTTAACCGGGCTTTTCTGTGGATGCCTCGAAATTAAGGCCTCCAGCCAGAGCAACTTACAAACTAAACTACAAACTAAGCGACTACGCACTAAGGGCACCCCCTGTGGGAAACGGACCTCGGCTCAGGGCGTCGCTGGGAGAGGACAGCAAAGGGACAGGCTGGATCTGAGTGATATTATTTAGGGGCTGATTTAAGTCTACAGGCTCAGCTGCGCGGGCTGGCTCGAGCAAGGGTCGGGGAGGGCGTGTACCGGGGTTTCGCGACGGGCCTCGTCGGCGAGGACGGAATGACGGATAACGGCGTCTGTGTTTTGTGAGCGTGCTGGTTTCCCTACTGCTCTCCTGGAGGAGGGTGATGTCGTCGTCGGGGTCAACGAGAGTGTGCCTCGGGCGGCGGATCTGACTAATACGCGAGGGCTCGTATCGGGCGGCCGATGCGATCAGGGGGTTACGATGCCTAATAGCAGAATCGAAGAAGCGCTTGGCGAGGCGTTTCATGAACTGCTGGATAGTGGGCAATCTAAGATCAATGTGCAGACGATCATTGCGGACATAATACGTCCCGTGACTTTACGTAGGAATCGGTTTTGGAGAACTTGCATTTTATAAAGGTACTTTGGACTGGCGTGAGCGAATACGACGCACGCGTACGTCATGATGGGACGGATCACCGCGGTATAAAGGCGCAATTTACACCTAAGAGATAGTTTACTTTTTGCCATGAGCAAAAAGTGGAGTCTACCCATCGCGAAGGAAGCGCGGTTACGAGCTTCCGTGATATGGTGTCTGAAGGACAGATGTTGGTCGAGAACTACTCCTAGATACTTGGCTTGCTTCTCCCAAGGGATAGGCTTACCGTACATAGTGATCGGGCTGGGAGGAGAAAGCGTCTCCGATGCGATAGCGGAAGGTGCGATCCGACAGAAAGTCTCGTAAGCCAGCAGCAACATATCATCTACATATTAAATATATTCCATGCACGAAGATATTCCATCCATGAATCATTTAACTAGTTACTACTATTACAAATGTGAAAGTTTGTGTAAATGTATGTTTCCCGATTCTTCTCTGGAACGTTTTCAGATTATCCGATCAGGTATGGATTAGTTATGTTGTCGACATGTGCTGTTTTCACATATTTCCGACAAAATCGTTCCCATACGGCCATTTGCTCGATAGCTTTAGTGCGGGCAGGTTATCATGGCAGACTATAATTATAATAGAAAACTTTGTTTGCTGTATCTATTATATTTGAGATGCAAAAAAAGATCTGTCCACAGAAAGTATTGGATACTTTCCATTGTGGAAGAGACAATTTAGATACACATACAAACTTTATCGTCCGACAGCCCACGGGCGTCCGATAGTACCGTCAACGTATTAGTGTCGGATCCGATATCTGATATCGGAGCGGATAATGTGAAAACGCTCTTATAGAGGGGTCAAGTAATGCAGGGCACTGACTGTACGATCACGTGGGACAATTACTCCACGCGGGTGAAGCCGCGACAGAAGCTAGTTTTTATATAATCTCTTATCAGTCTACTGTGAAATTCGACTCTCGATAAAGCTGGCTTTTAACTTATAAAACCGCATGAACTACAATTTCAACGGTCCTGCCCTAATATTACATTTAAATGGCCTGACATTATGTTTGCTTCGGCCACTCTGGGGGGTATTCAATTTAAATTGGTTTCGAGAAGAGTTTATAGCGGTTTAACAAAACACTTTAAAGGGTCAACGCATGTTTTAGTTTGACATTAGGTATAGAATACTTAGCAACCGCTAGTCATTTGGAATTATTGAAAATATCTAAAATTATTGTCGCTCGTTTCATCTTTTGTGATTCCTCGGTAGCTATCGAATTTTATAGCTTGAAAGCCACAGTAAAATACCGATAGCTTTACATCCAGGAAAGTAATACACTTACCAAGTTGCGGCTCCCATATATTATAAAGCTCGGCGCTCTGGTATGACCTTTCTAGGTCTTCGTTGGTCTAGAGCTTTATAATAAAATCTGTGCTCGGCTATTCTCGGTACTGTGCCATTATATGTGTTTTATTAGATATAGTGATCCAAGTGTTTAGCACCATACCCGAATCGATGTATAGCTAATTTTAACATGACTTGTTACTTAACTTAACTTTCTGAAGACCCCCGTATTATTTCTTAATTAGAAATTCAACTATACAACTTACAATTCCATCACACGAATGGGTATTTATTTATTTATTTAACACTTCAAGCACAAAGCACAGAGGTAGCACAGGTAACAGTCCGCGGTATCTATTTACGCAAACATGTGCAGGCACCTAAACTAACCTCACAGAAAACGTTGCGTCGGAAAAAAACAAATAATCCTGGTTCAGGTCCCGGTAACCGGGTAACGTTAAGTCACAGCCCCCAAAAAGGAAAAGACGCGTCCGTAGAATAAATTTATTTCGCTTTTTTAATCGAAGATGGTAGTTATTCATTGAAAATCAAGTTATCATCCATGGCCACGGAGCTCTACGGAATTTCCACTACGAGGTTTGCCCTAATTAATCATTGTCAGATTGAAATTCTCGGTTATTGTAATTTTCTAACAATTACGTGTAGGGAAAATTTAAAGATAATACTCTGTTGTTACTCGTAATTTGTGCTAAACCTAATGTACATAAGTACCTAAATGAATGTATTTCCTAATAATAAAACTCATCAACTCGTAAACGTCTATTGGTACATAAATGTTCATGATTACTACCTTCGATCTAGATGAAGGAAACGCTACTGTTATGCGCGAGGTCTTGGATTCCATTCTCTGCTTGGGCAAATTGTTATCTGGTTCTTCCAGGTACGAAGGTACTTAAACCTTTAACTAATCCTTCGGGAAATATTGGAGAGATTTAATGATGTTAACTTCATGATTATATTTGTTATTCTTAGAACTGGTGGGTGTGAACGGCACCGGGGCAGCGCATCGCCGCGGCCTCTTCGTGTGCAGATGCCAGATGTCTAGGAGTGCTGGAGTCTCCAACGGCAGCAAGAGTACGACCTGCACACTATGCACGTCTAAACAACCCCCTCGGTTTTCTGGAAACTCCTCGACTCTACCCGTAAGAGCCGCCTCAGTGCGCTCACAATTCTTCTAAGAACGGGCCACTTTGATACATTAGAAATAGTGCATCAATGCACTTATTAACTTCAGTACTTATAGTTATTTGAATCAAATTCTACTACGATATTTGATGTGAGTTTTATATTTAATAGTTACGAAATGTCAACGATGAATAAAGTATTATATTAGTTGTTAAACATAAAAAGTATCGTACTTTATTGATATACTCCATTTGCAATTTTTCTCTGTTTTCTTTTCTACTGATTTTTATATATGGTTTTTTTGCTCAGATTTTTGTACATTGAATGTTTATCAGGCTCAGCATCAGCCATAGCAGCAGAGAAGTCAACGGCTGAACACCTTTAGGAGTTTCCAAATACAAGCCACCGCTCTGAGCATAATTGTTGCCTTTTACGTACAGCTGCTTTACCAACCGCAGATTGCAGATTTTTGACCATTAATTAATTACATTCAAAAATGTATTGTTAGTCTACTGAAAACTTATTTAATTTCTATAACATTGTTGTTAAAGTTCAAATATTATTGATCTTTTAGAAATTCGAAATGACCGATTAAAACACTGATTATTTCTATACTTTTCCGGGCATGAACATGGGTTTTGCCCCCGTATTTTAGCCAAAATTGCGTTCGTTCCCTCATTTCCTTTTTCTGGAGCCTTCATGGCTAACGAAAACGGCACATATTACAATTCAGAAACATTATTACCCACACGGAAGCTTCTGAAAAAAGAGATTATCATAATCTTAAATCAAACGCGCAAACAACATAGTCGTACACATGAACACACATTTACAGACACCCACACCATACGCATGCACACACTATATACTAATAATTTGAGTCAGTTGGTAACGCCGGGAGCGGTGAGGTCACCTTATTGGTGAGGTTCTTCAGAAAGGTCAGGTGCGTACTACTTGCAACCGGCGTGCACGTATGATCAGATATATGAACCTGGACGAGCCAAAAGGAGTATGTAAGGATCGTAGTAAGTGGCGTTTTGTAGTTTCTGCATACCCTCATGGGAAAAAGCGTGGGTTTATGTATGTATGCATGTAATTCGAGTCACTCTTTTTTTTCTGTGTACTTCGTAATTGGCGTAATGTGCAGCTTAAGAATCTCACGTGTATTTACTGTCAGCTGTGAAGCTGCCTTTCATAAATAAAATAAATAAATAATCTGAGCTCGCCAAAATGGTGTGTGGGCCATAAAAGTAAACATGATCTCGGCTGTTATGTTTGTTTTTAATTAATTTGCTTATTATCGCATCATTTATCAATGAACTAACAGAGTATAATGTATCAAAGAATAATACGGGGTGGTATACACTGACGCGAAGACGGTAAAAAAAAACAGCTGTACCATACATTTAAATTTTAAATATGAAAATGACAGTGGTGTTCCTGAAATTGTTACTAAATCTGCAGTTGATGGCCAAACAGAATTCCTGAATTCTGTTAAACGTATGATTGCCACACATTGAGGTTGTTCACATGAAATTCCTATGAACTAAGTTATTCGCTCGCTAAACAAACCTTTGACAAAAGCCTTTGTACGATGGTAGTTTGTCGTAAATGTGCGTTGAGCAGTTGTTGCAAATGTTCATGTTTAGTACCTACTCGGTATTATATAGTACACAACAAACTTCTCGGTTCAGACAGAAACATAGAATATAGGTATATAATAAATACGAAAGTTTATAATATGGATACTTGTTACTTTCTAACCGTAGTGACCGGATTTTAATACAACACATGTACTCATATAATTAAAAACCAATTGCCACATGTATAACGGAGCAGCTTCAGGACTGCTTAACCGATTTTACAGATTTTTTTTGTTGCGTCTTAATTACTAGGACAAGGTTTGTATGGATTTTTTTTTTTTATATTTCATCAGATAATTTCAGCCGTGCATATCCGAGGCGAGTCGCTAGTAAGCTTTAATTTATAATGTTATTGTGTAAAATAAATATTTCGGCGGGCGAAGCCGCGGGCGGAAGCTAGTCTTTTAATAATTTCCTTTTAATACAGTTAAATGTGTCCCGACATATCCGAGGCGAGTCGCTAGTAAGCTTTAATTTATAATGTTATTGTGTAAAATAAATATTTCGGCGGGCGAAGCCGCGGGCGGAAGCTAGTCTTTTAATAATTTCCTTTTAATACAGTTAAATGTGTCCCGACATTTCCTGCTAATCTAGAATTACATTCAGCAGAAACATCACATGGTTCTAGAAAGTTCCTGAGACTCGTACTGGTTTGACTGACTGATTTTATTTACATACATACCTAAAATCACGCCTTTTTCCCATGGGGGTAGGCAGATACCACAACACGCCACCTGCTACGATCCTTACATACTCCTTTTGCCTCGTCCACGTTCATACATCTGATCACACACGCACGCCGGTTGCGAGTACTACGCACCTGACCTTTCTGAAGAACCTCACCAATAAGGTCAGTGTATGTCCTTCTAGGGCGTCCCCTTGTCTTGAACAAACAATTTTTGAACATATTTGTTTGTTTCTAATAAATAAATAAATCTTTTTCGTTGGTGTTTGAAACCAAATAAGGCGTAGGTGTTTCATTGATCATAGTAACAGCTACTGTTGGAAACAGAATGAGCATTACGTATAATGGATGTTATTAACCTTACTAAAAGCATAAATCTCATGTGACATTCAGAATTTCGAAAAAGATTTTTAAAGAAAAAGAAAATTTAAACGTAGCGCAGATAGTCCTTCTTGTTCGGCAAGAGATTATTTGAAACACTAGTATTCATAGAACGTACGTTTCTGATTTTGCTCAAAGGCCGCTCAGTAAAAATGACACTTGGAAATGTACTAGATTATTATCCTCGAAAAATATTCATATGTACAATGATGATTGGTTTTCTTTTTTCTTCTAGCAGTGATGTGGCTAATAAAATGCATGCAGCATGATATAACAAAGCAAGAAATTAATAGCATATGCATAATCAGCCTATAATGTTCCCACATCTGGGACACAAGCCTCGTCTCTAAGAGAGGGAATGCACTATAATTCACCACGCGGGGCGAGTGCGGGTTGCCTATTTCCTTCACCGCTTTGGCAGCAGCCAGGAAATAGGCAATTTATTTCATCACCACTGCTGTGGTGATGAAATAAATTACACAAAGTGATGTGCCTGTCCGCCGCGCTGCTCTAAAAAAATATATAAAAATGAAGCAGAAAATATGTGTCTGTGAATAAACGTAGAGATTTGAAAATTCGCAAATTTAATATTATTTATTATTCCTGAAAGAAAGATAAACATCTTTATACTTTTTTACAGCAATAATAGACGAGCGATGTAATCAAGATACTTTTCACTGGCAATTAAAGCTCATTTTTAATTACCCATTTACTAACGGGCCTGTTAGAGAAACGAAAATACAATAAATATTCAACAAAGTATCCCAGAAAAGAGAGAGTTTCAACACTAAGTTAAAATCATTACGAAAGTTATTAGTAGATGATTAAAGTTAAAACTAACAATTACAGGCAAAGTTCTAAATGAAAATTTGAACTTTTAAATCGATGAACAGATTAGGATTGAAATAGGCATTTTGATGTATACTGTTTAATTTACTAAAATTTTATTAAGTAGTGTTTTACGTCTGACAGGGGAGAATGGAAGAAGAAAACGTGTTACCCCCAAATAAAATGGGTCAAGGGCAGGTAGATGATGATAAGCATTCATACCTCTTTTAAGGTACTTAACATTGAACACAACGTAACTACCTATAGGTGAACAAAGAAATGAGGCGATTCAGATTGGTCAGCTACCTGGGAGAAAAAGCAAAAAAGTCCGCCAAGATTTCGTAATATCCGGAATTAGCATTCTAATGAAGGACCCACGTTCCCTATGGTAAGTTCCCGCTGACACCTTGTATTAGAGTCGTAATTCCCGTGTTTTTGAGAACATTTAACTACAGTCTCAGTATTCTCAAAAAATCCTCTTTACCCAGATTTTTCACAACATTTTGATAATGATTGTCACTGAAATGAAATTTATAAGGAAACCCTAAGATTTTATAAAATACTTTCCCAACTTTATGTCTACAATCGTTAATTGTCCGACATTATTTATGCAGTATGCCGTCCAAACCACACACAGGCCGGTCCTTTAAAGTACTGTAAAATTACTAACGTAATGAGGAACGATTTTACGACCCAACGTATTTCTCAATGGAATAAGGTTTTCATTACATTAATGAATTTCATGGTGTGGTGAATTCCTTCTGTATTTTCCAATACAGAAGGAATTCACTCAATCATTCAATTTTTTCAATAGAAAGTTACTCAATTATTCATAATTGAGTAACTTTCTATTGAAACGATTATCCTCTCACGGTTAAACCTTTGAATAGAGCATTCTGTCACATTGTTGAAATGTCTCTAAAGTGATTATAATTAATAATTTTGAGCAACTTAATGTTAACCCGAAAATTATACTTTTGATAACTTATTGTCTAAATATACTTAATGGACCTTCTATCATGAACCTTAACAAAATACGATATCAAAAACTGTTATTGTCTTTTCTAATACATTATTTACAGCTTCGTGAATTTTTACTGAATTTGTAAGTTCCCAAGCTCGAAAAAACTGCTTCCGGACTATTGCTGATAAGGTTTGTGGTAACAGGTTTGTGAATATAAATAGCGCTACGTTTGTCTCCTGTCACGTAGGATTCAACACCATCGTCGTCAAAATATACACGATGTGGAAAACACGCTTAGGCCTATGCCACGAAGTATTTCAGGCGAGATAATATGTTAGGACTAGGGAAGTAAACCCCAAAGTGTGCACGTGCGTGAAATCGTAAACATTGGGCAGTCATGAAAGTGTTCTCAGAAAGTAAGGTGTATTTATAAAAAGACAATCTTTAGTGTTACGTTTGGAATCATTTGTTTACTGGCCACATAATGAAAGACGATCATTGATAATTTAATATCTAATGACCTTACCTATTTACCACATGTAAATTTGATATATTGAGCCTCAAATTTGTCTAGATGCGTAAAATATTTTAGTTTTCTAGTATCATGAATCTAGATCTAAAATAACTTATCAGTTTACTAAAAAAGTTAAAATTTAATTTAATTTTATGTTTTACAGGACTGGCGAATGCCTTGAATTGTTCGTCATATATTTTATGGAAAAAATATGCAATATATCTAGCTTATCACATTCTAAGAAACGGTAAACAAAATAAAGAAGCCCCAAAAATGGCCCGACTCTTACCGATATGACACCTTATTTTTATTTCGTCTGTCGACAAAGGACACCACATAATCTTATTTGAATGGAAGTAATAGCTTACCCATTTGGATGACGATACACCCATAAAAACTCGACATAAAAGCTTATTTTATGGACGGACCAGTCCTTAACTTTCGTATCTTATGCGGCCGAGATAAAACGGCATAAGACTGTTTACAAAGAGAATACATTCTAAAGGTTTTGCTGAATAGACTGCCAGTCAGTCTATTGGTCTATTCCCAGGTCCCGCAAAATGTTATTCGGGTTTTCAATTACAAATTTCTCAGAAGCAACTTATGTTCTGAATGTGCGTCTGTTTAATAGCAATAGGTTCGCCCGATCTAATAGCAGGCGTATACATGGGTCTTAAATATAACTGGCGAAATAGGAGTATCTACCTACTGTATAATATGTACACCTCTACCTAACTTCGGGGAAAAATAGTCGGAGAAAATTTATCATATCATAATGCTATTGTGATGCTCCTTATGAAATATTGTACGAAATATTTGAATCTAAATGCAAAACACGTTATACTACGAATATCTACTAAATATTCAGTGCGTATTTCTGTATTTTTGACTTACTCCGTTAGCTCACAATGCCGAATATTTGCTCGTTGTTCAACACCAGTAGGGTGATTTTATGGGATTTATATTTCTATTAGATCATGGCTACTGTGATAGTAAAATGGTTTGTTGTCTTCCACATAATGGAAGGCGCATTCATACGTATCAGACACTAGTTATGTGTTATTAATAGAAAGTGCTTGACAGCTGTCCAGGTTGCACATACTGTTCGGTACCAAATCTAAGGTTGAAAATTCGTTAATTCTGAAACAATGATAATTAATTAATGTAATCAGATTACCTACTGTTAAGTGGCTGGTAACCTTGTAACACTTGTTTGTAAACATACAAAAATAAGTCAAGAGTTACGTAACTTAACTTTCTCAGTGATAATTAGGCTTTCTGCGTCGCTGGTAACTTTGTCGAATGGCTACTATTTTCATCAAGGCATCACATAATCAGTCTTTAATACAGGCCTCTTTATTGCTGAGAGCGAGAGGGCCATAATGCCGTAAGTAAGCCACATTGGCCCAATGCTGGTTGGTGGATCTCATTTATGTTCGAATTTTTGATTCTGGAACATATTGCGAGTTAGTTTACTTAACAATGCGTGAAATACAGGAAACTGACCCTTCGCAAACTGACGGATGGAATATGATTCAAAATAAGGAGCCGAATGCAGGGTGCATTCGGCTCGAAATTTTTCTCAGGTTTTTTTTTTTTATATCTTTTTTTCAGTTACTATTCTTTAATTTCAATGTAAAATTACACTATCTGTACGTAGCACTCCATTTATGTAAATAATAAGGCTAAAATAAAAAAAATATATAGTTTAATTATAAATATGGTGTTGTTCTTGTTTAGTGTTTAATTATAGTATTTTACAATATTTTCTTACCTTTGAATAGATTTTTTTCTACCGATTGTTTGTGAATGTGTGAACACTGTAGACTTTGTAGATTCCCCGATGCTTGTTAACTTTTGTTTACTTTTTATCTAGTTTTTCATTTTCTGTGTAATACGCAGCGACTTGTCAGGCCTACGCTGTTTCCCATACTTAAGTACTAATGCTGTAACATGATTTTATTGTAATACCAAACGATTTGAAAAGAGTAACCATGGAGTTCTTGCCGGTTCTTCTCCATAGGAAACGACCAACCCAAACCGTGCACCTTTTTGTCGACGTTTTTTGATAAGTGCCCATCTGGGCCTGTGTGAAATAAAATATTTTGATTTTGATACTTTAACGAACGACGACGTGTGAAATCTGTTCACTTCCTGCCTAGCTACAGAATTCATCGAACTAATAACTAATTTTGGTATCAAATGTTGCCATGGGAACCTTAAGTCGGAATAAATAAATTAAACATGAAGATTTTTATTGTATAAACAGGAAGGTAACACGGTTTCCCTGTATCCATGTTATTGTGGTATAATTTTCATCATTTCTATTTGTAAATGACGACGATCAAAGCCCTACATTTGTAAGGTACCTCTTTTTATATTTTTCCAGGAAAATATAAGATAACATTATATTTGTATGTTTTTGGTAGGCTTCCTCAAGTAATATTTTGGTACAATTACGGTACAAAGTAGCTAACGAAAAGCATACTAATTTTGTTCTGTACTTTACTACATGTCAAATCCATATAAAAAGACGCTTGAATCCGAGCACTTAGTAATAAGATATTAGTTTAACAAATAAGAACGTAAAAATTGTAAGAACAGAAACATAACGTCACGCCTGTAATTAATCTCTGAAGGATGAGGCAGAGGTGTACTTAATAGTACACTCCGGGTCGCCAGTTATGTTTATTGCCATCAACAAGGCACATATCCAGGCTCCATGACTGTTACTGAGAAATACCTGATGAAAAAACCCAATAAAAATTTGCCCGATCAGGGAATCGAACCCACGGCCTCTTGTTCAGCAGTCGCGATTGGGATCACTAGACCAACGAGGCAGTCAACAACAACCAAGTATGAGTACCAAGTAGTTTAAAAATAAGTACTTACGTAAAAAGGAAGAATACATTGATATATTTCTGTGACCTACTGAATACCAGTAAGAAGTTTTTTTTTTTTAGATTTTGTGCCATTATCACAATGTTTTTTTTATTGAACCCAAAGGTTGACTGGTAGAGAACGCCTTGTGGCATTAATTCCGCCTATGTACCCCTATTTTACATGAAGTTTAAATACCTAAATAAATAAATAATACCGTTACACCGTAATACCGGTACATTTTTATTTTATACTACCTTAATGCCCGCGGCGTCGCCCGCGTATTGTTCGATAATTGTCCCGCGGGCACATAGTATCGGGATAAAAAGCATCCTATGTGTTAATCCAGGTTATAAACTATCTGTGTTCCAAATTTCATCCAAATCCGTTCATTAGTTTTTGCGTGAAAGAGTAAATAACATCCATATATCCATACATACAAACTTTCGTGTTTATAATATTAGTAAGGAAGTATAAAACTTTCAAATAAAAAAAAAACACATTTAAAAACGATTACTTTAATATTTAGGTGTCATAATGACCATTACTCATGGGTTGTTACAGCAGTGATCCACGTGTTGATTGTTTTATCAGTAGGTACTTACTAACATAGTCTTAAATTTTACCAGTTTTTGAGTCATGGAAACTCGAATAAAGAAAATTCTATACTATAATATATCTATAGTAGGTACTAAGTATATTTAAAACGAGAAACCAACTTTATAGTGATCGAAAAATCTCATTGAACGCTCGCAAAAAGTTGGTCATAAAAATGAAATGAACTGAGTATTGAGTATAAGATATTATCGCTCCTTTTAAAAATGGCTATTTTATTAGACTGTTAGGATTTATGAGCAAATCACATTTGGGTTTAACTCTCCGTCATAACTGTAATGGAAAAGGGGCGCACCTTGGTTGCTTTGAAGAGCACAAAAGAGCTGTAAGTATCACGAAAGCCGATTTTACGAGCATTATTTAGACTTAACATATATTTTCAAGGTTGATTAAAAACTTTTTTAGCTAAGTTAGTTTGTTTGTAAAGCAAACATACTTAATTATGCTACTTTTTTTGAATAGCCTATCAGTATAGGCTATTCAAAAAAACTTGCACGGCGGGGCAAAGGCGTCCTTCAAAAAATTCCAGAAACTTTTTGCCCGCGCCTCCTACGCTACCTGGTCGTCTCGCCTTCTCTTGCTGGTTCATATAAGATTTAAAAAAAAAGTAGGTATTCGGTTACTACCACTACTCTACTACTACTGTTATTTATTTGGTTACTACCTACCTGTTATTTTTTTTCGAACTTAATTTCCTTACGTACGTAGTCCACAGCATATGTAGCGTATAACAACTATCTTGACAAATATCTCTTCAGTGCGGGGAACGAACCCGCGAGACGCAGCGCAGCATCAATATTGAGTTGTCTAGCGGCTTGCTGATTGCAACCGTTTTTGCGGACACAATTGGATTTACTGGGTTTACGATAGGGTTGCACTTCGTTCGTCAGCGTGTTTTGTAGAGGTCATGCAAATACTGGAGCGAAACAGTCATGGTTTTTTTTCGTTATTGGAAAAAAGTGCATTTAACTACCTATCTGGTAGTAGAAATTCATTAAGTATAACACCTTAGGAAACATCACGCCTGTAATCTCCGAAGGGAAGGCAGGGGCAGTACACCCATATTTCACCGATTATGTTTAAGTTCCATTTAATAAGGGCGAGCCTATTGCCATTAACCTGGCACAAATCCAGACTCCGTGGCTGCTACAGAGATATTCCTGATGGAAAAACTCAAACACACTTTGCCCGACCCGAGAATCGAACCCAGGACCTCATGCTCAGCAGTCGCATTTGCGACCACTCGACAAATGGGGCAGTCAAGCCAATAAAGCCTTAGGCACTTATTTATAATCGCTGTTTAACGTTAAGTCAGGATTTATACTACGTCAAATTGTGTTTACAAAGGGGTACTTGAGTACGCAATCAAAAACAAGAAGGAACTAACTTATCATTATCAGTGCCTGTTGGAAAGTTATAAAGCGTTTAAACACAGAGATTTCCTACGCCTTGGTTCTAAAAGTAATGTTTACTTCGTGACCCTTATCTATATTACGATGATCCCAAAGGGTCTCGTGGGAATGACTGGCTTTATTGCCTTGCCTTGATTTATCTTCTGATTTCCGGATTCCTAGGCAAAATACAAAATCGTAATCGAGAAGATTCTTAGATCTTATAGCCGCTACATTATTGGAGAAAGTTTCTTAAATATCTTTCTTAAATCTGCTAAACGTTTTTAATTGCTGGGAGGCAAAAGGCTCCTCTGTCATAGATAGTTTCTTTTGTAATAATTATTAAAGATAAAACAGTCGGTTTACTTTGCGTTAGAACCTCCTTCAACAAAGCTTACCTACCAGCAATGGCTCGACTTTTTTAAAACAAAGACCTGACTGATTAAACATTTTTCTGAGAGAAGCCCGGAGCCATCTATAAATAGTTCTAGAAATCATAAAACATTGACTTCTGAAAGTAATAATGGAGTTTATTATTGTATTAACTATATACATTGATAATTAAAAACTATTAAACTAAAATAGATAAACTAACAAGAACTAGAGACTGGCGGCGTTGCCACGTTGTATGGCAACGCCGCCAGTCTCTTGGGCACATTACCATCTGACAGCGTTGAGGAGGAGTTTTTCGATGCCCTTTTATAGTTTGTTGTTAGTTTATCTATTTTAGTTTAATAGTTTTTAATTATCAAAGTAATAATTATAACACGACTTACTGAAAATAATATCCTTTCGAATAAAAGTGGATCTTCGATATAGATAACTCATATATCAATGAATATATATGTTAACGTGAGCCTTAATCGATCTATATCTCAGTTGTGAGACGTGTGATCTATGTGTCTGTCAGTTTGTAACCCATCCAATGAAACGTAAGTCCTAGGTTACTGTTACATCAAGGTTCAATTCGGTTATCAATATAAGATTATGATGATCTACAGTCTTCGTTTTTTTACCTCTGAAATCAACCTTGTTTTAAAGAGAATAAAGCTCACTGTAGGTACTGCAAAATCAGAGGTAAATCTGACACGGAAAGGACAGATATACAATTCACTCATGACAGCGTGCAAGTCATGGATACGCATTGAAACCTTTAAGTAGTAATGAAATACGTGGAATTGATATTTATGTCTGAGTGTTGTATGGATCGTAATTGTACGACCTACCTATAAAGTGTAGAGTGAACTGGATGGCGAGAAGTGCTTGTCCTACATTTTCAACAAATCCCTTCTACATCAATGACAAATGTTTGTGCTGACTGGTTCTTTCTTCAAAATACCATCTCAGACACTAATTTGCATAATCCTTATGCGAGTTGATTTCGACTGTTTCTTCTCAGAGTAGCCAAGTACAAAACACCGGCATCATCTGGTTTAAAAGAAAAAATACGTGTAGTATAAGACCATTTATCCATAGATATCTTAAAAGACAGCAAAAAGTATAGTAATCGTATAGATAAGTAAGTATAAATAAAGCTGCGACTACTTAGTACGAACCTGTCTACTTACCTCTAGTTTAAGGCTATTCATTGTTTTGTTTATTTAAGTATCAAGAATTACTTCTAATGAAATATTTAAAGCTTCTATTTTAACTTTTCCATTTGAATAAGTAGCATCAGCAGCAGTAGTAGCTTAAGCAGACCTCTGCCCGCTGCTACACAAAGGCCTTTCCGATTTCTCTCTCTCACTGATCGCAACATAAAAAGTTGTATTTAGCAGACAGCTACCAAACAGTTCAAGGAATTTTTCCGCCCCATTACGTTTCACAATTGAAAACCAATAGTTTTATTATATGTATTTTATTAGTATGTTCGAATAAACAGCTATCCCATCCCGGCTTTTCACAAGAATCTCTAAAGTATTGGTTGTTCTTATTCGCGTCGATGATTCCCATAATTATTCGTTTCGACCAGACCAGCCACATCGACGGCGTTGATGGTGTCCTGGCCTATTTTCTCACCACGACGATTCCCCACGGTCCCTCTCAGGACGATCAACAAAGGTTCTTTTCAGTATGGATGTCATGAACTGATCACAACGGTGGCAGTAGTAACAGCCCGAACTTACGTGTGGATCGTGGGTTTACTCCAAGCAATTAACATCATTTAAACACCATTTTTATCGAAACCATGAACGAAAACTAGCATGTCCTGGAACCAATAATTCGACGACATGTGACATCGGCTCGCTTTCTCCTATGCTTATTTTTTTTCTCTATGCTTGACTCGTTTCTCCTTGTGTATCCTTAAAAAATCGAAGAAGAAACTTAAGTACCTAATTAGGTTATCATAGAGTATGAGTATACTTTCATCATCTGCCTAGTCTTTCCCCAACTATGTTGGGGTCGGCTTCCAGTCTGAACGGATGGAGCTGAATACCAGTATTTTACATGGAGCGACTGCCTATCTGACCACCACAATCCAGTTAGTATTTGGTAATACGATACCTCTTGGTAAGGTTTTTTAGGGCTTTTACGGCCACGACTGTCAAAGTACAAATGTACAAATGACAGCCGGGAACAACGGCTTAACATGCTTTCCGAGGCACGGAGGAAACTCGGTATTTAATGGGAGGTCACCCATCCACACACCAACCTAGGCAAGCAGGACTTAGCCTAAAGATCGACCCGAGCGGCTGTGTGTCATATTTTATTTGTCCTAACTTCTAAAGTATTCAGTCTATACTTTACCTATCTGTCTTTATAGCTTTCGTACGGTCTCATATCCATCCCGAGAAAGCTTTAACTTTTACCGTTATCTTGATATATTTACTGTTAAAGTTGGAGACTTCAAAATTGTTAGAACATGATATATGTCTTTATTTACTGTAAAACACATTGAATTCTAGATGTGATATGTTGCTCACCTTCACTCAGCTTTTCGACTGTCATGCAATTCATTGAACTCAGTTCTAAATTGCAGTTCAACACAAAGTTAGATTAATCTGCAGATCAGACATCCAGATTAGTTGCTGTCTATTGTTTGCGAACATATTTACTGTCGAATACGAAAAGCTCGACTGATCCCTTAAAATTTATTAGATGAAGTCTATGATCATGGAACATACACACACACAAATGCGACTTAAAACATAACTGGCGAAATGTGGGTGTACTATTAGGTACACCTCTGCCTAACCCTTCGGGTGTTACAGGCATGATGTTATGCATGTGATATCTATGATCCGTTCCAGAAGTGTCTGACAAATAAGTAGGTTAACAAAATAATGTATCAATCAATCAGTGCTTCGGTCTGATTACTTTAACTCAAAATTCGAAGTTAAAATCAATGTCAATCTCAATTCTCGTCAACGTTTTTAAAACACAGTGTTATTAACGTAATTCGAACTTAATGTTCAAACTTACTGTTCTTACTTATTGTTCACACAATAAGTTAGAACAATAAGTTTGAACTGAACTGACTTATAGTTCGAATTATGTAAATTCATTAAAATGTTGAAAATTAATTTAAGTGTTGAGATGTAAAGTTGAAAACTTCTAAAAACAGATAATATCAGAAACTTTCAATATAGACCACACCTATTTCTATCACGGCTTGCCAATTATCTAGTGCCATATGTTATTCAGTCATGTCGAGGTTTCCATGTACATTAATATAGGCTATGACCTACCTTTACCGAAGTATATCCCATCAATTATTCGAACTAGACAGGCATGGGGAGACCAAGAGAACCAGGTTACCGACGTAGCCCGAAGAATTGCCAAATTGAAGTGGCAGTGGGCAGGGCACATTGCTCGCAGAACGTATGGGCGATGGGGCCGTAAAGTTCTGGAGTGGCGACCGCGAATCGGAATACGTTGCGTTGGAAGGCCTTCCATTAGGTGGACCGATGACCTGGTAAAAGCTGCGGGGTTCCGCTGGATGCGAGTCGCACGGGACCGGTCAATGTGGCGACACTTGGGGGAGGCATATGTCCAGCAATGGACGTCTTTCGGCTGAAATGATGGTGATGATGAGACAGGCAACATGATGGCGAACTGCTAAGTGCAGTTCTCGTTCCGGGAATGGTGTCGCCGCCGTTTATTGATAAAAGGGAGCTTAAGGTCAAGGTTTGCTTTGTTCTCTGCCTCTCTAGATTCATTTTTGGTTCCTAATCATCAACAGGATAATTTACGGATAATTATCAAAGAAAATTATTATCTTTGTAATTACGAACCCTGGTATAAAGTGTAGGTACCTTTCAACATACTACCTACGAAAAATTAATCAATCTATCTTTAAATAAATAAGAGGAAATGTCCTGACTGACTGACTCGATCATCAATTCTCAGCCCAAACCCTTGGACCTAGTAAGCTGAGATTTTGCACAAAGGTTCCCCTTATAATTTAAACATAGGAATAAAGAAGAATTTTTCGAAATTCAACCCTTAAGAGGGTGAAATGGGGTGTTGAAGTTTCTGTGTTTTTTTAATTCTTGGGATCTATCGACTAGAAAGTTTGTATACATACTTTTCAGTGAAAATTATGAGATACGTGTATCCCAGTTTATCCAAAATCAACCCCCAATATAAAATGCAAAGTCCTGATTGACTGACTGATATATCAACGCACAGTCTAAACCGCTGGTCCTAAAGACATGTTTGGAGGCTGTATTGGGTGTAAGAAAGAGTTTTTCGAAATTCCACCCCTAAGAGGGCGAAATGGGGGTTTGAATTTTTTGTCTATTCTCTAGGCCGATTGACTCGAAAATTGGTGTACACACTCTTCAATTAAAATGATGAGACACGTGTATCACAGTTTTAGCGCGCATGATGCGCAGGGCGTGCGCGTCGTGATTTTTTTCTAAATTACTATCACACTTTTAAAATCAAATAATAAGATTATGTCAGAACCATCAGATATTGTGAATATCCTTGCCCAGCAGTTCCAACTTAATTCCTCAACTACTACATGCACAGGGGCTGCCATGGATATTCTACGTAAAAGTTCAAAAAGAGTGACTAATGACCTTGTGCTAGACCCTATAACTCCCCTTGAGATATTCAAAATAGTGAAAAAAATGGACGACAAAAAATCTTGCGGCTATGATGACATCAATATATCAGTAATTAAGGACAATATAGATGTACTAGCGGAACCTTTAAGCATTTTTTATAATAATTGTTTTGATGAAGGAATTTTTCCAGATCAACTGAAGATAGCCAAAATAATACCTGTACACAAAAAAGGTTCTAAAACAGACCCAAAGATGTACAGACCAATCTCATTACTACCTATTCACTCAAAAATTCTTGAAAAGCTAATAAAAACTAGATTACTCAGACATTTTAACCAAAATGGAGTGTTAAGTAGAAGACAAGATGCAATATCGACTCTAATTAAAGACGTAGTGAGCAGATTGGACGACAAACAGAAAGTAGCTGGGCTTTTCCTAGATTTAAGTTCAGCATTTGACACGGTGGATCATAAACTACTGCTTGAAAAACTTGAGCACTACGGTGTCAGGGGTAAAGTATTGGCACTTCTCACGTCATATCTAAGAAACAGGAAGATGTTCGTGGAGATCAAGGCAGTGGTGTCACAGACAAATTCATCAGGTAAAAATTGCCCAAGTGAAGAAACATATAAGGTCCCAATTGTCTCCTGTGCAAGGCTCCATACTGGGCCCGATATTTTTTATCGCGTTTATAAATGACCTCATGCAATACATGAGGGAAAAGGCTGCGGGATCTATTCAGCTTGTGGTGTTACCAATGCCGTGGTTTCGGCTGGCAATATACACGCTCTTAATTCGATAGTTAATCAAACCTTAGATATCTTCCACAGCTGGTTTGCTGTTAACGGTCTTAAAGTTAATGCCAGTAAAACCAATGTAATGCTTTTTCGTTCCACTTCCAATAATAAAGATAGCATTAACTGCGTCATAGATGGAGAAACAGTGAACGTGGTCCAGGTGGTTAAGTTTCTGGGAGTTCATATCGATAGCCAGTTAAAGTGGAATGAAGAGCTAGCATACTTGGAGAAAGCAATCAGCTCGGCCTGTTACGTACTAAGAAGTCTAAGAAACGAGGTTACTATAAAACATTTGAAAATGGTCTATTACGCATTGGTTAAGTCAAAAAATGTGATACAGCATACTTTTCTGGGGAGGAAGTTATGACTACAATACTCAAAAAGCTTTTGTGATTCAGATAAGAGCAGTCAGAACCATAGCTAAAATCATGCAAGCCTCATTTTAATGACTTGAATATATTGACAGTCCCAAGCTTGTATATTTTGGTCCTACTTAATCACCTATCAAAGTACATCTTTGAATATGAGACTGTAGATGAAAGGCATAAAAGGGAGAGTACAAGAAGAAAAGATCTCCAGATGAAGCAAGTGCCTCACCTGAACGTTGCAAAGCATAGCGCCTACCACAAATCAATAAAAATGTTCAATAAACTGCCGACAGAAATAAAAAGCCTAGTATATACAAGTGGGTTTCAGAGTAAGCTTAAACGCTTCTTGTTCAACAAGTGTCTATATTCTATTGATGAATTATAAATTAATACAAAAGTAGAAAGTTACATAATTTTATTGACTAGAAATGGAAATTTTATTGTATTTTATAAATTGACATAACACATTAATTTTTGTATCTTTTTTCATTATTATTTTGTATTATTATGATTTTGATTTAATTTGGTTAATTGTAATGATTTAAGTATGGATTGCATGTATGTTTATTATATATTTAGTTATAGAAATTCAGACACGATGGAAAAATCGTTATTGAATAAATTGAATTGAATTGAATTGTATTGGCGCGCACGTTGCGCAGGGCGGGCGTACGGGTCGTGATTTTTTTTTAATCATCATCATCATCATCAGCCTTTTTTAATGTTCCCACTGCTGGGACACAGGCCTCCTCTCTATGAGAGGGAATGGGCTATAATCCACCACGCGGGCCCAGTGCGGATTTTTTTTAATTACCGATGAAATTTTTTTATGTTCCAAATGATGTTCTGAATACGTGGTAACCGTATTCGCGTCGGTGTTCCATCCACCCCGTTATTTTACATAAACTATTATAAATGCGAAAGTTTGGATGGATGGATGTTTGAGACTCTCCCACGTCAAAACAGCTGAACAGATCTGGATAAAACTTGGCACAGAGATAGATTATAGTCTGGTATAGCATATAGATTACTTATTATCCCAAAAGTAAGATCCCGTAGGCAATTCCCAAACTCCACGCGTGCGAAGCCGCGGGCAAAAGCTAGTAATTAATAAATAGACATAACAGTTTTTGGTCAAAAATATTATGATTTGGTACATTTAGACGCAATAGAACTTGTTGAGAGTGTTCAAACGTCACATTTTTCATATAGCGATACTTTGTCCCATAGACTTAATTTCAGTCTACGCGCAGCTTTATACGAGAGCTCGAGGGTTCAAACCCCACAAGTTAACAAGAATACGTGTGAGTAATTTCCCACCCACGTTGCCAGTAACAGTTTATTCCACAACCGTTTCATTCATCTCCCTCAATCACCAATTGAAATCAGCATCTCACGAAATATCAGCTCGGTGTTTATTTCGAAATACTACCTATAACACCTAAACAGTTTATATGATAGACATGGTTTACCATCGGTTCCGTGTCTGTCAGTTCGCTTCTTTAAGGTTTCAGAAATAAATGAAGAGCGATTTAAATAATGTTGAATACAAGTCAACATGGATCAATTTAAATACTTGATGTATTCATCTTTGCACTAACAAAGTAAATCTAAATGTACTGGTATTTATAAATCGAATTCGAAAGCCGAACTTCTTATAACTATTTTGTTTTCGTTAAGCATTTAAGTTGTCGACATATCTCACAGAATAAGTAAGCTGAAGTGGCAATGGGCCGGTCATATTAGTCGTAGAACCGATGACTGTTGGGGTAGACGTGTTCTTGAGTGGAGACCGCAAATTGGCAAATGTAAGGTGGGACGCCCCCAGGCTCGGTGGAGTGACGAACTTCGTAGGGTGGCAGGTAGCAACTGGATGAGAGTTGCTGAGAATCGAGTTGAGTGGCGTGCGATTGAGGAGGCCTATGTCCAGCAGTGCAGTGCTATAGGCTGATGATGATGATGATTAAAACCTTATGGCCTTATGTTCCAATAAGGCCATAAGTATTCAGCGACGGTCACAATGGTGTGAAAAATATGGTTCAAAAAGAAGGGAAATGATATTCAGAGTCAGATAAATATAGCTGTACAAAAGATGCGCCCGAAAACGGAAGAAACCTGCCATCTTTTGTTTCCATTTCATTTCACTCAACAATAAAACCAATTATTTACCAATAGTATAATATAGGTTCTGGTTATGGCACGAATTTATTATGGATCACTAGTTTTTACCCGGGGCTTCGCCCGCGTGGAGTTTGGAATTGTCCACGGGATCTCACTTCTAGGAAAATAAATAATCTATGTGCTATACCAGACTATAATCTATCTCTGTAACACGTCTTATTGAAATTTGTCGAGCCGTTCTGGCGTGATTGAGTAACAAACATCCATCCATTAAAACTTTCGCATTTATAATAAATTATGTAAAATAAAGGGGTGGAAGGACCACCGACGCGTAAAAGGTTACCATTTTATCAGTACATCATTTGGAATTTTCAAATAAAAATTTCATCGGTAATTTAGAAAAAAATCACGACGCGCACGCCCTGCGCATCATGCGCGCTAAAACTGTGATACACGTGTCTCATTATTTTAATTGAAGAGTGTGTACACCAATTTTGGAGTCAATCAACTCAGAGAATATACAGAAAATTCAAACCCCCATTAGACTCTCTTAGGGGTGGAACTTCGAAAAACCCTATCTTAGTGAATACCTACCCTTCACAAAGAATACACCGTCATGTCTTTAAGACCAGCGGTTTAGGCTGTGCATTGATATATCAGTCAGTCAATCAGGTCTTTGAATTTTATATTGGAAAAACTGGGATACACGTATCTCATAATTTTAACTGAAAGGTACGTATGCAAATTTTCAAGTCGATCGACCCCGAGAATAAAAAGGTTCACGGAAAATTCAACACCCTATTTCCTAGGGATTGAATTTCGAAAATTCCTTCCTTATTCCTGGTTTACATTATAAAGGGAACCTCTGTGTAAAAATTTCAGCTTTCCAGGTCCAAGTGTTTGAGCTGGGCGTTGATGAGTCAGTCAGTCAATCAGGACTTTTATTTTTATTTATGTAGATAGATAGAAGAAAAATAAATATCTATTATGAATTTCAAAAACTTATAACTTGGGAAATAACTAAAGTAGGAACAAGTATGTTCCCATGTACTTCTATTCAAAGTCTACGTATTAGTCGCCACGATCAGTTTAATTGATAACAAATTGCGGTTTGGTGAGATAATTATCTTTACAAAATTAACTTAGGTATTAATGAACGTTCACAGCTTCGTGTTTCTAAGCGAGTTATATCTTGTGAGACTTGTGAGCGCTAAATTAACTATTTAATTACCTATTAGGTTCCTTAAAATTCACATTACATGTAGGAAACTGAACAAACTTTATTAGTCTCTATCTTACCTACCTACTTTCTATCCGTATTAACGACGATTTATTTTCTCTCAAAAAGTACAACTACATTATACAGATGTTACAAATATTGGAGGTTCAAAAGTTTGTGGGAATCCAGAGAATCCAAACTAGGACATCCTGTGCTATATCCCCTCGCCGAGATTGACAAGATGGATGTGTATACGAATGTGTGCGTGAGTGTTAGGTTAGGATATTTATATGACTATGCCATAATATTGTATATATTATATTGATGACATATGTAACGTGGTGTTAAAAAATCCTGGAATAGAGGAGGTAACTACTGTCTGACTTCCAAGATTTTTGGGTGTGCTTATGGGTATGCTTATTGTGGTCTCCCGTTCCGCCTGAGCCGAGCGTGCAAGCGAGAGTGCGGAACAAGCAATACAGAGGCACGATCGGCCTAAGCGTTCGGCTTGTGACGCATCTATGTATTAAACAAAATAATGATAATTCAGTGGTAATAATTCAATTCAATTCATAAAAGTATGGAATTTACATCAGTGTTTTCTTATGACGTTATCACGTAAAATTATCGTCCGTAAGCCGACTTTACAGACAACCATTTTTTTGGTCTCAGTATTTTTTTAAGCTTTTATTTAACTTGCGTTGTTAGTTAGTGTGTATCATCAGTCAAATCTAGCAACAGAATTTCAAAGTTCCCTCCAATCGATTGAGCTAAAATGCACACAACTTTAGTTTTAGTGATAATACATATTTACGACAGACATGACTTGTGCCTGCAGCCAGGATCGTTTCCTCACGAGAGAACTCCTCAACAGTATATAGTACAGACACGAAACTTTGTACACGCGTTCAATGTTGACAGATAAACCTAATTTTCGTCATTTCACTTTAAGAAAAACTTGTTTTGAAAAAGTTTAATTTATTGTTATTTTAAGCGTGAGTTTAGGAAATAGTTCTTTATTAGGTTAAACTAACTATATACATTAATAATTAAAAACTATTAAACTAAAATAAATAAACTAACTACAAACTATAAAAGGGCATCGAAAAACTCCTCCTCAACGCTGTCAGCTGGTAATGTTCCCAAGAGACTGGCGGCGTTGCGTTCTTTATAAATTTTTGTTGTGTTTAGATATTGATAAATTAGACCTTGTATGGCTTCCAAGATTATTAATTCCCGCCTACCATGCGGACGAAGTCGAACAACTAACTGTTAACTGTGCTTATATTTCGGCCTTCTTATTGCTTTTGTTTTTTAATATCAGACGCGATGGTAATGTTTGTGCTTCCAAACTTATTTTCTCGTCTTTTCGCTTGCCTGCCAATAAGCGCTAGACAAGTAAAATTGAAGTTACTCACCCTCTGGTTCAACGTTATAATTAGCCAGGTGCAGTGAGTTATAGCAATTAGCTGACCTTTTGCATAAATGGTTTGTTTGTATTTATTTGAGCAAAGTAAATAACATATAAAATAATTATTGTAACTTCTAATATGAAAATTGAATCAACGTCTGCTGCCGATCCCCACAGAAGAATCCCATAAGACATAAAACTGTAGAAATGAGCATAGGATACTAACCTAACTGTGGCTACATCAGTTAACTGCCTTATTTTCCTTACTGCATCATATGCAGCTAAACTAAACCTACCTGAAGTTCCCGAAGTCCGAGTTCTAATGTGCTATATACTTAGATATTAGGTAGGAAAATGTGAAGGGACTATTCACACATAAGCCTACCTACGTATAGAGATAGATCACTTACCTTTTATTACATTTGTGTATTTTGATAACATTATGAATATTTACGAGTATTATTCGAATATCATGAATAAAATCACCATGAACAAAATCTTTTGAATAAGGTCCCCTGGCTGACTTAATTAAGTATGACTGTTATTTTATTGCTATTTTTTGCGTCACTAAAAATGAAATGCAAGTAAAAAAAAAACTGTGTGTGTACTTATGTACGCACGTAAGAAGTTATAGAGAAGAGAGTTATAGGTTGAGAGCAGCGGTGGCGCAGTGGTAGCGACCCCGACTTACGAACAGTAAGTCATGGGTTCGAACCCAGGCAGGCGCGCATTACTTTACATCGTGAGGAAACCGGCATGTCCTAGAACCAAAAATTCGAAGACATGTGACATCTACCAATCCGCACTGGGCCCGCGTGGTGGATTACAGCCCAATCCCTCTCATAGAGAGGAGGCCTGTTTCCCAGCAGTGGGAACATTTATAGGCTGATGATGATGATGATGAAGAAGTTATACTTCTTTGGCGTATAAAACTAAAATGTTGACTAGCTAACTTCAGGGTGTATGTTGACTAGCTATCTTCAGGGTGTCGGTTTTTCGTGACGGTATGAGCGCGCATCCTAAAAATTTGCTCTCATAATTTTTCTTTAACGCGCCAAAAGAAGTATAACTTCAAAAATATTCTAGTCTATTCTTTAGATAATTATTTCGTCCACTGTTTCTATATAACTAAAGGATGGTCTCAAATCGGTTTGAACTATTATTAATAATTGCGGACATGGCTTCGGACATAGACACTGACAATGTTACAGTAAGTATTTAAATGGAGGTCCGCACTCCGTTCCCTTTGTCCGTACAGGTGTGGCCGATACTTAAGGCTGTCGTTTCAGTCTCATCTCAAAATAATACTTCATTTATGCATATAAATGGTTTATCTTGTTTGGTTAAGTTTGACTGCCTCATTGGTCTAGTGGATACAGGCGCGAGTGCTGAGCATGAGGTCCTGGGTTCGATTCCTAGTTCGGCAAAGAGTTTTTGGGGTTTTTCATTAGAAATTTCTCAGTAGCAGCCATGGAGTCTAGATTCGTGCCCTGTTGATAGCAATAGGTTCGCCCCCTATTACATGGCACTTAAACATAATTGGCGAAAAGTGTACTTAGGTACACCTCTGCCTAACCCTTCGGGGATTATAGGCGTGATGTTATGTTAAGTTTATCTTCGGAAGATTTACATAGGCAATTTTGTGGAACAGAGCCAAAGGACTTAGAAAACAATGTTACTCGCCAAACAAGCTTTTAAAGTAAGTAAGGGAAATTAGAAATGGCAATTTGTTTTGATAGGATAGTAAGAAGGTACTTTAAACCAGTTTCGTTTCAAGTGACTTTGAGATGAGTGTTTTCGAAAAGTCATCTAGACAATTTGGTTCACGCCCACCCAACGGCCTGTTATGTTGAGTTTTTTTAAGACAACAATAATAATCATTATCATGTTCCCGATTCTGGGTCACAAGTTCTCTGAGACAAGGAGTTGGCGGTAATCCACAAGGCATGTCTTGGAAATGTTAACAAGATTTTGCCATATTTCTAAGAAAATCTTTGTGGTTTTGCTTTACATTTTCACTGTACAACATTTGAAAGCACTCACACATGAGTTTAATTATTCAAATCGACTCGACAGTTCTGTTCAAAATTCAGGTGCGTAAGTGTGACTCGCGCGCCTGCATTTTGCATTTATTACAAGCGTGTTTATTGCGTCAACAACATACCAGGGTTTCATTCCCATAATTCTATCTTTAAAATTTATTAAATGCGTATTCACATAAATTACAAACTTAAAACTTTGCGAGACAAACATCAGAACGTGGCCGAAGTCACGAAGCAATGTATTACAAAAAAAAAAACAAAAAAATAGAAAAGAGAAAAATAATTAATCGAGAATTCCTACGCATCACTATCAACGGGAATAGTGCCCATAGTGGCAGCATTGCCACGCTGGATGGCAATGCTGATTATTTGGCCCAAAAATAGGCCAGCCCTCTGGTCACGGGAAGAGTCGCCCAACGTTAGCGATGTCCGGAAAGATTGACGTTGCTCGGATCCTATGGCCCTAGTGTTTCAACCCTAAATGGCTCAAACAAATGACCCTGTAGCATAAAACACTTTACAGAAGCCTAATGTTGCACACTGTAATATTGTTGATTTACGGAATTGATAAACGAGAGTGGAATTCTCTGAAGATATATCAATAAACCTCACACGTCTCAAGTTTGCTTCTCGCAGAATCGCAGATGAGTTTTCAGTTTTGATTGCAGTCGCTAATGCGGAAATGAATGATCTTAATTTAATTGGGCTGCCTGCTGTATATGGTAAGTATACATATACGGCGGGCAACTTGCAGGAATACATAAGATAGATATTATAAGTTTTTAAACTGCCATGGTCACTAACATTATCAAAAATAAATTAAAATACATTTTACTTGTTACTTACGCATGAAATGTTTTTTACCAGTTGCAGTATAATTTTTACATCCCCTATAAACACAGGACGATTTTTTTTTGCTATTTGACGAAGTTATTCACACAAGTTATTTTAATATCACGTGCAGCCGCGGCACTGGTTGTTACGCGACTAAATGGACTTGCGGTAATTACCTCACATTCGAGTTGCAGACAGAGCGCGGGTAACGTATCTAAAGTTTATATAATTATCATTGTTTTTGAGAATTTTATGGTGTGATATTCGACATAACAAATGGTGATTTCTAGGATCTAGAAAATGGAAAATAATGAGAAAACCAATGTTTATTTGATTAGACAACCTCGAATGCAAGAATTATTTCTGGTCAGGTGATCGAAAGAAAACAATCCCCTTTCGTCAATGGCCACACAATGTTTGAGTTTACCTTAGTCTTGATAGGGGCCGAACGGTGTTGACTTAACGACCCCTGCAAACACTTAGAAAACGGTTGTGTTTTTGTGTTTGTATAAAAAAAATGTTTTTGTTGCACAGTTTTTATTTAAAATGTAATTTGTTGTTGCGAACGAAAAATTATGAGGCAAAGCACCAAAGAATATAATATCAATATTTTATCGCTCATTCATAGAATAGTTTCACTCAACAGCAAAATTATATTTATTTTCATAAAAACAAAGTTACTGCTAAAATTTTTAACGAAACAGTTCATGCCTCAAAAGCAATCAAATCAAATCAATTAAATCTTTCGTAGGTCTTTCGGGCTACTGACTATCTGTAACGACTGTTGACAAGCATCTCCAAATGGCAGCCGGGACCAACGGTCAAACCTTAAACACCGACTAGTTCGGCTTTAGCCTTGATATTGTAGCAAAATAATAAATTATCTTATTTTGTTAAAGAGACCGTTGGAAGGAATCGAGGGAGGCCTTTGCCCAGCAGTGGGGCAATATGGGCTAGCTAAAATAATAATGTAAAAGTTCAATATGTCGTCCGGTTCGCATCAGAAACTAAAATAAGTAAATAGACATGTTTAAATGTATCGTCTAAGTTTAACGCTATCTTGGAAATTCTAATGAAGGAACTAACGTCCATACAGGTACAGTCTGTAGACAGTATATAGTTGGTAATCCTTTAGTTGGTAAATCCTTTTTAGAAAAAAACTACAACTTTTTTCAGCCATTATCAAAGTCAAGTTCAAAAAGAGGTTTTATTTGAATCGTAACCGATTATCGGGCTATTAAAAACTCAAAGTACCGAATTCGTTTCCTTGAGACGTTTTTCAAGAATATAAATCAAGGAAAGCGAAGCCTCGTCATGTACGCTTGTTAGGCAGAATTAACGATTGATGTCAGGGTCGGTTATTCCGCTATGATGACTTTTCGTTAAATGTAGGATAAGTCCGGAAAGTAAAGTCAACTTAGAGTGACTTGTAAATTAGAAAAAACAAATATTTTCCTTCTAAAAGTTCTGTCAGGGCTGTTAGCTTAAGTCGCAAGAGGGACTTCTAAGTGTGAGGTCTAAAGTTTGTTTTTTTTTACACCTCTACCTTACCCTTACCGGACCACCATATGTGTGTTAGTCTGTCTTCTTCTTCTTCTTCTTAGCGTATCGATGGCAAAAAGTCTAAATAGTATGTTTAGCCCAAAACTCAGCCACGCAAACTCCGCTCACTGATGCAGTAAATAAATCATCAAGAGCGCAGGTTATAGGGCATGCAGTGCAAAATGGAAGGTGGATCATTGTTTGTGGGGAGACGCCGCATATGCACTTGAGGTCTGAGCCGTCCATGAACCCCCATTTGCAGAGATTGTCTTTGCTCCGGCCGACTACGGTTCGAAGCCTGTTAAGAGTTTTCCAGGTCGGCCACGGCAACTCGTGCCCAGGTGGAAGGTTCTCTGATAGATCGTTGAAATTGTCAGGGGGTTTAAACTGCTCCCGCCAGAGATCGCATCTTGCTGTGGAGGCGTTGGAATTGACTGGGCTAGCTGGGCCCACGCACCCAAGAAAACTTTTACGGCTTTTGAGGCTGTGGGGAACTGAGACGTAGTTGTGCATTGGGTGGCGTGAGTCAACTTGTAGCTTCGTCCTCTCGATACGACTAGCTATAGTCCTGTGAACTTGAGGAGGCGCGATGCCAGACAGTGAATACAGCATTCGTATCGGGGTCGGTTTAAGACAACCAGTAATTATCCGGCCCGTCTCATTTAGAGCTGTATCCACTAGGTGTGCGTGCGCAGAACGGTCCCGTACTGGACAGGCATATTCACCAGCAGAGAAGCAGAGCGCCATCCCTGTGGTACGCAGAACTTTTGGAGAGGCCCCCCATTTGGTGGATGTAAGGCGGCGTAATAGGTGATTTCTGGCATGAACTTTTAATTTTACATTTTGGCAGTTGTTTTTGTAGGTGAGTGACCCGTCTAAGGTTATGCCGAGGTATTTCGGGTGGGAACTGTGTGTGATGGGCACCCCTTGCCAAGAGATGTTTAATCTATAACCTGCATGTCTATTACGGAGGTGGAACGCGCATGACTGCGTTTTTGAGGGATTCGGTTTCAGAGCGTTTTCGGCGTAATAATGGCTGAGATCACTTAGAGCTGTAGATAGAGTTGTTTCAATTTTCTCAAAGTTGGTTGCTTGACAAGTGAGTGCAAGGTCGTCAGCGTACAGGAAGCGGGTTGTGTTAGTCTGTAAGGTCTTATATATAATCTACTAGCTGATGCCCGCGGCTTCAGCCGCGTGGATTATATACTAAAACCTTCCTCGAGAACCACTCTATCCTATGGTGAAAACAACATGAAAATCGGTGCAATAGTTTTTGAGTTTATCGCGAACAGACAGACAGACGCGGCGGAGGATTTTGTTTTATAATATGTAGTGATAGTGATGATGGGCCAAACTCGCCTAAAAATAAATTAATGTTTTTGTTTTAACCAGTAAAACAAGGCTTAATGCTAATACTTTAAATGCGAAAGTTTGTGAAGAGTTACAAACATCCATCGATGGATATTAGTTACTCTTTTACGTAAAAACTAATGAACAGATTTGGATTAAATTTGCATACAGATAGTGTATAACCTGGATTAACACACAGGATTTATTTATTATCCTTTTATCCCGGCAGTACAATTCCGTGGGACAGTTACCGGACTCCTATGTACTCCGCGGGCATAAGCCTGTACTGCTGATTAATAGCAACACGTGTCGCCAATCCGAGCCAAAAAACCCGCTCATCTTAATACAATATTTAAGCTCCTTAAATACAAGAAGTTGTGTTCACAGTCTAATCGGACCCTTATATATCCCCTGCGGGTCCCACGTGTGCCACTTGCTTAAGTTTTCTTGTAGACCACAGGCAGCGCTAAATTAAGCACCTCCCTAGTGGTAGGTTTACTTAAGCTGTAAATCTATTAGTAAGTAACAGCGGATAACGGGGATAACATCTAGGCGATTATACAAAAAGTTAGTAGTAAAAAAGGTGCATTTAAAAATAATGCAACCTTCTTGAATTCAAATACAGTTTCTTTTCATTCTGGAAAGTAATAATAGCCGGTGCTTTAAAAAAAAAATCATGTGATCACATTAAAGTTTGGTTCTTATTTTTATTCTTTTGATTAAATGGCAGTGACTACGCATTTTTTTTCTTCAAAACTGGCCCGTATCAATTTAAGTATTTATGAAGGAGCTTTTTTTAGTTTTTATTTTTTGCGAATTTAATTTACTGCAGGCTCTGTTTGAATTTGTGGTATAGATTACACCAGTAATGATTTGGACTTATTGCAGATATTTCTAAATTTTTCTAAACAGTGACCAACGCTTATTTTCTGTTCACGGAGTTGGTCAGTAACGTATGTGATCTACCAATTTTTCGCTATAGTTTCCGTTGCACGTCGCTTTGCGTCAGGTGCATTGGCCATGTATTGATTAACGACCCCTGATTGCAAATCTGCGTCTTCTTTCAGAGCTTTTAGAAGCTGATATAAATTGGCATTTTTGAGCACAGTGGGGTTTAATTTCATATGCCAAAACTCTACGGAATTCGTGGTTCGATGGCGTTCATCATGAACACACCAAGTGTCTACAAAACTCTCGTCTTCCAACCATTGCGACACCATGTAGTTATTAAATGCTTCAATTGCAACACTTTCAGGACTATCCTCCATAATGTAGCACCAGCCTTGTGATATTAAGACTCGCGGAAGTAAAGTCAGTAAAGATGAAAGTCTTACATGTCTTCGGGTGATAGCATCTTTCGTCAGATTCAGATCTTTTGCTTCGAATTACAAAACAATAGACAAAAATCGACCCTTTTTCGCAGGTAAAGAGAAATGATTCATTTGAACTACTTATTTGTTAGTTTGGAAACTTTTAGACTTTTAGCATTCAATTACGATAGTAGATATAGTACGTAAATGTTAGAAAATAAAATAAAACTTTGTGTAGCTGAGTGTACAAAAAGTCACGTTTTGGTATTCGTTAGTAATTAAAAATTTTATTTAAAAAATGTGGTACTCGTTGGGAATAGAAAATAAATTCGGAAATAAACTAATACCAAATGGTATTAGCTCTTGGTATTGGATGGGAATAGATCGTCAAAAAGACGTGTGGCACTCGGAGACTGCCGCGGTAAAGCTATTGCATAGCATTTTTTATCAACTTATGTAATTATAATTATTTTTTTATTTTATTTATGCAGTATTTTTTTTCCTTTGTTTTTCTTTGATATTTATTCAAGTTACACTTTTTGAGCGTGGTGACCGATAAGAAAACCATTTTTTTTCTTTTATTAAATAAATGAGAAGTTAATATTGTTCAAAATTATTATTGACAAGCATAGGTTTTTATTTTTAATCTACTGCTGCCTATACAACCTAACCTCCTAGCTCGTGTTAAAAATAAAAACCTAGGCTTGTCAATATCTGACACTAAGCTAACTTCAGGGTGTATGTTGACTAGCTAACTTCACGATGTAGGATTTTGGTGTCGGTTTGCGCGCGCATCGGAGTGGGGGGTTTTAGGTTATTTTCGTTACGGAATTTCTGGATTCGGTCTCCACGCTCAAGGCCCGCTATAGAAGCTATGCAATAGCTTAAAAGTTTTCGTAACATGGCATGTTATGAAAACTTTTTTTTTATCTTTCAAATTGAGGCCAATTAGCAAAATTTTATCATCATAAACGGGACAACCTACTTCTTGGACAAACACAATTTTGCGATATCCAGTTGCTACGAGGTAACCATGTTTTTTTTCACAAATCACAGACCGACCCATTTTTTTATCCACCGATTTTACAGACGAATGTGGAACTTACTCTTTACTCATGAGTGCTGACTTAACTGACTGTGTTAGGGATTGATTCACCTTATTGTTAAATCTACTGAATATTGTTTTTGACTGAACAAACATAGTAGTAAAATGATAAGCTAAGAAAAGAAAACAATGAAAATATTGTCAATAGGTGGTGTTTACTTTCGCTCAACGGTTTGTTCACGGTTTTATTTACCCAGGTGAAACGTGTTACATACAAACTCGTGACACTTAGAGTGCTTAGGCGGCTGAATTTTCTTATATAATCGAGGGCTGTGTGTAGTAAAGTACCTGTTAATGTCGTACACTATGCTAAGTACCGTGCAAAGTGGTAGTAAACAGATGCCTACTTCTACACTTCTACACAAATATTATAAAGATGAAAAATTTGTAAGTTCGGAGGCAGGGTGTGATCTCATAAATAAAGACTTCTCGGTGTTACTTACTTCATGTTCGCGATACCAAAACGTTATGAGTCACCACTTCAAAGAAATCTAAATAATTCAACAGTAAATGCCGTAACTCACGGAAATAGTTTCTGAAGAAATATCTGTTTCAAATCATCCGTCACTCTAGAATTTAAATCAAACCTAAGTCTGATTTTGTCCAGAATCATGTTGTTTTCCCATGTGTTTACTGGACTTTTGTTTATTTTCAGTGATGTTTTATGTTTGTGATAGTTCCACTATTTTAAATATTAGGTAGTTTTTTCTTCATTCTATCTGAGCAGCTTTATCTACAGGGTAACAAACTAACCAACGAGATTTGGTTAGCCTCTGCCAATCAACAACTTATCGAAAACTTGTCGCTGCCATGGCACTTCTCAATGTTTTTCTAGTTGGTTACTATTAGCTTGCAGTTGTTATAAAAGTAATCGTTTAGGCCTGGACTCCATCAAAGCGGATACGAGCGGGAAATGCAAAGCGGAGAGGAGATATGCACCATTCATCGCACACAGCAGGCCGCACACAGCTTACTGTTCATCGCACGCAGCTCAGAGCACACCATTCACCACACACAGCTCACTGCTCATCGCACGCTGCCCCTAGCACACCGCACGTCGCTCACGCCTCTTCTCGTCTTCGCTGTGTGCTAAGTCGCCTAGTGCGGAGGCTGGCTGGCCTAAACAATTACAAGACATCTCCGTGCCTCTCTCTGCTCGCTTCGGTTGAGGCTCCTATCTTAAGATTCAGTCAATTAAGTTAGTTAACGACTTATAGCATTTCATACAACAGAGGACTTTTCGAAATGTCTTTAAAATAAAAAAAGGTAGTTGGTTTTCAATTTTTGTCGAAAAATTAAAATTGGTCCAATTTAGCTGTAACATTATTTTTCGAAAAGTTCTCTGTCAACTTTTTAGACCTATGATGTATCCTGCTTATGCGTTTCAATCATTTCGAAAAAAAACGACTTGAAACTTTGTATGAAATGCCGTAATTCGTTAACGCTCTTAAACGAGCCTTTATTCAGAAAGATTTTAGCAATTCTATGTCGCATACGACATAGAATTGCTAAAATCTTTCTACGTCCGTATCAGACCTAACCTACGTAAATCATGATTAACTACTGAACAATTTGCTGGTTACGGATTGTATTCCGCTGTTCATTATTTTTCTCTACAATACCTTTTACTCGGTAGCTTTCTTATACGGCACAATAATTCCTAGCTAACGCACTAGATGGCGGCAGTAGTCGTGTCTGTTTGTCTATTGTTCAGTGCCCTCTGTCGCAGATAAGCGACACTTAAAATGAATGTGTACCTAAATGTTACTACCCTTCTGGAATTCTAAGTCTCGGCCCTAGGCTAAGCAGTGAACTTTTATTTAAGCTTGCATTTAGGTATCGTGAAAACGGGCACAAGACTCGTCTTATCATCTAACTTCTGATGTTTAACATTATCATAGTAAGTTATTATACTGTAGTCTTGGGTTCGATTGCCGGGTCGGGCAAAGTGTTATTGGGTTTTTCTATCAGGAATTTTTCAGTAGCAGTCACGAAGTCTAGATTTGTGCCCAGTTGATGGCAATAGGCTTCGCTCCCCATTACATGGGACTTAAAAATGTGGGTGTATTATACGGTACCTACATCTCTGCCTAATTCTTCGGGGATTACAGGCGTGATGTGATGTCATTATTATACTTACATCAAATTATACAGTAATTCTTCACCGACCACATTTTGACTAGCGATGCCAAATTGCTAACATTATTTACCCTTAGTTTTTTGTTAGATTACTGGAATTTATATTGGAATCAATCACATATTACATAGATTAAGTAACTTAAAAAGTTTACCCTCAGTTTTTTGTTAGATTACTGGAATTTATATTGGAACCAATCACATATTACATAGATTAAGTAACTTGAAAAGTCGTGGCAGACAAGGACTTATAACTTGGAAAGCAAGCTTAGGTAAGTATAACTTGGGCTGCGGGACTGTTCGAAAGAGATACCATGGCCCTGGAACATAAAGGGCAAGGAAGGAACATGGATGGGTTTTAGTCAGTACAAGTCTGACACTCCCTTCCGCTCCACCCAGAGCGGGATCATTTGATGATTTCTTATCCAAAAAAGAAAAGTTAAGTATACCTTGAACTTTAGCAAAAATCAACGTTAATATACGAAACGTAATATGTTTTGGGACTTGTTAGTATATAACAACTTCTGTGGTACAGTCAACAAAATAGATAAGTATCCATGGTCGTTAGATATAGTTGCAGTTTTTTTAGAAACTGTTGCACATCTTCATATAAAATTGAATTAATTTAACCAATTGTTTGTTTTTCTTCATTTAATTTTAATTTAATTCGAAAACATCGATCGGTTTTTAATTAAAAATCAATTATATCTTTCGACCCTGGATACTTATCTATTTTGTTGACTGTACATGTTGATTTGTTATACTTGTTTCACTCGTTATTGTTGGGATAAAGTTTGTACCTACTTCATATAATATTTACATTAGGTACATCGTGATGGACGAATAGTTAAGCCTCTCGTGCAAAGGGTTCAAATGCCGGCAAATTCTAATGTTGGCTTTTTGAATTCGTATGTAGTCTTTTTTTTTTCGACACCTCCAGCATCCAAACATCATTAGGAAGCCTAGACTTATCAATACTATAAGTACGAAATCGCCAATCCACCTTGAACGAGATGATTATATTATGATGCATTTGCCCTCTGGTGAGGGAGTAGCAGATAGATATATTTTACCAAATTTACCTAATCACCTAATTATCGTTAATTACCAACTCATTGTTAAGTATTGTCATCTTCCCTGAATGAAGAGTAATGAAGACAGGTCATCTACTCATTAAGGGTACTCATTTCTTATTTTATACATTCGCGTAACACACACATCGCCCTTATAGCATTCTCATCTCAGCCATATGCAAATATACAATCTAACTACTAAATACATATCTAACAGGCCTTACCATTGTCTAGCAGGTCTAACCATTGTTTAATAAATCTCCCCTTTAAGTTTAAGGGGAATGCGGGAGTCGCTGATTGTTCCCGTGACCTGCCGCCATTTCATCCATCCCGTGTAAATTCTGTGCTTTACACTACGATTTATTTCGCTATCACTTTGCACGAGCGAACCGAGATACTGAAAGTCGGAGCAGACAGGAAGAAACGCGCAATCTAGCGCTATGGCTCCAGAACTGGAGTGACCGCCATAATCGCAGAACATGTATACAGTCTTACTCCTGCTAATTTTCAAGCCAACATTCTGCAGCTTCTGGTGCCATTTCTGCAATGTGCTCTGGATCTCATGTCCATCTTCACCGACAAGAACAATGACGTCGGTAAACAGCATGCACCAGGTGCCTCTTCCTGTGTGTCCGACGTCAAAGCGTCCATAGTCAACAAGAAGAGGTAAAGACTGTTGACAAGACAGGTTTAAACAGTAAATCCAATTTACGGGAGCGCAGATTTGTAAGCGGTAAGCTTATAAGTACCCGCTTATTTAGGAGCGAGATTTTACTCGACAATGGTGGGAAATCAACAGCTGATGCATTAAGGGGGTGTATCTTTATATCCAAAAGATAGGTAGATTGCATTAGGATCATTAACTCGATACATCGTCGATAATTATTTTCTGTTTTCAGATTTTCTGAGATATTCTTTAGGTTAATTCAACTCGTTTCGTAACTCGTTTTTAACAACTTCTTTCGTCGTTCAAGGAGCTCAGAGGATTATCTAAATACTTGAATTTTTCTTTTGTAGCTTTAATTAACTGCTTATTACCCTTCATTCTATTCCGAAGAAGTGAAGTTTAAGCCAATGAAACAGGCTTCTATCTTAAGCTGTAGAAAAAGTTCGAGTTTGAAGAGCGTTGTCTTTGTTATCTTGTATATGTGTTTTTAACAATGATTAATTATTTAAATCATTCCCTCTATGTCGACTCGTGAAACAAAATACATCTGTTTTAAAAAGTTCACGCTTGACCTCGAGGTTGGAAAAAAGCCCTTCCTTTTGGATTCGCCGTAGTCGGATAAAAAGTGAAACGCTAAATACATATACGAATATTATGAAGAGGTAAAATTTTCAAAATTGCACTCCGTACTATTCAATACTCAAACTTTAGGTAAATATGCGGTCAAATATCCGATCCCTATTCATTCTCTGTTGAAAAACTCGGTGTACGCGCGGGTGTTTTTTTCATGTTTTTGAACCATTAGTGAGAGCAAAACGTCACCAAAACCTTCCATCATGGTAAACAAGATTAACGAGCACAACAAAACAGCAATTTAAAAATGTGTGTTCCACAGTCTTGTTTGAAAGTCAATGACTTTTCAGTTTGTGGAAATAAACAACACATTACCATCGAATAGGTTGGTTAAAATTAAAACTGACGCAGCAATAAATGCGGTCGATCATTAACATGTGGATTATTGTACAAGAAAAGGGTTAAATTCAACATATTATAATACGACCTGTTAAAGGAACATGTGGGTGGACTGTCTGAAAGATGATACGACAAGAAACATATACGGGGTGGAAGGGTCATCGACACAAACGGGTAACCACATATTCAGTACATCATTCTAACCCACATCGAAATTTTTCCTCGGTAATTTAAAAAAAAAACAGCTTTTTCCTAAAAAAGGTTAATATTCTTCTAAGTGTGAGTCTCTTCCATCCTGTAGGTATATATTGTGACTACTGGAATGACGAGTAATATAGAAGTATGGAAAAAGAAGACATACTGCGCCAAACAAATTGGGATAAGTCCAGGACAATGATGGTGACAAACGAGCAGTTTTCTAGTCCTGCATACCTACTACACGATAGGGTCAATTAATCGGTCGTCGAGTGGTCGCAAGCGCGACTGCTGAGCAATGAGGTCCTGGGTTCAATTCCCGGGCAAAGCGTTATTGGGTTTCATCATCATCGTCATCCTCTTGCCCTAATCCCAATTCATTTGGGGTCGGCGCACCATGCCTTCTTCTTCCATACTTACACATACTATTACTCGTCATCTCATGAGATACGTCTTTTCTTGCCATATCATCCTTTACACAATCCATCCATATTGCGTTTATCCATCAGAAATATCTCAGTAGCTGCCGTGTAGTCTGGATTGATGCCTTAAAAATATCTGGCAAAATGTGCGTGTACTATTAGGTACACCTCTGCCTAAGCTTGCGGGGATTACAGGTGAACTGTTATCTAATAAAAAGAAAACCATGAAATATAAATAATTTATTCATTGAGTCCACAAAGTCTTGAGATTCCACGTCACTGTTGTCCATTAGTTAAGGTGGGTCCGCACCGACAGGGCGCGGACGGGCGCGGCGGAGGCACACGACCGAGACGCTGCCGCTGTGGTCAGTCCTCGTCTTACTGAAGTACACGACGAACACGTCGGTGCTCTGTGGAGACGGCTGAGGCAGCTACTCGTCGTCCCTCGACGCGTCATGCCGTTTATGCCGACGATCTCTGTGATAGAAAAAAGGGTTTACTTTAATAATCACTACATAGTATAAAACAAAGTCGCTTACCGCTGTCTGTCCCTATGTATGCTTAGATCTTTAAAACTACGCAACGGATTTTGATGCGGGGTTTTTTTTTTAATAGATAAGGTGATTCAAGAAGATGGTTTATATCTACATTGCACCCGTGCGAAGCCGGGGCGGGTCACTAGTATGATATAATTTTAAATTAATTGATATAATTTCTATACTAACATTAATATTATAAAGAGGCTAAGTTTGTTAGTTTGGATGTAGAGTGTTATCTTCGAAAGTACTGATTTGCTTCCATGAATTCTTTCACCAATGGGAAGTTATATTATACCTGAATGTTGCAGGTTATATTATAGGAAAGCAGAATGTTCCCGAGGAATAATTTCCGACCTTAACGAACGAAGCCGTGGTCAAAAGCTTGTTCGAGAAATCCAACAAGTCTTGTATTGCACTGATTGTTCTTTTTGCAACCATAGGTAAAACCCTAAAAACCATTCTAGCATCTCACAGATTGAATTACTTTTTGTTACACTAGTTCATTAGGTACACGCATCCAACAACTTATGTATCAAACAAGACGGGTTAATGAACTAACAAACACACCATATTTCAACCGTATAATCATATTATTTGACAGAGTTCATCTACGAGTAAGTGCATTGAAGCGCACTGAAGCTCGATTTAGGGTGAAATATACTTTTGTATCTATTATACGAAGCTTTAGTCATTTTCATTTAAGTACGAGAATGACAACCAAAATCATATTTAAAAAAGAACCGTAAAGTTTTACCGAAAGGGGTTCGTTTCCGTAACATTTAGATACATTTGAAAATGTGAGTGACTGCCTTTGTTTTGTTACTTCCCTGACTGCGTTTCCGTTTAACATGGCAGGGTCGGGACGTGACGCACGTGAGGCAACTCGTGCTGAGTAACACATGTACGACTTTTTCGTAATTACCAGTATGAATAGTAGATTTTGATAAACGTGGGAGAACTTTGTTACTTATTGCAGCCGAGGCGGAATGCAAACCCAAGCCGCAACGCAGGTGAGGGTGTATTATGGAGCCGAGAACTGCGGAAAAAAGATTTTTCTGCAGTTCTCGGCTCCATAATACTAACTTTGGGACCAAGCCTGAAATCACGAAGCTTAATACAGTAGGAAACAGTTGATTTTGTTTCACGATTCCAGGGAAGGCATTCAGTTATTTCAATGAAATCTTGTATTTATGGGAAAAGTTGTCTCACGAAGTCGTGCCTCATCTGTGTGCCGTAGCCTTAAAGCAAAACATGTGCGGTTGACCTTAGTAGCGTAGGAGGGGTGCGTGGCAAATGACGTCTGTATAACGAGACGTGTTTTGTTCATTAAATAAAGCAAAACATAAATGTATCTATACACACTATTGTAAGCTAGCTAGTGGAAGGCGACTGGTCAATCAGAGACTAATGCAAAAATGTATGTAAAAGTTAGGTGTCATATAGACCATTTTCTTCTTTCACCCGCATCTACAGGGTGTAAACAGACTTTTCACGAAGCCGTCAACCAAGCATTATGTACATCAAACTAAGTAACTTTACGAAAAAAAATAATTGCCGGGAAACGACTTTTTTTTTTGGGTTGGAAAATCACGTTTTACAGTAAGACTTAATGTAACGCACTCAAACATTGTGCTGATGGATCGATTGAATAGTAAGGGGGTTGTGGAGGTGTTTACAGTAAAAATCTTACATTAAAAACATGTATTTAAAAAAAACTTGTGATAAAGTTGGACCTTTGACCCCCAATATCTCCGTAACTAGATGGTTCCCAGGTATGGTCTACAACAAAAAAATGATCGCAATGACAGGGAGAACAAGTGCCTTTCGGCTTCGTTAAGAGTCTGTTTACACCCTTTATTTATAAAGGGTGTAAACAGACTGAAACAGACAGAAGGGGTGTAAATAGAAAGGGTGTAAATAGCCAACGATAAAAAAAATTGCTTGAAGTCTGTCAAACGTATGGTTGCTTAAGTAACTTGAATATTTTGAATACAAGTGTAATGTCTATTACAGTCTAAATTGAGTTGGCCTTCAACATGGCTACGAATAGGTCGCCTTCAGTACTCTACCCACAAGTACTAATCACTTTGGTAATCAAAAGGAATGACAATGGCAAATGATGCACCCTTTATCCTCAATCAAGCGTACATCAGCACCAAAAATCAATTTCAATTAACGAAGCAATTCTTCCCAAAATTACTAATACAAGCCACCATCAAAGGAAACCAATAAATCATTTACTATAAACAGCTTAGCAAGGCGTACAAGGAAAATATATTATTTGTAGTATGTAGTTAGTTTGGATTTTGTTTTGTCTATATTGTTTTTATCGCCTTTACTTAACCTGAAAATAAAAAAGAAATATCTGGATCTGGAGAGACTTAAAGTGTTTGGATATATTTATCACCTTTTATGGTCTTATTCAAACTTAATTTCAGTCTATATTTTACGTCAATAAAAAATAAAATAATAAACTTTATCATCAAAAATATGTTTTATTGCTATAATTTATTTTACGAATGGGTTCTACTCGTCCCTAGCTCGTGACAAAAAGGGCACGAACGAAATAAAAGCTACATCGTCTGTAACAAAATATGTTGTTTGCAACATGTTTTACACCTCAGCAAACCACTATTTACAACTCCAAACAAAGTTGTCTCGTATGGCAACTTTGTGCCCACACATTATACTTTCACTGTACCTTAGATACAGTGCTATGTTTCTGCTTAATTTAGTCCTATATTTATTAGTCTTTTTTTTAAATAGATCCTTATCCAAGGTTTATATGAATGGGCTGCGGGCTGTTCGAAAGAGATACCGCGGCCCTGGAACACAAAAGAAGGAACATGGATGGGTTTCAGTCAGTACAAGTCTGACACTCCCTTCCGCTCTGCCCAGAGCGGGAGAAGTCATTTGATGATTACCCATACGTAAAAAAAATAAAAAAAAGGTTTATATGAACAGTTCCATGTTCAGTTTTAAATCAAACGTTGGTACTCTTGTATTCAATTAACCAAATGAATTTGTGCTGACGTCTTGCTAAATATGTTTATAATTCTAAATCTTCTGAAGCGGTTTCTATATAGCTGGATAATATAAAAATCTACTAATCTAAACTTTTAAATACTTCACTGGAAAACTGTTCAAATAGCTAGGTTCATTATAGCCTGGCAGAGATGAAATTATGAAATATCAAAGGAAAATTAATGCTCAGTGACATTTTAGCAATTATACGAAAATATATTGAAAAACCTAAATATAAAATATACATCAAACGTTAACGATTAATGAAAGTTAACAGTTTACCTACTATTTCTTATAGGGCTAAAGAAATTACATGTCAAATGAGATCTGAAAATACTTTGAAATAAATGCTGTTCTGCTTCTAATTATGATGAGTACATAAAATACGGGCATAGCTATTATTTGCACAGTTGCTGTTGTTAAACGTTAGTTTGATAAAATAATATGCACATCAGTTGAGTCGACGACTAGAAGCACTTAGATTATATATGGTATTCCACTATTTTATTGTTTTATTTTCAAATCAAATAAAATTAATTTGTATGTTAATGTAAGTATCATTACAATTAAATCAAATCAAATTAAGCAATAATTTTAAATGTTGGTACTTTAATACATTAAAGAGAATAACCCTTCCTTGGCAGTCGGGTAAACTCTGTATAGTCCAAAAATAAAACGACAGTTGCCAAACTAAAGGGACTTTGAAGCTTTGGTCAAATCGAAATCAATAATATTTATGCAGTCTGTATTTAACGCTACGTAAATATAGGTATTAATTAGGGCCAATTAAAATAATTTAGGTCCACTGGGTGGACCGTTGACCTGGTGAAGGTTGTCGGGATCCACTGGATGCGAGTCGCACGGGACCGGCCAATGTGGCGACACTTGGGGGAGGCCTTTGTCCAGCAGTGGACGTCTTTCGGTTGGTGATAAAATACATAGTCTTAATAAAATTATCACCCTGACCGTTGTCATTTTAATCAAGTTAAATAAGCACCATAGTGCACTTCAAATAGATATCTAGAATCTAAGGAAAGTTCTCAATGCCAAGGCTGCATTGAGAACTTTCCTTAGATTCTGGATATCAAAAGTCTCAGTGACAGATGGAAAAAAAAGTTAGACCATAGAAACAAATTAAGAGATTTTATGAAGGAGCGTGCTTTTTGTTGGACTTTGTGTTGTGCCATTGACATTCCGTTTCCCGGAATATAAAAAAATCATGGGGAATTGGAATGTCAATAATTAAAAAGAAAATTGAAAGTCGAAAGTATTCTTTGTGGCCCTCTTAATGCTGAAAAAGAGGTCAAGTACTTTCGTACATTAAAATCGTTTTTCTAAAGTAAGTAATTAACACATTTAAGTGGTTAAAATTGGACTTTGCTTACTAAGCCATATTTTTGAAGGAACCACTTTGTAAAAGTTGGTCAATTAAAAGTATTTCGCTTAATCCTTTTCATAACCCTTGTCGTTTTAATTGGTACTTATAAATTTAACGTTAAGAGCGTTAACGACTCGTCAGTCGTTAGATAAGTCCAAGTGAGTAGGTAAGTTCTTTTCCGAAATGATTGAATCGATTTTAATGAAACTTTATATGCATATGCAGGATACATGGGTCTAAAAAGTTAACAGAGGAATTTTCGAAATGACTTAAAAAAAGATAATTAGATTTTCTGTTTCTATGCAAAAATTAAAATTGGTCTAATTTAGCTGTAACACAATTTTTCAAAAATTTCTCTGATCTCAACTTTTTTGACCTATGTATCCTGCTTATGCGTAGGTATGAAGTTTCATTAAAATCGGTTCGAATTGAAAGTTTGTATGAAATGCCGTCAGTCGTTAACGCTCTTAAATCGTGATCGCACTTAGAGAAGTTTGAAAATAATATTTTTTCTCTAAAATGGAAAAAAAATGTGATTTATTACAATGTCATTTGACCAATTCATACTTAGGTCACACGTTATTTTATTTTTTATTTATTTTTCGGATGGGAAATCATCAAATGACTTCTCCTGCTCTGGGCAGAGCGGAAGGGAGTGTCAGACTTGTATTGACTAAAACCCATCCATGTTCCTTCCTTGCCCTTTGTGTTCCAGGGCCGTTGTATCTCTTTCGAACAGTCCCACAGCCCTGGACTTAGATCACACCTAGGACTAAAGTGTGGAACTTCAAATCTAATTGTACAGCAAGCTTAATTACTTACAAAAATTCTAGCCATGTACTTCATTGTACCAGGTTCATCATGTCCACTAATTTCCTAACAATATACATTACTCATATGTCAGGCAGAATGACGTCGTCAAAACATGATAAGCACTCGTCGCATCCATTAATAACAATAATTTATTAATATGGCGTCGTCGCGACATGCGTCATAACAATTTGACGTTCGTAGGTGGATTTGTTGAGAGTGGATCAATTGATCAGCTGATCATCCATTGAACGTACTTGAATTAGAATTTGTACAGTGTAGGTGCTGAAAATGATTATTGTGTTAAGCAAACAAAAAGAGATGAAATATTATTAGGTAAACGAATGCTCAAAGTATTTAGCCAAAGTTTGAGCATTCTTCGTACTTTCATAGAATATTTACCAATTTTGGATAACAACTGTAATGCTAAATAATAATAATAATAAATAAATAAAGTCAAGTTTTATTCAGAACACAGTTTTGTGAAAAAAACATTCTTTCAAATAAACAAACACAGGGACCTACTAAGGAGTTTCTTATTCAATATTTACTTTGTAGCCGCTGTATTTTCTTAGCAAAATGTCGCTCCAGAAACTGCTTTACTTTAAACTCTTAAATATTAAACAAAGAATGCAGTTTCATAATGAAACAACGTCGAGCTAAGCAGTTTCTTGGTAGAGTAAACCTTAGCGGTAAATCAATACAATTCATCGCTTCGTAAATCTTGAAAGCTCTAAGTATGTCTTATTAACCAAAAGGATAAGAGGGATACTCAGCCAAATTCAATTTTGTTAAGAGGCATATTACAAAAAAGACGCGAAATTGCAAGTTTGCCTCGTTGAAACTGTATGGTTTTCGGTCGTTGCTTGAAGTAACAATTACTTGTTCTATAGTATATATAATAGTTCGTTTTCTCTACTACAATAATAATAAAGCGAATTTTAGATAACTTATTTATTTCGTAATAATGATTCTCTCGATGCATATTTAGGCAAAAAATCACGGAAACCTGATTTGGGACCTTTAATTTGTAGATTCTATTGAATATACTTAGACCATTCTTTCTTTTTTAATCTCACAAACATCCTATACTTTTATAATAAATAAAAGACATATAGATACATTTTCGTTAATATGCCTTTTAGGTAAATTGTAAAATTCACATAACGCCGAAATGTAAAAGGGCTCTTAAGGAGTCCTTCATATTAGATGTGATTCTTTTTCCGTGAAACAGTGATCAAATTCGTTTTCAGTTCTATAATAAGAATTCGTCCCTTTACTAAGCCTACTTTGTACTCGACAGCTTGACAACATCATTCGTCAGTGGTTCTATTTTGACCTTGAGCTGTCCTAGTTCGGAGTTTCAAAAGAATTACAGGCCAACTTTTATTGGTTTTTTATCACTGCCGTACGGCCTAGTTAAACTACCTACTTTGTTATTATCAAAGCTTTACTGGCAGGTCAGATTGATAATAAATATGTCAGAAAGATGAATCGTAGACCGAGACGACAAATAGAAAGCTTTTTCTCAAATCGATTTCAGTCGGGGAGGAAACTTGAAGAGTCCCATTCATCTTCGTGAAGTTTATTTTTTTCCGATGGAAATTCTTTTGAAAAACAAGTTTTTCTAGGTTCAACATAACAAAACCCTTACTTAGATTATACCGTGTTGATTTAAGTAAAGCATAACGTCGAAAGCACGAGGTCGAATAATGAGTTAATTCGATGGTCTAACCAAATAATCAGGGGCCTAAAATGGCCGCTTTAGTAGAATATTGTAACAGGCTAATAATATGATTTACGTTACAATTAAAATATAAAATGATCACAAAGTGACAATTCATAATATTAGCTGCGTCTGTGACCATTTTAAGAATTTTAACTTGATTCATAGTATTATCATATAATGATTCTACGAAAGCGGCCATTCTAGGCCCCCTGATCTACATAGAATATACTGTAATCAATCATCTTTTCCCCGTTCTTTCATATTGCCACCGTAAATGAGCCACTGAATATGGCCCTGAATATTAATGAGAAGTTCAAAATGGATACTCACCCGACATTTGTACTCCTTCGCACATGCTAGTTCGATGTCGTGACGATGTGTCCAGGCGTATTCGAAATACACATCCAAAGGCCTAAAAAGAGACATGAACAAATTATAGACTGAAACAGCGAAACTGACAGTAATATTATAAACCACAGAATTAATAAAAACAAAGTATCTTCTGTTTATGACATAGCAAAATTAAAGTTTGTATTTTTGGTTATTGGATTCATTCTCAATTTTTTTATAATGAACCTTAAAGAAACATAGAACATACTATATTGTGCCTACGCGATTGATCGCGTGAAATGTATCGCTACCAGTACAAGGAACTTTTTCTCATGCTTTGTTTTAGCCCATTCCTAATTAGGTACTTGATACCACTAATTCAAAGACACAACTTCTTTAAAAACTTTATTTTAGGTCTGAAAACCCGATTACTTTTCAATTAACACACTAAATAGTTGCGTCATTGAGTTGAAAACAAAGTGACGTCACAGGTTGCTATTGCCATACACAATGGAGGAATCGGGTTTTGACAATTCATAAAAAGTATGATTGGTGGTAGTAACTTCCCAACAATTATTAGACTTATTAGACTACCTAATATCAGGGTTTTATACGCTATAACATTTTATACCGGCAACAAAATCTCAGAGTAATTATGATGTCCTATGGTTTACAAAACAAAACTAAAACGATACCTACATACGAGTATAAGCAGCGCATACCAGCTATAGTTACTATGATTAGTTCAGCTATCATAAACCGGGTCTACGTTAGTCGATGGACTTTCCTGCAGAGCTAAGCTATAACAAGCAAACTATTTTATCGATTCCACTCTAGGTAGATTAGTAAATCTCTGCTAGAAAGGTAGACTAACTGGTTACCCCAAATGCGTGGTTTCACGAATAGCTCAACACACACTCATTTTACCATACACAGGTAAATTCTCACCGGACGGATTGCTAACATTGGAAAGTTTGAAATAGATGGACGAGGGTCTCTAAACCGCAACCGCCCAGAAACCTTCGATTTTCAGCTAATTAAATGAATGTAGGTTTGAACTTTCCAAAATCAAGCACCTTTACGAAGAAACGTAATATTCGTAAAAGCTTCGACCTCTACTCACATAAAATGAATAAAACAAGGATAGGATAAGGGAGAACATCCATCAAAAACTGACCCGAGGCAAGCACAGTTAACCTTGCAGGTCGATGGTCCGGTGTCAAGCTATAAGCTCCTACGCGAATAGCCCCGGGCCATGCGTGTCCTTTAACCCCGTTTTATTTAACCGACGACACAATTTAACATTCCCAAGAGACCAAGAAGTTCAGTACGACCTTTAGGATTTAGTAACCTCTTAATTGAATGATATACGGGTACGCACACAGCTGTCTTTATTAAATACGCATTTCAAGATATCTAACATATGGAAAATAAAGTTTGTGCTAGTAAAAAAAAAAAAAAAAACATTTATTCCAGACATAAAAGTCCATAGGCAAGGCAAGGGTGTTGTTGCCTGCTAAGAATTATTATTTTTATCGCAAAGTATATTTTATAAAACTTTCGTAAATGGTCTATGTTTTCTAAAAACTTTTTTATGATACAGTAATTGGAAATGTAAGAAAATAATATATCATGAGAGGTATACAGAACATGACAGTAAAAAATAATTGAATTGAAATTGCCTTACAAATGACTTGTAGGTAACCGTGAGATACAGACGTCTTTAATCTTAAATTACCTAGTAACTACAAATTGGTAAGATTTTGTCCCAAAAGATATTACCGTTCAACATTCTGAGAATCGTAATTACTTCTACAAGGATATCTTCAGAGTCTTGGAATTACGGATCCGGATTCTTAAGTACTTTGTCGATGACATTATTTACTGTAGTGGCTTGGAGATTGACTTTCAATGACAGGAGGCGCGCGTTCTTCACTTAACAATTGAATCACATATTAGAGATTAGATCACTCGACGGCAGTAATAAAAAGCTGCTTTAGATTAAATTCGAAACTAAATCCGATATAAAATACAGAGAAAAGTACAAATGAATAGTTAAAATTACGATTAATTAACTTAACCACAAATCTCATACTGTTACATACGGGATGTCTTGCGTGATTATTCATTATTCTGAGCTCCCTATATTTTGACGCTGTTGCAAGTGCCATGATCGCGGGGTAACAGGAGAATGCGGGTGGTACGGGGAACCCAGTTTTATGTATGATCAAAAGTATGTGACTTAGTGTCGAATTCTCTAGTAGTGCACGTAGCAAAAGTTAGTGAAAGAGGGTAGACAGAATTGTATATGCACCTAACAATTTATTTACCATAATTTATGTATATATTTTTTTCTTTTCATCATTTTTTGCATTCTATTATATAGTTACAAAGCGTGAAAGCAGTGTTTCATCACAAATATTCTGCTGAAGTTAATAAAGCTATTTGTACGATATTGTGAATAAATAAGAGATCGTAAAGTATAAGCGAAAGATACTGCTAATAAAAGAAAGCCAATTCACACAAAGCGAAGTCTTAGATATTACCTGTTTAAATCCTCTCCTGTACCGATTGTTCATGTAGCAGTATATGATGGGGTTGTAGCAGGAGTGTGACATCGCCAGCCAATGGCAAGCAAACCACATGTACGGCATACCAGGCCAAGTGGCCCAGCTTTCATCCTCTTCATGTAACGTCCATAAAACCTGTGTATATAATAATTTTGTTTAACTTCGTAGCACTTCCGTAGCGCGTAACTCTTTACGCTACGAAAGTCCTACGGCGTAGAGGGCAAAGAACGTCCCTTCACACGTAGAGGCAAACTATGTAACTCTGTGTAATTTAATGTATTTATCTTCTCACATGTCTCTGTACCCAAAGAGGACGAAATTCAAAGATGAATATTATGAAACTAACATTTTATTAGCGTTAAATTAAAGTGAATAATGCATCTAGGTTTTATTCGTAGAGCACATTCGTTTACTACTGTTAATAAGAATTGTCAAACTTTCGTGATTTGTATCAAGAAGAAATCGTTTTTATTTTGCAAATTAGATTTTGCTGGTATTTTTGGGACATTTTTTTAAGGCTAGTAGATTTGAGTCTAACCTAGTATAATAATATTATTAAGTATTAATTTTCGCACGAAGAAACAATAAAATCATTTTCTTATTCTTTAGCTATTTTGCAAAGAAAAGCAGAGTTTTCTTTTCCCGCCAATTTCTAGGTACTGCAGTGAGCGATGTAAGTATAAAAAATAAAATAAAGGCAAAGCCATTCCTATTTCCTTTGTATAAAACAAAGTTTTTTTTTTACAGAAGAAGAATATATTTTATTCCATAATTGTCAGTAATTTTTAGTAGAAATTTCTCTAAAGTATTTAACTTAGAAGTATCTCTTTGATGTGGTGTGAGTCGTTAACAAAATCCTTTTAGTGACCTTTTTAATTAACCTCACAGAACTGAATTTATAGTTTTCAAAATCATATAATAATAACCCACTGGGTAGTTACCTACTCATTATTGAATTCTTCTAAAGGTATTCTTAAATAATTAAAAAAAAACTTTCATCCGTGACTTTACGTAAACCACCTTTTATAACTGATCCTTTCAATAGTAATGAGTGTGTGTGTGTGTGACTGAGTATCAATAGTAAAGCGGAGACAATATGTCTGATCTATTTTCAGAGCCATTTCGACTTAACGGTCTTAGAAGTTTTCCGATCCGGAATCTCATTGACACCGTTAATTAAAAAATTATCAAGCCGAGGCAGTCGCAATTGTTCTTCCACGCAGAACTGATTTAATCTGATGGTCTCAATGTTTCCCGATGCGGAACCTTGTTCACACCGTTCGGAATTTTGGAAACCAATTTAATGAATCTGGAAATTGTGAGTACAAAGCGTATTCTGAATTAATGAAATTGAATTTCATCGACGTTTAGCTTGTAAATGTACGGAAGCCAATTAGTATTGAATGAGTACTTTATTTTAGATAATTATGAATGTATAATGTGAAATATATAAAGTAACCCAGACAATAATAAAATTGAAGGTATTGTCAATGTTTAAAATAATAATTATCGTATTCAAAACACAAGAAACTTATTTGTTCAGGATACAATGTCGCATGGATGTTATCTACTTAGCAAAGTAAATTGAATTCTACAGGGAGTAGAAGTGTGTGTAGTGTTTACTTTCAAGAATGGATGCTGAACAGATCAGTTTGTAGATCGCGACATGCATCTATGGACGTGGATGGCGTCGCTGTCTGTAAAGAAAGACGTCTAAACCAGTCAAATACAGAGCCATCATTCAATGTATTAAATGCTGGCTTTCTATTTCGTTTATTTAAATGCATTTCACATTCTAACAGCGTATGCCTGCGTCTCTACAAAAGAGGTCGTGCGAATATAGGATCGTAGTGTTCATATAATGCGACATGGTGCTTTGAATGGCATTGCCAGGGGTGCTGCCCAGTTGGTAAACAATCCTTGCTATCCTTACTATAATATTATAAACGCGTAAGTTTGTATGTATGGATGTTTGTTACTCTTTCACGCAAAAACTACTGAACGGATTTAAATGAAAATAAGAACACAGATAGTTTATAACCAGGATTAAGACATAGGATACTTTTATCCAAATAGTATGTTCCCGTGGGACAATTATCGAACTCCACGCGGGCGACGCCACGGGCTTAAGCTAGTTATCTAATACTTCTGTATTTCCCACCGGCTTAACGTACACAGCCCATTTTTATTTTTTTATTCTCTTTTTATGTAAAACATAAATTCTGTTGGGTGTTTGTTCTTTATCTTACTTGCCCTTTTATTATTCTGCGACTGCTATGCACTTCTGTAAGTGACGAGTTCGCTTTATCTAAAACTGTTTGTGATTTATGTCTATGTACGTTTTAGTAAGTCGTTGAAGTGCCATAAAAATAAAAAAATTGTGATATAGTCTGTTGAAATTGTAATGAAAGACTACATGATAGATGGCAGCGTTAGTTCCGACCATGCTCACGCGCCAAAAGGAACATAATGCACATGACGACTTCATATATCACTATTGGTTTGGGAAATGCAGTTCGGACCCTCTGCCGATGCGTTCGGGTTCGCCAAACAAAATGAACACTACTATTATGTATTCGCACGACCTTTCTTAGGTTATTACGTGACCTAATATAAGTGTAAATAAGGGCGACTACTTGCAATAAACATGTTGAGGGGCAGCCAGCACATCGTGAACACCGTCACCACGATCACCATCATCTTGATCATCTGAAATAATGCCAAACATTCAGAATTGAGAGTTAAAGCACATCCTGTAACAGACGCGTGTATTCTTTAGTTAGAGGCAGTCGGCTTCTCTGTTTTCCGGAAGCAGATTCTCTCTGACCATCATAATATAGATCTCTTTCAGGTTTGAGTGAATCGGTTTATTTTAGGAAAGCATGCTCCGCCCCAGGCCGCATGATCGCACAAAATCAGGCAAATTGCGGCCAAACGAAAGACTATTTCGTGAAAAAAATCTACACTGAGTCATTTTTCCCTGTTGTAGTCATTACGTATACAAGTTTAAAAGATTGACCAATTTCCCTGACCTTACCAGGTGGCTTACACTAAGAACTGACGCTACATAAGGGTTTCGTTGCATAAATATGTCCATCGTAGATTTTGACACCGTGAAAATGGAATGCGTCTACGTTTGATCATCGCTTACACTACAACAGGGTTCAATATAAATCGATACACATATATCGTATACTTAGGTGGTGGCTGTGAGGAGAATGATAATGATTTAGTATTCTGGTCATACCAACATACTTAAGCTGTGCTACCTGAAACTGACCTCTATACCTACGTACGTATAAATTATTATTCTCTTGTGATGTTCTATTTAACATATTTATTATACAATGCTCATCCCTCTAAGTTATTAGCGCAATAATATATAGCCTATGTCCTTCCCCAGGTTGAAATATATCTTCTTGCCAAATTTCATTATGATCCGATCAGCCGTTTAGTCGTGAAAACGTAGCAAACAGACAGAGTTACTTTCGCATTTATAATATTATAGTATGGATTAGTCTAATTGATTGCTTAAGGAATTTTCGCTGCAAGCTTTTACTCATATTTCATTGTAAACACTTTTCGTTTCCCTATAAAATAATTAGATAGAGTGAACTTATTAATATGTTTTCAACTATACATTACTAACGAGTATAGTTCTTTTATGTTTTAAAGTATTAGTTACTATAAATATTTACATAAAGTTATTAGCCTTAATGCTTTTCCTTTTAATTAGATACCTAATAACTTTCTTTATTAAAGGATTATAATAGATTACGAAATAGAAAGCAGTATAGTTTTTATGATTATTCTTGAAAATTAATTACGCCGGCCGGCTTACAGTCCATAGTTGAATTTAACTACACCCAAACCGAGACGCTGCCGAGGAAACAACGCATATTTAAAGCAATAAACTTGAATTTACAGCTACCGTACGTTAAGGTCAAAAATTCTATTCGGAACTGTTGGAGGTTTACTTTGCTAATTAGGTACAGTCTTCCCAGAAAAAGTATGCGCTTCGGCCTTCATCGTACCTACCTCCTTCGGAAATACAAACGCGTGGTGATGATATCTTATTTAATTGGATTTTTTTATGCTATTGTTTCAACAAAGACCTTAAACACACACACACACACAGACAGACACATTATTATGTAGAATGTCCAACAGCCACTGAACGACACAAACATGATATTCCTGTCATATTTCGATGCACATTACTTCGATTCTGCAGTACGGACACGTGTTCAACATTGTGTCTCAAAAATTGTAAAATAAAACGGTTCTCCTCGAGTTTCACGAATATATTCGATAGCATACATTTATTATATGAAAACTTTAGGAATATTTTGATGTCAATATTTCGTTTCTATATTTTGCAGAGATATATCGTGACACGTTCATTCTGTCAGTTTTGTCTCGAACATTTCGGGATTGCGTTGGAACTTTTATAGAAAGTATTCTGAAAAAATTCTACATATCTACTTTAACACTCGTGTTATTATTATTGTGTCTAAATAGTGCAATCCTGTGCTTTCAAGGAAAAGCTATTTATTAAATACACCACGAAAAAGAAGAAACGTGTTGTACCGACCCCAAGTAGAATGGGACAAAGGAGGAAGATGATGATGATGAAGCGTAGCTTAAGTTTATTCATATCTATGAAAGATATAAGTTTTATTATAATTAAAACTAGCTGTTGCCCGTGACTTTCGTTCGCGTGAAATTATTATTAAAAAATCCCCATTATTATAAGCAATTCCCTATTTGAATCGAATTTTGTTCACGGATCCCTAATTATTTATCTAAAATAAAAGTAGCCTAAGTTACATCAGCTATCTGCCAGTGAAAGTCCCGTCAAAATCGGTCCAGCCATTTCAGAGATTAGCTGGAACAAACAGACAGACAGACAGACAAACATTGTAAAAAAAATTGTTTTGGTATATGTACCGTGTATACATCCATATGCACTTAGAAAAAGCGGTTATTTTGATATTACAAACAGACACTCCAATTTTATTTATTTGTATAGATGTAGATTAGCCTATCAAACAACATCGTTGTCGCAAAAAAAATATCAGCTGCCTCATACATTTGAGTTAAGTAACCATTGAAGTTTTGTGTGGGCCAGCTGATAATTGATATCGTCATCTTTAAATATGAGCACGCCATTCTGATACACGGGGAATAGTTATTGGATGTGCAGTGCAACATGTATTTCCAACGAACCTTCTTAATTTTGTGGTCAACTCATTACCAGTGCGGTCTCTGCATCAGCCCATTATTAGGTAACTCCAATTATATTAGAGTAAAATTAGCTCATTAACAGTAACAGTACGTTTATATGTAATCGACATAATTACTTGTGGTAGGCAATCGCTCGACGTACGTTCCTTGATTAGGTGCGCTATTAAATTCAATACATAACATCACGCATGTAATCCCCGGAGTGTACTGTGTATTATTTTATAACCCGTGTACCTCATTGTACACCCACATTGCGGCAGTTATGTTTAAGTCTCGTGTGGGCGGGCCTATTGCAAGCAATTAGGCACAAATGCAGACTCAGTAATTGCTACTGAGAAATTCCTGATAGAAAAATCCAATAACACTTTGCCCGACCCGGAAAACGAACCCAGGACCTCATGCTCAGCAGTCGCGCTTACGAACACTAAACCAAAGAAGCAGTCCAAATACAAAATCACAAAAAATCGATATCCACGACACTTCCAGAAACAGGCCGAATGCTAAAGGAATTCAGAGTCTTAACAACATCATTGCACCTTGATAACTGTTTGTTTACGTTGGAGACAAGATTTAAGTAAGTATAGACGCACTCTGTAAGAAGGAGCGTTTAATAAGGTCAAGGCAAAGCTCCATATCTGTGCCAGGAGTTAATTGCGCTTATGATCACTTTTGCATAGGATTTCAATACTGCCTCGTTGATCTAGAAGTCGACTGTTGCTCATGAGGCCCTGGATCCCCAGATCGGGCAGTGTTGTTGGGTTTTTCCATCAGGAATTTCACAGTAGCAGTCACGGAGTCTGGATTTGTGCCCAGTTGCGGGCACTGGTGAACTGTGGGTGTACTATTAGGCACACCTCTGCATAACTCTTCGGGGATTACAGGCATGATGTTATGTTATATAGTGATAATACTGTACGGGCTATCTCTCATTGATCTAGTGGACATTTGCTAGTATAAGGTGGCAATCGTTTTTTACCCGTATTGTAGTTCTATGACTACTTTCAACAGTATGCAAGATAACGACAATAAGGTCAACCTATAGAGTGAGCCCATTCCTGGTGATATGTGACTGTATAAGTGTAGATATACAATTACACATGAGTACATATAAAACTACGATGTTATGTTACATTAGTAATACTAACCTTACGCTTAGAATGTTGTAGTCTTGAGTCCCTCGCGTCCTGCGCTTCCCCTGGGGGTCGGCCTCCCCACACGGCGTGTGCAATGCGTGCATACGTGCACACGAGCGCACCCAGGGGCAGCGCGAACTGGAGGATCAGTAGCGCGCATGTGTACTGACCACTTTGACCAACGTGCTCCCACTCCTCTAGACAAATGTCTCTGTAAACAGACCGTAAGGAGGAAAAGTAAGATCCAGGCCACACGATTCATTACTGCGATTTAAATCTGTCTGTGTCATCAATTGCCTTGTTTATTCACAAGTATGTAGGTCAGTTTCCAGTCTAATCAGACGCAGCTGAATATGCTATATAGAATATACTCCAAAGTTGTTACACAGCTCTTTTATAATATAGCTTTTACTTACGCTTTACACAGCTGGTGCCACGGAGTCGGCCTCTGCAGTTTTGAAACAACTACGATGGGTGCCGCCGTTGTGAACGCACCCAGCCATACTACAGCCACTACCATCTTAGCGGCTGCCTTGCCCAGCCTGGGTCTCAATGGCCGCATGATGGCCATGTACCTATCAATGGATATAGCTAACAACGTGTACGCACTCACGAGTACCGACACAGCTTGCGTATAGTTCACTACTTTGCACATCACAAACCCGAACGGCCAGTACCGGAGTATCAACATAGGCACAAATGAAAACGGCACACAGAACAGTGTCATCAGAATGTCGCCCACTGCTAAGTTCACTATAAAGTAGTTCGTCACTGTCTTCATTCGCGGGGAAGTCTGTACCACGAAACACACTAAGCCATTTCCGATAAGAGCTACTAGAAAAACTATTGAATACATCAGGTAGATACAGCTGTGAAACAGCGAAGATGTCAGGAAGTCTTCTGGATAAGACGAGGGATCGCATACGTCGTATCCTGGCCATGTTGTGTTTGTAGAGTTCGTTACATTGTCATTTTGATTGTCAGTTCTGCTGGTGTACGCTTCGAGGGCGTCGTATAAAGTAGTCGTTTCATAGTCGAAGTTATTGGTATCTAACATAATGCGCCGGCTTCAAATTTTATCTCCACATTGTTTGTGCCCTTAACTTCGCCGTTGCATACCTGAAAAAGAAAGCCGTATTGAATTTTCTTTTAATTTTTGTACATACAAGTAGGTGTAATAAACGTTATAACATTAGTTTTAAAAAAAATGGTCTATTTGGTGTATGAAATGAAATGCTAGGAAATCTTGCAAGAATTTCCATGCAGGTAAATTTCCTATCCATTAAATTACATCATACATAGATATGGGTCATTGTGTAGGCAAAAAAAAACATAACCAAACACATAGAATGTTTTTCGCGGCAAAAATGTTGTTTTGAACGTTAAATACCCAAGTCACAGCAGTCGTAAATCAGTGTAGTTTACGATCTCATGACCTTGCACCTTATTTTACATTCTTACCACGAAAATCAAGGAAAATATGAACGTTTTATTGGAGAAAAGAAGAGAAAATATTACTATCACGTGCGATTGCTATACACGGTGGATTTTTGAGACACGGTAGTAAAGGCTATTGCCATTTTCTTGCTGACTGTACACTTTTTCCAAAATCTGTAAATGTTTATAGCTTAAAAAAATCTTAAAAATTCACCCTAAATGTAAATATTTTAAACCAGAGTATAAAACATATATAATATTATACATTAATTTCGGTTTTAATGTCTTTCTATAAACGTAGTTCTTCTTAAATACGCAATAACTATTTAAATAATTTTATTCGGGAATTATAATGTGGAATCACTTATTTATCTACAACATCCTAATAATACAATATTATAAATGCGAGAGTTTGTGAGGATGGGTGGATTGATGAATGGACGGATGGATAGATGGATGGATGTTTGTTATTCTTTCAAGCAAAAACTACTGAACAGATTTGGATGAAATTCAGCACACGTCCATAACCTGGATTAACACATAGGCACTTTATCCTTAATATGATCCCGTGGGACAATTATCGAACTAGACGCGGGCGAAACCGCGGGCATAAGGTAGTAAAATATAAGAATCTAGAACAAGAAGATAAAAGTAAATGAAACATAATAACCACAACGAATAGGAGGGCTGCAACAGTGCTACCTACTTGAACACCCTCAACCGCTATTATAGGTACAATTGTACAGCATCTGACCATTAGTGGCTTAACACAATCCCAGTGAGATTGTGTTAAGCCGGTAATGGTCATAGTCTGTTTTATGAGCCAAACCACACCCTTAAATATACAAACGAATACATCAATTCGAACCCACACCCACATAGATTATTTTGTTAATGGTATGAGCGATAAAACCATAAGGAGAAGCACTTCGCAATCCGATATTGGGTTTTTTCATCAGAAATTTCTCAGTAGCAGCCGAGAGTCTGGATTTGTGCCCGGTTGATGGCAATAGGCTCGCCCTCTATGACACCCTTTACTTGGGTTAATATCCTACAATTTGCAAAAATTACATATTTCTTTATTTTTGCTAAGTATAACGGGGTACGTTGTTAACTTACACATAAGATTTAAAGTAAAAAGCCAATCTGGAAGACTTGATTTGGTAAACATCATTTTTTATTGCAAAAGAATTACTTGTTCCCCAGGCACTTTGAATCGGTGTATATTGAAAAAAAAAACAGGAACTACATACTAGCTAAATCCGAATAACAGTATATTAAGTTGGAACTATGCTCGAATCGGAAATTATTTTGGTACCTCGTTTTTATGAACAATTCATCATCCGCTGGCCATGCAATAAAAGTGAGAATGACGTCAATCGCCTCGTTTTGGTTCGGACGTCATGACTCAAACCCGTGTTGAACTATTCGATTTTACTTCATGCCCATAAAACTTTTCTGTCAGGATCAGACCGATTTCACTTCGAGAAGTGCGGTGACTGACTTAGACCAACAACGATGCCTTACCCTGAGTAGCTATTGAGTGCAAATTCTTTCACGAGCAAACCTTGTGTCGTTAAACCACTTTGGGGTGGAAATTCCAATTTAAATATAACGAAAGACAAAATTGCGATGTCTGTAAGTAAAGCAATGATCTACGAGAGTCTGAAACAATGCTACTCTACTTAGCGTGTTGATGACAGTTTAAATTGGCACAGCCCAAAATTTGGCGACGACTTTGGCAATTTCAGTAGCGTTCAGCCGTCCTATGATGGGCAAGCAACGGAACAGGCAGGACACGATATCAAGTGTCCAATTGTTAGTGGGGCATCACCACATTTACACTCCAGGGAAAAGTCATCTATGAATCTCCATCTGACAAGTTCATTTTCCTTGCTTCGACCGACGTGTGTCTGGAGTCTATTCAAAGATTTCCAGGTCAACCATGGCAACTCGTGTCGAGATTTTCAGCAAGTGCACAGTGCTATTATTTTTGCTATTTAATAGCGAAAATATGTATAAAATAATATCGTTCTTAGAACGTATATAAATTGTTTGTTTCCATTAGTTTTGGCAGCATACCTCCTTTAATCTTGTTCGTGTATTAAATATGCAGTTCAATAAGCACTTGTCGTATAGTACATGTTTTTATCGTTTGCTTATGTTATCTTTATGTTTTTGAATGTGTTGTGTAATGTATGAATGTTTTACAAAACCATCATCATAGCATTAATTCCCGAAAGGTTAGGCAGAGGCGCATCTAATAATACACCCAAATTTCGACTGTTATGTGTAATATTTTACAAAAGTTACCTTGGATAATTTTATTAGATAGCTGATCTTGTGATTGATTTTTACAATTAAAAACGTTACAAATAATTGATTATGAAGGTGCTGGATAGATGGATTCAATACAAGACATCCATATGTACATTATTTTTAGCTGAATAAAACCACTTAATTCAATAAGCATTTATTTTTTATTCTATAGGGCCATCTATATTCCATACTATATACTAATATTATAAATGCGAAAGTAACTCTCTCTCTCTGTATAATTTACTTTTTTTATACTTTCACGACTGAACGTCAAATGGGCGTATGGATAGACGATGATCTGGGTTAGGACAATATTTGTCCCATGGGATGTATTTCGACATTTACGTAAGCGAAACCTTGTCAGAAATAATTAATTTACCACACGTGGAGAATATATTACTAATTCACTAATTTATGTGGCTTAGCTCGTTAGCAAAAATCACATTGATATTTAACGTTACTCATTTCCCAAACTGCCTAATTAATTGCCTTAGCATTTACCTATGTATTGAAAACCCAATTAGTGAAGACTAAAATTGATGAATATACCTACAGCACCTGAGACAGTATTGATAGGTATCCACTGGGTCATTAGGTAGTGTGATTAGTTAGATAGGTATACGATACCTGACGAGGCTATTATCTTAACGCCAAGAGGATTAGAATTAATTATAATATCTGCTCTGATTAGTTTCCCAAAGGGGGTGGGTTGACTAACCCACCCACAGACCGGACATGGCCGGATAATGACTAAGGTAGCAAGGTAGTTGCAGAACAATGTGTAGATTCGGTCAGTCACCCTTGACACCAGAATATCCGGTTGAATAACCCTTGAGGATTGCAGGTAAAAAAAGTTTGTGAGAAAATAGTGGGTATACATATAAAGGGTGTAAACAGACTCTTAACGAAGCCGAAAGGCACTTGTTCTCCTCATCATTGCGATCATTTTTTTGTTCTCGACCATACCTGGGAAACTTCTAGTTACGGAGATATTGGGGGTCAAAGTTCCAACTGTTTCACAAGTTTTTTTTGAAATACATGTTTTTAATGTTTTTTTTTTTACTTAAGACACCTTCACGACCGCTGTACTATTCAGTCCATCCATCAGCTCAATGTTTTGAATGCGTTACATTGCGTTTTACCGTAAAACGTGATATTTCACCCCAAAAAAAAGTCGTTTCCCAGCAATATTTTTCGCGTAAAGTTACTTAGTTTGATGTACATAATGCTTGGTTAACGGCTTCTTGAAGAGTCGGTTTACACCCTGTATATATTTGGTCAGTAGTTATGGTTCAAAGGTGCAATTTCTATGCTACAAAACCGGTGCAAAGAAGTAATGTGCGCCTCGATTTGATAGAAGACATTGCGTGGTCTGCCCTTCAATGCATTTCCCTTCATATTATGTTATAATTATTATTTTTTAAACACAAATATTTAAAACCACTTGATAAACTATCAAATTGCTCCTACTAGAGAGCTTTAAATAAAGTAACCAGTTTTTAGCTAATGGACTTCCGTTTACAAAGCCACGAGTTGAATGGCAAGATGCCAGGAACCGCTCTCCAATCCATCAAGTCATGATTCCTAGGTCTTAAGAGATATCAATCTCATAACTTTGGAGCGAATTGAAGAAACTTTAATGTTTTATTCCTACTCTAAAAATAGACATAAAAAATAATTAATAAAGTTTTAAAACTTAATAAGGAGGATTTGCGTCAGTTTTAAATTGTAAAAAAGTCAGTATCATCAATTGAAGTAGTATCAAGTTTATATAGATTCAAAACGCTGGGTGAATTTTTCAAGTGAGCGTGGATGGCTAAATCCGAAACTATGCGGAAAACCAAAAAAATCTCAAAGCAGTCTCGGACCCGATTTTCGAAATATCAATATTCCTAGCCAGGAATGGAACACTTAGATTTTGAAAAACAAACTTCGGAAAGGGAGGAAGGATAAAAATTGGGCGGAAGTGGGTAGGAAGAGAGTGATAGGACCTTACGAAGTGGGCAAACATATGCTCGGCGCCGCAGGGAAGGGAATACTCCGGTAGGTAGGTGTTTTTTTTAAAGCTAAATGGGCTTGCGTTTGCCCGTAACTCAACTGGTGTGAAGCTAACACGCGGCGCACGCTTGCCTATAAGTAACCCATTCATTCGAACGTTGTAGAGATCCAGATAATAATGATCAGAAAACCGAGAACCCGTAGGGAATTCCACAGACTGGTGGACCGCACATAGGACAAAGCATACAGCTTCAAGCATTTGACGGAATATCCAATATAGTCGTAATCATACCACGAGTCATACTATCACATCCCACCGCCTTTCATTTTATGGAGAAAATTATCTTTCTCATCTCTCCTGGCTGGCTACGTAGCACGAATGCGCCCGGAGAGATGGGCAACGATCGTCACCCACTGGACACCTGTCGGAAGAAATCGCCGTCGAGGAAGACCGCGGCGCAGATGGTGTGACGATCTGATCTCGTTTACGAGGCGAACATGGCCAGATATCGCACAGGACAGAGAGGTTTGTAAGGAGAAAGGGGAGGCCTTTGCCCAGCAGTGGGACACTGAAGCAGGCTAAAAAAAAAAAAATTCTCCCGTCTCAATTGGAAAATGAAAATGATCAATGGGAACCACGACTTCCTACTGATCCTTTTCATTTTCCAATCGAGCCGGGACCAGCGATAACAGACAGAGTTTGTTGCTTGGTTAGACGATCCATTATGGAAATAGTGAAGAAATGACGCTTGAGATCGACTAAGATGTATGTGATGTACATTAGCTAGTTTTGAGTCACTTTTCCAGTTTTCTTGATAATTTTACTTTCCTCAACCCTCATATATTACACCCAAAATAATATGAAACACATAAATTATGGACGTTTATTATTCTATGTTTCATTTGATCTTCATGGTTGTTAGCATCCACATTTTTTATAAGAGCAAAGAGCTTCTACATATAATATGTATATTTTGCTAAGTGTAAAGAGATTTTCATCTTTCATCTCTAAAACTTGTGTGTATTTTATTTAAATGATTATGGTTCTTTCATGTCATTGAAAAACTTAATCTTTTAGATCTACTTTCAAGAAACTTTACTAATGATGTTTTGCAGTAGCTGTGATCAAACAGGCATCGAAGCAGATGGGACTGTTTAACAAGTTCCCTCAGAACGTTCGTTTAGGTACCTACCTACATTGAATCTATGTAGATGCGAGCTTGCTTGGACGGGATAATAATCCCGTTTGTTTGTTAATTTGTTTGAAAAAATAATCTCACCTAAACTACTCTTACTGTTTAGAAAATTCTTTCCAAAAGGTGATGGTGAAGGTATGGTTTGGGTGAGGTTATTTTTCAATTAAATTCTCTAGTCTTTGCAATTTTATACTTTCACATAAGCACAATTGGTTGAATTCAAATAAATGATTTTGACTAAAATGAAAATATTCACTAAATATGAATAAAGTACCTAGAGCAAAGAAAAGGGGTCTGACAACTTGGAAGGCTCTTCCGCCATCTGTCAATCTTAATTCTTTCAGGATAACGAAATAATGAGAAAAGGGAAAAAATTACCAAGTTAACACGAGCGGAAAAAAGTGTCATTGCTGAGTGGGTTAGGGAACTTCAATCTAGATGTCGCCATCCAGTCTAGGTTACTTTTCTCATTGGAATTAAACTCAATTGCTATTTGTGACAAGATAAAATATGATTTTGGATAGACTAGTTCGGTTCGGGGGTATGCAGTTTTGCACCTGCTATAGACAGTTTTAGAAACATCAAATACCTACTATTACTAATTGATATTTCTTAAAAACTCAGACAGAGTTAATTAATAACGTTGGCTATTCAAAAAAGAAAGCCGGTGGTGATGACTGGGAATAGAAGATAAATTCACAGATATCATGATTAGTGGGTAAAAACTAATACTTTACTACTCTACTACTAATAATTTATTTTTCGAGAAAATCGGATCACGGTATCAGTGGATACGACTCGCCATGACCCGTGGCTAATTCAGTCTGATAACGTGATCGGTTGAGACAAACCCCATTTTATGAGAATGTTTTTTTTTTTTTTTACAAATTGGGCCTGCTCTTGACCTCGATCCCGCCTGATGGAAAGCGATGAGGTCTATGATACAACGACCGTGCCCCGAAGATGCCTGTTTACTCTTGCTTGGAAGACAGACGGGTTAAATGTGGGAGGGAGCACAGTATTTAAGGAATTTTCAGTTTTTTTAATAGGTATGTATAACACCTCGGTATTTCTATGTCCATTGTATAAGATCAGTAATACTAACTAAGTAGACAAACCTTCCCAAATTATTAGACATCAAACACAAAATTGCTTTCTCATAAGAAAAACAAGATTTGACTTTGTTTCAGTATATATTTGAAAGAAATTTAAAACATCGCTTCCCGTTAGATCATAATATTATTTATTTGCAAATAAACATCGCTTCATCGTGAAGTATTTTCAACTGATGCACTAGAAGAAGTAATAAAAAGCTTTAGACTGGAACCTAAATAGACAAATTGGTAACTGATCTAGTATTATTGGTCTGCAAATGAGATTTAGCTGAAAAAATCAAGATGATGGCCGGACATGTCTGTCTAAAAGCTGCTGAAGAATATTTGTAAAATAATCTTGTAATTTACGTTTGAACGTCGGTGTGATTACAAATAGAAGTGTTTACGGTCAAATGATCTTCGTTTAATGTATGCGGATGTCTTGTTTACGAATCGCGCTGATCTCAAGAACGACTAGGCGTATTTTGATGTAGTCTATTTTTCTTGCTTCCTAATAAAGATTTATATTCGGAAATAAACCCGAGCGTTAAAACAGCCGACCCTCCTGTATAAACTTACCTGGAACAGATAGGTATTTACTACGGCTAATGTTGTTTCTACTGTGATTTCGGAATTTCTGAAAAAAAGGAATAGTTATATCAGACGTTTATTGCTCAACGCTACAGAGTCGAGCGTTTTTGGATAGTTTTGGTCTTATAAATAGCCACCCATTATATGAAATGTGGGTCAAAAGAACAGCTCAGAAGAAGAGTTCGTGGCTAAATAAAAACAGCCGCTCGGGTCAATCGCTAGGTTAAGCCAGGCTTGCATAGGTTGGTCCGTGGATAGGAGACCACCCATTACATATCGAGTTTCCTCCGTGCCTCGGAAAGCACGTTAAGCCGTTGGTCACGGCTGTCATTTGTAGATCTTTCACAGTCGTTAGGTAGTCAGTGGCCCGAAAGTCTGACAACCAGTCTTACCAAGGGGTATCGTATTACCCAGTTCTAACTGGGTTTTGGAGGTCAAATAGGGACTCGCTCCATGTAAAATACTGGTATTCAGCTGCATCCGGTTAGACTCGAAGCCAACCCCAACATAGTTGGGAAAAGGCTAGGCAGATGATTTGTTATCTGAAATGTAGGTAACTAGCTAGCGAATCTGTAACTATTTCACTGACGCTATCTGTGAGTAACGCAAAGCTATAAATATGACACGATTTTTAAGCTCTTCTGAGGGTTATATGTATATCACACTTTATTCGGTAGTAATTAAAAAATTAATTGAAAAAATGCTCTGCATGAAATAACCAAGCCAGATATACAGGGTGTAAACAGACTCTTCACGAAGCCGTCAACCAAGCATTATGTACATCAAACTAAGTAACTTTACTCAAAAAATAGTACTGGGAAACGACTTTTTTTTGGGCTTAAAAATCACGTTTTACAGTAGGACTCAATGTAACGCACTCAAAACATTGTGCTGATAAATGGATGCAATAGTAAGGGGGTCCTGGAGGTGTTTAAAGTAAAAATCTTGCATGTATTTAAAAAACTTGTGAAGAAGTTGGAACTTTGACCCCAAATATCTCCGTAACTAGAAGGTCCTCAGGTATTGTCTAGAACAAAACAATGACGGGGAAAACAAGTGTCTTTCGGCTTCGTTAAGATTCTGTTTACACCCTTTATTTTTATCACCAACACAAACATTCACAAATGTCAGATAGTTACGCCGAATTCAGTAATATCTGTACACCCCTACATTTAAACTACAAAATAAAATATTTCTAATGTTTGATAGAAGTGGGGAAACTTTTTTATTGGAGCAGAGACGGAATTTAGTGCAGTAACAAATGTCCCCGTCAAAACCTAAACGTATAGTGCGATTAGAGCCAGTTTTCTAGGAAATGTATTGAAAATTTGTTTATTTATTCTGTTATCCGTTGTAAACTAGTAAATTAATTTCAAAGTTGTTCAAGATTTGCAGTTTATTTTAAATTTACACCTCTAAGTACTTTCTCCTTTACTTTTACTTAGTAGGCGTTATCCTATCAACCGTTAATTATTTTTTTCTCGAAAGTTATCAAAGAGTTGTTTGTCACCAAGATTGTTTATTGAAGCCAAGCAATTTGGAGACTTTGGGTTGTTTGTTGGCCTGTAGAACCATAAAAATGAGAAAAAAAAATTTATTATGATCCTGATCAAGGATGACCCAATTTTGAATTATTTTCTGGTCTACAATGTAGGGGATCAGAATAAATAAATGATCATTAAAAGTTACTTTCGATACCTTGTTAATAACAAATGATATGAATTCCTTTCAAAGTTTGTCTTGATTTTCCTTATTCCACCCTTTTTACGTATTTTAAAGACTGGCATGCTATAAGTTTGATGTCATATAGTCTATTTTCTCTGAGAAAAAAAAAAGTGACGGTAGACAGGGGAGAATGGAAAAATAAAAGTGTAGCGCCGACCCCAAGTAACAAGGGCAGGCTGACGATAACGCAAAAGAGAATTAGACATTCACAATGCCAAGCACAAGTAGCGCCTGGAGCTCCAGATTTATCATAATAAATATCGCAGTTATAGTTAAACGTGTCTAGAGTAAGTTTATGTTTTGAATTATGTTACTTTAATGATGTAAATCTATAATTTGTTGATTTTTAAATATTTGAAAATAAAAAATAGTAGTGCACCAATATCGGGAACAGAAAAATTATGAATAATATGACTTTCGCCCTAGGTTTTTGATATCAAAGCTGCTAAACGACACCAGACCTTAGCATTTTTTCAGATGGGTTTCCGGAAAGGCACTTTTCATATAGGTTTCCGGAAAGTCAGGGCCGCCGCCGGCGCCGCGCCGTTGTGGCCAAGAGTCTAAAAGCTTACTCACACGATTCTACCAGTGTATCCGGGCGCGCAGTATAAACGTAAAGTAAATACGTCGATTTTAAAATAAAAAATACTCGCTTCACATATAATTTTACTTCATTAAAATCTTTGTATAAGAATGATTGTGCTTGTTGTAAGCAATTTAACTAACATGATAAAAGATAATTGTATTATAGTTTCAAAAATTGTCTTATTTACGTTCCGTTTACACCGCGCGCTCGTGCCAGGGCCTCAGATTCCCCACCGCCTGAACGTGTGTAAAGGGGCTTACAAGGTCGTGGTCTACCCGCATTAACAGAAGGAGGGTAGGCATTTATTTATCTTTTTATTACTTTTTTTTGTACCTTTCCTCCCTGTTTACACACAGACGTAGACGTTAAACGTGCCTTATCTTATCTCCGTCCACTCCACTTTGGTAGCTATTACGACTATTAAGACTTAAGTAAAAGAAGTAAACATTACCTACAACCTTGAAGGTAATGTTTACTTTTCGCCCTGATGTTTAGGACACACCCCGTATGTTAAGGGTAGTTTTTCATTTGTTTACTTTTTAATTAAGCACAAGAGCGATTAAATTTAATATGGTATTTGTTTACTGAATTACACTTTTTGAAAGACATAAAAGATATAGATAAACGCACCTCCGGCTGTTTGAGTTTATTTTTGTAATCTCATTAAATCTCGTCTTTTGATGTTTTTTTTTCGAGATAATCCTTCAACCGCCTTTTTGTCAGAGATATAAAGTTTTGTATGCCTTATATAAATATTTATGATCATTATCCCTGTCAAGGTCCTAGTTTACCCTTTTATGAAACTTATCTGTATGGTATTACACTGAAGCATTAAGATAGAGCTGACACATTTGTTTTTATACTTTTACCAAATTAACCGTTGTGTGCAAGCTATGTATGTAATTATAACCGCAGAAACAAAATACTTTTTTCCCTCTACTATTTTCAAATGTATAGGATGACTGAACTATAATTTTTATTTGAAACAGAAGAGTCCGATAAAAACAGTGGCAGGAGTTGCAATTCCGGTCACATTGTTGGAAATTCAGGTGGCAGTGCTCAAAAACTCTCTTTGTGGTGTTCCAACCCACCTGCAACCGGACTGTGAAACACGAAACAAAAATCTTTGACATTTTAATAAAAGCAAATATAAAGGCCGCATTCATGCGGGAATGCGCAAATAAAAGTTGATACTCTGGAGTGAATATTATAGAGAGGACCGGTCGAACTGATATTTTATATTGCATTCTTACGGATTCGTTCTGGATTTATTTGTCACTAGCTTCGTTCGCGTTTATTGAAATAATACCTATTTGAATCTGATTTTGTTAACAATTTTATGGGTTTTATTTGTTTGGCACGAAATTGGTCCAGCGGTTCGGAAATTAGCCCAAACATACAGACAGAAAGACAAAAATAAATTTGTTATAATTACCGAACCGCTGGACCAATTTCGTGCCAAACAAATAAAACCCATAAAATTGTTAACAAAATCAGATTCAAATTATAGTGTATACTTTCATCAGGGTTCAGTAAACAGCAGTTATTTTGAAATGAAAACTGACACTTCACTAGTACACGAATTAAGGTAACAGAAACCAAACAACCTTATTAAAAAACTAGCCAAGTGCGATTCGGACTCGCGCACGAAAGGTTCCGTACCATAAACCTTTAAATATTAAATAATTTATATTTTTAGCGAAGTCTTAGTAATAGGGTCCCGTTTTTACCCTTTGGGTACAGAATCCTAAAAAAACGATTATATTATTTAGGTAATTAATTTCAACAATCGCGGATCTCATCCAGTTAATTAGAAGTTGAATGTTACCAATAACTAGCCCGAGGCGTGAATATGGAAATGAAAATGAATGTTGACCCCTAAATAATGATATAGGTTATATTAATTCATAATGGACTAAAACTAAAACTGGGAAGGTAATAATTTAATGTTAGTAACAGAAAAAAACGTGTTAAATCTTAACCAACTAATAGTGAATACACTTTATAGACGGTCTATTTTCCTAATAATTTTAATCTTGCCTTTGGGAAAGTTGTACAAAGAATAACTCAAACTATAACAGAAGATAAATCTACGTTAACTGTTGCCTAATTTTAATAAAAACTCTCCATCGCCGCTGTAATAACTGGAAATAATAAGCTTACAGTTGATCCACTTAACTCACTCGCAGATTATAGACGAGTAAATACTATATAGGTAAGTATCGTTAAACGAAGCATGGAATTAATTTCTGAATATAAAGCGCGTATCCGTAGGCAGAGCGAGAACAAATTAATGACAAGCGAGTACTTAGGTACCTTTTACAGTAATGTCTGAGTTTACTGAAACTGAATTTGACATGTTTTCAAAGCTAAAATCTACTTAGTAGCTATGATATATTTGGTTGTTTTCAACACAATAGTGAAATCATGTCATACAAAAAAACATCCGTTGTACCATTTGTACAGACTAATGCTTGCTTAAAATATCGGGATTTTAATAAACAGTAAGTCACAAAACTATTTATGTACCATCTAAGTATGATTTGAATATTAAATTTTCTTTGAATTTACAGAAATGTTTAACTTGGAAATCTCATTTCACTCCTTCAGCTCAGCATTAATTAATATTAAGTAAACTTATTTACACAGTAACACACTGAGTTAAGAAATTAGCAAATTAGATTTAACATATTTAAATAATCAAGGCTTTATTTCACAAGTTTGATCTGGCTAATCAATGTAGTCTCTTGGAAAATTCTCAACCAAAAAACTTTACAATTAACCCAAAGTTTGTCTTTGTGCTCGTCATTTTCTTTTTGGGTTACTCAAACGGTAACACAAAGTTTTTATTTAAAACAGACTTAAACATGCTTTGTTGAATTTTACAGGTAAACATGAATAAAGGGTGTAAACAGACTCTTAACGAAGCCGAAATGCACTTGTTCTCACCATTGCGATCATTTTTTTGTTCTAAACCATACCTGGGAAACTTCTAGTTACGGAGATATTGGGGGTCAAAGTTCCAACTTTTTCACATGTTTTTTTTTTTAAATACATGTTTTTAATGTAAGATTTTTACTTTAAACACCTCCAAGACCCTCTTACTATTCAATCCATCCTTCAACACAATGTTTTGAGCGCGTTACATTGAGTCCTACTGTAAAACGTGAATTTTCAACCCAAAAAAAAAAGTCGTTTCCCAGCAGTAATTTTTGCGTAAAGTTACTTAGTTTGATGTACATAATGCTTGGTTGACGGCTTCGTGAAGAGTCTGTTTACACCCTGTATGTCTGCTACTACTGCTGAGCTTTCGCGCCTACTGGCTGAGGGTGAGTGGGAGTCGGGTTTTTGGTTTCACGCACTGCCGTCGTCGAATATAGGCACATTGTCACAAGCTCATCGTGCTGTGCTGTGCGCTGCGGTTGCAGGGAACTTTTTAAATATAGAAACCTTTGTGGTTACTTTATTTGGGGTTGAATCTCTGGGGCCGTGGAGTCTACGCCTAGTCGACGCTTCCCGTAACCCAAGGGCTGGCTTTTACCTTGGCCAGAGGCTAAGTGTTGCCATACAACGTGGCAACGCCGCCAGTCTCTTGGGCACTTTACCATGCAGCTGACAGCGTTGGGAAGGAGTTTTTCGTTGCCCTTTTATAGTTTGTTCTTAGTTTATTTAATAGTTTTTAATTATTAATGTATACAGATAAACTGCATGACACATTTACGGAAGACCGTAAAATATGCTAAGTATTACTAACTATAATAGAATTTATCTGGTTCATTCATGAAAATTAAATATCTAGATTTTTACAACCGATTCATAATAAATTTTGAGAGATAAAAGTTAAAACTCCAATAAACATACACTATAACTCCAAAAAAATGATTTTTATTAAAAGTAAGGATTTAAATATAATCCACCGGCCATGATTCAATACAAAATTTGGTTTGTTTCACTGCACACCGAACGGGGGATTCACTCCACATCAAATAGTATTAAAAGTTTCACTTCCATAAGCAGATTCCAAATATAAACCTTTAATCGTTTTTTACAACAGTATTTTTTAAGACAAGCTTCTGCAATAAACTTTTCAGTACATACTACTATTACCTACATTAGATAGCTTACTTTAACTCCATAGTATGTGCACAACCATACTATGTACGTTCACACCCCTTCTGTACACACCCTTATCCACATTAAATTAAAAGTAAACAAAGATTAATTTAGCTGACAAGTAATTTGAATAACATTAAGTATTTAACTCTTTTAGTTTGCAAAAGACGGGTCGACGTCTGTAAATTCAACAAGAATAAAAGTTATTTTCAAAGTTCGAGTGAATCGGTTTCTTCTACGCCGCAAACGCAAGCCTAAATAGCATTAATAAATCTGGATCGAGTATCTGTTATACATAAAAGTATAAAAACATAAATAAAAAGACAAGGAAACAAAATCGTTTAACAAATTGACTAGTCACATAAATTGGCTGTACATTTATTATTGTTTATTATTATTATTGATTATTACATTTAAAGTCTTTAATTGGAACTTGATTATCTGTTAATTAAAATAAATATTAAATCTTCAATTGAACCAGACTGGTCGAGAATGTCTTCGGCGTTAAGTCCGCCTCTGTACATACTCTGTACTTGAAGTATTCAATAGACACTCTTTGGTAGTTGTATAAAAATATAATACGGCTAATGGAAGTCGTATGTCAATTTGGTAAACAATTAATTTCCCTAACTGACATAAAGTCATGAGTAGTGAAGTAACTCGATATTCTTATCCTAACAACAACAATGGCCGCACGAACACTTCCTACTTAGCGCATTTGTTACGCTTTACAACACAAAGAGTATATAAAAGCTAAGTATCTTGTTCCAAACTAATTACTGGTAGTTAGCTAGCTCCGAAGTACCTTAGTACGGAAACTTATACGGACATGTTCCCTTCGTTCGTTATTTTTTCATTACAGTTCCTTAGGCTCAATTTACATTGCCACGCTGCGGAATGGAAACAAATTTCCGTAATGAAATCCAAACATGGTGAACTATATGGAAATTGTGTTACGTGCAGACCAAATACGATTCAAAAACAAGTCTTCCGGAGAGTTTTTGTGTATGCCCAGGAATCGATACCATTCCATTTCGCAGCATTGTGAATTGAATCTTAGGACGCGGTCGCGATCAATATAATTTCTGAAATGAGTCGCTTCCAGTCAGTCAAAGCTGTTATTTTATTAAGAAGAGCTTGATTTCTTTTTTATTTCGCAGACCGCGATTTTGTCAAAAGATTATTATCGAGTACCTACCTTCGAGGTATCATCATTAATTTTGATTGAAGATGTTACATTCTTTAGTGTCACGCTTTTTTATGAGAACCAAGTACTTAATCAAAAAGGAAAACATAAATCTTCCCTTTAACATATTATATCGTTGTGATGTATGTGCACAAAACATGTATTAATTCAATTTGATGAAAAGTGAGTGACAAAACCATCATCAGATTCGACTTTTGGCGGATTGGTTTAAAACAAAATAATTGGATTGTTTTTACAGTAATGCCTATTTCATTTTAGTTTATTTCAGAGCGAAGCCGGGGCACGTAACCGTTGCCGCGGTTGTTTCGATATCCATAGACTTAAGTGATATGACATTTCGGGACTGACCCCACCGCCTCAAAGTTCAGCCGGAGCCGTGTCGCGTGCGCCGGTTGACGCGACGGCTGTTTACTACTCCCAACTATCAGCTATAACATTATCTCAAATATTCTACCTACATGATAAATCAGGTTTCAGGATCAGACTGAAATCCCTCAATATTTAACTTCGCTTTTATTTTCACATTGATACCTTGATTTTTTCGCTGCCCTGTCATTTTACTTTTCATCTGGGACAGTGATATACGATGACGCCTAGCCTTTTTATTTTTACGGATGGGATATCATCAATCCATTTATTATCATATCCATTTTCCTTCCTTGCCCTTTATGTTCCAGGGCCGCGGTATCTCTTTCGAACAGCTCGCAGCCCCGAAACAGCCCGCCTAGCCTTGATAGATCAAAATGTTCAGAAGAATCGATCGGAAGTTATTGCTGAAAAAACTTTATGTAGGTACCGTAAGTTATTAATGTAGGGAATAATTTGAACTGACAACGTAAAATTATTTTTTGAAGTCAGTTTAAAAACCAAAACTTGTATTTCTGATCACACGCGTTTCCTAAGAAAATAGTCAATCACTACGCGCCTCTCACAACATTCTTTGACCCGAAAGTTTTAATAAATAAAATAAAAATGAACTTTATTGTTAACTCCTCCATCTGTTTCATATCTATCTTGGGCTGTTCTGGCCCATTTTGTCCCTGCCAGTACGACGATACTTATATTTATTTTCGTAGAATTTAGTAATCTATTTACCATATTAAATTCTAGTAATTCTAGTAGTATTAGAATGCACGTACAATAATAAAAAAACGAGTGTGCTCTAGACCACACGACTGAAATAAAACTTAAACAAATGCCGAACAATCGTCTGTGAAATTCAAAAACTTAACTCTCTCTCTTTCTATTTTCACTAAATTATATCTCCCTCTCAACTTCTGTTTGCCTCGTAACGTAACGCATTCACCAGCGTCAAGTTATTAGCTTTATATATACCTCTTTTCTATTTTGATCATCCTGATCACCTAAATAAACAAAAACGTATTTCCACATCAGTACAAAAAAAGAAATGAGTTACACACTAAAAAACCTCAATGGTCAAATAAATTACTATTGACCTCTGTAAGGAGGGTCGGCAACACAACAGATACTTTTTGGAAGTCATTTTAGCCACAGAAAATGACGTTAGAGCACAATTTCGTAACTATTAAAAAGAAACAGTATTAAGTTATACTTACGCAAAGACGTTTTCAGTGCTTGAAAATGTTAGTACTTATAGGTTATAAACGTTTAGAAGGATATAAACATATTTTTCAGGAAATATTTTCAGGGCTTTTACGGGTAATGCGTGGCCGATGTTCAGCGATGTGGCCATTACTACACTGATAAAGATTTATAACGTAATAAAAGTTAGGTACGTACATTAGCTATCCTAACAGACCATTTCATTATTACATACAAGGATAAGGTACCTGGTAGCAGATTCAAATCTAAATAATTTATCCGTGTCAGACTTTCTCGAGTCTTTTTGTTTTTTGATTATGACCCTTACTTATATGAAGGAGCTGTTTGTGGTTGGGACAGATGGCAAAATTGTCATCATCATAACATAACGCCTGTAAACCCCGAAGTGGCAAAGGTGCACATAATGGTATATACACATTTCGCCAGCTGCGTTTTTTTTAATTCTTATGTAATAGGGGCGAGCCCCTTACCATTAACCGGGAACAAATCCAGACTCCGTGACTGTTACTGAGAAATTCCTGATGGAAAAACCCAATAACACTTTGCCCGACTGGGGAATCGAACCCAGGACCTCGTGCTCAACAGTAGCCCTTGCGGCCACTAGACCAACGAGGGTCAAAATTATGTTTTTGAATAATAAACACCCAAAGTTATTGAAGAATTGTCGTGTTCCCTTCACGGATTTTTCAGTCCACTCCTTCAATAAAAAAAGGAAAAAAGGCCTTTACTAAATAAAAGCTCGCCGAAAGTGCGCTTAACCCGATAAACGGCGTGGTTAATTTAATATTGAAATGGGCTGCAAAGTCAACCCGCGGTCTAGTGGCTTTCGACATTAATTAAGGCAACAATATTCTTTGATTTTATGAAGTGTTTAATCGGGGAAGGGTTGGCTTTTTTTTGGTTATGAAAGAAATTTTGTGGTTGTTGACCAGTTAAAAAAAAGGAGGAACTGCCAAATAACCTTGAACTTTTTTTCGTGTGGTTAGTGCCTAAGCTGGTGTCAGAGGTTTTATGCCGCCAATGATGGGCTCTGACTTTGCTTTACAGGCCGACGAGAAATATCTCTCAGGTATATTTGGTTTCCTCACGGCGTTTTCCTTCACCGAAGTTAATTTTAATTAATGAATCCGAAAAATCAGAGGTAGGCGTGTCTTGGGTTCGAACACGACAACTTTATACGCCGTGACTTGTTAGTCGTTTGACAACGGCAGCCCACTTCATGTATCCAATGACTACTATACATTCATAACAAAAAAAAATGGTACTTAAGAGATAAAAAAAAAATATATATATATAATATATATATTATATACATTAGTAATTAAAAACTATTAAACTAAAATAAATAAACTAACAACAAACTATAAAAGGGCATCGAAAAACTCCTCCTCAATTCATGATTATGATGTATAACGTAGTTGCAACATTCTGTTGCGAGCAAAGATCTCCTCGACTCGTGCGATGGTTAGGTATGTTCTATATGCTCTATACTTAAACATTATTAACAGGATGTTTCATAATTCTAATGTATTATTTATTTTTCTTTGTAATGTATCCGACATAAAATACCTTTACCATTTTATGTCGGATACATTGAGATGACCACCTTTGTCAGACGACTAAAAAATCACGGTGTATAATTAGGTACAATCAACAAAACAGATAGGTATGCAGGGTCGAAAGATATAATTGATTTTTTTCTTAAAAACCGATCGATGTTTTCGAATGAAATTAAAATTTAAGAAAAATAATCAATTGGTTAAATTAATTCAAATTTCATTTGAAGATGTGCAACAGTTTCTAAAAAAACTAAGACTATATCTTTCGACCCATACAGGGTCGAAAGATATAGTCTTAGTTTTTTTACCTATCTGTTTTGTTGACTGTACATTTCCAAAACGTTATATTCCAAAACGGACAATCTTCATTTCCTCACAAAATTTCAGGAGTTGAAATTTCATAGAAGTTATAAACTACGAAAAGTGTCGGAGAAACTTATGTATTAATTGTATTATACTTCGTTTGCACATCGCGTGAAAATAGCTGCAATGTTATGAACGTAGAAAATTGCTGGCGCTAATTGGATTAATTAAAACTTATTGCCCCAGACTGCCTCAATGGTCGAGTGGTCGCAAGCGCGACTGCTGGGCATGAGGTCCTGGGTTCGATACCCGGGCCGGATAAACTGTTATTAGGTTTTTCTATCAATAATTTCTCTCTAGTAGCAGTCATGGAATCTGGATTCGTGCCCGGTAGATGGCTATAGGTTCGCCCCCTATTAAACATAACTGGCGAAATGTCGGTGTACTTAATATTAGGTACACCTCTGCCTAACCCTACTGGGATTACAGGCGATGTTGTGTTTGTATTATGTTATTTCCCCAACATGATGAACTAATAAGAAACAACAATCCTACTCATCATCATCATCATCAGCCTTTTTAATGTTCCCACTGCTGGGACACAGGCCTCCTCTCTATGAGAGGGAATGGGCTATAATCTACCACGCGGGCCCAGTGCGGATTGGTAGATGTCACATGTCTTAAAATTTTTGGTTCTAGGACATGCCGGTTTCCTCACGATGTTTTCCTTCACCGTTTTTGAAAGCAGTGGTGATGAAATAAATTACACAAAGTAATGCGCCTGCCTGGGTTCGAACCCACGACTTACTGTTCGTAAGTCGGGGTCGCTACCACTGGGCCACCGCTGCTCACACAATCCCACTATTGGTAACATTTAAATGCTAAATAAAGTTTGTGTGTTTGTTACTTAATCACTCATATATGGCTGTGTCGATTTAGAATTAGATTAAATGTGACATATCGTCGGGGATAGTGCAAATCCGCGTATCTAGCATTGGATAATTCCGCGTATCTAGCTTTGGATAATTCCGCGTAGCGTGGCGGTTAAATTAATCATTGTAACGGATGATCTATGGTAAAAATATAAAGAAAACATCAATTATTACTATCTACGTTAAAATGAGGCCATTTGCCCTTAAAATAACGATATTAAACAGTTTTAACCTGCCCCTGTAAAATTAGATCAAATGCAGATACGCGGCCTTTACCTATGGTAGATTCGCGGCTTTGCATTATCCCCGACGATATGTATTATGGTAAACTAGGACCAGTTTTAATATTATAGGACACTTTTATTCAAATACTTGTTTATACTTTCCATAAAATGCGAATGAAACGGCGGGGAACCGTTTTTGGTTTGTTTTTTTTTTTTTGTAAGCCTATTCTGTCCCTCCGCTGGATAAAGACCTCCTCCATTCCTTTCCAATTCTCTCGGTCTTTTGCCTTCTCTGGCTAATCAGCCAGCTACGAGTCTAAATCGTCACGCCAGTGTTTCTTGGGCCTGCCTCGGTGACGACGGTCGTCTTCAGGTACCCACCCATCTGTCCTGGCCCATGCTGGAATGTAACCCGTCCAGAAACACACATTGTTTGTATAAAATAATCCTAAGCTAACATAATATATAGTCATATAAAACGACCTATACGTAAAAGGCCCAATTGTGTCTTTTGACAAACAAAATAGTAGAAGTTATTTGCTATTATCCGTGTACAAAGGGTTCGTGAAAGGGTTTTTTACATTACTGGATCAAATGAAATCATTGTGTGTTGTAGAAGATATAAGAACAAATAAAAACTAAGTTAGGTAGGTATTATAAAAACCGTAAAGGCCTTAAGGGGCGAAAGGTTAGCTTCAGAAACGTACCCAAAGGGTAAAACGGGAGCCTATTTCTAAGACTCCGCTGTCCGTCCGTCTGTATGTCTGTCCGGACTGTTGAAATTTTCACAGATGTATTTCTGTTGCCGCTATAACAACAAATACTAGAAACAGTATAAAATAAATATTTAAAGGGAGCCCTACAACAAATGTGATTTTTTGCCGTTTTTATCTAATGTTGTATAGATAATGGTTGGGAACCCTTCGTGCGCGAGTCCGACTCGCACTTGGCCAGTTTTTTATTTCCGCTGTCAACATTTTATCTTTTTTATAATCGAATTATTATTTTCAATTAATTGCCAAGCCTGCCTCGTGGGTCTAGTGGTTACAAGCGACTGCTGAGTATTAGGTCCTGGGTTCGATTCCCAGGTCGAGCAAAGTGTAATTGGGTTTTTTTATAAGGAATTTCTCAGTAGCAGTCACGGCCTCTGGATTTGTGCTCGGTTGATGGTAATAGGCTCGCCCCCTATTACATGAAACATAAACATAACTGGCCATATGTAGGTGCATTAATGGGTACACCTCTGTATAACCCTTTGCGTATTAGAGGCGTGATGTTATGTTGGTGTTGAGATTTTCTGTATTTTATTAACAAACAATAAAATGGGCTTGATTACATTAACAAATCACGACAACTTTATAACACAATTAAACTTGTACCAAAACTTCGATCTTGTTAGTTGAGAAGTTTTCTTTCATATTTAAATTGTTTTGTTTTCTATTGTGCTCTACTAACTAATGTAAACAAATTCATTGTCTGGGTATTCACAGGATTAAACCTTCAATGTGATGACGGGCCTCATAAATAGAATTACTGAAGGATAATAAAAAAAGAGATAATGACTTATATCTTTTCATACAGAAGCAATGATATTTGAATGCTACATTGGCATCACTACTAGTTCTGCGGTGAAAATGAGTAAACAGGGTGTACACGGATCTTTCACGAAGCCGTCAACCAAGCATTATGTATGTTCGGTCGAACAAGCTATTTGGTATACACGCAGAAATATTCACAATCCTAATACATTGACAATTGTTATACAATGTATTGTTTGCAATTTTATTTTATAAAGTTTTGTCATTAAGCCGGTCTCTTAATGTCAAAAGTAAAACCATTACGCAATAATTAATGCTGGGAACTTTTTTTGGGGCTGAAAAATCACTTTTTACGGTAGGACTCAATGTAATGCACTCAAAACACTGTGCTGATGGATGGATTGAATAGTCCGGGTGTCGAAGAGGTATCTAAAGTAAAATTCTTAAGAGCCCTGCGGAGGCCGCGCGCAATTACAATTCGAAGCGAAGGAAATATCCGTAAATATATTGTTATCTCTGCTTCACATTTTCCGGTGCTTTGCGAGGCCGCGCGGGAGCATGTGTGAATAGTGTTTACCTAGCTACTATTCTATAATTATCGTTCATTCATATCACCGCTGAACATTTGTGATTAATTCGAATGGGTGCCGTAATACCAAAAATGATGAATGAAAACTCAATGCTTTTCCAATTTTTTTTTTTATATTGTGTAACTTAACAATGTAAGTGATGTTTCGAAATAAACAAAATTAAAAATATTACCGTTTTTAATATAGAACAGATGAGATGAAAACATCTTATTTATACTGTAAAAATGTGAGAAATTCAATTTGTTTACAATTCGTTTTAGGTAAATATTTTGCAAAAAAATAAAATTGAAACCTAGGTAAACACTGTCTTGTTCCGAATAACAGCATAATAAGGTTGAAATATGCTTAAACTGAAAATGATTTTGGTGTTACGTTTGTATGAACAATTCATTCGAAAGCTTAAATTTAAAAAAAATATTAAAAAAAAAATGTGCAAATTTGGAACTTTGACTCCCAATATCTCCGTAACTGGAAGGTTTCTAGGTATGGTGTAGAATAAAAAAAAAAGACGTGTGGCACTCGGAGACTGCCGCGGTAAAGCTATTGCATAGCATTTTTTATTAACTTATGTAATTATAATTATTTATTCACTTTCGTAGCGTCAGATATTGAAAAGCCTAGGTTATTATTTTTTAATCTACCTCCTAACCTCTAAGCTAACGCGTTATGTTATTTTCGTTACGGAATTTCTGGATTCGGTCTCCACGCTCAAGGCCCGCGAGAGAACGAGTGCCTTTCGGCTTCGTTAGCGGTCTTGTTACATCCTTTATGTAAACAGACAAAGCCAATCCCATACATTTTGCCGATTCGTTGAAAGTTAGCTACACAATGGAGAGGCCAGTTTCTTGACGATATTATCCTTCACCGTCAGTCAGTGATAAACTTACAGCATAAATAGGTATTTAATTCACATAAAATACGAGGTAAAGTGCAGGTAACGAAAATATGTTTACCTAACACATTTGACTGAAAGTAAACAAACATAAAATCAGACTTACGTTCCTTTACTACTCCTGAAAATACATAAATGCCAGTTCCCACAGTCCAGTTTACGACGTAGCTACGTGAGGTGTCTGCACGGTAATGAACAGTCCAGAAGGATACCACACACCGCTGATGTCGACAGTGTGCACCACATCCGACACATTACTCGACGCGCAACGAAAATATATCGGACGTGAAAAGAACGGAGGAATTTTTAATTTAACGTTGCAAACCCAAAAATCAGCTTAGGACCGCATTTTTATTATTTACTAGCTTTTGCCCGCGGCTTCACTCGCGTTCATTTAGAATTTGATAATCAATTCGGGTTGGTTGTGCTCTGCTTGTAACTCAATACTGATTCGAAAGACACGTGGCGTTTAGTATAGTAGCGTATTAGCATTATAACGTTATTGTTGTTTTCCTCGGGAACAGTGTTTTTTTTCATGATGAAAGGTATCCTATGTCTGTTTCTGTAAATCTGACAACGTATATAACGTGAAAAGGTAACAAATAAACAAACAAACTTACTTTCGTATTTATAATATTATATAAAAATAAATTATTATAAAAATAATAAATAAATTACATATGTAAAAATAAAATAATAATAAGTAAGGAATATTAAGTAAGGATTAAAACTTTATGCACAAGTATAAATAAATACTGTGTAAAGGCGAACTTAAAGTCTTGTAAATTGCGTATTTTACACGTAGACGTTATCTACAAAAGTTGAATGCAAGAAGAACTTGTTTTCAACAATGGCCATTGAAAAACAACACTTAATTTAAGCAAAATTCTAGTTACGCATACATTTCACTATAAAAGTGATACATGCATGTTTTGAACCGCAATAAATTCCTAGAAGTGGATAAGCGCATATACAATTAGAGGCGTTAATAGAATAGGAATCAAACAACGAAGATATATATGGGCCAGCTGAACAAAGACGAGCAAACATATTTGTCCGGGAGAAATCGTTTGCCAGTAGACTGTAAGTAATCGAAAATATATAGCTATGATAGAGAGATCCATTCTGAACTCGTTAAATATTTATCACAAAAATAGCTTTCCAGAAGCGCCAACGAATTGTGGTAATGTTTACCTTGACACTGTGAAATAGAACGAAATGAATATTGCATGGATTCGCTTGCGCTGCAATGTACCAAACTTCTTCTTTTAAGAAAGTTATTGAATGTTTGCGGGTATGATTTTTTTTGGTGAAAAATCATGCCGTTTCCTAACTACTAATGAAGATATTCATTATGCGTCTACCTATCAATATTAAGGTGAAACTAACTAACTAAGGTGGGCTACCTTAGTTAGTTAGTTTCACCTTAATATTGATAGGCATCATTAACATTTTCTTACGTTTTTGGCAATTTGCAGGTCAGTGTTGGTTTTATGTATTTAATTGATTATTTCCAACACGTATCAATTATTGATAAACTAACTATATACATTAATAATTAAAAACTATTAAATACTTAAACTAACAAAAAACTGTAAAAGGGCATCGAAGAACTCCTCCTCAACGCTGTCAGCTGGTAATGTGCCCAAGAGACTGGCGGCGTTGCCACGTTATATGGCAACACTTAGCCTCTGGCCAAGGTAAAAGCCAACCCTTGGGTCACGGGAGGCGTCAACTAGGCGTTTCGAAATTTCCTTAAATAGGCTGATTAAAATATAATTCACGTCCGTAATAAATATGATTTAACAGAGTTATAATCATCGAAATCATCAATATAACCCTATGTTCATTTAATCCGTTTGAATAACTTTTTCATGAAACAGTCATTGAATGTGATTAAATGAACTTAGAGGGTTGTATTGACGATTTTGATTCCGTAACAAAAGATTCTGTAACAATTATTTGATTGAAAAGAGTGTCCATGGAGTTTCTCGCCCATTCTTCTCCATAGAGATCTACGCTTTGGAATGCGCAACTACAGTACTTTCACAAGTTATAATGCCTTGTGTCTGTGACTGTAGCTTAGCCTTCTTTGTTTTTCTGACATTCAAAAGTGCCTGTAATGGTCTATTGAAATAAATGCTTTTGAGTTTGAGTAACTAAATACGTGTTACGGTCGTAAATGACATTTTGTGTTCCATACAGCCTGACACTGACCTGCAAATTGCAAAAAACTTAAGATAATTGGCGCTTCCCAAAGAGACTTGAGTTTGTAAAGAAACTATTTCAGCTGAGGAGAAACTCTTTCTCCTTGGGAGCATAATGAAAATTCGAAGTAGCCGCTAGTTTCCCTTCCTTTTCGTTCAGCTAAACTATAATTTCGCAATCTTTTGCATTAATGCCGTAGTTTCGCACTTTGCTTTCAAAAGTGGTATTGACATAAACTACCAAAAATCTTACGTCACCATACGTCAATCATTTTGAAAATCTATAGAAATGTAAAACGATAAACCTACTTGACTGTACCAAATTTTTCCTCTTAGTACCAAGCCCAATTAAATGGGAGTAACTCTCGTTCCTTTATGAATCATGCTGGAAAAGCAGTACCTTTTTAACTGACTTTCTTCAAAAAAAGAGGAGGTTCTTAAATCGCTTACAGTCGAACATCGAACATAGCTGACTAAGATTTATTTCGTAGTTATACTATGTACTTTCTTGCATCGAAAATAGCCCATATGAAAGATATTTAGGTAGCCATTGCGATGTAAGAAATAAAAAGGACAATTTGTTTTGTTTCCGCACAATACATTTTTCGGCTCAAGTTTATTAGACGGAACGGAAAGATATACAACCGGGAATATACCTACGTAACGGAATTTATTGGCTGCAATATAGTTTTTTTAATTTCTCAAGATAGGCGAATACGGCAATTTTTGTTGTAGACTTTCGTTTTATGTTTTTTTGGTTCTAACTGCTACGTAGCCATCCGTCTTAGAGACAATAAGCCAAGCAATAATACATCTGTCCAAATTTCTCTATCTGCTTTGATGTTTTATCAAGTAAACTTCTATTATATTAAGTATTCCATCAAAAAGTACTCTTTAGTGTGTGGAAAATCTAGTTTTGATGATATCACTAATTAAAGTTTTACTCCAGGATATGAAAAGATAAGTTATTTTTGTCACAAAAATGTATGGTCACCAGAACCCCTTATCCGATTGAGCTGAAATGTTTGCAATATTTCAGCTCAATCGGATAAGGGGAACCGGTTTGAAATTCAGTGGCAAGATTTGACCAATACATAACTTACTAACTAACTGACAAAGCAAGTTAAATAAACGCTTAAAATAAGTGTTCATCTGAAAATAGATCTCTCTTTTATCGCCCTGATATTCGAGCAAAACTTTGAACAAAGCAGAAACAATTTAGAATTTTCTACTTCGTTGCTAAGTATCCTAAGTAAACGTTGATGGCTGCTATTATACAGAGTACAAAGACACAAATAAAATTTACCATTTATACGAATACTCGGTGGTCAGGTCCATTAGTGCACTTTTATTATTTCAGTTAATTCATAATAGGTACATGTCTTTAGTTTAATATACCTTTTTAAAATTTACAGACAAAAGCTTTTTATGAAGTAATTATTTTAATTAAACATTGTTTTGCTAAAACCATTAAATTCGAAGGCATAACTTTAATATACAAGCACAGTCGCGTTTACTTCACTCGGCTAAAAGGAGAATAAAAATTATTACACGAACAAGTACGCAACAGTTACAACTGATGGATAGACAACCGCATTATTAATGCAACCTTTTCTTTATCCATTCACGCCTAAACTGTCATACCCATTTTGTGAGGAGTTTGGAAACCCGGCAGTGGAATATTTATAGGGGACTTCGCAGAAATTGAATATTTACGCTAGCGGAACCGAGCGAAAGTGTAGTAGCTATTAATATTTATAAAGTCAAGGAGAATTCTGTATTGTGCTAGGCATTCAATGTCTTGCATTCCAACTTCAAATCATAAGCAATTTAAACAATGCTTCACTTTTGAAACTACTAGCTTATGCCCGCGGAATCGCCCGCGTGGCGTTCGATAATTGTCCCACGGGATCGTACTACCAGGAAAAAAGCACTTATGTGTTAGACCAGGTTATAAACTATCTGTGTGCCAAATTTCATCCAAATCCGGTCAGTCGTTTTTGCTTGAAAGAGTAACAAACATACATTCATTCATCAATATTAGTAGGATTGTCGAGTCGAGTATTAAAACAAGTTTATTCGTTTATTTTTTGATATCGCAAATTGTGATCGTAGATGTTTCTTATCAAGGAGATTGATATAAGTTCGAACTAAAAAAAATGTCGCTACGAAGCAGTTTATATTACAATAAAGAAGAATCTCATCAATTCTATATAAATATTTTATAATGAGGTAAAAATGCGCTTAATTTTACCTTAACGGACAGTCAATGTGATCATTTTTAGGGTTCCGTACCCAAAGGTAAAACGGGACCCTATTACTAAGACCCTATCTGTCCGTCGGTCACCAGGCTGTATCTCATGAACCGTGATAGCTACATAGTTGAAATTTTCACAGATGATGTGTTTCTGTTGCCGCTATAACAAAAAATAATATAAATATAAATTATTTAATAATTAAAGGGGGCTCCTATACAAGAAACGTGTTTTTTTTCGGTTTATGGTACGGAACCCTTCAATAACAAAAAATAATATAAATATAAATTATTTAATAATTAAAGGGGGCTCCTATACAAGAAACGTGTTTTTTTTCGGTTTATGGTACGGAACCCTTCGTCCGCAAGACCAACTCGCACTTGACCAGTTTTTTACTGTAGCCCCGCTACTACCGTTCTTTACAAAAGGAATGTCCAATATAAAAGTGACTCTCACAAAGAAGGGTGACCAAAGACAAGATTACAGTGACATGATAACCTAAGTTACTATTCAACCTAACTTTTACTGATAGAATACAATGGAATAGAATAGTCAATCTGATTGGCTATAGGCCGGCGAACTGGCACACTGAATGAACCATTTTATAACATTTACTAGGCGTATATCAGAAAAGCGTGGTTATATTTAGGGGTACAAAAAGCCAGCTGTCCCATACAAAACTTAACTTCTACTAGACCTTTATGTGACAGCTGATTATTTTTTCGCGACTACAATGTTGGTCGTATGGAGAAAGTTGATCAGTTTCATAGTCTTTACACTTTACTTTGTACTTTACTTTATACAGGGTAAGGGTTAGGCAAAGGTGTACTTAAACGTACACCTTCATTTCGCACGTTATGTCGAAGTCCTATGTAATAGGGGGCGAGCCTATTGCCATCAACCGGAACTGAGAAATTCCTGATGAAATAACACTTTGCCCGACTTGGGAATCGAACGCAGGACCTCATGCTCAACAGTCGCGCTTGCGACCATTAGACCAACGAGACAATGGTCTTTAATGACCACACCTTTCTGTTTAAGTAATCCCTAGGTACACACATAATTAACTAAAACACACAAATATACTAATATTTGTGTGTTTTAGTTAATTATGTGTGTTTAGTCCTGTCAAATTAGTCAGCACCTGACGTAATTTGATGTAATTTTAGTAGTCAACTTTTTAATCACGTCTAAACTTGTGTCAGGCGCTGGTTAATTTGACAGAACTAAACAAAAATTTATCTTCTGTCCTTTTCTTAATGAAATAGAGAGAAAAAGATGCACTGAACTTAAATTTGGTTTAGTTTGTAAACAAGGGAATCGGCACCATAGAATAGCGTCACATGTGAAATGAGATGACATAATAAAAGACCCTTTTAAATCTAATAAAACAATCAAGGTTATATTTTCACGCGAGGCAATCGCCCGTCTTGGTGCCGTGAGGGTACAACTACTTGATATTTGCTGAAAATTCGGGTTCATTGGAGTTTGAACTCTCAATACTTCACCTAAACTTCAACTATGCAAATAGATTCGATTCCCAAACTCGGAACTTGATCTTGATATGTTTTTTGTTGTATTTACGTTGCAATAAAAATCATTTTACTTTAGCAAACAAATAAAAAGGGGAAAATAGATTTGTTAACGGACTACACCGAGAAAATATCAGCTGTCATTAGAAATATCGATACTAAAAGAAGAAAAACATGCTTTGAAACGCGTTTAAAAGTAAAAACCTACTCTCTTTGAAGTCTGTTTCGTTCTCTAACTGAAACAAAAAAAAACGAATCTAATAAAATAATCTTTCTTGCTTATCATGTTCGACTTCTATAGATCGAGTCTGTACAACAACGTATTTCTTACTTTTTAAACTGCTACGTAAAAATAAAATGCTTCAAGTTTTTTTTTTTTTTATAAATTTTTAGTAAAATAACATTTAGTTTAAAAAAAAAGAAGTATAAACGTTCGACAGGGTGAAGACAGACTCTTCACGAAGCCGTCAACCAAGCATTATGGCATTATGTACATCCAACTAAGTAACTTTACGCAAAAATTAGTGCTGGGAAACGACTTTTTTTTGGGCTGAAAAATCACGTTTTGCAGTAGGACTCAATGTAACCCACTCAAAGCATTGTGCTGGTGCATGGATTGAATAGTAAGGGAGCCCTGGAGGTGTTTAAAGTAAAAATCTTACATTAAAAACATGTATTTAAAAAAAAAAACTTGTGAAAATGTTGGAACTTTGACCCCCAATATCTCCGTAACTAAAAGCTTCCCAGGTATGGTCTAGAACAAAAAAATGATCGCAATGACGGGGAGAACAAGTGCCTGTCGGCTTCCTTAAAAGTCTGTTTACACCCTTTATAATTGATGTACAGTACAGTAAATATAGAACTCCGCAGGCAGAAACTAATTTATTTTATTGTTTACACACAAAATGTCTTCAAAAATAATGTTGGAGAAATTGATGGATTAGATGACGGAGTTGTTTCAGAGGAAATTGAAAATCGTCTTTCGGCAATAAATTTACTAGATGGCTATTTGTGAAACACTGAGTTTATCGAAACTTAACCACTTATACAATGTTCTATTGGACCTGGCAAGGAGCGAAACTTAGAAACGAGGTTCTGTAAAGCAATGCAATATCGAGTTTCTAAAGGGAAAGGTCAAGCGAATAAATTATAAAGCAGGGGAGACCGCCTTAGAGCGGTCATAGGCGGAAAAGTTTCTGATTTTGGTACAACGACCATTTTAAAATGGCACATCGACCTTTTTGATCAAAACCACCTGCCCTCATCATGTGAAAGTCCTTGCGCTACTCAGTTCGGTCAATTTATTGACGTACCACACCACATTACAAACAACATGCGGAGTTGACAGCCATTTTTTGAACTTATAAAAGTTACTACTCGTAATTAAAAAATAGCGAATCATTGAAATATCTTACTACTGTTTTATATGCGAAAGTTGCGAAGTTGTACAGGTGTTTGTTCCTCTTTCACGGAAATATTATTATTATTAAATCATTTAATTTCAGACAACATGGCCCGTATAGTGTTAGTACAAACAATTGCTTAAAACTATGTTAGTAAACATGAATTAAAAATTATATATTATATATCTTTGATAAGTTTATCAAGCCCCATGCATGACATGTAGCTTGACATACCTACCAATTGCCGGCTTATCCAGGCTTTCCGCAAGTTTTCTGCGTATAATTGAAGTAACTTTCTTTCGCATTATCGCAAAATAATCATCTGTGTGTGGATCAGCGAACATACCTGATGCACTGCAGTAAGGTGGAAGCCTCAACCACACCCGAAGGTATTGTTATATTGATGCGTAAGGTATTGTCCGATTTTTGGGTATGATGAGCCCAAAGGCTGCTGGTGTGAAATGTTTGGCAATATGCTTTGAAAAGTGTTATTTTTACTGGTATTGAGCAAACCTACGAGCCACCATATTTCCCCTCACTGCCAACGCCCTACGCTCCCTTTCCATATCCGAGTCGTCTTTTAAGTCCTCAGTAACAATATGGCTGAACGGATTTGGTTGAAATTTGGCACACAGATAATTAATAACCTGGATTTTATAGGACATTTTATATCCTGGTAGAACGATCCCGTGGGATAATTACCGAACACGGCGTAGGTGAAGCCGCGGGGATAAAAATATTTATATTACGACAACCCCGTTTAGCTGTGGACGCCACAACACGCTCCTAGGATACTGTGTTTTTGTAGTTAAAATCGCCAAAAACATATGCAAATATTAATTTAAACCATAGAATGAAAAGTCGGTCGCTCTTAGTAAGGTCGTCCCCAGACAAATATTAATAGTCTCTAGACATCTGAAACGTAAGAATGCTTTAATTAATTCCATCGATGCTCTCATTCGAATTTTAACAAAAATCCACTTTCTCACATTGTTATCGTAAAGACAATAACTATGCCAAAACATGTGTTTATTCTCATTACTGAACGAGAATAAAATTCGAAGAGAGATTCGGTTACACCAGAAATTGGCAAACACAATTGAATCTAACACGTCATACGAAGCCAGAGATAAAGTTTTATTTTATTTTATTTATTTGGGACAAAAAACAGTTATACGTTACAATATTGATATTTAGCTTAGGTATAATAGTAAACAAACGCATAACCCACACTATTGTCCACGGATTTACATCGATTTCAAAAGAAATAAGGAAACGGACGTATACAGAAGGGACAGTAAGAAAATAAGAATAAAACTGAAAGTTCACATTAACCAACTCTGGACAGCGCGACCCGTCCAGATTTGGTCTACATCAAATCATAACGAAAGTGATTCAATAGCCATTTTTATAAATTTGTTATGATTATGATCGAAAATATCTAAATTTATAAAATGTGAGTTATACGTTTCTAATAATCGCCGGAGAGGAGCTCTCTCCCCATCATTAGTTCTACACCTATCTGTGTACAAGCGGGGTGATCGCACTTCTCGCCGAATAACAGTCCTAGCTACTACGTAACATAATCTATTACAAATTTCCATACAATTAAACCTATTGTTGCATATGCCGTGCAGCATCATAACCATCAGGAGTGTACGTCTGAGCTCCAAGCTCAATATATTACATTGTTTCATCAGATCCGCATAGGAATTCTTGGTGTGGTAACACTTATAATGTGTAGTGCGAAGAATTTTTTTTTTGTTAAGTAGTAAAGTTAAGCGTATATATTATTGTCAAGGGAAAAGGAAGGTGAATAAAATGATCCTAAGGCCTCGTTCAGATACGCGGGGCCCGATGGCATAACGTACGATTTATCCATTTCTATCGATTGAATTACGGTTACCGCGTGGTTACACGCGGTGAACGTGCTCATGTTATTAAGTTAACTAAACATTCTAGACTCGCGGTCTGACCGCACGCTTATTCCGTCACTTCCTTAAAGTCTATTAAGGTGGAAGCGCCAGGGTAACCCGCGAAATTAAATTATTCTTACATTTTTTTAATTTGTAGGTCAGTGTAAATGTTAGTGTGTGAAATTTGACTATCGACCGTCACACTTATGTATTTACAGAATTATAATCATTAAAATACAACCCTCTAAGTACATAATTATAATCCAATTGAATGACTATTTCAAGAAAAAGTCATTACGAACTTAAGAAAATTTGAATTTTGCGGGCTATTCTAAAAGTTCTCGACTGGCGGTCTGACCGCCTGCTTATTCCGCCAGGTCGTTAAAGTCTATTAAACTCAGGCTTTCCATTAACTTGTTTTTGAAATATACAAGTTACTGGAAGACCTGAGTGGGACGAATGGGATGAATGCAATGGAATCACATCCTCTTGCCAAAATCCCCATAAAGCCACCACAGTCAGCCGCAAAACGTTTATAAACAGGGCCGAAGCCTACGTCTAAAATATATATATTCAGCTCTCTAGACATACAAAATTTATACATTTATTCAATTACCCTATTATGTAGATAGGTACCTGAAAACACTAATATACATAACAATATTGATGTATAAGCATATTATCTAAAGTTATTGTGCAAACACCGGTTACTATGAGTAAGTACGCCTTCAGACTGATTTATTTTTATGTTGTCTGATTTATTTTTGCCAGTTATGTATGAATAATAGTTATCGCTTTGAGTTATATAAAGTCCAACCAGTCTTACCAAGGGGTATCGTATTTCCCAGTAGTAACTGGGTTGTGGAGGTCAGATAGGCAGTCGCTCCATGTAATATACTGGTATTCAGCTGCATCTGGTTAGACTGGAAGCCGACCCCAACATAGTTGGGAAAAGGCTAGGCAGATGATGCTTTGAGTTATATAAAGGAAATTAAAATAGAATGTACTGGTAGAATGTAATATGTTTATTCGTGGGTGAATGTAATAAAATAGATTAACGATCAAAAAAATATATTTATAGCTATCTAGATTTCGCCATTGACTTCGTTTTCAAGGCTTGGCTATAATTCATAAAAGGTTTTTTTTTTTCGAAAAAAAAGTAACATTTGAACTCATTTAATTGCCAGGTTCTCCCCAAAATATGTATCATATTGAAATTTTGTATGGGGCAGCTTTATTTTTTGCGATAGTAATGTCGCTTCCATGGAAAAAGTTGATCAGTTTGTTGGTCTTTAATGATCACAACTTTCTTCGTTCCTTGAGGAGCTCGTGGCTAAACAATAACAGCCGCTCGGGTCGATCTTTAGGTTAAGCCGTGCTTGCCTAGGCTGGTCTGTGGATGGGTGACCATTACATACCGAGTTTCCTCCGTGCCTCGGAAAGCACGTTAAGCCGTTGGTCCCGGCTGTCATTTGAAGATCTTTGACAGTCGTTAAAGTAGTCAGTGGCCCAAAAAGTCTGACAACCAGTCTTACCAAGGGGTATCGTATTTCCCAGTAGTAACTGGGTTGTGGAGGTCAGATAGGCAGTCGCCCCATGTAAAATACTGGTATTCAGCTGCATCCGGTTAGACTGGAAGCCGACCCCAACATAGTTGGGAAAAGGCTAGGCAGATGATGATGATGAACTTTCTTCGTTCCTTAAACATGACTTTACTGTTCTGTTACACGCTGTAGTTTTCGGTCCTCTGTTTTAACTTTTTCTCAACTTATACCAACAACCTTTTCAGTAGGGGCCAAAAAGTAAAGCTGATACATTAACAAACAAACTGTAAATATTTCAGCAACAAGATTATGTTTATTAGAGTATGAACTGTCTCTATATTTTCTTCTAACTATAATATTAGTGATAAATGTCTATGTTTACAGCCATTAACATTTTCATAATGTTTTTTATTTCGTCACCTACTTCCAATTTATTTTATTGGTACCTATATTTTATTACTTGTGTGATATTTTTTATTCCAAGATTATGTACTAGATTGAATCAAAATGTTATTATTAGCGAAACACGTGATATAATATTATGCTCGTTCTTTATTTTTACCCGACTGCCAAGGAAGGGTTATGTTTTTCGCGCGTATCTTGTATGTATGTATGTATGTATGCATGTAATATTCTTTATAACCTCATATCTTCCAAACCGCTGCACGGATTTATTTAATTAACATATCGTTAGATTCGTCTTGCAGCAGTCGGGACCCATGTTGGATAGAATGATTTTGGTCTGGATTATTTAATGAGTCCCGACTGTTGCAGTTTAAATTAAATTGCTTTCAACTCTTCTGGACTGAACTTGTTTTTCTCTTTTCAGTTTTTATTTAATTATTAGTTATTTTTTACGCAGTCGGGTATTTTTTTACAATATTTCTCCTTAAAATCGTCGTATACTGTGATATCTATTGGCTTCCATCAACTTAGGCAATTTCTAGTAATAGCAATGACATGATTCAATATAAACTTGTATGGCAATGTGTATGGCCTACAGCAGTGTTGGGCATTAATCAATTAATATTTTAATCATCTTAGTAATTGATTGAAAATTTAATTGCAATTAATTTAATCACGATTAATTTAATTGCAATTAACCTGTTATTTACATATTACTTATTAATTTATTTAAATTTACCCATGTTAATTGCAAGATACAATTAAAATAATTCAACTAATATTTTTAATTGTTTTAAGAAACAATTAAAACTAACATTTAATAATCGTGTTTCACTGCAACGACACATATAAACCTGCCTGGAACCAACGGCTTCCTGCTGACTTTACGATTTCATCGGTCAACCGGAGCGGGTGGCTCGGCAAGAGCCACCCCTCCATCTCAAAAATGGTGTAAAAAGACTCATAACGAACCCCAAAATAAAAGTATCCCAGAAATAATTTTTCGTAAAGTTACTACTTAGTTTGATGTACAGAATGCTTGGTTGACGGCTTCGTGAAGAGTCTGTTTACACCCTGTATTATTTCTATTTACATCATTTTAAGTTCTTTAAGTTTAATTGCAGGAACAATTAAAGATTGATTAATTGTTAATTGAAAAAGTAACAGTTGAAACGTCACAGTTAACAATGAATCAATTGTTAATTGATATTTCACGATTTCACGATTAACAATTAATCAATTGTTATTTTTAATTGTACCTTGCAATTAAATTTTGCCCAACACTGGCCTACAGGTAGTTGTCCCGGGTCTGGCTGTTGGTGTATGTGAGTTTAAATGTTTGTAAACGCACCCACGCTACAGGAGTAATTCCTAGTGCGGGGGCAACGGCAAAAAGAAAAAAAAAATTGTAATCTAAGTACGTGTTAAGTTTTTAAGAAAAGTTTACTTGGCACCCCTTAACTTTAATAGTACTTCTAGTTGTTATACTTAAAACTAAGTTAACAAACTTTACAAACTCCCAACAAAATCTTATTCTTGCCTGTTAGACGGGAGCTCTAGAACAACTTGCGTTCACCTCCATATAAAACTATGAAACATTTCTGAAGTAGCGCTAAGTATATGTTCAAAAACTTTACGCAATGGGTCATTATTGAAATAAATCTAAATGTTTCGACCCAAACATTTGTGTAAACACTACATTTGGTAGATCGATTGAAGTGGTGGCTCTTTGATCGTGCGGTCATTTACAAAACTATATTTCTGACACGTCAACATCCCTTATTTTTATGGTTAAAAACAAATGCAATATCAAACTACCCTGATGTGATGGAGCCCATGAGGTCGCAGAACTATTGGTACGGGATTATAAGTAGTAAGTCCATCACTTGTGAAAATCTAAAGTAGGCCGATCGATAAAATGCATGGTCTATCCGTGTTCAATTCAAACTATTTGTAGACATATGATAAACTTCATTGTCTGTGGTGAGTTTTCTTTAATTTTTTTTCATTATTTTTTATTGTTACATTCTTACTGTTCTTCTTTTGAATAAAAATAGTTTTTATCATCTAATGATTCATCCGTAATGATACATTTGCAGAAGCAATCAGCCATCTTGTTAAGCTTTCTGAAGGAAGGCAAAGGCAACCCGTGAAAGTAATACAATCAATATCTGTATCATCTTTCGTAGTATTCAGGAGTTGGGTCAGCCCAAGGTTAGCCGGAAACAATATGTACGTTCCAAACTTACGTCCTTTGTGAACAATTTTTGATTTATGTTAGTCTACATAGTTGATAACCGCAAACATTCATGTAAACCTGTACATATCAAGGATAAATCTGTTTTTCAGGGTAACGCGAGGAGGGTCTGTACAAGTGCTCGGGGCTAGGCAAATAAGGTTTGTGTAATGTAGAATCAAAGAGATTTTCAACTTCTTTGTTTAAAGTAGTTGGGAATACAATATAGTTTTACGTGTGCCTTAACAAAATGATATGGGCATGATTTTCTATGTGTTGTGTCAACCTCAATTTTTTAAATTCTTTTGAAGCCAATTCATTGAATGAAAATAAAAAAAAATATAGTAAAAAATATTTATTCCACTAACTGATCGGTTCTAGTAACAAAATAAATTCAGAACATTCAAGTTACGCCACAGTACACACCATGTCAGGTACATTTCCATCAAAAATGAGAAAAACTTATGTTGAGGGACTTCAACTGTCTCTTTCTTTTCTCAAACTATAAATAATCAGTTCCGTCGAAGATCTTACACGGTACCTATAATTTGAGATAGGTTCAGGAGCAAGTTTCGAGAAATTGACTGAACAGCTGGTACTTAAGTGATTGAGATTATCTTTAATTTTAAAACGCAAATTGTCACAAACAAGAGTTTCATCAACACTGCAACCGTGATATAAAATGGGAAACGAAATTTGTTTATTTTACGTCAGAGATTTTAAGTGCTAGCATACCAGACTACCCGAATCTGTTAAATTTTCCCAATCAACCTTGAACCTAACGCTTTAGCGATAAAGTTGATGATCTATTAAGTACGGGAATTTGACATAAAGCAAGTATAAACTGCTCAAAAGTTCTTTTTATATTACTCTTGAAAACTAAAGTTAAATGAATCGTAAAACTGTAATTCTAAATACGAATTCAGTTCTCTTTTATCCAAGTTCGAATGGTGCTCAATGGCCTGGAATCTAGTCTGTGCATTTGACCTCTGTGTGCTGTAATTTTATCGCAAAATTTTGTGAATTTGGTGAACTTTTCAAGGGAATGGCGTAAAATCCTTTGTAATTTTCAATATGTTAATAGTGAGTATGTAACCAAACCGTTTACCAAATATCGGCGCCGTCGTGATCATTCGACCCTAAAACATATTAGATTACTATTAATATCAACAGACCCTTTCGAAATAATATCGTAATTAATTGTTTGGTAATGGTGAACATATGGTAAAAAGCCTTTCATATGATGTAGGAAGGGTAATCACAAGTTTGACACTAACCCTTATGTACAGAGCTTCCCTGGGTTTCCATAAATCGATCTTTCAATCTCAATTAGGTATGTACCAGGACATATAATTCCGCTTTATTTTTTTGATAATATTTTTGCTGCTTCCCATTTCCCAAAAGCCCAGTGACAGATCTCATATCCAGTGATATCATTGACTTTTAGGACCACTGATAGCAACCGTTACTAAATAACGTTACTTTCAGTCTGAAAATTTTCCATAGTCGTTTTGAATCAATTCGAACCTGTTAGTTTAACAGCGGTGTTGCATTTTTTTTTCATTTAATATACATCAGATTTTCTAATTGATAATAACAAAAACGGCTTACAACCACGCAGAAAGAACACGCCGTATAAGAACGCACACGTCGGTCACTTCGCCTTGCCAATGCAGATGACAGCCCGGTGCGTCATAGCCATTACAGGGAGGCCTTCCCTATTCCCAGATTTATAAGAAAGTAAACTCATTTCACTTTGCCAGTCAAATTAGCAAATAATGGCTGAACAAAATTATCTGAACCTTTTATATTTTCAGGCGTAAAATCGAGACTGGAATGACTGCAGGTAATGGAAAAGGTTTGAAAGGGTAATCGTAAGGTTAATCGTATTTATTATTTCCTAGTCTTGAGGCCATAGGAACATTACCACCATATGCAGGGCATATGGACTAGACATGAATATAATTAAGCCTATAAAGGTCCCACGGGGCCACAGGCCTCCTTTCAGTGGAAACAGGCGAAAAGTTTAGTGTTTTTAGTGTTTTCCTTTACATTTTTTTCATGTGAACGCACATGAAAAAAATGTAAAGGAAAACAAGCCGTGTTAAACAAAAAACGCACATCTAGTAAGGTTCATTTTTCCCTATTCCGTTTCCTCCGATGCACCCCTTTACGGCGGTTGAATAGGTACGTTTATTACTGTCATATAAAATATGTAGGTATGTTCAATACTGGACTCTATAATGGGCACGTGGACTCCCACATGAACCCACACATGTCCAGATATACATAGAAAAGAATTCAACACCTTTGCTGCAGATATATGAAGTCTAGGTAGGTATATTTGTTATGACAGAATTAAATGGGTGATATAACATGAACCCTCATAAGGCCATCTGCGATATGAGTTTGTTTGTTTGTCACTCTAAGGAATTTCGCTGAAATTTGCCACACAGCTTAGGACATAGGATAACTTTCATCCTGGTAGTACGTTTCCGTGGAATAATTTCGATCCTCGGCGTAGGCGAAGCTGGTAGCGAAAGCTAGCAACAAATATATTGTTTACCAACGGATATAGATAAAATAAAAATACGATTTGATTTCCTGCTGGGGTAAATGCATTATTTTGTAGCAGGTACATTTTTATTACATACTGTACACGCACGCTCACCGTTTTTGTGTATAATATTCGCATTACCTATAAATTTTTACTACCTACGTATCTGCAAAACATGGATCCAATTTCCAAATAATATTACTCGTTAGCGTTATGGTACGAATGAGCGAACAAAAAAATGATTAACTTTTAAGTACCCTGTACCAACAATAAAATACAATTTGTCTGTTCAATGATAAGGATATTCGTGGTATTCATTTACAACTACAATTAGCCGAATTACAATTGCACTGCATCCGAACGGGAAACGGGCAAATTACTATTTCAGGGTATCAGGAAACTTTGATTACAAATAACCGGTCCATTTTCAAAAGCGTGCCATGTAGTAATTCCAGGTAATACAGTTTTCCTACATAATTGTGTGAAGCCGCGGGTAAACTAAACTAATAATGACCAGTATCATTATATATTCGAGATTGTTCTTTAAAGATAAGCACGAATCTAAATAAGGGGTATCATTTAGTTGGCTGGTTATTTTTAGAGAGAGAGACTTACATGTACTGAAAATGTGCGATCGATGAGGAATCTTAGCTATCCCTTGATATTACGAACTGATAAAAAAAAACAGATTCTTCATATATTAAAGAATGGAGAGAAAAATGAATGAATATTTATTATTATTTGCTTTCACAGTGCGAGCAAAGAAGATACTGAAGCAAAAGCAAACCTCTAAGAAAACCACAGTTTACCTCAGCAAGTTTTTTTACTTAACATTCTTGTTTGTTACTAAAGATTATTTTTATTTTTTGCAGAATGGTTGTTCTTTACACAAAGCCTTATTTATGTATTTATTAAAACTTTCTGCACAAGTAAAAACTGTACAAAGACCTAATGTTTTGAGCATTTTCTACCTTAGGGTGATGCAGAGACAATATATAGTAGGTGATTGCACCTACTACTGTTATTGAACAGTAAAACCAAAATTCTAGAATATATTTATAACTAGAATATGAGGATAAATACATACCGACATAAACCCAAATATACAAAGTATTTCCTTGTGTCTTATGTTACGTGTTCACATTAAAAGGTAGAAGAATTTTTGGAATTGGATCTGTTATTCCGAAGATTTCCCCCTTAAAACTTTACTTAACAGTAAATATAACATCACGGCTGTAATCCCCGAAGGGTTAGACTGAGGTGTACCTAACAGTACACCTGAATTTCAGCAGTTTTAAGTCCCATGTAATGGGGGGGCATGCATTGAACCTAACCGGGCACAAATCCAAATTTTGTGGCTGCTACTGAAAAAATTCCTAGCGGAAAAAAAACAAAATAACACTTTGCCCGTCCTTTAATTCGAACCCAGGATAAGTAATCGGGCTTGCGACAACGCATTAGGTAGGCTAAGGGCGCGTTCTCACTATGTCATGACGATTAATTTATCGTTGGTTTTTAGTTGGCAAAAGTCTTGGACGACAGTTAATCGTGTCGTCCTTATATGTGAACACCTCCATTTAAATACACAAGCCACGACGCTTTAAACAATACGATAATATGTCGTCACGACATAGTCGTGACATTTCCACGAGATTTATTGTACAGACGCCAGCACATCAAGCTACTACAATCTGTCAAATTTCTTTAATAGATTTTCAACTATATCGCTAGAGAATTAGGTTCAAGGTTGATTAGGAAAATTGTTGCAGATTACTATGCTACTATGCTGCTCGCAAACAACACGTTTTCTCAGAAACCTGTCTGATATTTTTTTAAAGATCGCATGTAGGATTTTCTGTGAACACGATATACATCATGTTACAAAATCCTTACATTATTATTTAAGTAAGACAAAGGTGACTTTGGTAAACTTTATAAGAGTTATTTCATACGAGCAACTTATTAAACACTGTTGTGCAAACAACAAAAAGCAATAAATACACCACAACAATAAATAAAGTTTATGATAAACGGAGGTTCGAATTGGAATTAAAATAAGAATTTTAGAAATCAGCAATAGTTTTGATGCCAATGACTTTTCTTTGTTGCAGAAGAGTTGGTTTTGTCGAGTCTTTTTCGAGGTCTTTGAATTTTTGAGAAGCTACACAGGGCGGGTGAATCAGGGTGCAGTTACTTGTACTATTATACATATATTCTGTGCTGTCTTAAAATATGTGAACTATCGACGAGTAAGGCATTTCTCAAAAACAGGCAGGTGTTCACTGCACTAGGCAAAACATAATCTATACATACAAAGAATAAAATTGAAGTGTCTGTTTGTAACAAATAAAACATTTTTTTTTTCATTTTTGTCTTCTGTCTGTTTGTTCCGGTTAATCTTCGAAACGGTAGGACCGGTGTTGACGGGACTTTTACTACTTTTATTTCAGAAAAAGGATTAGGGTTCAGTGCAAAAAAAAAAATCCAATTCAAACAAGGAAATAATATTTTATAATAATTTCACGTAGACGAAGGTCGCGGGGAACAGCCAGTAGAATTAATAAAAACGCACTGTGTGATTTTCAACGCGCGCTCAGGAAAGGTTTTATTTAGGCAACAATAAATCTTCACCAAGACCTTTGACAATTGCTTTGCCGATCGTCCATCGAATTATATCTCTAGGGAACTTCCCATAACTCTGATGTAAAAGGTTGGGTTCTATCCCTCATCAGGAGCTTTTAATAAAAAAAAAGCAGCAGCGGCAGCATCTTTAATAACAAAAATCTTGATGAAGGAGTAATAAAACGGGAAAGGCATGCAACAGCGAAAGTTATGAACAGTGCTCAATCAACTTCTACAAAATATTACTGCAGGTAGGTCTAATGGGGCCGAGAATAAAACTAGCTGAAAATTAGTACGAAGACATTAGATCCCATCGTTTATGAATTAGTCTGCGTTGAATTATTACTTTTTAAATAACAGATAATAATTTATGACCAGCAAATATAGTAGTTTTAAATTGTTGAACGATGGGTTGCTTGCAGGTTATTGTCCAATATGATCTATCCAACGAAATTATTTTTGTGTACTCTCCATGTCTTAAGAGAGAACAGGGGCTGCGATTCTCCATACAAATGTATTCCCCTTTTTCTTCCTGAATAATGTCTGTAGAGCAATCTTTTTTTTTCAAAATCAAGGTCTACTGTAGACACGTCCCTGTTAATTCCTTTTTTCAACAATCAATAAGTAAAGAAAATATGGCTCCTTCAAAAATGACAAAAAATGCTCCATTTTTTCGACCATGATTAGAGGACTACCGGACAAAATCGAAAAGTTTTTAACATAAAACAAATTGTTAGGAACCTAAACATACACTTTCTATAAATTTTAATGTCAAAAATAATTGAATCGGCTCAGTTTTTGAGAAAAAAGCGGATACTAAACGTCGATCTCGTTTAATTTTTTGTAATATAATCGGACTGAGCTGTAGCTGTCCCTATCGCTCTCTACCAGGGCAACTTTGACGCAGCGCACAGTGGAACGAATGTATGGGAGCGGTTGGACGTAGACATGTCCGAAAAAAAAGAGTAAAATTATGCCAAACTAATGATGCCATCTTATTCGATTACTTAATGCCTTCATAACTTGTGGTGATGAATTTCTTCATAACTCCCATATTTCGGGAGTAATTTGAGAAAATGTGAAATTTTACTATGAAAATGAGTGTATCGAGCTCTCTCCCTCCTGATTCCGGGCTTGTTTCAAGTAGCGGTCTCTAATATCATAATGCTAATACTAAGAGCTATATTTAATACTAAGACACATAGTGCGCCAAATGTGCACTTTCTGGGATAAAGAGTGATGTTTATTTTATAACACAATTTTTTTATTTTTTGTTTATTTTGTTGATTAAAACCGTTTTTCTAAAGGTTTACCTTATTACAATAACATTTCTGAGCAGCCAATTAGAGAAGATATAAGCTAATTAGGATATATAATTAGGGACTTAAGGTTTACATATAAAACTGATGCACTAATGATTACTGATAAGAACATTGCTATTATTTAATTACTAAATGGCTCTTAATACACTAATTTAGCATGCATCATTTACTAATTATCACAATAACTAATTACCTTGCAATATTTAACAAAGGATACCTGGGATACCTGGATTTTATATAAATAGGTCACTATTAGTAACTTTAAAATCAGTGTTGATTTACACCTCGTTGTATCCAAGCTAATCTCGCAATGTATTTTCCAAATTTTAATACAAATCTTGATATTCACGTTGCTTTATGCGCACGCGCACATAAAGATTTACGCGACTTTAACTATTTGTTCAGTGTTTTAAAAGATAACAGTTGTGTTCAGTTATGTGAAAGTGCTGAAACAAGTTTAAAAGACTGGTGTCGTCGATTTTGCTACCGCATTTATGCAAAATGGACACAGTCTGGAAGAAGCACAGATAAGTTTCGGAAGAAACATGAGATTTGGCTACAGGCTGCAATTCAATGGCCGGAATTACAGAATGAAAATATGGAACCTTCTACAGAAAATATAAGTGATGTCATCGAGCCCATAATTTCTCCTGCTAAATCTGATGCTTCAACTTGTACACATCCTAGTCCTCGTAAATCTTTTGAGGACCTTAGTAACCGGCAAAAAAGAAGACGCACTGAAGATAGTCTTTCATGCAGCAGTAGCAGCGCTGAAATTATGTTTTCGGCCGAAAGGGCGCTTCGAAAGGCAGGACAAAGCGATACAGCTTATGTTATGAAATACTTGACGGAGAATCCAGAAGAGGCCTCAAAAATCAAAGCCTTCATTGAAGGTAAATCAATTCAGGTACGGGAAATATCCCCTTTGAAGGCATTGGCTCTTTATGTATCGATGAACTTATCGAAATGGCGCTATAACACTCTTCGGGATTTCAACACTCAAGAAGGAGCTCTTCAATACCCGAGTTACTACATGTTGGTTAAAGAAAAAATTAAGTGCTATCCGGCCAAAGAAGATCTCACAGTTACAGAGAGCTCTGCAAAAATCAAATTACAAGCCTTGATGGATTTAACCTCAAGAAGACTTATTAGGTCGTTAGAAACCCCTGTTGATCCCAATCAACAGCTCGTATTGACCAGCAAATGGGGTTTTGACGGATCATCTAGCCAAAGCATTTATCATCAAAGGACGAGTGAAGATGAGCAAATCGATCTTGCTAGTAATTTTATGATTAGTCTTGTACCACTGCGGCTCGTCTCAAAAGGTGTAACAATTTGGGAAAACGAGCGACCATCTTCCACTTCATTTTGCCGGCCAATATTGTTTAAGTTTATAAAGGAAACCAAAGAAAATGTGCAGAGAGAGATGGCTGAAATCGAAGCAGAGATTGAAGCCTTAACTCCATCCACCATCACTGATGGAATTAGTGTCAAACACCAACTGCTGTTGACAATGATTGATGGTAAAATTCATTCCATTATATCCGATACAGCAGCTTCAGTGTGTGACATATGCAAGGCTTGTCCTAAAGAAATGAATAATTTAGAGTTAATCAAAGATAAACACGCAAACGAGGACATGTATAAATATAGCTTAAGCACCCTTCACGCTTGGATTCGCTCAATGGAATGCTTATTACACATTTCCTACAAATTAGACATAAAATCATGGCAAGTAAGGGGTGATATAGCAAAAAGGCAAGTTGATGACAGGAAGAAAAGAGTTCAAGAGGCTGTAAGAAGAGAAACGGGCTTACTTTTCGATGTTGTGAAACAAGGCAGTGGATCCACCAACAATGGCAACTCGGCAAGGAGATTTTTTGAAAACTACACTAAATCTGCTGAACTGACCGGAATAGATGCTATGCTTTTAAGAAAAATCTGTGTGATCTTGCAGTGTATTTCATCAGGAGAGAAGATCAACGTAACTAAATTCCGAGAGTTCTGCTTTGATACTGCTAAGCTTTACGTGGAGTTATACCCATGGTATTATATGCCTTCTTCACTTCATAAAATTTTAATGCATGGGCCAGACATAGTTCAGAACATGTCAATTGTGCCCATTGGTTTTCTATCCGAAGAGGCATCTGAGGCTAGAAATAAAGATTTTAGAAAATATAGAGAGGGGCATTCTCGAAAGCATAGCAGTATCTCATGCAATGAAGATATTATGCACAATCTTTTACTGTCTTCTGATCCACTTGTTACAAGTATCCGTCCAAAAGGAAATAAGTTTGTAAAAAAATCTTCTTTTAAGGAATTTTATGAGCTTACGGATTCTGAGAAAAGTGATATCGAATTTGTTAACATAAATGATTTAGCGGACATCGATTCTGAATTTGAATTAATTGATGATGATGATGATGACGAAGATAATTAAATGATGTTATTGTTTTAAAATGTGTAACTTAGTAAATTAGAGCTTACATCTTAATTATTTATTGTACTTTTAATGAAACTAGGTAATTTATTATCAACTTACTTAAAAGTCATACTCTCATCAGTTCTTGTGAATATTTTTGTTAATATATATTTCTGTATATATATAATATATTTATAGACCTCTTAATAAGTCTGTCTGCGGTTTAAAGTAAATACAAATGGGGAAAAAACGTTTTTTTTTTTAAATTTTCATTTCCTTTTATCCCAGAAAGTGCACATTTGGCGCACTATGTGTCTTAGTATTAAATATAGCTCTTAGTAATAGCATTACGATATTAGAGACCGGTACTTGAAACAAGCCCGGAATCAGGAGGGAGAGAGCTCGATACACTCATTTTCATAGTAAAATTTCACATTTTCTCAAATTACTCCCGAAATATGGGAGTTATGAAGAAATTCATCACCACAATTTATGAAGGCATTAAGTAATCGAATAAGATGGCATCATTAGTTTGTCATAATTTTACTCTTATTTTTCGGACATGTCTACGTCCAACCGCTCCCATACATTCGTTCCACTGTGCAGCGTGACGGCAAATGTTTCTTCAAAATACCTACGTCGCAGGCCCTGTTCCCTCTTAAATGTTCGATAACGTGTCTCTCAAATTTAGCTTTTTTATTTTAATCTCGAATGCCAGACAAGATTTTTTATAGATCAGAAGATTTGCTAAGTATATATTACAGTAAGTATGTACTTCTACAAAAAAAAAATTAAGTACGTACATCTTGGAAGCAATCCTCAAACAACAATCACATTACATCGTATCTTTCATCGTATAAAAAAATATGTTTCGTTAAACTTATTTTCCGACAAACACAACGAATAAAATGTTTTATATTATGTCCTGTCAGGCTTGTGCTACAAATAAGAAAAAAAAGATACATGACAAAACTACGTGAAGTAACGTAAATACAAATTGTTAGCGTTGCACACATCACCCGAATGAAAAGGCACTTGTTTTTTCATGTCCAACATCGGGAAGAAATACATTTTCAGAGCATAAAAGAGAGGCCATCTTTTGTCGTCTTACCAATCCGTTCATGACGAGGCGACATTTTTTCGTAACTCAACTACACGTTAAAGCGAAAATCTGAAATTGCTTTTTATGCTCACGAATTTCATTGTTCAAATGTATATTTTTCTATATATTTCGATTTATGACATGTGTCATAAAAGGACTTCATTTATAAAAGTCTCACTACGCGATCCAGGAATCCGATGCAATTTAAATGGAAATCGTATCTGCTGGATAAAAACTTTTAAGTCCTTGGCTTTTAGCTGATATTTTGATTCAGCAAAAACCAACGTTGTTGAAATGACAAAAAGATTTGTGCGGTTTTTACATTGAATCAGAACTGTTGAGTCGACTCTAAAATTAAATTTATTCAAGAGCCCTTTATTGAAATGCTTTTAATGCAATCAAAGTCCTTAGTAAAGTTACATTCTTTTTTGTGGATGAATTAATCATATTTTTTGTTTATAAGTAATGTGATGTAAAAGCCAAATCAAAGGAGTCCTCTTTGATTTGGCTTTTACATCACATAATTTCATTTTTTTATAGGTTTATATAATTCTGAAAAAGGACAAAAGCTTTGTAAAATCAAAGAAAACATATATAGTCTGTCTTCGATCTTTCTGAGTGCCAATATACCCCCGAGGCTTACGACTTGCTTATTAAACTAAAATTTTAGGGTCAAGCTCTGAAAAAAAATCAAAGTGACCTTTTCAATTTCATACGAGACCGAGATTGTGTGTTGCCCAATAAATTAATTTAATTTGGCTTTAATCATCTCAATGTCCTTAGTGTATACAGTGATAACACGTAATTGAATTTGAGGTGGGCTTTGAGCTACAATTAGATAGTTTGTATCCAATATCACTAAACATAATTATAGTATTCAAGAGGGGATGTAAATGGAAATCGAGTATAATTTCCTCTGACGACTTAAATTACCCATTCATAACGTTGGTATCATACCCGCATTAATATAAGCTTGTTAAGGACCCAAATCATCACGGTATAATTAACAAGAATCATGTTATACTCCTGGGAAGACTCAAACACACGAGTAATTCTTCACTGAACACTGAAACCTCAATTTCTGAGACTGAAAAGTGAAATAAATCAAGTTATTTGCGGTTTGTATATTTGCAATTTTCACTTCTATTTGAGAGCTTTATTTATAGTCCCAACACAACATAAAACTCGAACTAAAAATACAGCGTGATTTAATTTAGATCGGCACGTTTTTTCAGCTCTTCCATAATATCAATTTCGTCACTAAAATAATAAAGCACAGCTTTCCGTACGCGTGTAAATTTAGCAACGCTTTTTAATGGTTTTAAATCGAGTTGAAGCTTAACGTGACTCCTGACTGACGGTGGAGATCAGTGACATTACGAGTTTCGCTTTCGGACAAATAGAGTGACGTTAAAGTACTTTATAAAGATTACGTGATGCTAGAAAGAAGTGCCTTTTCTGGTCATAAATTAGAATTACCATCTAGTAGTTTTTGTCAAAGAGATAATCTGCCTAGCCTTTTACAAACTACATATGTTGGGGTCGGCTTCCAGTCTAACCAGATGCAGCTGAATACCAGTAATTTATATGGAGCGACTGCCTAACTGACCTCTACAACCCAGTTAGTACGGGGTAATACGATACCCCATAATAAGACTGGTTGGCAGACTTTTTGGGCCACTGACTACCTAACGACTGTCAAAGATCTTCAAATGAAAGCTGGGACCAACGGCTTAACGTGCTTTTCGAGGCACGGAGGAAACGTGGGATTACGGTATTTTGTCAAAGAGATTGATAAAGTATATTCCTACAGTTCGTTATCAGCATTAACTGTGTTATTTGCTACTTAACAAAAGTGCTAGTAAAAATAAAAGAACTGAACAGTTTGTTGTGTTGTGTGCCAAATAAACCCAGTTCAGAAATGCTGGCAACTAGTGCCCGACGCTGGTTTCAACTGGACTGGACTGTTACAAGGTCACGCATATCGGAGTACCTAGTTTAACCTGGAAAATGATAGCTGCTAATCTTCTATCTCAGCTAGGATTTTATTCTAGTTGTAAGCCGGATTAAATACTTACTAGGTCCATCTCCTTTAAGCGTATTTTTAGGGCGCTTAAGTACCTACCTACATCTGACGCACAATATACTTCTAAAACATATTAGATTACGAGCTACTCACTTGAAAAGGCAACAAGAACTTTATAGCATCATTAGTGTCCCCCTTTACCCTTATCCTAAACGTTATAAAACTAGTCAAGGCGTTCAACTTTCCGAAACATCACAAACAATTTGTTTTGAAAACTTGAGCAATAAGGCCGTGATTCTTTGAAACTTTTATGTTTAGAAACAGTGTTTATTGTTTTTTTTTTTTACGCAATGTCGTGATTTTGACGAAACCTACACAATACTTTGCTAGTTCCCACTATGCCAACCATTCACTCAGCCAACATTAATCATATTTTGCAGAAAGCTTTCAAAAAACTAGGTTAATCATTTGAAAGGAATGCCCAACAAAAATAAAAGTTAAGTACGATGTTTTGAAAGGATTCTTGAAGGAAAAGTTGGATATCGTTTCATAATACGAAACACAGTTAACTTATGAATAAAGCCTCCATCATTAAACGTAGCTTGGGCCTGCTTGCTGCAAGTAAAAGCATTTAATTTTAAAGCAGAGTATATCATTAAAAGAAAATTCACAGTACTGTAGTTAGAGAACATCTTTCGCGACATCATTGGTGCATATACCTATCTTACTCAACAACAAGGGACACCCCATTTATAAAAAGTTAACCTTCATAACTTTGCTTGTCCCTAAACTTCATATTACATACTTTATCAGTCCCTATGTGTGGAAATGAAAAACATCAGAAAAGGCAACATGTTTACAGATACAGAATGAATCTTTAAACTAGGACAAATGGACCCTTTCTAAAAAAGACAAGGTCAACTTAACTCATTTCTATAGACAACTGAAAATTTTTAACATGACCACCACAGCTTTCATTCAAAACATTCCGTCTACCTCTTAAAGATTCGGCTTTTCCCATCCCCCAGTTAGGTGCAGCCGCACTTCGGGAATTAGCCGTAACATATATATGTACATAGATACTTATCTCCTCCTTGTCGAGTTTATTGCCAGGAAATTAAAAACAGCAAGGAACAGTGAGAACGCATAACAAGAATGGAAAACATCCGGGTTCTCGGCTTTTTTTTGCGTGTTTTTATTATATTAATCTAGCTATAAGCTGCTTAGTTTTTCGACAAGGATTTTAAAGTTTGCTTAAATCATAATATGAGGAGAGGCAATGCTCTATTTTGCAAAGCATTATGATGATGCAGGATTATATAGTATGGAATACATTTCTGATAGTATAAATATACGTGTTTGGGTTTGTATATGTTATTTAACAACCAACCGCAAATGATGTTGTTTGTTGAATAGTGTTGTTTGCTTCTTTAATATTTAGGATAAACAGATGTGCCACAAATCTTGACGACGTAAATAACGCCCTACTGCTGGTCCATAATTAGTTTACCGCAAATAATTTAGTACTAAATGGGAAAAAAACTAAGTGCATAAGATTTGCTCTACCAAATGTCAAAAGTAGTGATTGTGACATAATATTAAATCAAGAGAAACTAGAATTTGTCGATAAAACTGTTTTCTTGGGGATCACGCTTGACTCAAGGCTACAATGGGGTCCTCATTTAACATCTCTTGCAGGACGGCTGAGTTCAGCAGGATAAGCTGTTAGAAAAATCCGTCAATTTACTGATGTAGATACCGCGAGGCTAGTGTATTTTAGTTATTTTCATAATATTATGTCATACGGTATTTTACTACAGGGAACAAAAAGCGAAACATCCCTGACATTCTTATATCAATGAAATCACTAAGATAGCCAATCAATTTACTGGAATCAGCCACTCAGCCAGTCTAGGTACAAGAACTTCGGACTAAATTGTTGAACAGCTCTGTACATCACCATGTTATCAAGTAGTTTGCTGTTAATTTGTACTACAGAGTAATTTAACTTTCCGTTGACTAAGAGGGACCGTCTGAGTTTCTCGACTACATCACTATAGCTAACGTTTTAACGAACGGCATTTTTCACTGATCTCTCCAATATTTGTCTACCGTGAGAAAATAATTGGCAACTTAGTTGTGCAGTTTCCATGTCATACCGGTAGGCGATAATTTTTTGTTTACGTCCAACATTCATAATAAAAAAAACGAAAATTTCCTGAAATTTTAAAATATTATGCCAATCTTAAATTAATGGATATAAGATTCTCTAGTCTATTTTTTTTTGGTAAATGGGTCGAGACTCCTATAACATAAGATTTAAAACGTATAATTAACACTTAAAAGGCGAGAACTAAACACATCTGCTCAACCTTTCAGGGAATACAGGCATCATGATACGTCAAACGTAATCATAGCTAAGCTGTGACATTGTGTGACACGATCTCCCTCCATTGATCTCCTGTCCAACTCCTAACCTATTTAGTATTGTAGCTCGAATAAGAAGTTAAAGACAAAAATGCTTTAAAAGCCCAAGTCTAATACCAATTTATCGGTATTAAGTGCCGACTCTAACATCCCCCAGGTATTGTGAGATGCATTTAGAACTACAAACCTAATTTAAAGATTTTGAACTTTCGACCTTACGCGTTTAGACGACAGTAGCTTTGTGAATACGGCATTTATTTCATTATCTGGCTTCGATGTTGGTTCTAAAGAGAAAAGAGTCAGGTCGTAGGTATTTTATTTTTGAACTTTAGGTAATAAATGTTGTGAACACGGACACTAAGTAAGTACTTTCAAGGAAATCGGTTTAAGCAAATTGACAACCTATGTTAAGGGCCAATAGAATTTCGTTAATAACACTTCTCGTCTAACTGTCATAATTTCTCCGCTCTTTGGTGGAATCCTGGCCAAATTCACGGTGTTTATTGTGCAACCATTTCACACAACTGTCAAAGAATGATAGCTATGACTATGATAGGGACTATTGAAGTTGGTAATCAATTTACGTTATAACAAATTTCCCTTATTATATTTATTTCATAAGGAGCTCAATTTAATTTTATCCTCTTGTTATTTTTTTGCAAACAGTGACTGCAATTAACCCAGTTCTTAAAAATAAACACCCAAATTAGTGTAGACCACATGTAGGTACCCACTGTACCTATGTGTTCCCACTGTATGTTTTGATTCACCAAACAAAAGTTGTACAAAAATATTCCTTTGTTTGCTCTCATAGTGGCTCTGCCATACTATCCGTAAAAACTAATCCAGATGTTAGTACTTAGAAAAGTAGAGAAAAATACAAGCAAAAAGCTCACACGTTTTTTGTTTCTATGTCAGCACGTAAATTAACAACGTTTTTATAGAAGAATTCTGTAAGCAAACAATTCTCTGGAGAAATCTACGGCACCTTCATACGTCACGCCAGCGAAATAGCAGTCATAAAGTTTATGAATTAGTGAATACAAATGTGGTTTTTCTAATATTGCTCCCACTTTATTATCTTAATAAGTTTCATTTTTATTTAAAGTAATTATATAAATTATGCATGCTAACTCGCCAGGTCGTGTTTACGGTGAGGGTGCGTAATTTTAACGTATGTACAGACATTAGTCGATAGGTACTACCGCGTTCACTGAAGGTCGATCATTTCCAACCTTATTACTTAAGGCATAATGATGAAAAGGTTTAGCCGCGCTTGCCTAGGTTGAATTGTGGATGAGTAAGCACCCATTACATACCGAGTTTCCTGCGTGCCTCGGAAAGCACGTTAAGCCGTTGGTCCGGGCTGTCATATGTAAATCTTTGATTGTCGTTACAGGTAGTCAGTGGCTCGAAAGTCTGACAACCAGTCTTACCAAGGGTACCGTATTACCCAGTACTAACTGGGTTGTGGAGGTCATGTAAAATACTGGTATTCAGCTACATCCAGCTAGGCTGGAAGCCGACCCCAACATAATTAGGGATAGGCTAGGCAGATGATGATGATGATGATAAGGGTGAAATGTGGTCGACCGTCAGTAAGCGCAGTAGTACGTACGACAGCTGATCAAGCTATACAAAAGTTAGTTTATGCGGATCTCTCATTGCACAAGAAATATATACAAAGCGAGGCCATGTTATGCTGGAAATGTAAAGTTTGATGTGCCGCCGTGTGTACATTAGAAGCACCTCCAAAACTGTACAAAATATACTAATGTCCGTTTTAACTCACACTAGTCAACAGTAAATAAATGGTCACTATTTCACATACAACGTTGGTCTCAGCTCAGTGCAATACCTAACCCTCCATCGCAAAAGTTTACAAGTAACTTTCACGGAACGGTATTTAATTTGTCGCAAAACGTTTCTTTGATTATTTAAGTAAGATTAGATAAGTTAAGGTAAAAAAACAAAGAAGCCAAGACGTTCACATATTTACATTCAATATGCTAACCATTGAACTTGGCACCCATTTAGATCTCACTTCTGTTGTCGTTGAAGTCAACAACCAAGGTATACATAATAATATTGAACTTGGCTCTCATTTCACATTTATGTTTAACTAAAACTAAGTACCTACATATTATATGTGTATATATAACGACCTCAATAAGACACTTAAGCGTCAAGTGGTTATATTTTTAAATGAAGGAATCAAACATTTTTAAAAGGTCTTATGTAAGGTTGTCCGCAGAGGTTTTTCGCCCTACGAAAACTTCTGTTTGCATATCCACTTACTGAGGTTTTTCCTTTACATAACCTTCTGTCTGTTTAGGTACTTACGTAGTAAGTTTTTTAACATTATTACGGCCGTATAATAGAACAGCAAAAATATTACTGGCATAATTTCGGCCGAACAGCCAAGTAAGCTCTACGAGTTTTTGTAACTAATGTAAAAAACAAAATAAGTATCTAAGTACATACTTTTCTCGAAAGGATTAATACACGGGCAGTTTGCGTCCCAAAAAAATTACACCTTTAACGTGTACGGCGGGAGCTCAAAAAGGGACAATTTTAAAGTAGCAAAAAGTAATTGTAAATAATTTTTTCAAAAAAATTTTGGTGTTCCGTTATCTCTACACGCGTGGTTGTACCTTCGGGCTCATGTTTTTTTATTACGTGACATCTGCTTTTGACCTCAATCTTGCCGCTAAGGACGATGAGAAGTTTCTCAATTAGTCACAGACCAGGAATGAGCGTTGATCGCCACGCATATCTACTGTAAGCTAGTTATTTGAGAGAAATTAAGTCTAGGTTTAAATTAAAATATTTTCCGTCGCGAAAGATGGATTGTTTTTTTTTATTATCATCATTCTTCATGATCTTATCCCAATTTAATTGGGTTCAGCTCAGCTTTTTTTTTTTATAACTTTATCTTTTCCGACGACTTTTTAAACACTTAATTTGACGATTAGGTATACAATCCATACAATATAAAACAGAAACCTCTCTCGAGTAAATAACTAAAATTAAAATACAATTTAAGTTAGTACCTTAAACCAATGTTAGTTATTAGCGAAACGAGCAAAGCGATATTTGAAGTCACAAAGGTCAGTTGTTTAAACCTGTTTCATCATCATCATCATCATCAGCCTTTTTAATGTTCCCACTGCTGGGACACAGGCCTTCTCTCTACGAGAGGGAATGGGCTATAATCTACCACGCGGGCCCAGTGCGGATTGATAGATGTCACATGTCTTCGAATTTTTGGTTCTAGGACATGCCGGTTTCCTCACGATGTTTTCCGTCACCGGTTTTGAGAGCAGTGGTGATGAAATAAATTACACAAAGTAATGCGCCTGCCTGGGTTCGAACCCACAACTTACTGTTCGTAAGTCGGGGTCGCTACCACTGGGCCACCGCTGCTCCTAAACCTGTTTAGCTTTACGAAAGTAAATAAATGAATTATATTCTAGTGAGTGTACTTAAAGCGCCATTTTCTGTGTTAGCACATATTAAAGCCTTGGGGCATGTCGGCCTCGATTGACACGGCTTCGTGTACCTCATTTCTACTTAGCTCATATGGAGCTTGGTGGTAACCTTCTTCTATTCAAGAGCGGTCATATTCATGTTTGTATTGAAGAAGTTCACTTTTATTTGTAAACTTGCTGCTGCCAGCGTGAAAATATTATAAAATTTGACTTCCCTATTATATATTACATTTGAATCGTTTACAATTCCAAGGGATTTAATTTAACTTTTTTTTGCAAGGAACCTTAATAATTTCTTCTAAAATAAAAGCTTGAGTCTCCTTATAACATCAGCTATTTGACAGTAATTTCCCGTCAAAATCGGTCCAACTGTTTTAGAGATTAGCCAAAACAAACAGACGGACAAAAATTTGTTATAAGTACCGTATAAACTTTCATATGGATTCAGCAAAAAGCTGTCACTTTGAAATTACTAACAGACACTTGAATTTTATTTATTTGAATTGATATAAAAATCTTATAAGTACTCCCGCACTCAAATATTACATAATGCCGATATATTGATATATAGCCAAAAAAAATCTTTTAAATCATTATGACACTGTACACACTGTCTTTCAACTTAATCGCTAAAGCATTAATTAAGTTCAAGGTTGATTTAAAAAAAAAATACAGCTTCGGATAGTTTGATATGCTGGCGTGTGCACATTACTATTTCTAATTGAATATCTATCACAAATCGAGCATCAATATAAGAACACTTTCATCGCAATACGAATATAGATTACAGAACATCAATCAAGAATGTTTACGTTTTTCTATAAATACGTAGTTGCTCTACATATCTGCCTACATTCTTCATTTGAATTGCTTCAAATGTTGAAAAATATAAATGGAATTCATAGTATTGACGTCGTCGTAAGATTTGGCGAAACTGGTACAGAGAAAATAAGACGCGGAATAATATGGGTTAAGCGATTGATTGAAAACATAGAGCAATCATCGTTGACCCCTGTTTGTTGTGGATAACGAGTCTGCCATCAAGCTTGCACTGAATCCCCTTTACAAATATTACTGAAATCTGTCAGTGTCCATAGTCTGTCAGTAATTTGTCCGTATCACTTTGATTGAACCTTGGTGGGGTCGCAGAAAGCAGTTTTTTTCCTCACCGTACGATCTTGTTACAACTTTGCTTCCACAACTTCATCTTCCTAAAGGTTTTTTTAGGTACGTCTTAGAGGAAGTTTCCCAATATAAAATTATGTAAGACCGATATTTGCGGAAAAGGCGTAGGTTGTCGGTGTCGTTAAAGTCCTCAAAATCGTATAAATATCTTAAAATAGACGATATTCAACTGATATTCGATAACTCTTCAATTTGTTCCAAAATTCGAGATCCATTAAGATGCGATATATTTATGAAAATCTACCTGTGTAGGAATTAAACTACGCGGCATGTATACATATTTCGTTTTATTATTAGTCGATGAAACTTTATTTATACAACAGGATAACCAAAAAATTACAAATAAAGTAAAGGTATAGAAAGATATACAGGTGTAAACAGACTCTTCACGAAGCCGTCAACCAAGCATTATGTACATCAAACTAAGTAACTTTACAAAAAATTTGTGCTGGGAAATGACTTTTTTTTTTGGGCTCAAACACCACGTCTTACAGTAGGACTCAATGAAACGCCCTCAAAACATTGTGCTGATGGATGGATTGAATAGTAAGAGGGTCCTCGAGGTGATTAAAGTAAAAATCTTACATTAAAAACATGTATATAAAAAAAAACTTGTGAAAAAGTTGGAACTTTGACCCCCAATATCGCCGTAACTAGAAGGTTCCCAGGTATGGTATAGAGCAAAAATTTGATCGCAATGACGGAGAGAACAAGTGCCTTTCGGCTTCGTGAAGAGTCTGTTTACACCCTTTATAGCAACAAGTCTCGGTAAAAAAAAAACTAAAAATTAAACTCTAACATAGTCTAAACTATTAGGTTCGAATTCCTTTGTCAAGGGTCTGCCTAATGTTCTTCTATTTCTAGAAAATTTACTTGAAGCTATATCTGACTGTTTATTAATAGCATCATATCATCTGCCTAGCCTTTTCCCAACTATGTTGGGGTCGGCTTCCAGTCTAACCGGATGCAGCTGAATACCAGTATTTTACATGGAGCGACTGCCTATATGACCTCCACAACCCAGTTACTACTGGGAAATACGATACCCCTTGGTAAGACTGGTTGTCAGACTTTTTGGGCCACTGACTACTTTAACGACTGTCAAAGATCTTCAAATGACAGCCGGGACCAACGGCTTAGCGTGCTTTCCGAGGCACGGAGGAAACTCGGTATGTAATGGGTGGTCACCCATCCACAGACCAACCTAGGCAAGCACGGCTTAACCTAAAGATCGACCCGAGCGGCTGTTATTGTTTAGCCACGAGCTCCTCCTGTCCACTGTGTATTAATAGCATGACTTGAAATATTTTTTCAATTACATATTCACAAAGGAAAACATGTGTAGCGAGCTTCTTTGATATTATCTAAAAGGGTTTCACAAAAGAAGAACCTTGCAAAGATAAATGACGGTAGTGAGTGGCAGTTGCGAATAAAGTGCGGCGTCCTTTGATAATGGTTCTATTTGTTTCTAGTCCCTTGTGTCGAGTTGGTGAAAAACCCATACAAAATACGATTTCTAAATTGCATGCCATTGCGAAACCATTCAACAATGATTGGTTATTATTAGAAATGCAGATAATTGTCATTTTTCATGATGATTCTCATTCCGATGACCTGGTGAAGGTTGCAGGGATCCGCTGGATGCGAGACGCATGGGACCGGTCAATAAGGCGACACTTTAGGGAGGCCTATGTTAAGCGGGGGACGTCTTTCGGCTGAAATAATAATGATTATTCTATTCTGTAAAAACAGCAATCTAATATACTGATTTTAGAAGCTTGCTCACTCATCATTATTTTATCTCTTCCGGATATTTCATAAACGCATTCGGTATATGTATAATTATTTAAATAATAAAAACCTTCATTCCAGTAATTACTGCGGCACTCCAGTACTACCTACGATTAGGTTTTTTAATAATCTATTAATATTGTTATCTTCGTATTTCTTTACCTAGTTTTTAATCCTGTGAGTGAGTCCCAATTTTGAAACAAAAACCACATCCTAACGTTATATACATTCTATTTTAATCTAATTTATGTAGATACACTTGCCTTGAGAGCCTGAGTTGGATTGGATATTATATACTATCTTGAATGTATTCGCTAACTAGAGTTCAACTACGGTCCAGTGGCTTGCAATGACGCAGTCCATCACTCTGTTGATATGTCTCAATCAATCCCAGCTCGATTGATTGTCATTTCAAATTAAATAGTCTAGAAACCTCAAAAAATCGAGCCAGGAATTGAAGTTAATCAATCTTGATCGATAAATAGACCCATAATTTGAAGTAAAACAAACACACACAACACAAAACTCTATAAATATTTAGGTATTTCTATTTCTAATCGAGTGATTCAGAAATCTTTATTTGAAAGGCAGGTTGTATAGACAGCGACAAGCGCCTAGCCAATATCGCGGAATCTGTCACAACGAGTATTTTCCAAATATATTCGTTCTTCAGACACCTCTCGAAACATAATTTGTCAATAAACAGGTCTTACTTGATGTTGAGTTTACGACCGATATAATTTTATGACCAATATACTTTTTGATAGAATTGTTTTAATAGCGTCTCCTATTGGCAGTTTCACGTCGAAAACACGACGGCGACTGACCGTTCGCTCGTCGTATTAATAAGTTTAATAACTACCCTGTTTTACGACCATTCTTTATCGTTTTATCGGACACCGAAAAATTCCTTTCAACTTCAGTTTAACGTGTCGTCGTTTAAAGATTCCTGTAGGTTATACTGCCGGGCTATGAATACATCATAATAGGATATAATACTGCTGAATATGAATACCACGTTGTAGGAATCTTACTATAACGTATTGAAATATTCTTACTATTTGCACACTGCTAGCAAAATATATATATATTTTTTAAAAGAGCTGACTATGTACTTAATCTGTTTTTGTTGTTTATTTCAAAAGCATAAAGCTAAAAACGTTTGTGAGTTTACTATTAAATTGATAATCTATCACTAGCGCCGATTGCTCATAATAATTGTGTACCAACCTGATGGATGACGGACGCACAAAATAGAGAAGAATGGCAGAAGAAACGGGAGGCCAATACCTAACAGTGGATGATTCTGGGTTGAAATGATGATAATGATGAGTTATTGTAAAAAGTATTGCGGCTCCAACCACTGTTGGCATAAATACTTGCTTTACATGAATAGTAATTACTTACACACGTGTCTGCACCAACCACAACAAACTGTCCTGAAGTTGTTGCAATGGGCATCACGTTTTGTTGGCATGTGCCGTCCCTTCAGTACCCCTTTCGCCGGCTATTACGATACCCATGTGAAATATTTTGGTTATTTGTACCTCAACCGCAGTGCAAGTTACATAGACTCGTGGTGGCCTTTGACTTCATTTGCATAGGTTGTGTGTACACTATCGTGACAATAACAGACCGTGTGAAACATAAAAACGAGACACGTATCTTATCGTGAATCGATGATTTTTTTGGATTTTAAATTTTCGAGACCCGATCAGATTTTGTTTCCAAAAATCCTTTCTTAGCCTGTAATTTGAGAAGATGCTCAAACATGAATCTCTATTTAAAATAGACCTTAGTAGAGCTTCCGAAGCGTCGATCTGCGATACGGACTTGCGCACGCAGCTCAATCTACATTTCCGATAGCTATATTTAAACATAAATTATTGTGTACCGTTGAGCTTTTTATACCTTCGTCAGTTTTCAAATTCTTTCCTTTATTAGGGCAAGAGACATTATATTGTTTGAAGCTTCGCACTGAGCAAGCTTTTGCATAAAAGTCTATCTTTTAACTTTACTTCTAATATCATCGATTGATGGCTCAAGCGTCTGACATTTAGTTGCTTATCATTAAAAATTTTATACAGGGTTATTTGTAAAACACCAACAACCTTGCAGGAGTAGATTACTAACATCATAAACAACAAAATATTTTGTTCTACGACTTTTCCGAAAACAGACAAAAAAAATTCAACGTAACACAAAAAGTTTTGTATGAAAAGTGGTTTTTTTTGCCTGTTTTAGAAAAAGTCGTAGAACAAATGTTGTTGTTTATGATGTTGGTAATCTACTCCTGCGAGGTTGTTGGTGTTTTACAAATAATCCTGTATACACAGTAGGTATAAGTAGATAAAATATACATCTAGTAATCATCCGAAGCTCATTTCTCACGGATAAATTGGGATCTTCTCAACAAAAATGTTTAGTGACGGAGACAGGCTTGTTTTTAGTGGTCTGACAGCGACCCGCTTGTTTTTTAGTGTTCCGTGCCAAAAAGAGAAGTACTTATGGTTTCAATCTGGTGTCAGTCTGTCAGTCACACGTGACTTTGTCTGAAACTGTCTCAAAGAATTTGACCTAGGAATGCTCAAACGTGATACAGTGAATAAAATAGAGTGTTTTGTTAGCAGTAATTTAGTCAGGTTTAGATAGTTGTAACAAGATTTTGTGACATGTGTTTTCTAGACGTATAGAGGCGGTATATTTTTTAATTTACTTTCCTTTATACATTTACAAACACCGAATTTTTCTTAAAAGCAACAACGTAGTCAGTAAATAAACAATATTTACTCGATCAAAATAAAGGAATTCAATCAAAGTCAATGTAAACGTCAGTAAATAATTTATACACAATGATAGAGTAACGTACAGTAACGAGTCAGGAAAAGGTGAGGCCCATCCATTACGATCAAATAAAATGAAAATATATTTTCTCAGAAGGTATCTTCATGTATCGTGTATCTAAAAACCTCTCGGTTGCGGGAATTGAATGATAACAGTATAGGAAACTTGAAAGGTTTCAGATGTTTACAAATCATGACCATTAGGTCGAGCTCACGAGTTTAAATCATATCGTTCCCTCGTGATTTGTTACGTTTATTTAACAATTTTTGATACAGTTTGACACTTCGGTTTGGCAACGGAAACGGTATATATGAGCAAACATACGCTAAGATCATTCAAAACATATAGCCCCCTGCCTTCTCAGTATTGAACCAACGAACATGGAAAAATTTACATGAAGTAATTTTCTTGAACTTTGTTCCAGCCGACGAAATGTTTTGGCTTTGTACATTTAGATGCGTAAAATTCTTTGGCAAGCGGAAAAGCTTCATAGAGAAATATATTTTGCCTGAAAAAGTTGAAGTTCCGTAGTTCATCACGAGATTTTAACAATGCTTAAATAAGGTATGATACAGGGACCTACAAAATAAAGAGGCTAATTCGGTGTCAGACGTACTTACTTACTACTTACGTCAAAGTTTCTAGTTTCTACGGAACTTAAAACTTTTGTATAAAATATCCTTCTAGAACATAATTAACATGGATATTGTGTGGAAACCTTACCTTGTGTGGACCCTACGATTAATTACGAAACCTCATTAAGGCGCGCTTGTAGGATAACTTAAAGCTTAACATATTACTTAGTAAAAGCATTCACAAGTCTGTCTCCTGCAGCATCAAACAATCGTCAAAAATGGAATTGTTAAATGTTCCTCGTCCTACGTACTCCCAAGCAGTCGATCATCATTTAAACTTTTGAATTGGTTTTTGAAGTTATACTTCTTTTGGCGCGTTAGGGAAAAATGATGAGAGTAATTTTTTACGGTGCGCGCGGACCCCGTCACTAAAAACCGACACCCTGAAGTTAGCTAGTCAACATTTTTGTTTTATACGCCAAAGAAGTATAACTTCTCTTCTACTTCTTCTAATAAAGTTCTTACGTGCGTAATAAGTACATACACATTTTTGTTATACATAGCACAATCAGCTGAATCAGCCTATAACGTTTCCAGTACTCAGGTCTGAGGTTTTTTTATAACTGGCCTGAAATTATCCCATTGCATTGCAACTAGTACTGATCATCAAGCTACTTAGTGTGGATCCGCGGTTTTAAACCAATACAAGTCTCATTTACTCAGGATCCCTCAGATCACCTGTTTCCCCGGTCTTTGCACAAGAAAAATATTTTACTGTATACCAGGATTCGTAATTGTCGACATAATTATCGGATAATATCAGATAATTATCAACGTTGATTCATAATTTGATCTGTTATTTTTTTTTACATAGAAATAGTAATTTGGTTTCTAAAATGTGATGTATGTCTGTCACATTTATATTTACTAATTGTTTTATTTTCACACAAATGTACCAAAAAATCTATGTTTCTTTTATGTTGACACTAAACACGTCGGGGTACGCATGGAAGTGGAAAATCGCACTCGAATAGGTATAAAGGGTGTAAACAGACTCTTAACGAAGCCGAAAGGCACTTGTTCTCCCCGTCATTGCGATCATTTTTTTGTTCTAGACCATACCTGGGAACCTCCTAGTTACAGAGATATTGGGGGTCAAAATTCTAACTTTTTCACAAGTTTTTTTCTAAATACATGTTTTTAATGTAAGATTTTTACTTTAAACACCTCCAGGACCTCCTTACTATTAAATTCATCCATCGGCATAATGTTTTGAGTGCGTTACATTGAGTCCTACTGTAAAACGTGATTTTTCAGCCCAAAAAAAAAGTCGTTTCCCAGCACCAATTTTTGCGTAAAGTTACTTAGTTTGATGTACATAATGCTTGGTTGACGGCTTCGTGAAGAGTCTGGTTACACCCTGTATGTGAAGTTTATTTAACGACAGTTTTTGTTATGATCAAGATATGTCATGGTATCAAGATAAATTTATTGATGACAGTAATCACTTCGAACCTTACATTACAGCCCTGGTACTATTGAAAGAACACACATTTTAATTCAACTCAGTCCACTGCTGGACATAGGCCTCCCCTAAGCTGCACCACAACACCCTGTCCTTCGCCTTTTGCATCCAGTCTCATCCAGACACCTTTATAAGATCGTCGGAGATCGAATATCGGATCCCAATCTATCACGACATTGACTGTCGTAATAGATTTAAGGGCTAGGTCCGATAGTAAGTATTAATTTCTACAGACATGTACGAGTATGTACACGGTGTACTAAAGTACCCCACGGGGCGGCGGCGGAGCTCATAACAATCAATCAACGTCACAGCCCAGCTAAGTCACAATCTGTATATTGCAGACACTACAAAAACACATATTTACCTAATAAACTACTTTGTACTAGACAATATCAACCTCGGCTAATAGTTTCCTACGTTTTAGACTTCATTTGTTAGAATTAATGTCAAATTAAAAAACACATTTGTATTACATACATAAATTCGGCGTTAACTTTTAGTATAGTACAAGATGTAAACATACCCTTCACAAAGCCGTCAACCAAGCAATCTGTACATCAAATTAAGCAATTCTACGCAAAAAATATTGCTGGGAAACGCCTTTTTTGGTGTGAAAAATTACGTTTTATGGTAGAATTCAATCTCTGACAGTCGTTAAAGTAGTCAGTGGCCCAAAAAGTCTGACAACCAGTCTTACCAAAGGGTATGTCACATAAACGTACACGGTATGATGTTTCATACCGTGTACGTTTAGGTGAAATAAAATATTTGAAAATTTAGTTTTGTTGTATCGTATTTCCCAGTAGTAACTGGGTTGTGGAGGTCAGATAGGCAGTAGCTCCATGTAAAATACTGGTATTCAGCTGCATCCGGTTAGACTGGAAGCCGACCCCAACACAGTTGGGAAAAGGCTAGGCAGATGATGATATAATTCAATGTAACACACTCAAAACATTGTGCTGATGGATCCGTTGAGTAATACAGGTCATGAAGGTATTCAAAGTAAAGTTATAACATTAAAACCGCCACCGCCGCCGGCCACGCACAATGTAGGGTTCCGTAGTTGCCCATCAAAATATGCGGACTAACTAAACTGATTCGCTGAATTTAATTTGAATTCCTTTTAGTTTCGCCCGAAGGTACACTTATTAGACATATGGGTGATATATACATTCAGTCAAAAAAGTATCGGAAATGGATGGTTTGTGGTGCCAAATTCAATTTGTTTTTTTTTGCTGGATTGGCACAGCTCTTTCCATTTAAGCGCGGAGTTTGAGATGCATCTGTATTGCGAATTTCATAATAGACAAAAACATCAAACAGTTTGTCTTAAATTTTGCATCGCAAATGGAATTTCGTGACCGATCACGAAATTCCATTTGTCCCTGAAAATTTTACAGAAGGCTTACGGCGATTAAACAACTTTGAATGAATAACTAACATTTTTGTGTATTATTGATCGTTACTTTCCGTTACTGTCTTGTCAGAGTAGTGTATTTATGCATTATAAAAATAATACACTAGATACCTTAAGGTTATTGAGAAATTTGAACTGAGAAAAGTACTATTTTCTGTTTTCAAACCGGAAATTGATATGGATTGGATCCTTCATTTCAAAGTCTCTTTTAATCTTATTTTAGAATTCATTGAAAATTAATCGGGTCTAAAATAAAATTTTGTTTTTAAAGAAATTGTATCTTGGAATTATTGGTCAATGGTGGTGTCAACTACATAACCTTGAAGTGAAAAAAACTTACATTTCTAGAAGGTACCCAATTACCCTCCAAAAATGTAAGTGGCCTGTTAGCATGCCATCTAGGTAGATAAAACTCCCGTCCTCTCGCTTTCAAATTGGCGCCCTATCCCTTTGATTAGAGCCGCTCAATTCCGTATTAATGAGTTAGAAACTAGCACAGATTAGTATTGAATTCGATTAAATTCGAAAATGTCAGGGGTAATTCGCTGTACCTGCACATCCATTGCTACTGCAAATCCTCAGGATTTTGCCGTGGGTCTATTACTGAAATAAGCACGCTCGGTAAACTGATTAACAAGTGATCGTATTTTGTTGACTTAACTAGACTGTTGATAACAACAAATCGGGAAAAGAAATCCGTAAACCCACTGAAAAAAGGTATTGAGATCTGGTCAGATTTTACATTAGCATTTAGGCCCAAATTCCACCAAAAAATAAACAAAATACACATAGGTAGATGGATAAAGAAAAAATATACTATAGGGTACACCGAAATTGTAAAAAAAATACGAAACGAACGAATGAATGTGAATACATTGAAGGAAACACCTTAAGTAATGCTGAAATAAAGCTTGACGAGTTCTCTTATTCATATTTTCATTTCACAAAGTTGGTTGAACCTTCCGCTGGGCTTCCTTTTACAGTAAAGTAGCTTACTTTAAAGCTGTAAACAAGTATCTGTTTATTATACTTACTACTTTAGACATTAGAGGGGAGCGACGTCGACACAATATACAGAATGTAAACACACTCTTCACGAAGCCGTCAACCAAGCATTCTGTACATTCTTTACGCAAAAATTATTGGTGGGTAAACGGTTTTTTTTGGGTGATAAATCATGTTTCGCGGTAGGATTCAATGTAACGCATTCAAAACGTTGTGCTGATAAATGGATTGAATAGTTCAGGGGTCGTGAAGGTGTCATAAGTAAAAAAAAAAAAAATTAAAAGTGGAAAATAACTTAACTTTTGGAAGTTGGTAGCTGTTTGTTTCATTGATTTGTTTGCCACCGACTTCCGAAAGTTAAGTTATTTTCCACTTTTAATTTATTTTTTTGTAATTTTATTTTTACGTTTTTTTTTTTTTTGCATTCGTTTATTTTTTTTTTCAAAAAGATTTTGTTTTGTGTTTTTTTTTTTTTTTTAAGTTGTTTTTTTTTTTGCAAAGAAGCTTTTATTTTATCCTTTTTAGTTGCGTGCTATCACTACCGGATGTCTTCGCACTAGTTCTAAGCGCTCCGGGAATGTCAAGCGTTCGGCGTCATCGATGTCACGTCCATCGGCGATTAGCAAGGCTTTTATCATATCAGACCAATTCAAATCATTGCAGGAAAATGTTAAAAAACTATGATGGAGGCCCTGAAGTTCTAACCATTGCAATTAATTCAAAACAACATTTCTGCCAATATGAAGCTGATCCTCTAATATTTCGCATAGTGAGATTCATGTTATCCACAAGCCCCTGAGGTGTGTGCTGTCCATGACCTTGTCGCATCCTGCATGACACAGACACACTTGATTCAGCACGAAAATATTCTACAATGGATAGAGCATAAAAAATAAATAATCATTTCTGTTGAACCTCTTGTTAACACTTATCCGGTTTCCATTTCCGTTTAGGACCAAAGTACTCGTCGAGACGAATCAAAAGAGCCCAAACTCGATGAGGTTATGTCGTTTAATAACGAAGTTCCTATGGCCACCTTCCAGCTCCATCATCAGACCCTGGATACTATCTAAAGACAAATTACTCATCAAGACGAATCAAACAAGCCCAAACTCGATGCGGTTACGTTGTTTTATTACAGAGATCCTATGGCCACCTTCCAGCTTCATCATCAGACCCTGGATACCATCTATGGGCAAAGTACTCATCATGACGGATCATTGGTGTCTAATCTCGATGGGCTTATGTCATTTCATAACGGAGTTCCGAAGGCCACCTTCCAGCTCCATCATCAGATCAGCTCCATGTCATCTATATATTGTACTATCACGCGATATACATAAGCGTGCAAAATTTCAATTCAATCGAAAATGGGGAAGTATGCTGAATTAAACATGCAAGACTTCATGCGACGTCGCGTAATTTAGCAATTACCGTGAAAAAGAACAAAATTACTGAACCGATATTGATGAAATTTCTATAGGACCAATCGAGAAGTTCATATAAAGGAATAATTTTTCAAATCGGTTTAGAAATGACGAAGATATGAGGTAACAAACACAAAAAAAAGAAAAATACAACCGAATTGAGAACGTCCTCCTTTTTGGAGAATGTTGGTTAAAAATACATTAAAAACATGTATTTAAAAAAAACTTGTGAAAAAGTAGGAACCCCAATATCTACGTAACTAGAAGGTTCCTAGGTATGGTCTAGAACAAAAAAATATATCGCAATGACGGGGAGAACAAGTGCCTTTCGCCTTCGTTAAGAGTATCTTTACACCCTTTAGAGGAAACATACTCGAAATACAACCGCTGTAGCTGCCAGTCTGGCACGGAATCAGGAAAGGGGGCAATAAATTGTATTTCTAAGCTTTATAAAATAGCCACTATTTTGCATGTGTCACGTGAGACAATGGACCAGATTGCACCTGTCAAAGGATTTTGACACAATTTTTTTTTTTACGATATGTATTTATGGGCCAAAGTTGCCTGAAAATAAATAAATGAATGCAGTTAGGTTAGGTTAGGTTGCGCTTCTGAGTTTGTTTCTAAATTGAAAAACATCACAATCTATAATCATCTAAATGTTTTCAGAATGTAGTGGAAACATAAGTATAGGAAATTAAAAAAGAGTTAACTGGCGCGAAGAGGTGCAGCATCAAGAAAAGTTGAAGGAATGGGGGCACGCCTTTGCCCAGGCCTGGGACAATCAAGGCCCAAGGGTAATAAGAAAACAGTAACGATTAATTTTTGTATCGCATATCTTTATTCCGCAAGAAATCGAATTTAATTTTAATGGTTCCGTCCATTCTCAAAAAATAATTAGGTTAAGTAAATATTTTGAGAAAACATTATAAAGGCCGCTCATCTAAATATTGTAACCCTACCAAACAGCAGAGTTGTCGTTGATCAATGAACTGTGCCAATGATGATAAAACCCAATCAAATTAAAGGAGCACTCAGAACTAGCAAACAACACAACCATTTTCTTAAAGGATGAACAAAAGTGGTTACAAAGTAAAACTAAGTCTTAACTTTGCACAAGAAACTTATAAACAATAATTACTGCCTGTTATTCCTTCGCAAAATAAAGCTCAGTTATTTAAATGAGTTAAAAGTACTAATTAGCAAATAACGAAGAATCTACCTACTTACTCGTACATAAAGAGGAAAATCATACGAATATTTTTATCAGGTCCAATAAACCTGTTTTTCCAGCCGTACAGTTAGGTCTAATTTAAATTTATGTAACTAATTTAATTTAAATATCATGTACCTATCTACTACAATAATAACCACTTGGACGCTTTAATTAACTTTAATTATTATTGTTACTCTTTCGTTTAATGTTAAACTCATAATTTTAATTATTCCTTTATTCATTTTCCTAAATTTTAATTATTATTGTTATTCTTACGCTTGACGTTAAACTTATTTAAATATGCATCGTTCTGTTTTTGCCTATCATTTGTGGGTCGAAAACGAGACAATCGACCATAAAATGAATTATTTCAGCGCTAAAAGCATTTATTGATTTGCGGTGCAAAAGGGCCTCAATAAGCTTAATAAATATCTACCTGTTTTGTTTAATTGTGTGGATGAAATGATCTTGTTCATTCAACTATTTATGTACAGGCCTTCTCCGACTGATCAGTTAAAAAAACTACGCCTAAACCATGTGGAAGCGTCCCGCCCGGCTAGAGAGCGCTTCATGTAAGCAAAAATGAGCTTAGTGGTGATCAGGCGGGAGTGTCCGCCATTGTACACACGAAATACAGAAAGGACCATAAATTCGTACAAAGGTGATGCTTATTTCTAAAGAAATCTCTTCCAGCATACCTGCGAAAGGAGAGTGGATAAAAAAGAAGACACAGTGTGTAATAGAAGACAATACATACAAACATATAGCAAATAACGAAATTAAATTTGACATACTGTATAAATATACTTAGATACATAGATACATACTTCATTTAATTTAAAAGCTCCTCGTAGTCTATAATGGGTATGAAAAGTTTATCAATTACCATGTTCAAAAACAAAAATTACCACTCTTGAATTCATCCTAAACATAAAAACTTAATAAATATGGATAAGATGTCGAAAGAACACTTTATGAACCACTTAATTACCTAGATAATTCCGAGAGAAAGTTGTGTCAGACAGAATGACAGCTTTTCACTATAGAAGATTCGATTAACCTTTTTGCTGCGGAACCCTAAAACTACTTTGTAAACGCGCTGTATGCAATATACTGCAAATTGAACGATACGCGTGTCATGGATAGTTTTACCGATGAAATCCAATAAAGACACATAACTGAACAACAATGAGCATAACAAACGCCAATCATGTTTCAAAATGAACAGTGTGATGAGAAAAAATCGCTTTTTAAAATTTTATCAAGCCAATAACGAGCTGATTCTGTTAATTGGCTTTCACAGATCAAGCAAAATGTAAAAAAAAAACTAAATGACGTCAGTGTTGTTGTTGTTGGCGGCGGATGTAGCCGGATGGCGGATACTGTCTGTGGTTTCTCTTAGCTTGAAAAGAGAAACAAGCTACTATCATATTATAATATTAATCATATTATTTACAAAATTGTCATCTGCATGGTTAGTGAATGGTATACGGATACGCATAGATACAACATACGCCTTCCATTAATTGGGCTTTCTCACGAGTCACGCTATCAAATTAAAGAAAAACGGGGTAACCAAATAATATAGACATACCTACGGCCCTATCTTTGTTCCCGGATAACCTGTTTTCGTGGCTAAAAACTGGGAAAGCTATCCAAGAAAATTTTTTACCACTTTAAACCATCATAATGAACAAAAGGGTTCAGCTTTACGTATCCCGTAGGTCAAAGGTTTTTTTTCAGTTCAGTTGCTGACAAAAGATATTTCAATTTCAGGTCATTCATTAGTTCCATAGTCTTACGACTGCCCCCTGTTAATTAAAACTACAAGGTAGTGACATAGGTAACTACATACCTACACAAACATGAAGTACCTACTAACTTCACAAGTTTTCTTAGATACTTTTAATTCTTACCAGAAAAAAAAATTCTTCCAGGAATCTTACAAGACATTGTCTTGTCATAAAAAGAGGTTCAATCAAAGCTTCATTGAAGTAAGAAAACATACGTTAGTAAAACAAAGAAAAATTATTACCCACCTACAAAGCTGATGTGTCGAGATTTGCCAAACACTTATTCTATCAACTAAAACTTTACAAGCTTTAAAAAGTCGTAAAAACGATATTAAAAAGTTTTCAGAAGCACTTATAAAACAGACCACAACTGCGAAAAACTCAGCTCAAAGTCTGAACTCACAAAAGTTATCAAAAAGTTGTTAAAACATTTTTAATAAAATATAAAACACGATCACTGCTCCTTAACTTTTGCTATATTTAAAAAAAGAAAATGTGCGTCGTTGACATACGCGAGCTTAGAGTGGATAAGACCCGTTCGGGACGAGCGTTCGACGCGCCACGAGTTTCAGTCTGCAACATGAACCGCGAAACACTAAGGCGGGGGGAACAGACTCGAGCGAGCCGACATTCGCACCGCGGGAAAACTGCCCACTGAAGCTTTCTCTAGAGTTGCGAACTTGAGCTAAGATTTGGCACCGATTTATAATGAAATAGTCGACGCCTGTTTGTAAACTTTTTGTTTTTTCACTATAAATTGTTTTGAAGTTAGACCAATATAATGTACAAAACTATAGCCATGATATTTTAACCTAAGAGTTTTATTATTAAATCGTTTTCACTTATGATTTTATACAGTTTTCTGGTATATCTAAATAGTTTTCTTTTAAATAAATATAGACTGTTTAACGCTGCATGCCAATTAAATGACCGTATGTGTACCATTACCGCCATATTTACGTTATCTATGTGTTGAAAGATATACATGGATAAAAGATTTCATTACATAGGCCAGTGGTGACACAAATTATTATAGCGTAAATAATTTAAATAAAATTATTAAAATTATAAAGTTACTATAAAATGATTAAATCCTATGTAAAGTCTATCTATTCATACCTGAAATCGAAAAAAATCCGCTGTTACCTACATTTTGACGAGTTAGGCAAACTTAAATGTAGGCAGCAACTGATTTTTTTTGCGATTTCAGGTTTCAGCCCATAATGAAAGTTTGTAATGATAAGTACAATGACCCCTTAAGAGATTTCGTGATTTCGTATGAATAGATAGATCTTATATAATCATGTCCACTATCTAAATTAATTATTATAATGAGATAGAACTTTGCAATTTAATTAGTATGTCAAGCCAGCGTAATCAATTGGGTTGATTGTGCTCGTGGATTACATATATAATTCGTACAGTTTCTGCATGGTAATAATACTTATTAACAAAGGCATTAAGTAATTACCTGTCGTTTGTGACATTTTAGCAATATTCAGTGAATAATTGGCAGTTCATGAAGCATCATAATTATACATTCCAAGCATAAATCATTACAACAGATGATGATACGATTTATGAAAAAAAAAAAAAAAAACTACTCTACCCAGCTTACTTTCTGGGCACAATTTAAACGGTGTGTTTCTTTATTTTTATTGGCAGCGTCTGGTAGTCAGCTAACAATGAACGCTATGCTATCATTTTAGGACAGTTGCCAGCAGAATTGAAAGTTTGTAAGTAATCATAATTATGCATTCCATGGATAGATTGTTACGATAGATGATGATACGATTACGTACATGGTTGAGGGTAAATAAAGACACGTTACATAATACTAAGCCCTGTTTATGTACCGGGCATAATATAAACGTATAATGTATGTTTCTTTATTTTTATTGGCACCGTCTGGCATCCGGTAGGTACAGGCTGGTGTTGCTTCCATTTAATTTTTAATTAAAACTATAATACGGACAGAGACGTGTTGCCGCGAACTTTGTTGCGTTAACTAGTTCTGCACAGATCGGTCTTTTAAAACTTTTGACGTTCAAAATATGCTGAATCTACGAGTTCTTGGAATTAATTTTTATTTTATATTTTCCGTTAGAAAAGAAGTGTGAAAACGATTTTAAGGGCCTTGTTAGCGATCCACCGTAGACGCGGACCTGTGGACGGAGAGTAATGGACTAGCTCGCCGTCCGTCCGTCTTTTGACGACAGGCCGTGTAGACGGCGCGTTCGTGTTCCACGCGCGCCTTAAAGAGATGTCAGCAAACAGGGAGGGGCCCGCAAGGGCCGATGCCTGCCAGAGCTGCGGGCTGTTCGAAAGAGATACCGCGGCCCTGGAACACAAAGGGCAAGGAAGGAACATGGAAGGGTTTTAGTCAGTACAAGTCTGACACTCCCTTCCGCTCTGCCCAGAGCGGGAGAAATCATTTGAGGATTTCCCATCCGTAAAAAAAAAGGGCCTTGTTAGCGATTAGGAGTGTTGTAAACTTTTTAATTACGATTGTATAGATACTGCCTTGGTAAAGTGTTCGCAAGCGCGACTGCATACGGGGTTCGATTTCGGGGCCGGGCAAAGTGTTAATGGGGTTTTCCATCAGAAATTATCTCAGTAGCAGCCATGGAGTTTGGATCTATAGCCGGTTGATGGCAATAGGGTCCCCCCCTATTACATAAGACTTAAACATAAATGGGGAAATGTGGGTGTACTATAGTTGGTTACACCTCTGCCTAGCCCCTGCGAGGATTACAGGCATGATGTTATGTTATGTAAAGATACATACTAAGGTCAAATCGCTGAGAGTATCATTATATAGAAGTTCACTTTTAGATGTATATGAACGTAGACGAAGCAAACTTATTTTTTTTACCCATAAGAAAAAGCATAAGTATCTAGTATCTTATTAGCTTTCTTTCAATTCAAAATCTTAAACACCTACTTAATTTACAGCTAAAATAACTCATTATGCGAGAGTAAATTTAGAGCCTCCGCACATTGAGCCACTAGTCACCGCTACTAAACGCGACCATCAGTGGTTCAGTCAGACCACAACACGTTGCAGTTGTTCAAGTGGTACTCGACAGAGGCGGACAACGACTGTGGCCATGTGTGCGCGCGAGTCAAACGACAAAACGCAGCCTCAAGTAGCGAGCGCGGTCGACCCCTGCAGCTTGTGGCTCGGACGCGGCCACTCAAACGCTCGGTGTGCGCCGAGGCTATACAAAATGTATGGAGAAACGCGTCCGCAACTTGTGGTGGCTATTAGTCGTTCTAATGTAGTCGCCACTAGTGGCTCAATGTGCGGGGGCTCTTAATGTATAAAACAAAAACAAAATGGAGACTTTGTTCACAGACAATACAAACTGACTGTAATCAAATGAGACACATTGTATTATACTCTTAATAAATTGAAATAATATAATTATACAGCTGTAGTCTAAGTAGGATAAGTACCATTACTCAAAAAACTTCAATTAATTAAATGCAATCCACTTAGCTTTCTGCATTTTCTGCACTTGGAACGACGACAATCGTATCCAGTCGGAGTTTTTGTCATGTTGTTGAATTAATTTGATTGGGAGTCTGATCAAGCTGTGAAAAAACAAATATAATCATTTTTATACACAAAGACAATAGAGGTATACAACAGTAACAGTATAGATCCGAGCTAGGAATGAAAGAAAGAAAAGAAAATTCATTCACAAGGAACGCCCTTCACTGATCTGTTTAATGGATGAAAACTATTTTATATCAAATAAATCGCGAGTGGGTTGGCTAAAAATATCCTGGCCAAGCTTTTATTAATCAAAAAGGAGCTTTGTCGGGTTTGCGACTGCTAGACTGATAAGGGAGCCAAAACCATTCTTCAATTCTTTCTTATGTACGCACTGCCTTATTGTTAATTAAATTAGTAAAACAACAAAAAGTTTTTGCAATATCAGTTTTCAATCAAAATGTTATTGTTGATTATTTCCTTTACGTGTTTCATGATAATTTAATCTTGAAACTCAACTCGCAAGCCAAACTTCGCCCTTGTTTTAAATCTTTCATTTGTTTGAAACTTTTATTTCATGAATCAATTTGTTTAATTTTACAAAATGATAAATCATAGTCTATTTTTCAGTGTAATTGTGAGAAACTATGATGATATCAATTAATTGAATAAAGCTAATCTACCTAAAGCCTTAGCTACTCACTTTATTTTGAAAAAATTAAAGGCTTTTATAATTTTCTAGACATATCATACTTTATTTTAATTTAGACACGTCGTACTTTATTTTAATGGACACTTTGTACTTTATTTTATAATAGACACGTCTGCATGTTTATCAAAAAAGGTTGGATTTTACAATTATTTATAGACCAGGCAAAGTGTTATTGGGTTTTTCCATGAGGTTTTTTTCAGTAACAGCTACGGAGTCTGGATTTGTGTCCAAATAATGTCAATAGACTATTGTACCACTGGCTAACGATTCGTGTGCCTTTGTGGTGTATGATGTAAGTTTAATTGTGTGTTAAAAATGGAAGATATCTTTTTGGGCCGAAAACGTCTACTTAGTGTTAAAGATGAGATATAACAAGGATTACCAAGCATGTAAAACTTCTTTCATATCTATTTACAGCAACTGAGCAATCTGTTACAGTGTCTCCTCCAGTACAAAGCCTAAAATATTGTTGTTACAAATGTACAAAATGTTAAGCTTAAGAGCATTTTTATCGTGTCAGGCTTCCCATTCAGAGTAAAAATATGTTAAATGATGTCATCCATGTTTTGCAAAGATACATTTCTTTGCACGCTTCTTGGTACACAATAAATTCGTGTCGCAACGAATATAAGATTAACATAATTCATTGTGAAACTGGGAGTTGTTTAGACGTCGCAGTAAGTGTGTGTACAACAGGAGTGATTGGCACAACAGCTAATGTGTTTGTGGACCGTTATTTATACTACTTTACTCAAGACAGCTTCCTTACATTTAAATGAAGTGCTGATGGGCTGCAGAATTTTCTATACCTAAGGCGACGAACACACCGGCAGGTGACTTTTTTAGCGCCTAGAACCTAAAGTGCAGGCCACACCGCAGCTAGCTAGCGAGCGAGCGAGCCGGGCGAGCATAATTTCTCCTCTTTTCATACTTTGGTTCGGTAGTTTCGGTAGTTCGCGGTGTGAACTGAGGTAGACAGGGTGTAAACACTCTTCACGAAGCCGTCAACCAAACATTATGCACATCAAACTAAGTAACTTTACGCAAAAATTAGTGATGGGAAACGACTTTTTTTTGGGGTGAAACGTCACGTTTTTCAGACCAAATGTAACGCACTCAAAACATTGTGCTGATGGATGGATTGAATAGTAAGGGGGTCCTGGACATGTTTAAACTAAAAATCTTACATTAAAAACATGTATTTAAAATAAACTTTTTGTTGGAACTTTGACCCCCAATATCTCCGTAACTAGAAGATTCCCAGTTATGGTCTAGAACAAAAAAAATGATCGCAATGACGGGGAGAACAAGTGACTTTCGGCTTCGTTAAGAGTCTATACACCCTTTACGAAAACAGGTGAAACGATGTCTCGCCCGGCTCGCTCGCTAGCTGGCGGCGCGGCGTGGCCTGCGGTTAACGAGTCGTCTAGTAACGAAGTGAAAGGAGCGTTCAAGCATTTTGGGATCCGGCCGCACTGTCAGCGCGTCCGTAGCCTTATACATTTCCAATGTAGGAATTTTGGAATGAATCGACACGTACTTAATTTATATAGCACTTTCATTTTTTTTTATTATTATAAAAACAAGCGAGAGTAGTAGCCTATCTTTCTTACTTCTTTTTAGGTGCCTTCAAAAGTCACGTCACGCAAAATATTTTTTTCCCCACAAAGGAGGTTAGTATAAGAAAAGCTTTCAGCAAAGGAACTCATAAAACTAATCACAAAATGTGGGAATACAAACCAGATTTTTATTTCAGAGACGCGAGGCGATGTGAAAATCCTGTGAGATACCAGCTGCCATTTTGTAAATAGAAAAGAAAGCACGAAACATTTACGCAAATCGACTTTTTACCGCCTTATAACGTAAACCTATGAATACATGGGTTTAAAAAGGTCCTAAATCTTTGTTTAATATGCAGATGCGTTACAGGTATATTAGGTAGTGTATGTAATCTAGTTGTCGCAAGCGCAACAGCTGAACATGAGGTCCTGGGTTCGATTCCCAGGTCGGACAAAGGTTTTATTGTGTTTTTAATTTGTTTTTATTTTTTTTATTTCTCAGTACTAGCCACGGAGTCTGGATCGTGCCCAGTTGATGGCAAAGGACTTAAACATAACTGGCGAAATGTGGCTGTAGGTACTATTAGGTACACATCTGCTTAACCCTTCGGGAATTACAGGCGTGATGTTACATTATGTCATGTGTAACTAGTTTCAATTTAATTAAGGGCAAATACCAATGAAACTAAAAACGATCTGGATGCGGAGATGCTTTACTGCTGGATGCGGCATTGTCAACTGTTTCCATAGAAACCAAATGGGTCACCGTTCACCGTTTGCTAGTCCTACGGCACTAGTGATGCATTGAATACAAAACCCGCAACGTTGAAGAGAGTTCATAACAGAAGTTGTGCAAATATGGACTCAACGCACTTTTAGTACCACGAATTTTATATGTACGAGAAATGAAATGTATTCACGTTCCAAACAAAAGTGATTTTTATCCTACTGTATTGAATTATTGATCAACGTTTTAGGTTGTCACGAACATAGCATTTTGGAAGCCATCTATTCCGAAATAGGTAATATCACAAAGCGTTATTTCAAGAGAAAATCGCTTTTGAATTTTGCTACGTGTATAAACTTGGTCTTTGACTTACAAAGTAAACTAAAGTCCAAACTCAAGGTTTGCCAACGTGCTACGCAGCGCAGAGGTGTCAAATTAACCGATTCCGTGCGGATGGCGCCGTAGAGGCGCCATGGGTATTTTCTGTGAATGGCGTGTGGCGCCCGAGAGGAGCAAAATTTTTTACCTGTAAAACTCGGATAAAACACCATTTTTCAGTGGTTATCCGTAAATGAAAGTGTCCTTATTTGTCACGCAGATAACGATTCCAGTGTTAGCTTCGGGATATTGCATGAAAACGCATACTTCAGGAGTTGTAAACCTTTTCAATATAAAAATCATTAATTATGATACGGAAACCGAATTATTTTTTATGTAAAAAAATATATTTCTAATATATGGTTTTTATCGTACACAACACGTGAAACTATGTAAAATGGAATTACTTTGTCAACGAATAAATTTTTATTTACACAAAATTAGAGAATACGACGATTCACGTTTTTAATAGACTAATGTTCCTAAGATGAATATTATTATATCTCTCTTATTAATAGTATTACATCATTAGTAATAATATTATATCTATAATAATATTTAAAAGTTATAGTGTCAGTGGGAACTACCTACCTAGCTAGACCAAGTGAATCTTTCTAAACAAATAAATAATTTCATGTTCAATTAAATACCTGTAGTTTATTTTTCCGATTGATTTAATTTGTTTCAAACAGACATTTCATTCAAAAGCTTTAACTTAAATGGGACTGGGCAGGACATGTCTGTCGCATGCCGAACGAGTGGTGTCCCGTAAAACTCAGGATTGGTGCTCTTTTGCAACCTGGTGGCCTGCGAAAGAGATGAAGTTATACAGAACGTCTAGCCTACTCTTTCACACTCTTTAAGACGCCATGATAAACCCCTGCACATCTAAAGTCCTTTCACAGTAATTGTACCTTCGACTTTGCATTCCTGTCGATATGTCAGTGTTTTTTATTCTTCTTAAAATATGTTTTTTATTTTCATTACCATAAGCTGGCAGTTAGCTTGCTACTGCCAGAGGTATACATAGTATACATATAACTGTGTTAGAACTTAAGATCGCGTTCAAAATCTGTCAATTTATACAACAATGATGACACTGACAGCTCTCAGTTTCATAGGTGAAATTGAAAATCACCGTACAATACTGGCTAGAGCCACATATTAATACTAGAGCTTAGTAAATAATTAGTAATGAACAAAGAGCGTCTCGCCAGCCTCAACTCTGATGTGATGGATCTCGTTTCAGTGTTTATATTGTAATTAATATTGAAAAGTTTGGTATTTCATTATACGATTGTGTGATGGATGGGCTATGTTTCTACTCAAATAAAAAATAGTTTATTGTTGTTTATAGTAACACTGTAAATACCACAGAAATCTTAATAATAAGATTTCTGTGGTAAATACCCATTACAAATGTATATTTGCATTGAAAACGGTCTCATTTTAAAGCGACTTCAAAACAACCTCGTTTTATTGAAGTCGATTAAAAATAAAATTGTTCGTCATATTGGTTTTAGCATTTGATGATTTTTTTTACATGTTAGGTTTGTAGGTGCGCCGATTTCACAGTAATTATTTATTAATGTACTGGTTAATGAGTAACGCAACGAACTACCGGACATAAACCAAACTCGCTTCATGAAAATCGTTTACCTATTTTGTATCTAATGAATCTGCTTTTGAAAACTGAACAATAAGATTCGTTTAAGATAAAACAATAGGTTTTGGCAAAACAATATAAAGCTTTAAACATTTCCCTGCTAAAGAAGAATGACTGTTACAAGGAACTTTAAGATCATCAATAAAACAATGCTCCATTTAGTATTATTACACCGGTACACATTACCAAATCAGGTTGCCTACCATGACGTCTTAATTCCAGTATGGGAAAGAGACAGAGCTATACAGGTCATCTAGCGCCATCTCTTTCCCACACTGGAATGACAACTGCTTGAAGACGTCATAGTAACCCCCCAGAGCAAACTAAATCAGGTCAAATAAACATTTCAAATGGAACGAATTATAGAGGAAACTGTATAAAACTGATTGATCGGTAGGCGACGCCTTACGATTCATATTCCACCGGCGCGCGGCGGTGTGAGCTTACTTCGCTTATTACTTTAAATTCAAATATTATGCAGCAAGCATTAATTTAAAATATCACGTTTTCTCAAGTTAAAACACTTTTGCGTAACAAAGACCATTTGTTAAGACCTGCCGTGTAGACGGCGCGTTCGTGTTCCACGCGCGCCTCAAAGAGATGTCAGCAAACAGGGAGGGGCCCGGAAGGGCCGATGCCTGCCAGGGCTGCGGGCTGTTCGAAAGAGATACCGCGGCCCTGGAACACAAAGGGCAAGGAAGGAACATGGATGGGTTTTAGTCAGTACAACACAAGTCTGACGTTCCCTTCCGCTCTGCCCAGAGCGGGAGAAGTCATTTGATGATTTCCCATCCGTAAAAAAAAGAAGACCTGCGACATCGTTACTTTGTAAGCACGACGGAAGTGCCGCAAATAAATGTGGGTATTTTTACAACCTTGTGCTGGAACGTTGGTACCTGGAAAACACAAGCCCTGGTTTTAATGAACGTACACTGGCACATCTATTACTTTATTCTATGAATCTTGTAACATGGCTTTCGAAACTGTAACATTTTATACCAAGAAGTACCAGTCTGATTTACCTACCAAAGCCCATTAATATTCAACTTCTAAATTCAGCGAAAGGACTTACTTACCTACATTTTTCATAAAAGTATCATTTGATTACTTACTTCCGCTACTTCGTCAGTATAAACTAGGAATTCGAAGCACGTACCTACGTCACCCAGACGAAATGCCCTAAATATAAACCTGTAGGCTGTAATTTGTAATAATCTGAGCGGCTCCAAAATGTCGGTCACATTAGAAGTGGCGATTATGTTAACAAAAAGGCTCGGATTTGTAGTTGATCCATACAAACATCGTGCTACGTCATCGTGTTATGGACGTGTGGTATTTAATATCTAAAGCGTCGTATTCACTTGATGAATAATGTTCCGTGAGTTGTGATTGTGTTTGCTGCATGGAGTAATTAAATATTTTAGCTCTTTGGTAGGATAACACCGCAGGCCTCTCTCGGTATTTCCGGGTAATTTAAATCTAAAGCACTGGCTACACCACCACCGCAAGAAAGCGAGCGAGCCGGGCGAGCATCGTTTTTTTTTTGAGCAATTTTTTTTTAAACTTTTCATTATCTTTGTTAGCTACAAATTAATTTCGCAGAGTGCACTGAATCGAATAATTGCCCACTAGTATGCATATGCGTCCAATTACGCCGAGAGCTAGAATTAGAAAATGTATTTTCAATCAAGTTACTTCAAGTAATAAGTTTGATATAAATAAATTGATTGCCAATCGTATCAGAATAAGTAGAAATAGTTTCACTCTTGCCTGACATGAAAAAGTATTTATTCACTAAATAAATTCAGCCAGACATAATCTATTGAAATATTAATATTTATTGATTGATCATTTTATTTTTATAGTGTTTACTTAGAGAAACGTTTTAGCGAGACAGCTTTATAGATGTTTACCTTCTAAAATAATACATGTAACAGATTGCGAATAAAATACCTACTTTCCTTAGATTATATAGTAAGTACTTATAATACCATAACACAGTTCATGGCTAGTATAAAGGGTATAAACAGACTCTTAACGAAGCCGAAAGGCACTTGTTCTCCCCGTCATTGCAATCATTTTTTGGGAACGTTCTAGTTACGGAGATATTGGGGGTCAAAGTTCCTACTTTTTCACAAGTTTTTTTTAAATACATTTTTACTTTAAACACCTCCAGAACCCTCTTACTATTCCATCCATCCATCAGCACAATATTTTGAGTGCGTTACATTGAGTCCTACTGTAAAACGTGATTTTTCAGCCGATTTTTATTGCGTAAAACTGTGTTTGATGTACATTATGCTTGGTTGACGGCTTCGTGAAGAGTCTGTTTACACCCTGTAGATGGGCAGAATTTACAGTAGATTTTACTGACTTGAAAGCAGAAAGCACATTGTATGTCGAGTAGAAATAAGTACTAGATCACGGCGCGGTAATTTTATGTTTTCTGATTTTATTGTCCGATTTTATTTGAAAAACTTTGACCGTTTCTTAAATACAAGTTAAACTAGTTCTACACCTGGTTATGTGAACCTGTTTCTTTTTTGACCGGGAATTAATTCCAACTTTGCGCAGTTTACTTGTTGTCTACTACTAATAAAAGCCAAAACACACTCATTTCACTTCATTCATTAGCGATTTTCTCGTGAAATAACAGTTTCTACTTTGAGATAAGATAAATGTACCTAAACTTACCAAATAACAACCTAAATAAAAAAACAATGACACCAAAAGTACTTTGTTTCCAAGAGCCAATATAATAAAATAATATCTGACGTTTTCCTTGTTCTCGAATGATTTTCACGCGAGTGTAGTCACGTGTATAAGATGTTGGCTTGACGTGTAAATATCTTATTATACGTGACTGTACTAATAATAAGTTAGTTGGGTACTGTTTCCCTTATATTACAAACTAGCTGACCCGCGCAACTTCGTTTGCGTCACATAAGAGTGAGACATTTTTCATTGATGCTCCGCTCCTAAGGGTCGTAGCCTGATGTTATATAGCCTATAGCCTTCCTCGATAAATGAGGTATCCAACACTAAAATATCTTTTTAATTCCAACCAGTAGTTCCTGAGATTAGCGCGTTCAACCAAACAAACTCTTCAACTTTATAATATGTATTATATATTATATATAATAATAAATAATAATATATAGTATAAGTATATAAGTATTAGTATTACAAATAAAAGCGTTACTTCCTTACTTATCTTTTTTTAGGCATATCCTCATGAATACCCATCGTCCGAGGCGAGCGGAGGCTTATCATCATCACCATCATCAGCCTATAAAGTTCCCACTGCTGTGACACAGGCCTCCTCTCTATGACGCCCACTGTCTCTACTACTACCATGTGTCGGGGGCCCGGGAGATACAAGTACACTTGCGCACAACCTCGACTGGTAACAGCCCGCCATTTCCTCCGGCGGCGACGGATAATTCGAAGACAAGATGTGACTTCCCCAACCCCACTGGACTATATACACCGCGAAACCGAGGCGCGAGAGAGAAGGCATGGGTTCAGGTTCCAGCACTGGAAACAAAGCTGATTTTGATATGCTAAGCCTTGTTTTGCGGCAAGCTTATTTATAATGGAATATTAAAATAGGAGAGGGCGACTTGTTTTTTTAGTGTTGAGTAATCCCTGGTGCTTGTTACCTACGTATACAAGTAAAAGCAAATAAATAAGTAAAAGCGAGCATTTAAGTTTTTTTTTTGTATACTAGTGAGCACGATATTAACAGTCCAGGTGTATAATATTGACTAGACACTATCTATATATATTACGTTCGGAAAACTTACCTAATAGGATGGATAAATTGTATTTTTGAGAACACGTTTTTTTTTAATTTTATGCTTATTTGGACATAAAAATATTAGGAAGAGATTTTGAATGCAATGATGAAATGTCTTTAATTATTTTAATTAAATTGGGTGACCTTATGTTCTTAAGAAAAGTCAAGGTCCCCCCTGCAGTATCCGTTTCCGTGAATCACCAGCATGCGTAGCATGACGACTGTGGACGGGTTTTGTCGACGGAAGAATCGACAAAATAACAGAATGTAGAAAGATTTCTATCATTATATCACAGTTTTAACATTAATCTGGCTTATAAAATTGAAAATATTAATATATATGAAATATAAATTAAAATATCCAAACGACGACATTCTACTGACGCGTTCAATCTAAGTATCTAACGTAAATTCATTACAACAAACCTGCTTAGTAAATTATTATGAAAATAAATGATTCCTGCAAAAATCTATCTATTAAATATGGAGGAGGCGTCAGAAATGTAGGCAGGTATATCTTCTTATTGAGATAAGTGTTTGTATCTTCTACTATTTTATTTATTTATTTAAACTTCATGTACAGTAAACAAAACAGATAGGTGTGCAGGGTCGAAAGATATAACTTATTTTTTCTTAAAAACCGATCGATGTTTTCGAATGAAATTAAAATTAAATGAAGAAAAATAATCAATTGGTTAAATTAATTCCAATTTCATTTGAAGATGTGCAACAGTTTCTAAAAAAACTAAAACTATGTCTTTCGACCCTGCATACCTATCTGTTTTGTTGACTGTACAAGAGTAGTACATAGGCAGACTTAATGCCACAAGGCATCCTCTACCAGTCAACCTTTGGGTCAAATAGGACAACATTATGGTAGAGTACAAAACCAATAAATAAGAAAATTACCATTTTGTTAACTTGTAGTGATACACACAAATGGGTACATAAAGAAATGATAAACTAATGTATATTATAATTCATACAAATAGTCCGAAATACGGGAAACCTTATAATAATTACTAGGATTCTAGTGATGACTAGATACCGGTATTATCTAGTATCTACGTGCTATAAATAGATTCTATTTGTATTAAGTAATAGGTACCTACTCATTAAATAGGTAGGTATATTTTAAATTTCGGTTAGACTAGAAGCCGACCCCTACATAGTCGGGAAAAAACTACGCTAGATAATGATTTTGATTTAAAAATTTACTGTCTGAACCTGGACAACGTGCACAGAGGAGAAGGTTAGCAGGTGGGCTACGGTGTGGTATGGCTAGGTGATGTTTTAAAGCATTATTGTTTTAATCTTATTCCAGAGTGGGAAAGATATGGCGGTAAAAGTCCCCTATAGCTCTTTCTCTGTCCCACGCTAGAGTGACATTATAACAATACACATGGTAGGGCCCCAGGTCTCAAGCCTGTACTGCTAGCCCCACTAACCTTTACCTTCAATACTGACTGCCTTATCTTATCATCAAGACTTAAACTACTCTCAAAACACGTGCTGACATTAGAACAATCAATATAATGTACTCATATCACTCACGGCCTCATAAACCATTGTTTGTGCCGCCAATATATTCAGCTACCCAATAATTTTTAGATAAGAGCAATATATTTTTGTCCTTGTAGGAAAGGAGTTTCCAGTTCGTTTGTCTATCATTATTAGGAATCTCTATTTCTTGGGAAATACGAAAGAAAATTACGAGACAATAAGGCTTTGTTTCCACTGTGCAGGCAGTGACCCCAGATACCTATAAAATAAAACCTACAGCTGCCAGGCGATAATCCGTCTTCACAATTTTCGACATCTGACAATTTGGTAAGATTTTTTCATAGTTTTCTGCTCTCAGCATCTGTCGTGAAAATTAGGTTGTTTTGACGTGACAACGTCTAATAAATCGATGAACGCCGGCTGCATGCACGAATAAGTGTCCCGGTCCCGTTACGATCATTGTACGCATGCGCCACTTTCGTAGTGTCAGATATTGACAAGCCTAGGTTATTATTTTTAATCTACTGCTGGAGCTAGGAGGTTAGGTTGTATCATTGAGGTAGGAAAACTATGGAGATGGCATATTGTACTATATCGCACCTCCGCTCAAATAGTGTTGTAAGTCATAAAATGCAAACTTTCGAGAAAAAGGCATTTTAAATTTTTGGTATGGTACAACTTTCACTAAACATTGTAATGATACTAGTGCCATTTAGGCATAAATATTTAAACCATAAGTATGACACTATTCCAGATAAGATTTTGAAGTTTTCTGAAACGATGGTGTAATAAAAGAGATTTTTTTTTTTTTGAGTTGTAGCACTATTTGAGCGGAGGTGCGATATGAAGAATAGTTATACAAATATCTATAATATCGACGCGGACATGTCAAAAAGCGCTTTGTCTCTTTTTAACTAACCAAGAGCTGCAAATGAAAAAAGAGACATCTAATGTTTGTCAAGGACTAAATTTGGCAACACTTTAGTGTGACGTCAAAATCATGTCTATGCGTATAGTTGTGCTGTCAAACAGCTGCTTGCTCAAAATATTTGTTGTTTTTCGGAGAAATACGTCTAGAAACTAGGTGTTTTGATGTTCTGAGTTTGTACATTAATAGGAAAATCATGCCCTCATGTTGTATAAAACAGTGCGGTGCGAGAAAAAACAAAAATCAGCCTAATTTGACTCTGCACCGGTTAGTAACTAGTTTTCACTAATCCAGACGAATGTTTTAGAATTTTGTGTAATGTATTGTTATAAGATGATCTTTTTGAAGATTATTGAAACCTGTGTCATATTTGTATGGCTTATACGTTATTATTTTCTTAATTTCTTTGTATTGTTTACATACAATAATAATTGGTATGTAAGGTTAGTGATGTGCTATGTTCGCATACGATAAGTATCGATAATATTGATAAAGTGTGTAAACTCAACACAACATTGCAATGATATTTTAATCCACAGATTTCCTGGAAACGAATAATTCAAACCTCACCTCACGAACCAGGAGAAACCAAAAAATTATTATTTATATATTTTCAAGTTCCTGACGGAGTATTACGATAGTGAAAAAGTATTATACTTGCCGCTCAACATGGAGCATAACACTAACCACAGACTGTTGCTTAAATCTATAATAAAAACCTTTATTGACATAAGATTCGGTTATCATGCAAAAAAAAATGTGATAAAGTTTCTTATAGAAACTATTTTAATAAGTTTTGTTCAGAAATGAATAAATGTCTTTTTTTACGCAAAACGTTGTTATTATTTTACATAAATTAAGTTGTTTGAAAAGTAGGCAGATAAAAAATAAATACATTTTAGTTTTTAAAGGTTTAGGTGTATATGTCATAGACCAAGTGATTAATCAGTGCACTTTGTATAATGCCCGGGCATTAAGAATAAAGTCAAGTCAAATCGGGCATGTAATAAATACTGATTTAAATTTCTATATTTATCACATTGTCTGATTATTATGAATATTTCTATGTTACGATCTGGCAATTCGATAATTATGGTCAGTAAATTAGTCCAGGAGCGAGCGAAGCGAGCTTAGTGCACGCCGATACGGATAGGTTAAGTTCGAAGGGGGTGCCGGGAGCTGAAGTGTACGAGTGAACTCAGCTCCCATCATCTCCTAAGGTTACTTTAGACACTAGTTTTTTTTCACAGAGTCTTTGTAGCACTTTTGTTTTTACAATTATAATGCTTAAAACTAAGTTTATTGTAATTGATAGTTGAGTTAATGTTACATTTTAGATAGATTATACTATAAGCAATTTTATTTTCTGCCTAGGAGCCAGTCTGTCTTTCTTATTTCTGCCGCAAAGCAGCAGTGCATCTACTGTCGCCTTTCAGTTTGAAGGTAAAGAGAGTCAGTGTAAGAACAGACTATGATGAAACATAAAAGACCCAGAACTCCCAAAATTCTTGTCACTTCAGCTGCATTACATTAACGAAGCTAATTAAAAAAAAAAAAAACGAATTCTTGAAAGTAAAATATCGATATCAGGTGCGTGTTGCTCGAAGTTACAACCCTACGAAAGGCAGCCATCTTATGTGCCCGATTTTTGTAGGTATGCACGTTAATTTTGTAGGTATGGCAAGTCCATAGGTTTCTAAGTCAGTGGGTTGTATAGGTAATTTCTCTCTTCCACTCGATTTTATGACGTTGTCACCTTAAACTATCGTTCGTAAACCAACTTTACAGACAACCAATTTTTCACAAATATGTCACATTTTCAGATAAATTAAACGGGGCCGTAGTCGTAATGTTTTCGGTTCTTGTCCTCTTGAATTAGTCACTTTAAATCCCTCCTCTTTCGAAGTGCATTCATGTACATTCAGGTTTAACTGTATAAATTAAACGAGTTCATAGCAATCAAGTAAAAGTTTTATTGAAAATTGTTGGTGACTGTTTGAGATAGTGTTGACTATCTCAAACAGTCACCAACAACTTTTATCTAACGAAGGAATCATCAATATACAGAGGAAGCGACGCCTGAACAATGATAACAATTTAAAACAACATGGAAAACTTGCAACTGTTGTAATATTATCAAGATATTTAATTTAATTTTTTGTTAAATAATTTCCAAACATCAACGATAATATAAACTATACTAGTACTGTGAATGAAAAACTCAGATTGGTTTAGAGAGTAATAATATGTCAGTCCAATTCACATTAAACTTTCAGAAACATTACGTTTATGAATGTTTCTTGAATGTAAAATTATGAATGTAAATGTTTATTCAAAATTTATCTCAACAGAATATGAGACTATGATTTTTCATGGCATGGCAATTAAAACGTCGGAAACGCGTTATTTATAACTTTCATTGCGATAATGAATTCAGTGTGACTTTATATTTTCATTTATTGTTGAAGTTTATTTTGAATCATCTTTCAAATACTTACTGAAATGATTTTATAGCTACCTGCAACTCCTACGCTATAGGTATATTTTTCCTTTATGCACACCGATCATTCGAATTCGCTCCAAACGATTGAGTTGGATTCAATTGTGCGTATTGTATGTATCTTATGAAACTTTTCTCCTTCAAAATGAATTATATCATGTTTTACAAATCATAAAGGGGAAAATGGACAACAAAACATTCACGATAAAGTTAAAAGTTACTTTCAAATGGCAGAAATGTTAGAAAATTAAGTTTAATAACAGATTAATGGTTCACTTGGTTTGACACTTTTACAATGAATAAATAAACTTAAGTTACCCTAGCGCTCTTGAGACTGGAAACTCTCAAGAATTCGATTCAGAAATAGATGAATTGAAAAATCTGATTAGATATGCTTTTGGAATAATCCAATGAGTTTTAATGATAACTTATAACTACATTATTTAATCATTTTTATGAAATTCCAATAATAGTAGATAAACAAGCTTCTTTATGAGATGCTTACCATATGTTTTTACATTTTGTGTCTGAACTTACTTATAACTTAGTTACCTAACCCTATAAAAACTCCGGAGAATTTGGTCAGGACTTCATATAAAATATTAAAAATCCTCTCTTTAATAATTTTCATCGAATTTCGGAACACTTCACTTAAAGAGGCTCTTTTCGACGCCTATTATTTTTCTTCTGATCTGCGTTCTCGTTGTCACAGATTTTTAACACTTTTTATTGAAAGTCAAATCATGTTTTTTTTTGTGTTAACCGATTACTCGGTTTCGCCTCAAGGGATTAGTTACCGGGGGTTACGGGGAGTTAGTTAAATAAAAGTAAATTATAATTAAAATTTCCAGCAACAACAAATGCAACGCGTAGGTAAAAAGTGAAAAGCACAGAGTATTTAAAATATGTAAAAAGCTTGCAAAACCTTAATTATACAGCAACTCATTAGATTACAAATAAGGATTGCATATTCATATCCACGCGCATTATTCACCAAGTAAAATTAAATCCAAGGTACCTCTATAGGTACGTTATAAACACAATTCAAAGGGAAAATAAGAATTCATCTAATTTTGAGTTCACCCCCAGAGACTATAGAAACCATTATGTATTGATGGAGGTCACGTGGGAAATCATATTTGGCGTGCCAAATCACAGGCTAAGTTGACTTTGTCGTTCAACAGATTTATGCTAAAACGGCCAACGCTCATTATGTAGCCCTTATAACGCTGGTTTCAACGGTTTAGGCATGAAACGCAACAGTCAAATAAACAGAATTTCATCAATTTTTATAATATTAGTATGGATATGGATTTCAAGTATGTATTTTCAAGGTGAGAAGAATTAAAACCGACCAAGTGCGAGTCGGACGAGCACACGAAGTGTTTCGTAGCACCAAAGGGTTTTTCAGACAAGAGTTTTTCTCCACTTACTTTAGACATTAGAGGGGGCGACGTCGACACAATATACGGGGTGTAAACAGACTCTTCACGAAACCGTCAACCAAGCATTACGTACATCAAACTAACTATCTTTACGCAAAAATTAGTGCTGGGCAACGACTTTTTTTTTGGGCTGAAAAATCACGTTTTACAGTAGGACTCAATGTAACGCACTCAACACATTGTGCTGATAAATGGATTGAATAGTAAGGGGGTCCTGAAGGTGTTTCAAGTAAAAATCATACATTAAAACATGTATTTTTTTTAAAAATACATGTGTAAACAGACAAGGGTGTAAACAGACTCTTAACGAAGCCGAAAGGCACTTGTTCTCCCCATCATTGCGATCATTTTTTGGTTCTAGACCATACCTGGGAACCTTCTAGTTACGGAGATATTGGGGGTCAAAGTTCCAACTTTTTCACAAGTTTTTTTTTAAATACATGTTTTTAATGTTTTTGTTTTACTTAAGACACCTTCACGACTCCCGTACTATTCAATCCATCCATCAGTTCAAGGTTTTGAATGCGTTACATTGGGTTCTATCGTAAAAAAAAGTCGTTTCCCAGCAATAATTTTTGCGTAAAGTTACTTAGTTTGATGTACATAATGCTTGGTTAACGGCTTCGTGAAGAGTCTGTTTACACCCTGTATAAAGACGAGCGAGTATATGATATACGAGCAGCTTTTTAGATCACTTCGATACGCTATGAAGCACATGTTGAGTAGTAACAGTGCCGGCATTTTATCGAGTTTTGTACTGAGGAAGTTACGAGTATTCCCAAGTGGACTGTATTGAAACTGCAAAGCAACCGCATCTTTACAAATAGCTAGGGAGCTTCACTCAATGGGTAAGTTGTGGTGCAACTACGTGCCGTGGTCGTTTTGCTTTTAATTGGTTTTCTTTACTGCGTTGTATACAAAAACTCTTTTAAGTAACGATTTTAGCCGCCGCGTGCCCTTTGTGACTTTTTTCTTTTTGCTCAGTTGTTAAGGGTCATGCACACTCACTGCGCTGGTACTTTGATTATCGACAGATTGTGTTCCTGGTCAATATTATTAACAGGAAACTTTTTTTTTTCAAATATTTGTTACTCAATCACGAAAAAACGGCAGCACGGATTTGGAAGAAATTCAAGCACTCATACAGTTAACTAGCTTTTGCCGTTGGCTTCGCTCGCGTTAATTTAGCAATCAATTCGGGTGGTTCTCTACTCGTAATAATATAATTCAATCATAATTCGAAAAACACGTGGCGCCATCTATTATCATAAGAACGTTATTGTTCTTTTACTTTACAGTACTTTTTTCGGGATGAAAGGTACCCTATGTTCGTTTCTGTACACCTGACAACGTATATATTATTATATTCAAAATTTCAGGCTGATCGGTTCAGTGATTTAGCCGTGAAAAGGTAACAAACAAACAAACTTAGTTTCTTTCGCATATACATAATATAATAACCATATAATAATATGTAAGGAAGTAAGGATAACCTGGATTAACACATAGGCTTTTTATCCAATTCTGAAGTTAAAAGCTATTATATTATTATAGCCATCATTTTCAAAATGTAATAGCGCAGCAAAACCTTCACAGTACGAATACCCAACATTTTCTCAATGCACTTTCTATTCTTGTCCACACCTATTCTAACTTCTGACGTCACGACCTGAGACAATGCAAACCCTTTTAAATAATCGAGGTCATTCCGAGTGAATCACTGAAGTTTTGTTTTGGATTGTTAAGAAAGAAATAATTGTTTGAAGTGTTAAAAAAGAAAGCAAAATAAGATACGAGTTCTTCTGTTAGTTGGTTTATTATAATATCAAAGTGCGGAACGTAAATACATATGTATAAACATTACTGTGACTCAAAATAATATGATATCGTGCATTTGAATGAGAGACCATAAATGAAGTGAAAACTTTTATAGAATGGAATCTAGATTTCGACTAAGCCCAGTACAGTTCGCAGCTTTATTGGAATTTATGGAAAGTACACAAATTATTAGTTGTTTCGTAATCTTCCTTTGTGAAAATCTATCATACTTGGGCACTTGAGAGTTTGAAACATAAATAAAGATGTGATACGCGACATGAACTTACGAAACAAACAAATCAATTGTGTTTGACCCCTTCTTTTTATATTATGTTTATGCATTTAAAATAGTAAATACAGTCCAACATTATGGTAAGTAAACCAAACACTTCTCGGTCTCAACACAGCTGGATCATATAGACAAGGAGCAAGCGCTCAGTAGTCGTTCAAAAACATCGATATTGTTTCGTTAGCGCTTGCTAAACTGTAACTTGGCTACGAGTTTTCTATTCGTTTGTTTCGACCACGTGACTTAACGTAGAGATGACGTCATTCCCATACATTTGGTTAGTTTTCTATTAGCGTTAACGATTGTAGATTGTCAACTTGGCTAAGCCTGCTGGCCATGTTCGCACCGCAAGCATTGTTCATTTAAATTATTTATTTCCTTGTTTGCATACATTAACTTAGGTCTGCACCTAAGTCCGCATTAAATAATATTTCCTTCTTAGCTCATAATCCTTACAAGTATGTACGCACTCACTAACTTTACAAGAAGAAAGTACTTTTAGTTTCCGCTTGACAAGTTTTCTCATATTTAAGTAAGCCGGGAGATGCGGAACATCTTGGGATAAAGGGATAAAACGTAAATAAAACTGCTTTTATGTTTTCCTTATTCATTATAATTTCAGGCCCATTAATATTTAACTCAAACCAAAAGGGTAAAAACATCTTCTTTGGTAGAATTTCTTTGAACAAACGTAAAAGTAACCCTTCATAGCAAATTGGTTGTGATAATGAACGCCATAAAAGTCGCTCAGTTCTTAAGTGATGCAACGACAAAGAAAGAAAAAAACTGGCCAAGTGCGATTCGGACTCGTGCACGAAGGGTTCCGTACCATTATCTACACAACATTAGACAAAAAAGGCATAAAAATTTTGTTGTATGGGGGCCCCAATTTTTCTTTTTCGGATTTGAAATCATCAAATGACTCCTGCTCTGGGCAGAGCGGAAGGGAGTGTCAGACTTGTACTGACTAAAACCCATCCATGTTCCTTCCTAGCCCTTTGTGTTCCAGGGCCGCGGAATCGCTTTCGAACAGTCCCGCAGCCCTGGCAGGCATCGCGGGCCCCTCCCTGTTTGCTGACATCTCTTTGAGGCGCGCGTGGAACACGAACGCGCCATCAGCACGGCCTGTCGTCAAAAGATGGACAGACGGCGAGCTAGCCCATTAGTCACCGTCCACGGTCCGCGTCTACGGTGGCCGAAAGCCACCATGTGACCCCCGACACCCGCGGCGTCTCCCGCGGCGGCTGGGACGTGAGATTCTCTCCCTCTCACGCTCCACCACCTCCTTCGCTAGCATGACGGCGTCCCAATCCCTCTCGCTCCGTACCATAGATTGAACCAGGACGCTCCGGACTCGATAGGCCGCCGCTGCCGATCGCCGCTACGAGGACACGGCGGAGCTCGCCCAAGCGGAACAGACCTCCACGGTGTGGCAGCCTCCACGATGTTCCCCCGACAGCCTTACGTCATCATCCTTCGATACTCGATGACAGTCATACTCTAGCTTAGTCAAAAGTTCTTATGAAGGTTCAAGAAATGAGCCGAGACACGATAAAGCTGCTGTAAACTTAATATTCTGTGAATATTTCAAGCGTCTACTTACGTGTCGCTGTAATTAATATCGCAAAAAATCACATTTGTATGTTGTTTTGTATGTTGTATCACAGTTGTATGGGAGCCCCTTAAATATTTATTTTATTCTGTTTTTAGTATTTGTTGTTATAGCGGCAAAAGAAATACATCATCTGTGAAAATTTCAACAGTCTAGCTATCACGGTTCATGAGATTCAGCCTGGTGACCGACGGACAGACAGACAGACGGATGGACAGCGGAGTCTTAGTAATAGGGTCCCGTTTTACCCTTTGGGCACGGAACTAAAAAGTTAGTCCCAGTAGTGGACAGTAAACTTAACACTGGTATTTCTTTTTTACGCTACGGTGTTCTCTTGTTTACTTTAAAGGTGCCACCAGACACGTTCGATTTTTATTTCTTCAACATTTGGAGCGGACTAGAAGTGCTAAAGAAAAGACGTGGTGATCGTCAAACACCCGGCTACTCTATTTGCCTTTAAATACTTAACTGTCTGTTGTGATTCGACTAGCTGTATCTTTAACGAGAATAATTTTGACGGAACGTTTGTAGATATCGATAACGATGCGGTATTTGTATTATTATTATATTATTATAAAGCGAAACGAAAACCTCATATTTTCGATTCAAAATGTACTTACCTATACTAACGACTCGTTAACTGAAAATGATTGGAGCCACTATATTTATATATTACTTATCGATTTTCAGAGAGCAAAATTGTTACGTAAATTAAATGGCCGCTGAAAATGTAACGATATTCCTGGCCTTATTCTCTGTCTATTGTAATTATTCAGCCATTTCCATCCTAATGTCCGTTATAATCTTTATGAAGACTCCATTTCGTTTGCAGATATTTCTGAGAAAACGGAAATATCTCCAAGGCGATCTTATTTTTCGTATTTAAACCTAAAATGTTCAAATGTTTATACTTATTGTCGCCATTTGGAAGCGGCGCGCGGCGTTGGCACATGTAGTCATCATAGTACCATTTATTAAGCCTAATGCCAACTGCTATAATCGTGTATACGCAGTACGTAACTAGTTATTAGAAGGAACTCCTGAGTTCACTGACGGTCGACCTCTTTTCACCCTTATGCTCGTAGTAATAAGGTTGAAGTGGTCGACTGTCTGTGAGCGAGCGCGGTAGTACCTAAGAGACAGTTAAAGAAAAATTAGCTATTTGTGAAATAAGCTAACTAAGATTATGTCAAAATAAAAACATGCAGCTAAACCTGAAATAGTACGTTTTGGTAATCTTTATGTTCTGGATTAGCCTTGATAGCATATATCTCGGAATCGTGACGCTTTAGAAGATTTAGTCTCAAACAACACTTGTATTTTTGTCAGCTATAGGTTTTATGACTATGACTTAGGCTAATAAAATTTAAGTTGATGTTGAAGTCTGTAAAGATGGCTTATATCTCGGAATCGTGACGCTTTTGAGGATTTGGTCTCATAAGGACTTATTTTTATATGATGCCAGCTAGTTTTTATTTATATCGGTTTAATGAATTATCAATGTCATTGAAACATTTGGTTCTCTTGACTGTATTTATTAAACTCCAGCTAGACTGAATTTATTAAACCAAATACTATTCTTGGCAGAATAAGCTCAGCGTCGGAGCTGACAATCCCACTATCTCGTTGCAGAATAAGTTGCATATTTTTGAAATATCTTGTTGTTGTTAGCTGTGTCTTGGCTGACAAATATTCTCGCTACTTAAGTCTGAACATAATCCCTGCGCTATCTTCGCGAAAGTTCCAGAATGTTGTGTGACGTTGACTTTCATTACGAAGATTATATATTTAATTATAACCTTCTCAGACGTTGTTAATTAGGAGGAGGACCTGTCGTAAACTCATAATGTTGTGTTGCACCCTCTAGGGGTCTGTTCACAGTGTATGTGGTTGGTCACCTTTTTACCGTTGTGGAACATTTTCTTGCCAGTTCTTCTCCATAGGAAACGACCAATTAGAACCCAGCTAGCCAAAAATAGTCTTACAAATATCCCAAGACCATATTTTTTTCAGTCTTATATCACACTCACTAATCATTAATAGTATGTTGTACTTCAGTTATTTGATTACTTATATTATAATAACATTTATTAAGTTAAACTAACTTTATACCTACATTAATAGTTAAAAACTATTAAACTAAAATAAATAAACTAACTACAAACTATAAAAGGGCATCGAAAAACTCCTCCTCAACGCTGTCAGCTGGTAATGTTCCCAAGAGACTGGCGGCGTTGCCATGTTGTATGGCAACACTTAGCCTCTGGCCAAGGTAAAAGCCAGCCCTTGGGTCACGGGAAGCGTTAACTAGGCGTTTCGTATGATAATATAATAAAGTCCATTAGAGTTTTCATCGTTTGTTTTATTTCCATCGTAGTTGGGTTCGGACAAGGGAGGCGTAGTTTTTTAGCGTAAGCTTGAGGGAGGCGCATAGGGTTGGGAACCCCTGGTCTATAAGAATATGTTACAAGTATGAATACTCTTAAAACTTAAATAGACTTATAAAATAGCACTACTAGAGTTCCTGCCATGAAACCATAGCTCTTACAGGCTTTTGTTTGTAAACCCTGATTAGGGTTTCTGACTTAATCAGAATATGTATAAATCTTGTATAAAACCATCGTTGTTATAAGATTTGTTTGTAAGGGTATTTTGCTAAATTATTTTTGATGTTTCATACCGTGTACGTTTATGTGAAATAAAATATTTGAAAATTTAGTTTTGTTGTATCGTATTTCCCAGTACTAACTGGGTTGTGAAAGTCAGATAAGCAATCGCTCCATGTAAAATACTGGTATTCAGCTGCATCCGGTTAGACTAGAAACCGACCCCAACATGGTTGGGAAAAGCCTAGACAGATGATGATATTTTAGTTTTGGTGTGGTTTTTTGCTCGTCTAAAAAAAGTATAACCGCCGTTTCACGCGTTCGTTTGTTTCTGCTATATCACAGGGAACACAAAGGTGCAGCTAATTAAATATTTCGTTGGTTTTGTAATGCATACGTGATTACCAACAGCCCTACAAGGAATTTGCCGTCTGAATATTAACGAGAGAACTGTACATATACTCTATCACTTTTCATTATGCATTTTCAAGCTTTAAGTACTCTGGCAAAAACAAGAGAGGCATATTCAGAGTCCCAGTCCGGACAATAGATCTTACGTGGTCAATGAAGCACTGATACCTTAATCAAAATCTTCAATCCCCAAAATCAACACCAAAGCATTTATTTCAAGTAGGCCAGTTAGAGGCACGTTTGATCTGTCGGCAAACTAACAATGCAATGAAGCTACAGTCCCAGTCACAAGGCATAAAAACTGTGAAAGTACTGTAGTTGCCCATTCCCTAGCGTAGATCTCTATGGAGAAGAACGGACAAGAAACTCCATGGAGCTCCCCATTTAGCTTGCACGTGTATCTACCAATGAAGATCAGTAACTTAATGTTCCATGGATTTTGACTAGGCGTATCAATTTCAGCAGTTTTATTGACGGTCGAACAATTTATACGAATTTGTAAACCATTACAATTTGTACATTTAAATTATTTTCCGTATGCCAAAAATCTCATCAGAATATTTCGCAGATTACATAGACTGTAAGTATACATATGTATATTTGGTTGTTCATCCCTCTTACTCGCCAATCCATTAATCTACATCATAGAAGACAGCTCGGCCGGCATGAAGCTTCCATTCATTTACAAATCAGTACGGTTTATAACAGAAATATTTTAGGCTTCGTAGAACCAGCGGCCGCGGCCTCATTTAGTGAAACATTTGGTGATTACGATCGCTTACATTTGGGGAGAAACAAGAATTTACGTTGCCTCATTTGTGTTTACATCTGCTTGACACTTTATTCATCGCAAAATAAAATCAATTCCTGATTGTAGCATACCCACCTAAATGTAGGTACCTAGATAAGACCTCACTTTGGTAGCATTTTCATATAAGTATAGGTTTTATAAATTCCCCAGAAAATCCTCTTCTCTCTACCTTAACCGCTTCTAATTAGGTTTAACCATAATTTTATTTCCAGCATTTTAGGCTGTGTCGAAAAATATACGTAAGGCCTCTGCGCAATCCTAGAAGCCAGTCGTTCGCATAATGTATGTAAATCAAATTTTCGCCGGTCAAAAGGTCGTCGTACGTCGTGCAATAAATTCAGCGGTAAACACGTCACAAAGCTAACTTATGTAGTATAAATAGGACATGGTTATTTGCATCCAGTTAAAATTCATAGTCCCTTCCTTAACACGTTAAGCTATCCATTAATCATGAATGCGAATTACCCAAACTACACTCGAACTATCTAATTTGCGACCGCAAACCACCGCCATGTTTACACATAACAATAAAAGTTTAAATTAAGCTTTTTAGTTTTAATTAAGCTTGAAGAAGAGAATCCTCTACAGGGCAGTGTTGGACATTAACTAGCTATAGTTAAATCATTATTTGCCTGGCGCTTTCCCAAGTATGTTAGTGCCGGCTTTCAGTCTTACCGGATGCAGATGAGTACCAGTATTTTACATGACACAACTGGAAGCGACGTTGTGATGTTGTATAGCCGCTGATTGAGCTATACTTGATGCCAATTGATGACAAATTACCAGTTTGTTTCCGTATTTAACTTACCTGCTTTTCCTTTCATTCTTAACCTATAAAAAAGACAGCGTCAGTGCGCTCACCTAATCTTGAACTTGATGGTCAAGTAAAGTATACTTGTACGATCTAAGAAACTATTTGGTATACACGCAGAAATATTTACAATCCTAGTGCACTGACAATATTGTTTTCAATTTTATTTTATAAAGCTTTTGTCATTAAGAGTCAGTCAGCCAGCTTTTAAAATAAAATTTGGAAAAGTATACGTTTCGGCATTGGGTTGTGAATATTTCCACGAGTATACCAAATAGCTTGTTCGACTATACATATATATTAAGGGCGCACGGGATGACAAAAATCCAAATTTTGCCCCTGCTTCCTCAGCCTATAAGGCTTTTACTTTTAAAAAAATTGAGTTTAAAAAAGCAAACCGGATACCTCCTTTATACATATATAGATCGACTATCCTGCAAAGTTTGAAAGTTAAAGTTTTAAATGGAATATTATCCATTTATAATTCATTTTAGAGGTAACTTTAAGGTATTTTTCTATAGAGAAAATAATCTGTAATCGGGTTTTCGAAACAGATACAACTTAGAAGTAGTCCTCAACTTTGCTATTAATCACAGAGTGAATGCTGCATTAATATTAAAAACAGAGCCATTCAATTTTTATAATTTGGGGTTATTCTGACCCTTAATTAATTAACGTGCAGCCCAGAGTGAGACATTGGACTACGACAGGTTGAGTTGATTGAATATTCTACGGGCGACACATTAGAAAATCAGTAAAGTGATGATTACATGGGAAGTTTAAGCAAAGTTTTGATTATTTTCTTCAAGGACAACTAGCCAATAAAATCATGTTTCGTTATTAATTTACAATAATGAGGCACATTACTGAAAATGAACTTTCCTCTCTACTCGTTCCACAATTGTAACAGAAATGTAAATTGCCGAAAACGTTGTCATTTTCAATATTGACTTAAGTTAAGTACAGATGCCAGCACATCAAGCTACTATAATCTGTCAAATTTTCAACTTTATCTTTAAAGTATTAGGTTCAAGGTTGGTCTGACAATTTCAGGTAGCTTGACCTGCTGCCGTCTGTACATACATAATGAAAAAGTCATGGAATTACTTGCAGATTTTTTTATTCATCTAAGCGAACACATGTCTCTACCAAATGGTCTTAAATAATAAATTCTAGTAATTTATTAAAGTAAATCTGTTCGGGCATACCAGAGGTTTATTCTTTCAAAGGACACAATCTTACAAAACCAAAGAGATATCGTATAAATATACCTAAGTACTTTATAAAAAACCGTCTCCTGTTTTATTAAGTTTGTAACCAATATCAAAAGTTCAATCGAAATTGATTTTCTTAGCGTCTCAAGATGTTGTGAAGTTTGGTCAAGTGGGGACCTGAAATAAAATTCTTGAAGAATGTTTAAAAGTTACGAAACCTTAGTACCAAGCATTAAATAAATATTTGTTGGCTTAAGAAGGAATGAAGTACTTTTCTAAATAGATTTCAAGAATTCATGAAGTTTGCTGCAACTGGCGATAGTAACCAAGCGGTCGATATACTTATACTCACCGCACAAGCAATCTTCGATGATAATTCAATGATGTCTACGGCTGCTATTTTTTAATCTTTGCGGGTTTTACCAACTACTTGTACTTTTGTAAGCATATATATTGTCATAAACAAGCACGAAAATAAAACTAGTAGACACACTAGGAATTTCTCCTGTATCTTGGGTCCGTTTACAAAACATTTAAACTCACATACACAAACAGCCAGAACCGGAACAACTATCTGTAGGCCATACAAATATTTGTTCCGTGTGGCGTTCGAACCCAAGACCCCAACGTGGGGAGTATTCCAATGTAGACCAAAATAAAATCATTGTAACATTTTGATATTTTTTACTTCTTCTTCTTCTTTACGTGTCGATAGACTCAAATAATAATATAATAAATTCAAATAATGCCCGACCAGTATGTTGCCACCTGCACAGCTCTGTCATTGGATATTTTTTACTCCATTGTAGTTATTCATTTGAGATTGAAGTAATGTGAAAGGCACTTTTCCCCGTCATTGCGATCACTTTTGGTTCAAGACCATACCTGGGAACTTTTTTTTACGTCAGAGTTCCAACTTTTTTTTTAAATACATGTTTTTTATGTTTTTTTTTTACTTAAGACACCTTCACGACCCTCGTACTATTCAATCCATCCATCAGCGCAATGTTTTGAATGCGTTACATTGAGTCCTACCGTAAAACGTGATTTTTCACCCCAAAAAAAGTCGTTTCCCAGCAATCATTTGTGGGTAAAGTTACTTAGTTTGATGTACAGAATGCTTAGCTATATGAAGAGCCTGTTTACACACTGTAGATACTGTACAGATTTAGATTTTCGAGGACGTCAACTAAGGTCAGTTTTATCGATATTGGTTTCATTGAACTCCTTAGAAATATCTATGATGAAAGTGGCTGTGAAATCTAGATGGGATATCTTGATTGCATGGCTCTCTTATCGTTATCGTTATAGTTGATGCGTAGATTTCGAGCTCTAAGCTTTGATTAGCAAGCAGCTTTAGGAAATATTAAAGTTTGTACCTAAAATTGAGATAAGTTGGTATTCTGTGGATAAAGTAAGGAATGAGTATGTCGGATCGTCAGGATTTAGTCCGTTAGGTTCGTACATTATGTGGGCACACGATGCGATTAGTGCAATAAAAACACATTGGGTGCGATACACTGTTTAATAACCTAACAAATTACATGAAATTACACTTTAACATAATACCCGGGGCACTATTAATCAGGGTACAGTTCCAGGACGTCTCAACTCCGCTGTGATCAGACACTGAATGTCGTTCTCGCCAAGTGCTGTAAATATCAGGGCTCTGTAAAAGCATGCTACGGTGTTGGTAGACTTGTAAGTAGGTCGCGTGATTTCACCACAGGCGCGCTTGCGATTCATTTTATGTCCGTACCATTGACCGGATCCGATAAGTACATAAGAGGAAGTCTGAAAGTGGCGCCGGTGACTGAAAAGTTATGTGATAATCGGTTATCGTGGTATGGACATGTGATGCGGAGGAATGAGAAAATGTTGAGATAGAATGTAGATGGCTGTAAGAGTAGAGGAAGACCAAAGAAACGATGGATGGACTGTGTGAAAGATGATATGGCTAGAAAGGGGGTGACTGCTGAGGTGACGAGTAATAGAGAAGTATGGAAGAAGACATGCTGCGCCGACCCCAAATAAATTGGGATAAGGGCAGGAGAATGATAATGAAGTATGGGTATGGGTATTACATGGGTATACAGTTTTTATGGGTATTATAGTTAGCCAACTCTCTGGTAACAGTTGCTTTGTAATTTGCTTTGTTTGTTATAATAATTGTGTGGATTGGAACGTTTTGTGGGATAGGTAACTCACGAAGAGCAAAACCCTAAATAGTTATAGGTTATAGGCTTTGCCTTTTGTAAGATAACTTTTGCTACACTACGTTCGTCCAGCAACAACAAGAAACTTGTGAGTACATTGTAGAACGTTCCAGTAGATCTCTCGCGAATGTTTAGAAACGAGCTAAAACAGAGTCTTTATGACTCTTAAGAACAGATTTAACTTTTCAATTAAAACCACATAAAAGATAATTCATCAAACGGCACCGTGCAGGAACTCCTTTTGTTTGAAACACACCATATTGGTTTCTATTGTTCTAATAGAATCAAAGAGGATGAACGGTCGTAAAAAAAGATCTATGACAAAGAATTAGGTACACGTAAGTACAATCGCCAGCTCATCAGGTAACCACATCATCATCATCATCATCAGCCTATAATGTTCCCACTGCTGGGACACAAGCCTCCTCTCTATGAGAGGGAATGGGCTATAATCCACCACGCGGGCCCAGTGCGGATTGGTAGATGTCACATGTCTTCGAATTTTTGGTTCTAGGACATGCCGGTTTCCTCACGATGTTTTCCTTCACCGTTTTTGAGAGCAGTGGTGATGAAATAAATTACACAAAGTAATGCGCCTGCCTGAGTTCGAACCCACGACTTACTGTTCGTAAGTCGGGGTCGCTACCATTGGGCCACCGCTGCTCTCCACCACCACAAACGGTAACCACAAACTGTCAAATTTTCTCATTGAACATTGAACCACCAATATTTTATGGTTTAAAACATTTGGAGATATTTTACAGATTGTGGTAACTTGATGTACTGGCGACTGTACCTAACAGCTATCATCACAGAGATATTGCAAACAATTCGATGAGTTAAGTAACGTGAAATACAGTAGACCATGGCAACCATTTGACCGCAGGCCTAGCGTAGTACGAAATGATGCTCATTAGAATAAGAACCCAGATTTTACTGGTTTCGTTACCACAGACCCTAGCATCACTTATTACCACAGACCCTAGCATCACTTATTATTTTACAAGGACAACTCTATCAAAACCAAAGTGAGCGAAGCAAATTGACGGCATGGTTGGCGCATTGGCTGAGCGATTGACTGCTGCGCTGCGTGTCGCGGGTTCTATTCCCGCACGTAACAAATATTTGTATGGCCTACAGGTAATTGTTCCGGGTCTGGCTGTTTGTGTATGTGGGTTTAAATGTTTGTAAACGCACCCACGAAACAAGAGAAATTCCTAATGTGGGGCATCGTTGTTTCAAAAAAATTAAATATTTCTTGTTCTTATTAATTGAAAAAGGGGAGTGGCAGTGATAATCTATATCGCGTTGAATGTCAAATGTTTTGCAGATAAAAATCGCCCATAGCTTTAAAGACATGATGAAATGAAAAAAAAATTGTTCAGCCAGGCTTCAGACTCGCTAAAGTAGACTCATCTTTCATGGGGTACTGTTTGAGATGCTATAATAAAATTCCACAAAGTATTCTTGAACTGATTGAGACGAAATTTAAAACATGCATTAAACGCACACTATATAAGCAAGCATATTACAAGTTGGACGATTATATCGCTGATAAAAATGCTTAGCTCAGTGCCGGTCCTGCTCCACAAGGTCAGGGGCGCATAAATGGATAGCATTAAACTGTATTGTTGGAGCTGCTGAAGATTGTAGAACTAATAATAATAAAAAGGTTTATTGCAGAAACTTGTACAACTTTTACAGTTTATCTTACATAGGGACCTCCTTTTAAGTAAAAGATATACCTGTGCTAGGCGATCCCGCTCCTCAATGACAATTTTGTAATGGTAAAAGTGGTGTACAAAGACAAAAATAGAATTTGAACAAAAAAATTACAAGTAAAAATCTAAAACTAACAAGGTAAGGCTTGAACTATACTAAAAGAACTATCTTTGCATTGTATAAATTCAATCTCTTTAGTATTATAAAGCCGCATAGCCCATATTGTGTGAGTACTATGAACTAGACAGCTATCATTCACTGGTAACCTACGTCTTTTCTTGATTTGTGCCCTGGCGGTTAGGAGTATGTCATGCTCACTCAAAGGACTCACTGATAGTGGCGCGTATGTCGGATCATTTAATTCCCTTCAAAATGGTTACATCGTTCTCACATAATGTACCATCTCAACATGAATGATGTAACCAAGGTTTTGTAAAAATATACTGATTTAAAAGAGTGTGCATGGAGTTTCTTTGCCGTTCTTCTCCATAGAGATCTACGCTAGGGAATGGGCAACTACAGTACGTTTACAGTTTTTATGCCTTGTGACTGGGACTGTAGCTTCATTTCATTGTTATCTTGTCGACAATTCAAAAGTGCCTGTAACTGGCCTACTTGAAATAAATGTTTTGTTTTTGATTTTGATGGAATAAAATTATATAATGTGAAAATTAATGCAATGAGGTTCTCAGCAAAATGCATATTAACTACTGTGTGATTTATTAAACGTTGCGCGTGTAGAACTCATGAAAATTCACAACTTTTACTATTAGACCGAAATGAAATTGTGACAAAATATCAGCTGCTTCATACATAACTGGTTGCGTAACTCGAAAAAATGTAGCCGCACCAGATTTTTTGTCATATTTTATAGTTAGTCTTATAATATATACTGCAACAGACGAAAACAGCCTGAGTGAGTAACTCTCAGCTAAATTGACTCGCATCTGTTGCAGTCACTAGTCAGTACTACCTCAAAACGTTTAAAAAAAATAATGCAAAACTTTTAGGAATACGAGAAGCGAATATCTAACATTTCCTTTTAAATAATTAGTGAATATTCCACATTAGCCCATAATTTTCCTATGCTGGGATAGGAGACAGGCCTCCTCTCTATTAGAGGGAATCAGCCATAATCCACTGTCATCTTGAAATTAGTTCCAGGAAAATTCTGGTTTCCTCACGATCTGTTCCTTCACTGTTTTGGTACGTATGATTAAGTTGAATGGCAATGTAATATTGACGTATGTCATAGGATTTTTTAATCAACCTACTCAATCACCCTGCAAGGTAGACCCGACCAAACGACACGAGTTTCAATACTAAAAGATTCAAAAATATAATTGGCATTCTACCGTTGAGCACTTAAATTTCCGGGTCCTCAAAGCCTTATATATAACAATAATGTCGAAATATATTTAGGTATTTCTCACGAAATCAATTTTACTACGCTCCTAGCAACACCCGAATTCCCGTCATTGATTTTGTCATAATTTGTAAAGAATGTTACGAAGCTAAAATTCAAGTGACATTCTTTGAAAAATAAAAAGTTACGCATAACAAGAAATGTCTAGTGACCCGCATAAATTGAACAATGTAAATATTTTCGAAGTTTGTATTTTTTTGGTAGTCGTGACTTCCAAAATTCTTCCCTTCCTTACTAAAATCCCTTTCTTACTAAAATATTTTTGTTACTGTAGTTACCTAATTAGAGTACAGAGAGACATTCGTCACAATACTTTTAGACGATGAAAAAAGTAACAGCTTATAACTTAGATAATTTTTGCTAAATAAAAGCCACTACTCGGTAAACGAATATCTAAAATTCTAAATGCATAATTTAAGTACAGTACTCGGGACTTTTAATTATATTAGATTGTTTATTTCTATTTTTTTAATTCTTCTTTTTTTATTATTTTACATCTCTCAATAGATAAGGACCTGTTTATATTTTATATTAAAGCTACCTAAATTTTACCTCAGGAAATACCTAAGTAATTCAAATTCAAATATTTTATTTCATTTAGATGTCAATCCATATAATGTTAGTAGTAGAATAACTTAGCCTAATGTTAGTATTAAATTAAATTAATAAGTGTGTCAGGACTGTTACCCACCTTCGTAAGAGGGGAGAGTCCCACCGGTCTGAAAACACATTCAGGATGCCATTGGTATGTAATATATATTATACATATAATTTACAAATGCTTCCTCTTTCCTAATTCACTTATTTTGCTGTGCCTGACAGGGTCCATATTGAGATATATGGATAAAACTACGGATTCCAGTAGAATGTTATAGTTTGGTTATATTGAGACAGCCATGACAGACGCATCCTCGGTCACAGCCCGCTAACAAGACGGGCATAAACAATATGTTACTGGCCAGTAACTAGCCATATATTACACATATGATCTAACTATAAGTTTACCACCTAAGAATACCTACATGTGGAATTCAAAAAGTATTGAGTATTGAGATTCTTTACAAGTTTTGCGGGCTTTTCATACAAAAATCAAAAATGACAAAATCTTACTGGACCGGGCATGATATGAATACAGAAATACTCAACTCTCTCTTTTACTCAAAGCAGACATCGATAATACTGCCATGGATTTGCCGTTTCAGCAGTAAATAGACACCTATTTCAATATGTACACTGTTTGTACCTACATGTAAGTAATCTAAGCAAAAGCAAAGCTTTACGACTGAATAAACAGTTTATATTCTTGGATTTATATGCTGCAAATGATGTGGCATCAAGTACCAGTAAAATCTACTTTATTGCTGCAAGGTAACTGAATTAGAATTATATTTTGATAAAACTTTTTGGACGTGGATGTTACGTACCTATTTTAGAAGGGAAATGACTGTACAAAACATCTCACCTTTAAGCCACGGAGGGTTACGTAGAGGTGTATTAAATAGAACACCCACATTTGGCCAGTTATGTTTAAGTCAAATGAAATAGGGAGCAAGCCTATTACCACCAACGGGGCAGAAATCCAGACTCAGCGGTTGCTACTAAGAAATCCATAATGGAAAAACCTGAAGAGTGTTTTACATGAACATCACATACCCTTTTAAGAAAGATAAAGAGATAATAAGATAATGAGCAATCGTGCGATTCACAAACAACTCCTCGATCTCCGTAACAAATTTTCTATACTCCTGCGACCTAGAGTTGCTTTAAACAATTGCGTTTGCATGGCCATAGACGATTTATTCAGTAACAAATTAATGCGAATATCTTCTATCAAACTTTCTATATCTGCGTAATTAGTTTTAAGACGCAATTTTGCACTAGGTGAGAGACGCGATCTTTAACTTCTTGGTTCAACTGAGTCAAAATACTTTCCAGTTTACTATATTCTTTTTCTGCTTCTACTAGTTTTTTATAAGCTAAATCTTGTCTAAGCCTATCTAGACCTAGTTTCAGTAAATATTCTCCTAAATATCTTAGTTTAGCATACAAATCTTGCAATTGTTGGGACATTCCTAATCCCCAAAACAAAATAGTAAATGCTACTGCATGATTTAATTACAATGACATGAAATATTGTAGAATATTAAAAGTGATAGTAGTGCAATACTTACATTGCAGTAGGTTTGTATTTTACTGACAACGTATATGTAGGTCATGACGTCTCACGTGGCGTGGATGAACGAAGTCCTCAGCACTGGACTCGAACTGACCCCCAGCTGCTCCAATCGGACCCGTACAATTTTTGTCCCGGCGCCCTGCATATTCTCCCGTCATAAGGTTTGAGCATTCTCCAGGCACCCGGCAGCCCCTCACCTTCCGCTTGACGCAGGTCCTCCATGGTCCGGAGCGAGAGGCAATGGGACGCCGTCACCTCCTTCTGCGAAGCAGTCATTCTAGCGAAGGAGGTGGCGGAGCGTGAGAGGGAGAGAACGTCTCGTCTCAGCCGCCGCGGGAGACGCCCCGGGCGTCGGGGGTCACGTGGTGGCTTCCGGCTACCGTAGACGCGGACCTGTGGACGGTGAGTAATGGGCTAGCTCGCCGTCCGTCCGTCTTTTGACGACAGGCCGTGTAGACGGCGCGTTCGTATTCCAGGCGCGCCTCAAAGAGATGTCAGCAAACAGGGAGGGGCCCGCAAGGGCCGATGCCTGCCAGGGCAGCGGGTCTGTTCGAAAGAGATACCGCAATAAATGCACCCGGCAGTAACGTTCCTTTTCTATCTTTATATTTAATGTTTTCACCTCTTCAAACAAATACTTCTCTAAGGATTCTGATTCTATTTCTTCTGTAATTTTGTGTTAGCACATTATGTGTTATTTAACCGATTCTGTTATCAAGCCTGTATGTAAACAATAAGTGAAGAACACATACATACATACATAAAAGACCGTCGTATTAGGAAACCTAATATTACATACAGAATACTTTTATTCCCGCCTCAGATATTTGAATCGTAACGCACGCAATCTGAACCGCTCTCTTTACGATAAATTGCGAAGGGCAGATAGACTCTGAACGTAAAACAGTTTTTATAGTCCTCTTGAGGTTCCAAATAATAAGGGCGTCAATTTATGTTTTATGAACCATGCTACTACACATCATGTTATTTGCAACAGGCAGTAAAGAGCCTTGGAAAGTGATAAGTTTTTCTTACTCTTATGTGGTATCCATGGTTACCTAGTGATTCAAAAGGGTTTATTGTTCCATAGATAAGAAATATGCTGAATATAATGGTCCGATAAAAGAACAATCATATTACAGTACTTCTAAGTTATAACTAACAGTTTTGAAGAAACTCGGAAAGCAAATATGTAAAACTCCAACGGGAAAGTATTTATCGAAATATTTTTCATCAACACTGAAAAGCAAGCCATTTCATTTAGCGCTACGGCGGGTTTGCGAGTGACTCCATCTTACTTAGAGCTTATCATAATAATTTCATCTCCTGAAAGCAAGCGCTGGTGTAAATAAGCAGCCAAACAATCTTTAATTAAATACCATGAACAGAAGTTCGAATAAATCTAAATAATAATAGGATAATGGCAACTAGGCGTAGTCATTTGAGCACGAAATTTGATTAGATGTTAGTTACGCCGCGATAACTGCATAACAGACAGCACCTTTTTTTATGTGATTAATTGGATCTAGTTATCATTGCATCAGAAATAGTGTGTGAAAGTAACTTTTTACTATTAGCCTAAAATAAATAAAATCAGATTTGATTTATAATCTTTTAATAAACTAAAAGAAGTGACTAATATTAGAAGAAGAAAAAGTAACTAGTATTGAATATAGAAATACTATTCCGAACTTTATACCAGAACAAGATGCAGAACAACAGTAACAGTTTTTAATAATTGTTTCAGATTTACTTAGATCGTTGAAAATATCGGTTGCTAATTCTTCCGTGTTATCTCGGCACTTTGGGTTCTGATTTGGTTTTCGTTCATAACTATCTTCAATGTCATAGTCGATATCAATAAAGACATCACCCTTAGGTTTTTTTTTCTTTCCTTTAAAATTATGAATATTGTCATGTTCAGCATCATCATCATGATCAACGTCGTCAGCATCATCGTCATCATAATATAGGTAATCATCTGATGGCTTTTTATTTGGTTTCTTTTGTTTTGGACCTTCCTGGTAGTAACCAGGCGGGTAAACCTCAGGACCCGCAGGTATAGCTGCTGGATAGCCCGCTGGAATAGCTGCTGGGTAGCCCGCTGGAATAGCTGCTGGATAACCCCCTGGAATAGCTGCTGGATAGCCCCCTGGGAAACCCCCTGGATATCCCGGTAGATAGCCCCCTGGATAACCAGCTGGTATACCCACTGGAACACCCATAGGGACACCCATGGCAAGATATCCCATGTCAAAGCCTTGAGGCCCAGGCGGCCGGGGTGGTGTATTTGGGGTAGCAGTTGGTTTTGTAGCACCAACAGCACTTGCTGGAATTATGTTCATCAATGAGTTTAAGATTGAAGATCTTGTACATTTATGTATTGGCCCCGTCTTACTCATCTTGCTCGGGAGCCTGCACACGCATTTATCATTTTCGTCAGAACTTGGTCCCGGAAAATTTTGTTGAGGTAAACTTCTCAAACCAACAGGTTTGTCCTTCGAATGATTTTTTCGCAAGTAAAAGTATCTATTAATATATTTGGGGGGAAAATCTGTAATTTTCGATTTATTTACAACATCATGGAAAAATGGGAGTTCTTTTTTCTCGAGTTCGTCGACATATTGCGCATTCTCTACAGAATCATATGAATGAGAAAGAAATTCTACTACGGGCCATTTTCGTTTTGATTCTAGTGTTGAAGTTGCAATACTATTTGTAGTACTTTTAAACATTGATTGAATATCTTCTTCATCATTTTCTTCGTCCTGAATATGTCGCTTAATAGGAATGTCATCTGATAGTTTTCTGGTTAACTTGTAAGATTTCGGATTAGAATTTTGTGATTTTGTAAAATTGTGTATTACATGTAATACTGATTGGCTGGTTGGAACCACTGGTGAATCATTTTGAACATCTGGAATACAAAATTTATACATTCATACAATAGGGAAGCAAATTTTTTCTTCGTTAAAGTGACTTATTATCAGAATACAATTTCACTTTATCGTTACCTTGAAAGACTGGAGCCTTGTCATTTTGTTTAACATTAACATCACCTTGACTTTCATTTTTCAAAACAAAATTATTTGTTTCGGAAACATAAACTGAAAGAAACAATAATGAAAACACAAAAAACATAACCAGGTAATACAAAATAGTACATTTTAAAATTTGTCACTACTGTCTCTGAGTCGCCTTCAAGCTGGATGTTATCTAGATGGTCACGATGGTCATGATCGAACGTTGGGAAAATATTTTTATATATTGTTGTTATTAATTTATTATGATAATTTTTAAATTAATCGTGATATTTTGTTGTGTCAATGGTTTTAGTGCAATTCCTACCGATTTCTGTAAGATATGTCAAAACCACACTCTTTGCAAATACAAGGTACCTATTACGATTGTGACATTTTACTGAATTTCAATAATTACTCATTTTTATTCTATAAATCTTTGTAATTTGTATCGGTAGGCGCAAGGGCCCAGCCCTGCTTGCACATCTTACGACAGTTCTGCAAAACTGACGAGTCAGGATATCAAAGAGCTTGTCACCAAGATAAATGAAAAGAGAAACTTTGTTGCTATGGGTTACTCCAAAATTCTTCCACACGCTGCTAATATGAAAAAAATCGTGAGTATACTACACCTTGGCATTTATTTTTGAAATTCAAGTGGATGTTCTTACACAATTTCTATTTTCAGCAATGGTCAGCTGAGTTAGCCACTTTTGCCCAGCGCTGGGCCGATCAATGCGATCCAGCGATACACCCGGATAGGGAAGATCAATGCAGAGATTTAGGTAAGCTCTTCGACCACTTAATAATAATTAAATCAAGCATATCCTTAGGCTGTTGGATCAAGGGCCTGATTCAGAAGGCAGTACTCCTCGATACGGCTCGCATTGAGAGGATGTTCCTGTCTCTGGAGCCCCGGTAGCGGTAAACACCGGTAGCTTGGACTCTGCTCCCGACACCGGTGGACCATTATTTTTAAGTGATTTTTACTTGTTTTTACTTATGCTGTTATAATGAAAAGATAAAAATAATAAGATTCAGAAAGCGGTACTTTTGGTTGTGGCTCGTATTTTTAGGAACTTTAGTCTATCTGGAGACCTGACCGCGTAGCTTGAACCCTATTCCCGATACCGGTGGGCTTTATATTTTTTTTTAATGATCATCATCATCATTTCAGCCGAAAGACGTCCACTGCTGGACATAGGCCTCCTCCAAGTGTCACCACATTGACCGGTCCCGTGCGATTCGCATCCAGCAGATCCCCGCAACCTTCACCAGGGCATCGGTCCACCTTGTGGGAGGCCTTCCAACGCAACGCCTTCCGGTTCGCGGTTGCCACACTAGAACTTTTCGGCCCCATCGGCTATCTATTATGCGACCAATATGCATTGCCCGCTGCCACATAAGTTTGGCAATTCTTCGGGCTACGTCGGTAACCTGGGTTCTCTTGTGGATGTTCTAATTTCTGATTTGATCACGCAAGGAAACTCCGAGCATATCTCTCTCCATTGCCCTTTGGGTGAACTAAAGCCTTATGATGAGGCCCATTGTGAGCGACCACGTTTTGGTCCCGTATGTAATCACTGGCGAACACACTGGTCATAGACTTTCGTCTTGAGACACTGCGGTAAGTTGGACGAGAAGATACGATGCTAATTCCCGAACGCTGCCCAGCCAAGTCGGATTCGACGACTGACTTCTTTCTCGAAGTTAGATCTACCTAACAGGACCGTTTCCGTTTGTCCTAGGTAGACATTATCGCCTACAACTTCGAGTGTAGAGTCTCCGATCTTGATAGGAGTGGGTGTTACATGGGCATTCAACATGACATTGGTTTTGTCGATGTTCATTTTAAGACCCACTCTTTTTGAAGCTCTGCTTTTCTATGCTTATTTAGCTCTATTTTATAATTTATTTAGAAATATTTAAAATGTATTTAAGGTGGAAGCGCCAGGTGAAAAAGTCATTCAATGGGGTTAATTGAACTTAAAGGGTTGTATTGGTGAGTTTAATAATTATAATTCAAACGTAAAAAAATTGAAATTCGCGGGCCACCCAAGCGCGTCCACCTTAATGTGGTCAAAAATAAATAAGAGACAAAAGTTAAAATAAATATGTTATAAGTCCCATGTCATCATCTGCCTAGCCTTTTCCCAACTATGTTGGGGTCGGCTTCCAGCCTAACCGGATGCAGCTGAATACCAGTATTTTGCATGGAGCGACTGCCTATCTGACCTCCACAACCCAGTTGATACTGGGAAATACGATACCCCTTAGTAAGACTGGTTGTCAGACTTTATTTGGGCCACTGACTACTTAACGACTGTCACAGATCTACAAATGACAGCCGGGACCAACGGCTTAACGTGCTTTCCGAGGCACGGAGGAAACTCGATATGTAATGGGTGGTCACCCATCCACAGACCGACCTAGGCAAGCACGGCTTAACCTAAAGATCGACCCGAGCGGCTGTTATTATTTAGCCACGAGCTCCTCCTCCTATGTTATAAGTCCCATGTACGGAAGATAATCCGTGAGCGATAATATTATAGAACTAGTCACAAGTCCAAACTCTTTGACCGACCTGAAGATAAAACTCAAGATCGATCAGCTGTGGGCTAGAACCTTCTTTTATAATCGGTTCTTCTCGTCCTTTTAAGTTGACTTCCTAATCAATGCAATTAAATAAACTTATTATAACACCACATCTGCGTTCCCCAAAGGGTTGGGTAGCTGGGTGGAAGTGTTTAGAACAACCACAACTAAAGTTAAACAAAATTAACTGAAGGACTAAGTCATAAAAAAACCATATTTCAGAAAATGTAAACGTTGGACAAAGCATTGGCAGCGTCATGGGTCCTTCGCCCGGTCTTAGTGTCAAAGGTTTTGTGGAGATGTGGTTCATACAGGTCCTGGAATACGACGAAAGCGTCACGTACTACAATAAGTAAGTACTTATACACACATTGAAGTTATAAAGCCAGTTAGAACATCCTTTGGAAGAGAAAATGAGGCTTAGGTCACCATATCATATACATAAGAAAGTAAAAAAAAACCGGCCAAGTGCGAGTTGGACTCGTGCACCGAGTGCTCCGTATAAACTTGTAGGTATTTTGTTATTAAACTAAGAAAGTAAGAAAGATTAAGTTTTATTTGACGTCAGTACATTGAGCACACAGAATAAAAAAAACATACTCATTCTTATTCTTATTCTTTATTGCACACAAAATTAAAAGATATACAAGCAAAATTACAATAATATACTTTTGTACAACGGCGAGCTTAACCCGCATACATATTTGCGGTTTTCAGATTTTTTTCCTTTACATGTCTTGTTCGATAATAATATTTGATTCTTGCCAAATTTCGTGATTCTAGGTCAACGAGAACTACCATATAGGTTTTCGACCCAAAACCTATAGGGTACTTCCGGTTGACCTAGAATTGTCAATGAAAGGTTAAAAGCAAGGTCTTATAGCACAAGAAAAGGAAAAAAATAAAAAAAATAAAAAAATTAAGGTAAATTTTGGTTACTTACAATTTTTCGCGAAAATCTATATCTTTTTATTGTTTTGACCCAGGACCTTTTTTATTCACCTAATGGGGACTATAGTTTTCAGTATCTGGTATAAATTTTAACTTGCTAGGTCCACCCGTTCCTGAGAAAATCGGTGGTGACTATAGATGCAAAACGGATTTCAAACGTTCTAAACCATTTAGTTTTAAACCATTTCTTTGGTGTAAAACGATTTAAAACCACACTTAGCGGTTTTAATGGTTTATTTCGTTTTTTTTACTAGAATGCTCTGAGGTTTTACACGAAGTGATCTAGACCACACCTTCTTAATTAAAGGAAATTAAAATAAAAATGTTTTAAAATCAAGCTTTATTGAGATGCAAGCGGCAGGGTAGTCCGCGAAATTCAAATTTTCTTACGAAAAAATGAGTTGCGTGCATAATGCGCGACTAATTTTTCATCAACATACAACCTGACACTGACCTACAAATTGCATAAAAAGTAAGAACATTTGAATTTCGCGGGCTACCCTTGCGCTTCCACCTTAACATAACAGACAAACATATTTAAAATCGAACCCTACCAAAATCGCAACGTAGGTAGTAGGAGAGAGGGGCCTCTCTCCTACTACCTACGTTGCGATTTTGGTAGCAAAGTGCAAAATAAAAATACAGCGTTGCCGTTATATTTAGAACCGAGTTCAACTGACCCTGTCTGGTGTTCTTAATCTTTAAGTTCAAAGAATCACAACGATCAAGAAGTACTTTTCATTTCAAAGATAAGTAATTATTTAAATCCAGAGAGAACATGAAAAACAAATACAGGCATGCAAGGTTTGTTTCTAATTGAAAACCCAACTTACCGAATTTGCCAGAAAGAACGCTTCGCACGGCACAAAGGTCCAGGTCGTGACATGTGTCACTTTGTTAACCGCTGCCCTTAGCCAAACTTTTTACTAGATACGAAGCACATGTTTATGACGCGCGACGGGTTTATAACAAACCTACACAAGCCTCGGATAAGATACGCCATAGAGAAGAGCGTAGGGAATTTTAAATTGCGTAGCGCTACGCCGTAGCCAGGGTCTCTACGGCGTAGCGCCACGCAATTTTAAAGTTATTCGACGTACGTTCGTTAAAATAATCGCACTTGTGATTTCGGTGTACAAAAATATCGTTATGTAAGAGATTTGTTTAGTTTTACGGAGAACTGCGTCCTTATATTGCTTTGTTTGGGATATTTTCAGTTCGTAAATTAAATAAGATGGGAGTGTGAGCGCTTAACATATATTTGTTCAACGAACATATATGGAGCAGCTGATTTTACGAGTTAGGTACTGTGCAATGTATGTTCTATCATGTAATATTTTCTTTATTGCTATTTCAGATCACGAGATTACAAAACTAGCTATTTAACCCAACTGTTATGGGCTAATACAGAATATGTCGGATGTGGCAAAGTGAAATTCTACGTAAATATGAATCGTTTTAATTGATTAATACTTGAATCAGGAACAGAAGGGAAATCTCATTAACCAAAATGTTTTAGGTAGATGAAAGAAACATAATGTTGGAAAGGCTGGTATGTAACTTTGCACCTAAGGGCAATACTCATGGAAAGCCAGTGTATTCTATTGGATATCCGGCAACTCAGTGTAAAACTGGAATGGTACCAGATGATCAATATAAAGGACTATGCGTTTACGAAGACGATGCAATCTGTAATAGCACTGTGTTTATAATATAATAATATCAACTTATTATCTGCCTTTATTAAGCATGTTATCAAATTCATTCGTAATATCATTTAATTTCATTTATAGCAAATCGCGCTTTTTCAGAATTCAACAAACTAGGGCCACCGACCTATTATATGAATGCGAATACAGTGAAATCTTGTTGCATTTGGCCTAAGGAGGTCTTAGTTTAGCAGATCTGCCTGTATGCAAGCACTGCCACAAAACTGGTGCCATAAACTCTAGTAATTAGTTTAAATTTGGTTACATTATTATCAAATAATTTGTTACTCATAAAATATATAATATCTACTAACTTTTGCCCGCGGCTACTTTCACGTTAGTTTTGCTGCTTGTAATAACATAATTCAATCATGATTCGAAAGACACGTGGCGCCATCTATTATCATAAATATCAGGCGATTACCATCGACAGTTCTCGCTGTCTAAGCAAGGATGGTACAACCTTGGAACCAGTTCTTATCGACAGTGCGGTCGTTCCTTTTAGCACCGATGAGCAACTAGGCTTGCATATTGATACCACTATGAAATGGCATACTCAAGTCGCTCGTTTCAGCCAGACGGTAACTGGTACGTTGCGGGCTTTGTACCGTTTGAGAAACTTTTTACCGTCAAATGCGAAAACATGCTTGTACGCACGACGGCTGATCAAGCTATACAAAACCAGTTTATGCGGATCTCTCACTGTACAGAAAATATTTAAAAAGCGAGGCCACGTTATACTGGAAACGTAAAACTTGATTTGCCGCCGTGTGTACAGTCCTAAATTCCTATCATTGAATATGGTGATGTGTGCCAATCATAATAGGAGTCTGTGCTTATCGCAAAACCGTGTTCTTCAATGTCCTTCTCACCTCACTGACTTCATTCACCAATCATTCTTTGTTCAGTCTCTGTGGAATGCGCTTCCCCAGGAAATCAGGATGGCAACCAACCTTTTGTCTTTTAAAATTAAAGTTCGCGATTACATTCGTAAAAGGCTGGCAGGATCGTCACAACTCACAACGTTAATGTTTACCCCATTATTTGTCTTTTTATCCAAGTATATGTTTATATATATTTACCTATAGTATTTTATACATCCTTGTAGTATATTTTAGTACTAATTAAAATATATTTTCAGATTTACACCTAACACTGTTTGTCTCTGCATCACAAAAAGATTGACTGGTAGAAACTGCCTACATCAGTCAGTCCGCCTCTGTACTCTGTGCTTGAAGTGTTAAATAAATAAAATAAACCACTAGTTCATCAAACTCACTGCAACAAAAGCTTAATAATATCTTAATTACAGATACAAAGTTAACCAGTCAAGGCCGTCCGGTGAACAGTTTACTCAGGATACTCAATTTATCAAACGATTCGGGGAAGCTCGAAATTGACCCTATCCGAAATAACTTGAAGCAAAGTAATGTAAATAACAATTCTAGCAACGAACAGCGGAATCAGAAAACAAGGCATATATTCACTAACAAGACTTATGGTGGGCACCTTTTTTATCACAATCATTGAAAGACATATATTATCACGATCAATATAAAGTACCTGGATGACCGAGCTTTGCTCGGTAGCACGCATAAAACGACGTTTTCTAAAAATTTAACCTAGCTAGATCGAGATATCGCCCCCGAAATCCCCTGCATACTAAATTACATGAAAATCGTTGGAGCTGTTTCCGAGATTCAGATTATATATAAAGGTATTAGAAGCTCTGGGGCCGTGGGGTCCGAGTGCTCATAGCCTATTTAAGGAAATTACGAAACGCCTAGTTGACGCTTCCCGTGACCCAAGGGCTGGCTTTTGCCTTGGCCAGAGGCTAAGTGTTGCCATACAACGTGGCAACGCCGCCAGTCTCTTGGGAACATTACCAGCTGACAGCGTTGAGTAGGAGTTTTTCGATACCCTTTTATAGTTTGTTGTTAGTTTATTTATTTTAGTTTAATAGTTTTTAATTATTAATGTATAAGGTATTAGATAGATATATATAGATGTTATAATAAATATGAATTGAATGAATCTAAGAGATGAATATAAATTTTGACGAATGGAGAGGGAGAGGAAGACCAAGGAAACGATGAATGGATTGTGTAAGGAATGATATTTATTTTATTTATTTTAGGATCTCCAACAAATTATATACACAAACCATTATTGGATAATGGACAACATAAGGTATTAAGCAAGTGTACACTCCTTCATTTATAGGAGACCACAGCATGCTCAATGAAGTAAGCAACCAAGTTAACAAATTATGCCTCTAAATCAAAATAAATTTTGGCAGTTTAAGAATTTTTTAAACGCAAACAAATTCATTTACTAAGATATTAAAACATAAAAAAATAAATGTGTGCGTGTAACCTTTACGCGCGATTGAAGTAAAACTTCTTTTTCTTTTAATTTACTTATTTTAAAAGTAATAAATAAACAAGTATATTTAGAGATTTTCAAAAAAATCTGTGTTACTCCCTAGTCGCGCCTAAAGAAGTTTTACTTCAAAAACTTTGACTTTGACTTTATTTGCCTGAAATATGGTGTTTTACATATTTTATAACACAAACATAGTTCTTTCGCCTACTAAAAACGGCATGCAAATAATGCGAGGAAATGAATTAAAATTTTCAAAATCAATGATGCACACAAACAACAATATTTTTTCTCGCGTTGATGAGTTCATTTGTTTTTTTTCAATAAACTGCTTTCTATTTGCAAGCCAATTCGATATTTAAATAAAACCTTTGATAAGTTGGCTCCTTGGTTGCCATGCTTTTGAGTATAAGATCGTTCCATTTTTAAATATAGTAAGCGTTACTTCCGTCAGAAAAAAAATCTGAGTTACTCCCTAGTCACGCCTAAAGAAGTTTTACTTCAATAAATGTATCAACATTGGCATAAATTCTAAAAAAAAAAAAACAAAAAATCCTAACTTTAACATGAATTAAAATAAATACAATTCCTAACATTAACATAAATTCTTGAGGCATTGCTTATACTTTAAATTTTGCGAGCGAAATAGTGAGGTAAGATACAGGATAAAAAAAACGAGTCAAAAGTCGACTACAAATTAATTTCTAACAATTTGTGTCTAAGATAATGTCAATATACAATGCATCGACTTGCTGACCCGCGTCAACGTGAACAGAGATGTCATTGAGATATATGATGATAATTTATTGACAGTTCATTTGTTATAATAGAAACCATGTTGCTGTGGAGCTATTTGTTAAAATGTGAAGTTAAGATAGGAACGACTACGAATTCGAATATCTTTGAAAATAAGGATAACAGCAAAATAGGGCGATAGTTAGACGCGTCAGTGTTGTCTCCCTTTTAAAAAACAGGCATAACGTTAGCCTTTTTTCCATTCTAGAGGGAATTGGGAAGTTTCAGTGAGAAATCGAACTTTTAAATTTTCAGAACATGACCTTTATGATGATTATTTTCCAAAGGCCATCTGCCTTTGGAAAATACTACTTTTTTGACAAATTGGTTTCCGAAGGATACATTCGTTCATGAGCTATTAGAAAATTATAAGTTTAACATCCTGGATGGCGTAGATTTCTCACAATCAGCACTTTATGGTGGAGAGGTGGAAAATTAAAAAAAAAAACTTTAAAAGTTCGATTTCTCAAAAACCACCCAGTTTGGACCCCAAATTATCGGGTCAACATTGTTGCAAATAAGGTCTACTATCCCCTATTTCAAGGCCTACACCCAATTACCAATCGCCCTGTGTAATACATCAATGTTAATAACAAAGACAGAAAGCGACCGCCTCTTTTAATGAAAAAAAAGTGATATCCCGTCGGGTCCAGCTCCCTTAGAAACAGCAAATCGCGACAGTGCTTTTAGGACTTGTCTTTCGATAAATTTTATTGTCGTTAGTGAAGCCTGTGGAAACTTTTACGTCTGCGACACAGGAGGCAGTACCGTGCTATTAGTGACGGAAACAAGCGTTGAGGAGAAATGTTGAGCAAAGATATGGAATATGTCGTCACCCGTAATAGATGTTGAGTCGTCAAGGTAAATTTCTGAAGGAATTGTTCGAGATTTTTGCCTTCACAAAAACAAAAAGGGTTTTGGACTGAATAGTATTTTCCATTGTATGCACATATTTTCTATCATACTATAATTAGTAGTCGCACTCAATCTTCAAGAATTCTATACTCTACTTTATCGTGGGGGTTGTCATACTTTTTGTAGCGTTTTCAGATTTTTTCCTTTTCATTGGGGACTCTAAAAAGTGTTTTATTGAACCAAGAAAGAAAGTTACGATTGGTATGAGTGATTTTGTGAACAGTTTCCTCGACATTCATAAAACGAGGTAACTATTGAGTTGACATTAGAATGAGACTGAAATCTATCGCTCCAATGAATTTTGCTTAGTTTGTCGTTAATTAATTCGTAGTCAGCCTTTCTGAAGTTACAATTTCAAGATTTTTTTACTACTATTATACTATTATATTATTATTTTATTTTTTTACTATTTTTTTTGCTACTGCAAACGTCAATATCAAAGTTTACTCTTAAGGGCGGATGATGATCCGCCCTTAAGAGTAAACTTTGATATTGTCGTCTACCCTCGACAAACAAGTTACAGATTTTTCGATTTTATCATTTTGTATGTTACTTAGAATTTATATAATAATATAATCATCAAAATCATCTTCGCTGCTGTAAATCAGACCTGGTGGGACCTACGATGAGACAGCTGTACCTTACGGTCTAGTTTTTTGAGTTCTTAACATGATTAAATTGAAAAAGGGAATTCGATGACATAAAATTCACTAATGATTAATGATTTGAAGGAAAAAGGAGTGAATGATTGCGTGGCGGTTGCCAGGGGAGATTGGAAGAAAAAAATGTGTTGTACCGACCGATGAAAATATATTTCACCTCTACTTAGCTAGTGACTGTAAATGTTCCAAATCTAGATTATTGAATGTTTCCGCTTCATATCAACCTTTACATTACCTATGAAAGGATATTTTATTCAAATCTTCATTCATTATTTCAGCTGCCGTTAAAAGAATTCCACAACTACGCAAGCAAATTATTGGGAATAGTTTCATGAATATGTCAAGAAATAACAATGAGTACCATTACCAACTTGAACGTGGACACTCACACCTTTACCATGGACACGAACCGCCGCGAAATAACTACGACACGACTAAAATAATCAATACCAATCAAGATTTTAGAAGATATGATTACACAACTGAGCCTATGAACTCATATCCTAACACAAATTTTAGAAGATTCAATCAATATGCACAATGCACCCGCAGAATAAAGCCACCTCAAGATAATTGTGCATTAAATCAATGCACGACAACGGCACCAGATTGTTGTCCTCAAATAACTATGTGTCCGTCTACATGTACTGAAATATCATGTACTCAGCCGGTGGAAGAGCACACATGCGTTTCCCCCTACATCCCCCCACTTCCTGACCCGTGCGCGTGTACGCAAACGACATGTCCGCCAATTACAAACTGTAATTACAATACTAATTGTTGTAGTGTACCTTGTTCTACAAATACTTGCTGTCATACAACACAATGTCCAGGACCACGTAGGCAAAACAATGATTTCAATGACTACAGAAGGGCTGGTACGCTTCAGGATTACGATATGATTCCTAATGTTGTAGTTCGAAGTGGCGACCAAAAAATACCACAAGAAAACGCATCTCAAAAGGGCTTGTCATTAGTAATTAGCCCGGACAATAATAAATCTTACAAAGCAATGTACGATGAAAATGATTCTGATCTATTACATAAGGGTGTGACCGATTATCTAAAATATAAATCACAAGACCGTGACTACATGTACCATTCCTTTAATTCTGGCCTCAGAAAAAAACGTCAACTAGAAGACCAAATATCTGTGATGCCATTTTGGCAAATTGAAAATGCTAACTATCAAAAACCGCCCCAGCTAAAAAGTATGAGATTTACGACACTTAAAAATATAAAAATTAAAAAAAGACTTAAAAATACGGATTCAGCGAAATGGTTGACAAGTACAGAACCAATTACAGTTCAATTGGCTGAATACGCTGACTATCAGCCGGAACACATCACAGAAAAATACTTATCTTTTGATGAATTAATGCATCTTAGAAAAATTAGCGATGGATTTGCACATTATGACTTAAGACGACAGAAAAATAAGCAAACCACAAAAAAACCAATAGCAAAAACAACAACAAAAGCAAAAACAACAACGAAAGCAAAAACAACAACAAAAGCAAAAACAACAACAAAAGCAAAAACAACACAAACCGTAAAAAAAACAACAAAACCAACCCCAAAACCAATCCAAACCACAACTAAAGCAACCATTAAAACTACTACAGTCATTAAAACTACTACAGTCACTAAAGCTACTCAAGCCCAAACAACTACTACCACCACTACAACTGCTAAAGTGGATAAAGTAGAAGGTGCACCTACAACAACAGAATATACTGCAAATACTCCGTTTGAAAGACAAAAACATTGTACTCGGAAATTAACGTGTACGTGGACGGCTTACACGAATTTTGGTGGAAGTGATGAAGGTGAGAGAGAAGGGGACGGACAATACGCAATAATAGAAATTGGTTCCCGAACACCACCCGGGTATGTGGATGGATGTACACGAACTTCCACTTGCACTCGTGACTACATGGATCGAAACAAAATATCCACAATAACCGCCAATACAGATTCAAATCAGGATTCAAGTGAATCTCAAATACCAGAAGATGAAGATTACTGTGAACGTCGGTCTCTTAACGTTCAGAGACGAAATTCTGAAACCAAAAAACCACCTATTCTTCTACTCAGGTATCTAGATCTGAATTCAAATGTTCCCATTTTAAATACTAAAGTTCATAGCGATCCTGACTTTATCTCATTTAACACAGAAAGCGTGACTGAGAGTGATTCAAATTCGCACAATTGTATTTGTAACGAAAAATATGCAAGACAAAAGAGAGAAGAAAGCGAATGCTCGAGAGTTAATGAAGGTAAATGTGACCACTCTAGAAGCCCCCTCTCATATAGCAGTCTTTACTACGCAATACTAAATAAAATTCTCAAGTCAAACCAAGCAAATATTTATAAAAAACAGTGTCCGTGCAACAGTTCAATAAGCTCAAACCCAGTTTTGTTTTTATTTTTATCAATATTTTTAAATACATTTTATTTATAAATAAGAACGTGTATTTTATTAATCTCCAATGGTTGAACTAATCACAATACTTATTAAATAAAATATGTATAATTCTAGTAAAAAAACTAGTGAAGTTTAAAAAAAGGGTCGTTGATCTATTTTCTGAACAACTAAATCTATCATTCAGTTTTTGTTTTTTTAAATCAGCAGCTATCTTTCGCACCAGTCCCTTGTAACTTATTACAAATCTTCTTTTGTTGGTTATATGTTTAATAGACTTCTTTTTAATATTTTTCTTGTGTTGTTTACTAGATTCATAGGTGCATTCAATATTTTGATAGAAGTCACTTCTGCTGGAATTTAGATTCCTCCGATTCCGCTTCGATTGTTGTTCAAAATATATTTTATTGTTATTATTGGTGTATGTAGTAATACGTAATAAGGAGTTATCATTTTCTGAAATATCACAAAAAATATGTTTCTTTAATAAAAATAACCAGGTTACATGGGACCTTAATCATAATCATATTTATTCACGAATTTGAGACAACCATAAAGATTAACTTAACACAAAATAAACAGATCGTTGAATGTGAAATGGTACAATGTAAAGATGGTTTGGCTGTCTTTAGACTGAATCGACCTATCGCCCTAGTTTATAACTGTATTACGAGCAGATAGTCTTCCTCAACCTCAGAACAACAGATTTTAACAAGGGTCCAGTTACAAGTCACGTAGCAGCAGTTTGATTACATACTGTATAGGTAAAGAATCATAGTACAGACAAATTATATTAATTAATTTACAAAGGGTATATGTTTTTTATGTATATGTATTAGTACAGTAAAGTGTGCTTTATTGTATATATTTGTAGACTAATACTTTCAAATATTGTTCAATATATATAGATTTTTACTTATTTTGTTGTAAAGGCTAGGACCGAGATAATTATGAAATTTGTGAGCAAAAGATGTTCTAAATTTGGATATGTTATAATCGACGCCTTTTAGCAAAATGCGGTTTTACTTTATACTGTGCCATGATCTCTTGTTTAATGAATAATTTTCGCACCGTAAGAACTCCTAGTTCCGAGTAGTAAGTGTGTCGGATAAGTGTACTTTTTGAGATAAATTACATTAAGTACACACGGCGGCACATTAAACTTTACGTTTCCAATATAACGTGGCCTCACTTTGTATATATTTTCTGTACAATGAGACATCCGCATAACCTGGTTTTATATAGCTTGATAAGCCGTCGTGCGTACCATGCGTTGGGCTCTTGCGACAGACAACATGGTTGTTTTTGAGGTTCCTCCCCATACATTCAAGCCGTATATCAGTATAGATTGGCATAGTGCTAAATAGATTTTTATTAGTAGCTTAATGTCACATGCATTTCTAAAAGTTTTAAAAATGTAAATTAGTTTTCTTGTGCGATTATTTACTTTAATGACGTGTTCTTTCCAGTTTAAGTTTTGGTCTACTATAACACCGAGATATCTTATGAAATTGGTTCTGGTGAGTAGGTTACAATTACAGGCACTTCGATTGTTGCAATGGTGAGTTTGTATATTTATTGAGTTAGGAGACGGTTGAGTTCTACTATTAATTGTGAATGTAATATATGTATTTCGATTTGTCCAGATTAAGTGTGAACAGATGATTATCCAGCCATGAGGTTACTAAAGCAAAACCTTCATTTGCTGCTTCGGTTACATCTTTCCACGTGTTAGAGCTGAACAATAATACTGTCTCATCTGCAAATGTTATGTTGTGACCATTTTGTAAAAGCAGAGGTCATTAATAGGTCTGTTTTGCATTAAAACAAAACAGTTATTATGTGTGTGGAGAACACACAGCATCGATTGAAGAGGCATCATAAATAATACCTTTGGACGTCTTATGATAATGCATTTATATCTCTTACCTTGTTCCTTTTTGTGTTACCTCTGTCTTTCACCCTTATGCAGAATGGCGCCCACTTTCGAAACTGGAGCGCATCTGTCACTTGCTTGTCATAGTCTTCAAACACCAGCAAGCACCTTGCTTCGATGCTGTGTGTTCTCCACACACATAATAACTGTTTTGTTTTAATGCAAAACAGACCTATTATGTGTGTTTCTAACACACAGCATCGATTGAAGACCTGTTTGCTCTCTGCTGGTGAAAGAATATCTGAAGGATTTAGATGCTATGTGAATTATATATAGTATAAACGAATATTTCGTTGTATATCTGTTAAATGCTGATACTAAAAACAATAAAACATTAAAAGTTCTCAATCTAGTGATCCTAGAAAATGTTAAAATGAACATGTTTTCCATAACATGTTATAAATAATATCATGGCAAATGAATATACTTATGCCTTATTTATAAGGTACACATAAAATATAAAATACTTTAACAACTGATAATTGAAATTCAGTGAGACTTAAGCTGAAATAAAATATTAAACTCCTTGTTATTTAAGGAATTCACACATGTATTTAACTGACAACCAGCTAGGAAATATACACGAATGATTAAATATTCTTGAATCCCTTCGAAAATATCAAGGTGTGGGAATACTAAATAAAGAACAACTTCAATTAACAATCAACTTCAAACACGAAGTGTATGATTAGGTAGCAATGCATATAAATGATCTAACATGAGGTATTCAAGTCTACTACTTGTACCCTGTGCATCCTTGTGTTTCTGATGGGCGCTACCGAAAGCGCCAAACTAGTAGCTCAGTTCTGGCCCGAAACAATCTAGATTGCCATTGACACGCCAAGAGATCTTGTAAATGCACATAATGTTTTGATGACAAAAAATATCCTCTCGCTCACAGAGAAGAGACCTGTGGCCCAAGAGTGGAAAATAAGAAAATTTACAAATCTAAATTCTCTTGAGAGAGTTCTCACTCCTATGACTGTACCTACATTAGTAGCACCCTTGGAAGACTCTCTGATCCTCCAATCAAATTTCAACCAGTGGTCTATTCTTCAGTCAGCCTCCCGAAGGCTAGTAGCACGGACCACACGCTTCCTGCTACAAGCAGGCAAGCTCCTAAATCTCGGTCTATTTGAATATGGATTTAGTCCATCCATAAGAGAGACAATATTTAATTTATATACCTAATTATAATTTTAAGCAGGCTTAGACATACTAGCTCCTGTAAACAAAATAAGTAAGCAACCCTGTCTACCGAGGTCTATGAGTCAAACATTGCAATGTTACGTTATTCAACATACACAAATATTTGGTCATTTCAATTCTCTGCGAATCAAATCAAGGGGTAGTTCCGTATCCCCAACAAGTGGTCTTTCAGGCAGTGGTTTAACTAAGTAGATCCTCAATAATTTTGAAATTAACATTAGGTCAAAAAATAAAATTCGTATATTGTGCACTATAAGTGTACAATTTGCAAATCTGTGTCAACAGATAGTGTTTTAAGCATTACTATTCGGATCCCATTATTTAGGCTGAATGTCATGAAATCTACACCATGACAAATCTTAGAGAAGATAACTCTTTAGGTTATTATGGATCTACTCCAATCACCATATAACAAGCCTCTTTCTTCTGCTGACAACCTTCCTTTGCAACATGGCTGCCCCCCCCCCTAAATTTTACAAGCTAAGAATGAATCTATTTTGCAGCTTGTTAGATATCAGGAGTTCGGACTCTGGCTCTGATAGCTCTCGTCTCGAAGGCTGGGAACCATATTATACATAGTACGTACCCACTTCTGAGTTTAGGTGATTGAGCACTCGTTGTTAAATAGGGAAGAGAAAAGCATGCCAGTCCATAACTTCATCTCCGAATGTAAACATTGCAGAAGCTTGCCAAGCCGTCGTTTGAGTCCCATGTAACGTACAGTCGCTCACAGGCCGACTAAACTGACATGAAAAAACATTTCACGTTGGGACACCCCACTTTCAAAAACATGACCTCCGAGGCCTGGGGTTTGGGGCAACAGAGGCCAATCTGGCTAGTCTGTTCCTAGTTAAGCGGTCGGCTAAGCCGGTATATCAATTTAACAACTCCCCGGGAGGTAAACCGCTGATAGAGTAATATTCAGCTAATCTGCTAGCCTTGACACTTTTCGGGTTCACTTATGGAGCGCTAGGGATCGTGTCCGAGCAGGGTGGCGTGCTATTGGAGAGCCTATGTCCAGTAGTAGACTGCCATGGGCTGATGATGAAACTACAATATGCACATATTCAAGGAAGGTTGACTCTGGCTGCTAATTATTGCATATATGGGCAAACAAACTCTGTGTAGATGGCAAAACAAACTCTGAGTAGATGGCAAAACAAACTCTGTGTATATGGCAAAAAACAACTCTTAAGTTAGAATACCAGTCTGATCTGGCTTAGTTAACAAGTTCCCGATGATGAGAGTTTTTCACTTGGGATCTTAACCTTCCCCCACAGCCTGTGTGGACAAGGAAGTAGATTTAACCTCAACCATGTCTAGAGGAAACTGAGTGGTCTATAATAGTTTTATGGCACCACCAAAAACAAAAAATAAACTCTTGGCAAAACCAGCGCCACCTCTTTCGTTACTTTTGGTCAAAAACAAATTCTGATTGTCTCATGACAACATAGGCATAACCTTACAGGCAGACTTCTGAACTTATTACACGTCAGCTGTTCACATGTTTGCTTTGTTAGAAATTCCAGTCTCCGAGACATAGGATTATGATGACTTGTGGTCATAGGACAGCAAAACATAATCTTAAGTAACAAACAATAATGCAGAAACCACAGGCTCAAAGCTCAAGGCAGGCAAAGTCTTTGCCAATTGGTTACTGCTGCAAATATTCAGAGAACTGTCAATTTTCATACTTTTAGTTGTTTCTCAGTAGTTATTGATGTGACCAATGTCATTAACTGCATATAACATTGCTTCTGTTTTACTCCTTAGTAATTAAGAGTGTAAACAATATGCTCTTTGATTCTATTGTCATAATCTTGGATTAATATGGTTTAAAGAGAAAACTATTATGAAGGAGGTTTAGCTTTCTGTCATTACCTTCAGTGTTAACAAAATCAGGTTTGTATTAATTAATTCTACAGCTTTTCTTAGTTATTTAGGGTGTCCTCCTAAAAATTCTGAAGCTTGGCAGAGTTATTTCAATCCCTGATCCTCATTCTGCTATAAAAAACTTTGGTTTTTCTAACAAAAAAAAAGATAATTTCCATAAATGATTTGTTCATGCACTATATGGACACCGCTGTCAGTGATATAATGCAAGACCATAATCTATGTTTCATATACTTTATAACAAATCTCTATGATTATAATTACAGGCTATGTTCAATAAACATGTCTAAAACTAGAAAAATTCATATCTCAGACAAGAGCACTCTTCCCTTACAGTAATACATTTGAAAAAACCGCTAGTGTGGCTTAAAAACAATAATGTATGGTGTTATTTCAATAACTAGATCTTATTAGTATTTTCAGTATCAAACTGATTAGTTGTTGTTTTATATTCTATCCTCAATCTGTACATTTATTTTCTTTCCTTTCTTGGGGATATTTATAAGAGTAATCAATGGTGATATTTACAAAAAAAAAAAAAATCTTCGTAAACCAAAACAATAGAAATATATTATCCTGTTAGTTCAATTTCTTTTAATTAGCTCTATAACCTTAATGTTATAATGAACTAGTCATTTTTATTTATAAGTAATTTTGAACATAAAATTTAATTAAAATAAATATATTTATTTATTGACCCTGATTTTAAATGTCCTCATTGTACCCAGAGACACATTGTTCAGTACACAGATTTGAATTGTATGTACAATCCATCTAAAGTACTTCTTGTACAGGACTAGTCAGGCTTGCTTTCAAAATAAAATTCAAAATAAGTGTTCGTTGCACGGTTAAAAACTCTATGCATGCCATAGCCTTCAGCTGCTCTTTAGCAGTCCGCTCTTTCTGATAGGGACTAACATTAGAGATCACAGACAAAAAAAATCCCTCCATCAGGGTTTAATAGTCCATAGTTTGGTTTAGTATTATAACAACTCGTCTACCTATACCGTGTGCTATCTAGGAAGACTGAGATTAACTGTAAGGTTTCCCCAGGTTTCTAACAGATTCTATTCCATGTTAGAATTTCTGCTAAGTTTACTTTAGGAATAACTCCCTAAATTCATCATATCTTACACTGAAATATTATAGTTGTGTAGTATTTCTGTCTCTTGCGACAAGAAAAGGGTTGTTAAGGAAAACTGCAATGCGCTTCTGAAAGACGCAATATAAACACTTGATTAGCTAACTTATAATAAGTTAGAAGCAGTTTCTGTTTCCGAGTTGTGTCATGTAAAAAGATTCAACACTTACTTGCGACTCACACATTATTAGTGTGTAGTTTATGTAAAAGAAACTTCTCGATAACAAGAGGTTAGACTCTTGTTCGGCGGAGGGGAAAAAAACATATCCATAGTCATACTAGAAGTGCTCTAAACATATCCTCCGAGGATCGCACTCTAGCACTTAGGTAGACTTGGTTTGCTCTCAGAATCGTGATCTCTGAGAAAACTATCGATCTCCCTCTCGGTGAGACGTTAACCCACAATCAGGGTGAACACTAAAACACTACCACGAGCACCAATATTCACTTTCTGTAAAGTTTTCAGAAAGATGTTATAATTTTATAGGAAAATTAAAGAGAGAAAAAATTTTGCGTCCATTTCGCGGCAAAATTTAGATGCTATGACAAGCAAGTGACAGATGCGCTCCAGTTTCGAAAGTGGGCGCCATTCTGCATAAGGGTGAAAGACAGAGGTAACACAAAAAGGAACAAGGTAAGAGATATAAATGCATTATCATAAGACGTCCAAAGGTATTATTTATGATGCCTCTTCAATCGATGCTGTGTGTTAGAAACACACATAATATATGTATATTATTGACATGGCATTGCGTAGACATTTGTGTGTTAAATTAGTGGAAAGAAACTCTGATGGCATTTTTTGAACTGTTTAAATTAGACATTTCTTTTACCAATCCCCATTGTTTTTTTATATTGTTATTAGACTTAGCTAATTCCGATTTAAAATATTGATGATTTTAATATATTAATTAAATAAATTTATATTACATTTATTTCAGTAGCGCCTGTAAGTTATGGTAAGGGTTGGGTTTTCTGGGTCCTTTCTTAGTTTTTGGTGAAGTTGATCGCGATTCCTCATACATCTATACAGACCAGGTGTAATCAAAGGCAGTTTGATTCTGTAGTCGGCAGAGTGTGCGGTAGCAGATTTAAGTATTCTGTATGTTTACGGTTAAGCTGTTCAAGTTTATTAATAATATTTAAATCGCCAATTAAAACTATTTTTAATTGGTTTATTCTGGACAAGATTCTATCTATAGACTTTAAAAAGGGATCTAGGTTTTTAAATGCTGGAGGTCAGTACATTGATACAACAGCTAAATCGTTGTTGATTGTTGTCACAAGGCAATTTACTTCTTGACAATAATTTGATTCATAGACATTCGCGTGTATGCTATCTTTCAGATACAATACGATACCATCATTTTGATTAAGGTAGGATTTAGTACTGTGAGTTGTGTAGTTTACCATTTCAGGTATGATCGAATTTTCGGATAGCCAAGGTTCTGTAAGCATAATAAGATCGTAATTGATGTCTAGCCTCTTGAGGAGATCAGCAAGCCCTTCATAGTTACGGTTTAGACTTCTGATATTTTGATTTAGAACTGAAAACGCTTTTGCACTTGAATTAAAGGCAGCCTTGCAGTGTTCCGGAATACCTTATTCATTGCTTTGGGACACATGAGGCTTATCCACGATATTTTGTAAAAACTTTTTCATAACACCTTGTCCAGTTTTATATAAATTTATATTATCTGGTGACAATATAATAAGAGCAGTCGTACTTTCGATTGAGGTTTCGGATTCAATTATGTCTTCCAAAAAGTCTTTTGTAAATGTGCTCATTTTTAAATCTTCCAAAACCAAGTCTGACACAGGTAAATTTACGTAGTCATAGTATGATTCTGTGCTTTCTGTGTTACTTTCCTCGTTTTCTTCGGGGAAGAAGTAATGGCCGGTAAAATCTTCATTTTGCCTGACTTCTGCTAATTCAGCCTGGACCATAATAGGTTTAACTGAAGGCAACATTTGAGTATTTGTACTATACCCCTCAGATACTGACAATTTATCTAAAAAAGAAGATTTGGTTATTAATAAATGTAATGTCTTAAACAAGGTATTTAAAAACATTAAAGAATACTGTACCGCCACTTCTGAAGATTACGGCTTCAATCAAATCAACTAAGAAAGTAGAATTTACATGGTCACTTGAAACTGTTTTTCTTGTAGTAGGAACTTCTTTTTTACTATACACTCTGTCAACAAAAGCCGCAACGCCGACATCATGAAACGAACTGTCTGAATGGCTATTTATAGATTTATTATTACTCGTTATCAAATCTTTGATTATAGGGTCGTTGCTCAATTTTTTCTTCAGTAATTCAACGAAGTCGTCCACTGCCATAATATCCTTACAAGCATGAGGTTTAGTGTGTGGAGTAATCATTTGCTTCGTATATTCATACAAATGAGAAAAATAATCAAATGGTGTTGGTGTTTCATTTTCCAATGCAATGTTAAAAGTAGTCTTGTCTATAACTTCAGTACCAGAAGTGCTATCTTCAGTTACCGCATCCCCCGGAAGAATATTTTGAGTAGCATGTTCAAGTATCACTTCTTTTCCATTAGGAGCAATTATGTCGTTTTTTTCTGTTTCGATTTGTTTCGCTATTGATTTACGAACTGCAAAATTAGTGAAGTTTACTTAAATAATAATAATAATATCTTGGGACAACCAACACACCGCCATCTGATCCCAAACTAGGCAGAGCCTGTACTATGGCAACCAGACAACTGATAAACATACTTATATATTTCTAAATACATACATATTATAGATAAATTATACACCCAGATACAGAACAAATAATCGTACTCATCGCACAAAGATTTGTCCTGTGTGGGAATCGAACCCACGACCTCCGTCCTAGCAGTCAGGGTCACTAACCACTAGACCAACAGGCCAATTATATCGATACAAAGGTCATGTTTCAATTCATTATTGTAACTAAGTTTCTTGTTGTATAATAAGCTAATTGAATCTAGAAGAATAGGTACCATACTGATTTGTAATGAATTTCACGAATTCGGAAACGCCCTGTATTAAGGTTTTATTTAAGTAAATACTCACCGCATAGCGCTTTATGTACGGGATCACAAACGGCGTCAAGAGGACACCTGGAGCAAGGCAGGCCGCTTGAATAAACAGATCTATTTCGAAGATTACCAGCAGGTGCAAAATTGCACACCAGTCTGTAAATTGTTCTGTATTTTACATTTACATCCTCTAGACGTTCCTGTTCCACAAAAGTATAGAATAATGTTAAGAGTCAATCGCCTAGACAAGCTTATCCTTTCACATAAAAGAAAAATTTTTCAAACCGGTTGCGAAATGACGGAGTTACGAGGTGACAAACAAAAAAAAACACAACCGAATTGAGAACCTCTTCCTTTGAAAAAAGTCGGTTAAAAACAAACTTACATTTGAAGTTAAAAAACCTGTGTTCCCATACATTATGTTAAGAAAAATTTGTTATCCAAGTACATTTTATAAGTTGGTTGCCTATTACTCGTAAACTTGTAACCTACTTAGCCGTGATATTCTCCTTTTATTTATATTATATTTCCTACCACCGTGAATTTTTCACACATGAGTCTAACATAAATTTGCACTTTAAAGCTTAATATTTCACAAACGAATCCCATAAACGTAAAATAATTTTGACAAACTCGCAATTCTTTTTAAAAACCTATCCAACGACATCTCACACTGTGAGGTACGCGAGAACAAAAACACATCCCCTTTACGTGTACAGGAGATACCCTAAAAAAATACTTTTCGATATTTTATTTTACCACTTTGTCAGCATAACTAATCTTTATACGAGTATTCATGCCAAATTACAGTTTTCTTCTACTAAGAGTCTTAAGAGAGCTAACCTGCGGACAGACAGACAGGCGGACATGGCAAAACCCTAAAAATTAAGTGAATAATGGTAAAATAACGATAGATAAGTTTTTATCATCATCATCATTTCACCCGAAAGACGTCCACTGCTGGACATAGGCCTCCCCCAAGTCTCGCCACATTGATATATATAAGTTTTACTTACTTTAAATTTCACTCCACCGCAACCGACTTGATTTGTCTCCTCCCACGCCAGTTGCGTAAAATAATCGTAATGAGAATTGCTAGTCTCAGAAGATCTGTAATTTGAAATATCATTTATAATGACTATATTATCCTACGGCTTTCTTTGAGCTATGTAACAGGAGTTTTGGATTTCTTAATAATGCGAGAAACTGTACCATTACAAAACATATCTAGTCAATTAATATATTATATAAACTGGCTGCTATATGTATATGTAGTAGTCCCAAGCTCGATTACTTATTGGCATGAAGTCTTGAGTTTACATCCCTGGGTCGGTCAGTGATGAGCTCTTCCATTAGAAATGTCTTAGTTGGAGCCTTGATCTCTATCAGTTCTCCTTTTGTCAATAGACCTCCCAGCCCTTCATACCTGGGACTCAAAAATAACTGGCGACATGTCGGTTGGTATGTAATTTACACTTACGGAACATATCGTGACAGTGTCGTTGAATTAATATTTAATAATTCCATGTACCATACATCGACTAGGGCCAATGGTGTCAAACCGGGAGCATCACCGTGTATTGTAGCAATATTTTGACCCACGGACATTTTACCTGTATTAGAACAATATTAAGAATTAAATTAACCAAACAACGTTCAATGAATAATTTTGAAATGTACATATGTAAGTAGAATTTAGTTATGGAAGCAGAGGATGTAGAGATTTACCTATTCGAATAACTGAATATGGACGTTCATAGAACAAGTCTTACTATTCTGGATTTTTTTTAATAATTACCACTGATATATGTTGTAGACGGATTGCCGAATCAGCTGTTTTACAAAAAACTCCGTTATGTAAAACATGCGATTGTTTACGTTTAACGAAACTGCTGCCTGTTTGGACGTAATGCAGAACGGATTATCAGCAGGAGGTTCCTCTCTCAAGAGCCCTGACCACCGGTAGCTCAGACCCTGTTCCTGATGCCGGTGGGCTACTATTTTCTATATTTTCACATGTTTTTTTTTCATATAATTTTTATCTATAAAAATATTAATATAAAATGTAAAGAATATGTAAAGAAAATAATAACATCTTTCGTGAGGTCGCTGACTTTTAACAGGAGTCTTCGGATGTTGACTGTGTACGCTGCTGATAGGTCAATGAATACGACACCTGTCACGTTATTTGTCTCAAAACCATCTTCCATGCGTTGCGTCAGTTTGAGAGTCTGGTTGGTACACGACTTGCCGGGCCTGAAGCCGGCTTGTTCAGCAACAAGGTGAGGTTAAATGACTGGCGTTAGGCGGTTCAGAAAGAGCCTTTCAATAAGCTTACATGGGTAATAACAGGTACCCACTTAGACTCACCGTTTCTGGATACGACATTGGTTGCACTTAACATTATAAAAGAATGCAAAAGTAGCTCTGTTTCCGTCTGTTTCTTACCTTCGAGAGAAATTTGGCACAAAGATAGACGATGACCTGAGTTAGATTAGGATATAGGATACTTTTACCCCAGTAGTACGTTCCCGAAGAATTTTTTACGAGCTTTACACGGGTGACGCAGTGGGTAAAAGCTTCAGAAATATAAGAATGTGCTTACCCAAATCGCGACAAATATCTTGAATGTCCGGCACGCGGTGTTTAACACACTGATCTGCCCATCTTTGTGCTGAAATCTCCAACTCTTTGTTCCATTCCTATAGATTTCATAAATATACTAATATATTATAGCGGAAGACGTTTCCGAACGCTTCCATTTCCCTGGACGTAAGAGGTCCAATAGAGGAAAAGCGCCCGATCGATATTCGCCAATGCGTTAGCATTTAGCTGCTTGCTCCCGCGCCTCGCACCAACCAATCGCGGATTGGTCGTCGCGCTACTACCCGGCCGCTGATTGGCCTTAGTAGTTTCAGTAGTTTTCATTTTCTTGGTAGAATTGCGTGGACACCCTACAGAACTTTAGATGGCGGACGTTTAACTTGTGTGGGGTACAGTGTATTCCTTTTGGAGTTTTATTAAAGTTTATGCCGATAACAACGCCCTTTTCATTGAGAACTGACCCACCCCGACTACATCTTGGCTCCCAACGTGTGTTTTGTGAATTAAACAAGGACAAGGACAACGACAAGGGGTCAGAGTTTTTGTTGTGCGGAACAAACTTTTCGTTCGTTGCAAGTTCGTTCAAGTCGAAAAACTTTGGTGATACGGTGAAAAACCACCGACAAGTGCATAAAACTGTGTATAGACAGTGACTTTGCCTGTGTTTTATGTCTACGTGTAGATTATTGCTGGTTGGTACAACCACGAGCCGTGTATTGTCGCTTTTTACGAAAAGTAGGCAGTTATCGGTTTTGCAAAATGCCGCGAAGACGCAAGTCGCTACCCGCCGATGACTCGATTCACGAGGAATCAGAACCAGAACAGTCAAGCAACAATTAGGTGTCACAAGATGTCCTTTCCAAGCTGTTAACATCGATTCAACAATCGCAAGCAGAATTTTGTCGCCGTGGCTATCATGAAGTCCACAGTCAACTTCTCGAAATGTTCATCTAAGTTTAGCGGCAATCCAGAAGAATCCGTGGAAAAAATTATAGACGCCATAGAGGTTTACAAGTCATGCCTAAACATAAGCGACGAGAACGCTCTTTTAGGTATGTCCATGCTGCTCACTTCATCGGCGGGAACATGGTGGCAAGGTATCAGGGGCTCAACGAAGACATGGGATGAAGCTTTAACTAGACTGCGGAGTGCGTATGGCGAACACTACCCGCCGTTTCTTATTTACGTCGAGTTATTCTCACTCGTACATACAAGGTACCGAAAGCAAGGATTTGTTTATAGCAAAAGTTCGTGCCTTGTTTGCAAAATTTCCACAAGAAGACTTGTGTGAACGCGTCGAGTTAGATATGAGATATGGATTGTTAGATCGTCGCATCAGGAAGCGTATCGACAGAGCTACAGTTTTGACGTTCGACTAGTGGCTGAATAAGGCACGCGCCGTAGAAGACTCGTTGTAAGAGACAAAACGTCGTCAAGGTCATATGCCGTCGTCCCATATCGAAGATGGATAACGCGCCGCCGTGCCTGCGCACATTCGTACCGATACATCGAGTCATGCTTCCCGATCGTCCGCTACCGTCGTCGCCGCTAATCGCACGGGCGACTCAACGACAAGAAAGGCAAGGAATACAGAGTCGTTCTGTGTTTACTGCAAACGTAGCGGTCACATAAAGGAAACGTGCGAGAAATTAGTGTAAAGTAGTGACGAAAATAACTCAAAAAATGAATTTTAAGATTAGTGGGGTGAAAAATCTCGGTTTAACGTAGGACTCTATACGAATGGAAGCAGGCGGCCCATTTGAATATAAAGCTATGAAAACGGAATAGGCCCCGCTCTTTTTGCGTAGAATTAATTACTCGTAGCTTGGTGTACCCACACAATACTTGGTTGACGGCTTCGTGAAGGGTGGAGTCCATTTACACCTTCTATATATTATTTTGTGACTAAAAGGGAGATGGACATGAATATTTATGGATGGAGAGGGAGCGGCAGGCCAAAGAAAAGATGGATGGATTGTGTGAAGACTGATATGAAAGAGAAAGGAGTAAACGGTGCCGTGACGTCTGACAGGGGAGAATGGAAGAAAACATGTTGCGCCGACCCCAAATAGAATGGGATAAGGGCAGGAAGATGATGATGATGATATGATTTTGTAAAACTTGTTCTGCAATAGCAGGTTCATACATAAATTCGAGGCGACAGGCATCCGAAACACCTACGTAAAAAAATAATAACGAAAACAGATTAATCAGAAACGCATTACCAATTTCAGCATACTCCCAGCTGCCGGCAATGATCGGATTTCGCCGGCAGCTACTTTGTTACGACGAGTGTTAATTTTATCAAGAACCATTTGTCTCTCATTTTCGTTCAAAATTGTTTTTTTAAAAGCGATACAGTGGCTCGCTGGGGCCGATGACTGAAAGTTTAAAAAACCTTAATGAATGTTTTAATTATGTTAGAACTTTGTCTTATTTTCATAAGGACTAAGATCACGTTTTTGACGACATTGTTTTATGTATAGGCTGTATAGGTATAGGAGTTAAACACAATGTCTAACCACTATTCACCTACACTTATTCTACCCAGTAGGCGTAGATACGCACCACATTTTGTCCCGACCCAAAAGGAATGTAATGTTTTTCAAACGCATGTACGGTTAAACAAGGTCTTAATGACAAAAACTTTATAAAATAAAATTACAAACAATATTGTCAGTGTACTAGGATTGTGAATATTTCTGCATGTATCCCAAATAACTTGTTCGACCGTACTTGTACAGACGCCAGCAGGTCAAGTTACCCGAAACTTTCAGTTTTTCCCAAACAACCTTGCACCTAATACTAACGTATTAGGTGCAAGGTTGTTTAAACTTGAAAAAGAGTTGTCTGTTGTCTGTTGACTTGTTGAGATAAACTTGAAAATCTATTGAAGAAATTTGACAGATTGTAGCAGCTTGATGTTGTGGCTTCTGTACATATGTATGTATGCATGTGGGTATATACAGACGCCAGCACATCAAGCTACTATACGTACAATCTGTAAAATTTCTCTAATAGATAGAAGTTTATCTCTAAAGCACTAAGTAGCTTGATGTGTTGGCGTAGGGAACCTCGGTCCGTTCTATTGTGACCTCCTAAATGCATGAACCGATTTGGCTAAATAATTATACAGAATGTAAACAGACTCTTCACGAAGCCGTCAAACAAGCATTATGTACATCAAACTAAGTAACTTTACGCAAAAATTAGTGCTGGGAAACGACTTTTTTTTTGGGGTGAAAAGTCACGTTTTTCAGTAGGACTCAGTGTAAAGCACTCAAAACATTGTGCTGATGGATGGATTGAATAGTAAGGGGGTTCTGGAGGTGTTTAAAGTAAAAATCTTACATTTATAAGATGTATTTTAAAAAAAATTGTGAAAAAGTTGGAACTTTGACACTCAATATCTCCGTAACTAAAAGCTTCCCAAGTATAGTCTAGAACAAAAAAAATATCGCAATGACGGGGAGAACAAGTGCCTTTCGGCTTCGTTAATTAAGAGTCTGTTTACACTTTAAGTTTAGGTAATTAAATGAGACCATTTCCAGAGTTAAAACTAGCTTCTATAAATTGCAAATGCAATATCCCAGATGCAATATTATTGAAAATCGAATCCCTTGACCCCATCGTTCAAAAGTCGCGCTTCCGCCGTTACACCAACGAGGAAAATAGTTTCTAAAATCCTTCAGTAATAATCTTGGAAAATAAGTTCTCATGACTTACCCTATATTTACACAACGTATGCTGTTTACTATTATTGCAATAGTCAGTGCTACAGTAATCTTTTGTAAAACATGAAGGTACAAATAATAAAGGAACAGTAATAAATAATATTTTCATGAACGTCAACATAGTGTAGATAAAAAATCGCAAGTAAACAAACATGTCCTTTTACTCAAGATGGCCTAGATTGAATCACTAAAGATGGTTTCTCCGTCCCATTCCTTTATCTGTATCGTAAGTTCCTATTAGTATTTTACGACACTAAAGGGATTGGGTTGTCTATTTGGATTTGAGTAACTATATCTACAGGGTGTAAACAGACCCTTCACGACGCCGCGCGCCGCCGTCAATTAAGCATTATGTACGCCAGCACATCAAGCTACCTGAAACTGCCAAATTATCCCAAACAACCTTGAACTTAATACTTCAGCGCTAAAGTTGAATATCTATTAAAGACATCTGACAGATTGTGTAGCTTGATGTGCTGGCGTCTGTACTACCTACGTCAGATATTTTAACCATACAAGGAGCGCAGGAAAGAACATTTGAAAGACTTGTAGAACTACCTGCCTATCATTGCTATTTAAGTTATTACATTTTATTTATTAATAATAAAACATTTTAAGCACCTTTTATTCTACACTATTCAAATGAAACGCCGCGGCTTACCGTATGACGGAATGTATCCAAAGTTTTTAAAACGGCTACGCGCCGCGCGCGGGAGATAATTAGATAACCTCAATAACCGCCAACTGACAAGTCAAGTGTCACTTTTACCACTTTATGTACTTTGTTATTTACCACAATACTTTGATGAGGTAGTCGGCACAGTAATAATATCTTAATAGTCGGTTTCTACGAGCTTACAATCAGTGATTATTTAGAAGAAATCAAAATGAGTCGAAACTTGAAAGCAATGATCGGCCCTTCAATTTTGAACTCAGACTTATCAAGACTTTACGAAGAATCACAAAAACTACTGGATAATGGTGCAGATTATTTACATTTAGATGTAATGGATGGTCATTTCGTTCCTAATTTAACTTTGGGCCACCCCGTCGTGAAATGTTTACGCAACAAAATCAAAGATGTATTTTTTGAAACACATATGATGGTTTCAAAGCCTGAACAGGTTAGTTTGATAGTGCAAGGAATTGGAATTAAGTTCATTAATTAACTTTTACTCACTCAATACAGAAGTACATATAAAAATATCATGTTCATTATTTAGAGGCCTTGGTGGCCAGTTATATCGCAATAAGCTTATATTATTGCTAAATAACTGAAATATCCTTTTATATTTCAGTGGATTGCACCAATGGCAGATGCAGGAGTCAACCAATACACATTCCATATTGAACCAGTTGATAATGTTGCAGAAGTATGTAGAAAAATAAGGGAAAATGGGATGAAGGTATAGTCTTCTTATAATTAGCAAAATGTTTATATGCAAGTTGATATGTATGTAGAGCTTACACACCCAGTTACTGTTATTGTGTGTATAAACCTGTTATCGATAATAAGCAGCTGTAATCAGTGAATGTATCAAAATAAAGTACCTATAATTTCATAACAATGCTATGTTTTAGTAGATGTTAAATCTACTTAATAACTTACTACACAACATACTTTTAAAATTATTTTATTCGTATTGTGCAATTTCATTGACTTGAAGTATTTGTTTTTCATTAGGTGGGGCTCGCAATTAAGCCAGGGACATCAGTTTTGGAAGTTGAAAAATACATCTCCTTATCTGACATGGTGCTTATAATGACAGTGGAACCGGGCTTTGGTGGCCAGAAGTTTATGGAAGACCAAATGACAAAAGTGAAGTACTTGCGAGAGCAGTATCCCTTGCTGGATATTGAGGTTGATGGAGGAGTGGGACCAGCTACAATTAGCTGCTGTGCTAATGTAAGTTCACTATTCACTATTCATGCTGCAAGCAAGTCTTCAAGTTAACCTAGTAGAAACTGCAACTAGAAAAAAACCTTTAATTTGTAAAATGAGATTGTTTTATTTTTTTTATAGGCTGGTGCAAATATGATTGTGTCAGGAACAGCAGTGATAGGGGCCGCCGATCAAGCAGCAACCATCAGGTCACTTCGAGATACTGTCCAAGAGGCAATCAACAAACGATAAAACATTCCTAATGTTTATCTATAAGGGAGTCTTCCAATATGTTTAAGGGTTAAAAAATACATATTTTTCTACTAAGGTTGTTGAAATAAATCTCTAAAATGTTTTAAGCTGTTTATTATTAATCAAATTTACTTAAATCTAGGTTATTATCAGTACCAGAATCTGACATTTCCAGTTTGGCAGTGGGGAATGACGAACTAACAGCTATACCAGAGCCAGTGAAAGCCATAGGCTCATTTGTAGCTTTTAATTTGGTTCGAAGTCCTGACAAAGTTATGAGGACTGCTTCTTCAGTCCTGATTGTTCTAGAACCTTGAGTAGGCAACACATTGATGTAGTGGTTAAACAGTAAGCTAGCTTCCTCTTCCTTTAATTGCTCGTCAATTTCTAAGGCTGTTTCAATACCATGTAAACCTCCAAATACAATCAGAGCATGGTTGTATTTAACTGCTTTTTCTGGCAGTTCATCAATTGAAGTACCTCTGTCAGAAGTTCCAATGGTTAAATCATACCTGAAAATTACACATTATTGTGAATATTATGAATTTTCATAACCTGACAATAAATCAAGAAAAAAAATGATATCACATACCCATCTTTGTAAGGACTCTGTGTGAAGACTTGACTCAGGTTGTTGGCAATCCTTACAGTATATCCCCAGTATACTCCAGTTTCAGCCCTTGGTGTGGTCAGGCTGACAATCTTTCCCTTGATCTTCTTACCTCCTTCCTGGGCAGGAAGCATTCTTACTGTAACTCTGATGCCTGGACTCACAAGCTTATCTGTAGAAATGTCTTGGAGAAGTCCAACGTTAACCTGAGAACCTCGACCTGGCTTGGTTTTCTTATTCATAGTTATTCCTTCCCTAGAAAACAGCAATAAAACTTTAAAAGTTTTCTTATGTGGTTTACTTACCATTTAAAATAATTAACTTAATTTTGATTCTAACCTGAACTGAAAGTCATTTGACATTCTTAGATGATGTGGTGCATCCAAAGGGTTCAGCAGTCCGGCAAATTCCAAATCTTTGTGTAAAGGGAAGAAATGTTTCCGCAAGTACTGTGGACACTCCAAGTATTGTAAAATGCGAGCTAACTGTACACAACTTTTGCGTGCTACTATGGCATCATCACCTTCACCTAGCTTCGATTTTTTTGTGTTCATTCTGTCTCCAATATCATCATAAACAATGACTTCGTCTATACAGAACACACAAGCAGCTCTAGCTATCTGACCTGCTAAATATGTGCGTAATTCTGCAGACTGAGCATTCTCCAGAATAGAACCTGGTATAGCTATACTAACAGTAGAAATCTCAGCGTATTTCTTTTCCCTTGCAACCTCTTCCTGTACTTTAGTTTCAGCTTCAAGTTCCAACGCCACTCTCTTCTCCCGTTTAACAATTTTTTCTTCATTTCTCTGACGCTTCAAGGCTTTCCTTTCTTGATTTATTTCACGCCAACTTTTGCCCGCAGGTTTCGTTACTACTGGTTCTGACATTTTAGCTTTATTTCAATAACAAATCACAACATAACCAAAATAATTCAGGTCCTCATGCTGCTGGCTAGCTGTCATTTGCATTTGCTATTTTGCTGCACAGAATGACAGAACCTATATTTGCTGTCATTCTTGAATTCTCGAACGAATTTAAACTTGTCAAATCATCAAGTTTTATTAAAAAAACCACGAGAATCCTGTAAAAAAACAGGGTCTAAGTTCTGCAATACGAAAGATTAAAACTTTTCAGAAGATAAACTTAAGGTGGTTGCGTCAGGGTAGCCGCCCGCGAAATTCAAATTTTCTTAAGTTTATTGCAATTTGCAGGTCATTGTCAGGTTGTACGTTGATGAAAAATAAGTCGCGCCAGTAACACGTATGTAGTTACAGAATCACAATCATGAAAATCATCAATACAACCCTGTAAGTTCATTTAACCCTATTGAATTACTTTTTCATGAAATATTGATTGAATAGGGTTACATAGGGTTTAATCGGGTTGAGCCTTGAGCTTCTAGCGCGCACTCTAGGCCAACTAAACGGTCGGGTTGGTGACGAATGAGCAAACCAGGCCAACAGTTTGGTCGACTGCGCTCAAACAATTTGATTTGCTAGTTTGTAGGCGGCTTTTCAAGAGAGCGCTCGCAGAGGCGACCTACTAAACAATCGGCAAGCGTGCGCGGGATAAGAGCGCCATACTAATCCAGCAGTTGGCCGATAGTTGTAGTTTGAAGACAATCGTGTAGCCCAAAAAACTGATTAATTATCGGTCGATACCAAAATATTATAATAAGCATACATTACCGAAAATGGTCTGCAGCTCAAGGTTAACTTGTGGCGCATGGCAACACCGAAAAAAAAACATCATATCGTTTTGTTTTGAATGTTTTCAGCACAGAGTACTTTTATTTTATATATAATTATATGGTTTTCAGTTTTGATTTAAGTTTTGTTTGTGGTGGTGTGATAAAAATTCTACACGGTTTTCATTTCTGAGGCAAGTATAAAATGTTATTGTTTAAAACGTTCTAAAGAATCAACATAAATATAGATAAAAGAAGTAATATCTCATCACAACATTAATTCATAACATGTGACAATTTAATACAAATATAACCTCTAATAAGCTTCTAAATAGTATTATAGTATTGAAAAGGAGGCCTGCTTGATAATTAGTAATCTATAAGAAAAATCTGTCGGTCTTTCTATCTAGATATAGATTGCTGTATTACGTTAAGCCAGGTGGTCTCAATTTTCTTCACTTAAAACCTGTTTCGCATACCGGTGGGGATAATAAAATTGACGGCTTAGAACGGCGTTTTTATCAATTTCATTACAATAATTTAGAAATCCACAGAAGGTCCTATTGATTTATATAGTTATTACTATTTATACAGTGAGGAGCTCGTGGCAAAATAATAACAGCCGCTCGGGTCGACCTTTAGGTTAAGCCGTGCTTGCCTAGGTTGGTCTGTGGATGGGTGACCTCCCATTATATTTCCTCGGTTGTGGAGGTCAGATAGGCAGTCGCTCCATGTAAAATACTGGTCCAGCTATTCTATTCAGCTGCATCTGGTTAGACTGGAAGCCAACCCCAACACAGTTGGGAAAAGGCTGGGTAGATGATGACTATTTAAACAGTGGATATCAAGCGTGGTACCTGTGAGTAGTGTTATTTAAAATATTCAGCGGATCCCCGCAACCTTCACCAGGTCATCAGTCGACCTAGTGGAAGGCCTTCCAACTCAACGTCACTTAAGTTTGGCAATTTTTCGGGCTTCGTCGTGCGAGTCGCACGCGACCGGTTCTTCGGGCTTCGTCGTGCGAGTCACACGGGACCGGTCAATGTGGCGATACTTGTGGGAGGCCTATGTCCAGTAGTGGATGTCTTTCGGCTGAAATGATGATGATGATGATGATGAAACATATGGACAAATTGTACCAAATGTGCTTAAGCTCTTTAATATTGTAGCTCTAATGATTATGAATTTTTTCATGAATTTTTTAACTCAATCCCTCTCTAATTAAAAATATTAGCCAAAAATTTAAATACTTCAGGTGGATAAATAAACTGATAAAAAAATTACAAACAAGCTATCAGTTGATACGGATGAATGCAAAAGCAATAAAAGAACAATAGCAATAACTAAAGTATTTACAAGTAACCTTAAAATAATTTCAGCGAATAAATTGCCTCGTTGGTCGAGTGGTCGCAAACGCGACTGCTGAGCATGAGGTCCTGGGTTCGAGTCCCAGGTCAGGCAAAGTGTTATTGGGTTTTTCCATCAGGAATTTCTCAGTAGCAGCCACGGAGTCTGGATTTGTGCCCGGTTGATGGCAATAGGCTCGCCCCCTATTACATAGGACTTAAAACATAACTGGCGAAATGTGGGTGTACTATTAGGTACGCCTCTGCCTAACCCTACGGAGATTACAGGCGTGATGTTATGTTATGTAAATTGATAAGAAAAAGAATTTTGCAATCATCCTTACTAATATTATAAATGTTAAAGTAAGTTTGTTTGTTTGATCTTTCTGAAATTTTGCATACATGTTGTCAGGTGTACAGAAACAGGAAACGTAGGATACCTTGCTTGCCAAATTTCGAGATTCTAGGTCAACGGGAACAACCATATTAAGTTTTCGACCCAAAACCTATAGGGTACTTCCGGTTGACCTAGAATTGACAATTTTGGTTAAAAGCAGGGTCTTACAGCACAAGTAAAGGGAAAATTCCGAAAAATAATAAAAAATGAAAATTAAGGTAAATTTTGGTACTTACAAGTTTTCGCGAAAATCTAAATTTGCCCATATCTTTTTATCGTGTTACCTATATAATATATTTATTCAAAATTAAAATTGACATAATAATTACAATGTAAATCTTAGAAATATTGTTGGTATAACAAAGTTCGATGCCTGTACTAGGTTAAACCTGTATCTCAGGCGACATGTTTCTAATATACCTATTACTATTTGGACAATAGATTTCTTAAGAATATTTAATAGTATAGCGGATAAAAAAACAATAGTCTAAAAAGTTATTATGATTTAATATATTATGATATACCTAATGTACTTAAACTCTATTATAAGAAACGAACAAAAATAATCAAGGTCTTAAACATGTAGATAAAATCTAAGGAAAACAATTTGTAGCACTGATTTGCTTATACTTATATGAGTGTCAGCAGTATTAAACAAGTAAATATTGCAAAAAGACACCGTTAAGCCATTTTTGTTGCGGGCGACAATTTGCTTAGATAGCGAAAAATCAACGGATGTCTGGACTAGAATATGACGCACTAGGTGCCCTCATAATCGACGGAATTTATATATCTGTGTTCCGCTATTTTTCTAGCAGGGCATTCAGCGTCTCCCGTTTTGTGGTCACTGGGCTTTTTAAAGCGGGAGCATGTCGCGCATCTCGGAGTGTCAGCTTTCTTCAAGCATTCGGACATCATATGACCTGCTTCGCCGCAGTGACCACATGTAGAATTTAACTCTCTGCAAAATTTGGCTGCATGGCCATACTGCTGGCATTTATAGCACCTTGTAATTAACGTGAAGTCCCTGATCGGGCATGATGTCCAATTTATAAAAATCCTTGATTGAGGTATAACTATTTATCGTATATTGGCCGCAACTTCAATAACGTAGTTACAGGGCGCAGCCTCTCTCTTCCCAGATTTGTGGCTTAATTTTACCAAGGTCAAAAAGGATTCTAGAGACATCGCTGGTAACTTGTCGGCTACATTTTGTTCGAAAATACACTTGAAGACCTCATTTTCAGCCAATGAAGTCGGCACTCCTACAACCACGATCCGGGGTTTACGCTTATTGGGTTCGTCGGCGATAAGTCATCGCAGTCGGTCAGAATATTCATTACATATTTTCAAAATAAACAATTACGGAAACAAATCAAGATTAATACTGAATTTCACAATAGTAATAGGTTCGCCCCTATTAAGCGAGAAATGTTCGAGTACCTATTTATAGGCACACGTACTTCAGCCTAATCCTACTGTGATTACAGGCGTGATTGTATGATGATGTTTGTCACAAAATTTTACTTAGATCACCATCGGGATTACAGGCGTGATGTTATGATGAGGTTTGTTACCAATTTTCACTGAGATCACAGTCACTATCGTCAGTTTTTTTTTTACTTGATTATTTTGTTGTTGACCAATTTCCGTAAGCAAGTACAGTCAACAGCAAAAGTAGATGATCAACATCAGAAATTCAATACGAATGAACGGAGTTCGCGTCAGATCTGTGTGGCGTCGAAGTGATAAAAGTATGTGATTGTAAATTATACTAAACATTTACTACTTGTACAGCTGCCATATATTCGTGATCAGTTTTGACTCCAAAAGTTATAAACTCAATTCGCATCAGAACTAAGAAGTGAAAAAAATTTCAAAACTAGTGAACAGTTAAAATTAAAAATTAAATGATGAAACTGAGGCCACGTAATCATGAGGCAAATAATTCATCCAAACTTATTTTTTAATTATTAGCTGAATTGGATAAAAATTTGCGTTATTTATATTGACTTGAGTTGCGCTTTTGTCGCACTGTTAGCGTTGAGTGCGTCTGTTTTCTATTGCATTAATTTATTATAAAAATAATTTCACTTTCTACGCTTTTACTCGTGGCCATTGCGGTGTTCACTAGAAACACTAGTTAGGGTTTAGAATAAAACCACCGAATGATCAATAAGTAGATGAACTACTTCAAGGGTACGTGCACTCGTTGCCCGGGACAAGTGTGAACTAGTTGACACGGAACCTTAAAGCTCAAGCTACGTTTATTAGTATGTCACAACTCCAATATTAGAATTAGGCCTAGTAAATTTACTAGAATTTGCTTAGATTTAGTTTGGTGTTATCGGTTTTTGGTATAACCGACTTACCTAACGAAAACAATATTTATCACAATGTTTTCGTTGGAAAATATCAAGTTACAGACGTAAGCACATTATTACTAGAGATAGAGACATCGAAAGTCAGATGTTTGTTCATTTTCAGCTGTTGTTACCGCCACGGAGCAATAACTCAAGTTATTTACATCACGATGTTTAAGTACGTTAGTAGGGTTGTCGCTCTCTTTAATATTTGGATGAATTTTTGATCTTTTCAAGATTGATAAACTCAATAAAAGAGTCATGAAATTATTTTATCACAACTAGATAATTAATGATACCCATCACATTTGCGGACTTTCACTAGGTTCATAATTTAATTTCATCATCATCTGTATAGCCTTTTCCCAACTATGTTCGGGTCGGCTTCCAGTCTAACCGGATGTAGCTGAATAAGTACCAGTATTTTACTTGAGAGACTGCCTACCATTCTGATCTCCACAACTCAGTTTTAGTACTGGGTAATACGTCAAAGATCTACAATTGGTAGTCGGGACCAACGGTTTAACGTGATTTCTGAGTTACGGAAGAAACTCCGTAAATATGTAATGCGTGGTCACCTACCCACGAACCAACCCAGGCAAGCGCTTCAGAGTTTCACTGGTGCCGCAGACGTGATTTACTTACGTGTACCCGTAATCGTGAAAACTGAAACACTGGGACTTTTGTTTTTATAATGTAAGTGATTGCTTAATTGCTCTAGTCTTAACCGCTACTAAAGAGTTGAGCAATTGAGCGGTCACTAGAAAAAGCTCCAGAATATAACTGATTCACCGATTTCGATGGAAATCTGCAGTCTATCATCTGGATTTGTGCCCAGTTAATAGCTATTGCCATCAAATAGGGGGCAGGTCTCGGGGTGACACGTTCCCCATTGCATTGGATGAGACTATGGGCTACCCATAACTGCCAAAATGATGGTGTACGCTAAACGCCTCACTCCCTCGTGAAATACGGACAAATTTATTTATATTAACAGCATTTTATAGTGACCATATCAATATTAAAAACAAATTGACTTGGCCATCGCATGAAAACACAATGTATCTCATCTCACCAGTAATATATATTATCTATACATCTATACATACCTACATACAAATAAATAAAATTGGAGTGTCTGTTTGTAATATAAAAATAACCGCCTTTTCTAAGTGCATATACACGGTACTTATACCAAAACAACATTTTTTTCAATTTTTGTCTGTCTGTTTGTTCCGGCTAATCTCTGAAATGGCTGGACCGATTTTGACGGGACTTTTACTGGCTGATGTAACAAGGAGTAACTTAGGCTACTTTTAGATAAATAATTAGGGCTCCGTGCAAAAAAAAATATCATCATCATCAGCCTATAAATGTTCCCACTGCTGGGACACAGGCCTCCTCTCTAAGAGAGGGAATGGGCTATAATCCATTTCACGCGAACGAAGGTCGCGGGCAACAGCTAGTATTAAATAAGATTGTTCAGTGCGATTGTCAAGTCAATCTATTTTTATTATTGATATGGTCAATATAAGATGTTGTTAGGTTAGCTAATTACGTAATAACTTAAGACAGAAGGTCCCTTAACTTAATAAAGTAACCGATTTGGTATAACATAGATCTCACAACATTTTACGGTAGAAGAAATAAGTTGCGGGACTTGGTTTTTTTTACAAGTACTTATTGTTTTTGATGGTATTTCTATTACAAAATATGAAAACAGATGTAATGATATAATTATTTTTATCGAAGGGATCTTTTTTTAATTACAACATGGGCCTGCTCTTGTCCTCGATTATTTTACTCCTAATATAATAATAATATATTAATAAACTCATAATATATTGATAACGTTAACAAGTTAACACCCCTACTGTTGTGGTAAACAAGATTGTGTTGTTATCAGGAACCCCTGCGTAAGGTCAAGTGGACACAGCAGATATAAGCTCTCTTGGAACAATTGTCACATATCGTCATTACAATAAAGTCATTCATAAGAATAACACAACATGGCTTCCAATGGAAAACTGGGTAAGTGACCCTCTTTATCACGTTTAAAAAAAAACAATATCAAAGGACAGTAACCAGCTTCTTCTATCATTTAGTGCACAGTATATTATTTATACAATTAACAAATAAAAGGACAAACTGTTTTTTTTTCATAGAAAACACATTTTCAGTCATCATTGGAGTTGTAACGTAAATTATAATATTTCGAATGTTACATACCGAGGTTGATACCAAATGGAACCCGAGTGATATCTACCTCTGACTGTATAAAGTAAATCTTTAACCACGACCACACAGTTAATTTAGAGTTGATGATCGTGCCCTTGGACGAAGTCCCGTCACTAGATCATTATCCAATTGCTCGAAACGAGACTCAAAATTCCGTAACATTGTCCACAGCTCTCCTTAGCGTGTCTGATAAGACAGGCTTGCTGCCTTTGGCCAAATGCTTGTCTGAAATTGGCCTAGGTCTGGTGGCTAGCGGTGGTACCGCGACCGCTATCCGCAATGCAGGCCTCGCTGTCACCGAAGTATCAGACATCACTAAGGCACCTGAAATGCTCGGAGGACGGGTGAAGACCTTACACCCCGCTGTCCATGCTGGTATTTTGTCTCGGTGAGCTCAGAGTATGAAAATACCGAAGAAATTGTTTTCAATCATTTCCTACTGATAGTGTAGAGCCTTATCCCCGTTAATAAATATAATCCTATCTATCAACATCTTGGTTCTATTGGCAGTGATATTATCATGTAGTCTATGTCTTATGCAATTTCTTTTGTGCAACATCGTCTCTTGCAGTCGTCTATAATATCTATGAATCTATTATTTTCTTACAGACTGACCCCCTCAGACCAGGACGACATGAAACGCCAGAATTTCGACATGATAAGCGTTGTCGTTTGCAATTTGTACCCGTTCGTTCAAACAGTCTCAAAGCCCGGTGTAACGATTGCTGATGCCGTTGAGAACATTGACATTGGAGGCGTGACTTTACTCCGAGCGGCCGCGAAGAATCACGACAGAGTCACGATTATCTGCGACCCCAACGATTATGATACAGTTATGCAAGAACTCAAGCAAAGCAAGGACCACCAGACCTCTTTGGATACGAGGTAAAAAATCAGTTAGAATAGAATAATCTTTATTTCCGTGAAAAATGGTACGTCCTCAACGTTTTAAAGATGAAAAGGTTCTACATATTCCGCTTACTTTTACGTGTTATACTTACTTATCTTACTATTATATGTTATTAAAGTAAACTTTAAAAGGGATACCTTCACGTTTGTTGGAACAAGTTTCTTATCGAAACAAACCAGTGTCAGTTGATTTATATCCCGCAGTAAAATTGATCATTGTTATTCATAAACTGTATGTTATTAACAGGTCTAGCCTATAATCGTGTAATCAGTGAAATTCACAGGTAATCTACCGTTCACTAACACTTGATTGATATCTTGCAAAGGCTCAAATCCTTTGTCACCTAACTAGCAGTCTCGCATATATTGTAGTGCTTCGTTTTTGCAGGAAGCGACTGGCCCTGAAGGCATTCACACAAACATCAGAGTATGATCTCGCCATTTCCGATTATTTCCGTAAACAGTATTCTGCTGGAGAATCCCAGCTGACTTTGAGATATGGTAAGCAAGTACTGGCTCTATAAACGAGTATACTTATTTCACATTCATGGACCATTAACATTTATTTTATGAATTCTTTTTTTTTTTTGTTTCGGATGGGAAATCATCAAATCACTTCTCCCGCTCTGGGCGGAGCGGAATGGAGTGTCAGACTTGTACTGACTAAAACCCATCGATGTTCCTTCCTTGCCCTTGTGTTCCAGGGCCGCGGTATCTCTTTCGAACAGTCCCGCAGCCCTGGGTTTTATGAATCCTTAGGGCACAAACGATCTTGCTACTCACTCCATCACAGTTCCAAAATTTAAAAAAAATCTTGTTACAAGGGAACTTATTATTTTGTGGAGTGAACGCCAAATAATTCTGCACGGACGCAGCAGCTTTTGCAGCTTTGTCAATCTAAATATATTGACATAAATAATAAAGTCGTTACTCGTCTCCACAAGTCCAAATGTAGAGCAAAGAGAACACAAAACAGTACAAGTAAAGAATAAATAAAAGCCAACCAAAAACTCCACTATCCAGGTATGAACCCTCATCAGAAACCTGCTCAAGTGTTCACGACCCGCGACAAGCTTCCACTAACCACCCTCAACGGTTCTCCCGGGTTCATTAACCTCTGCGACGCATTAAACGCGTGGCAGTTGGTGAAGGAACTGAAGGAAGCGTTGGGCCTCCCTGCTGCCACCAGCTTCAAGCATGTGTCGCCCGCTGGCGCTGCTGTTGGTCTGCCTTTAGATAAGGAAGAGGTGAGTTGTGAAAAAAAAATTGTCTAACTTGAGCTTGTTTTGGACGATAGAGGGACAGATTATGAGATTATGCTGAAATTTACCTTACATTTTCATCGAACTGGATCCCTAAGGCATTAAGTCCACCTTTTAATGCAACAAGTTTAAATAATAATCTCGACATGAGAAAAACTTGACTTCAAGCTGCTGAAAAGCCTAGAAAGGAGTGATCGAAAATTTACAAAAAAAGAACTTTTTCCACGATGAGGCGACGAGAAAGTTAGTTAGTGCCCTAGATAATATGCGAGATCGATCTTGCTGCGGCAGCGCACGAGAAAATGTAAAAGTGTTATTTTCAAGGCGAGTGCAATAGTAAATCGCATTAACACGATATTTTTCTATGTAACTCCAAAACCGCTTCCGTACATAACATTCCGCATGTACTAGTAGAACTTGGAACTTGAAACATGAAAACGAAAACTAAACTATTCACATCTCTCTCCAGGCAGCAGTATGTATGGTAGCCGACCTCCTCCCGAACCTGACGCCGTTAGCCTGCGCATACGCCCGCGCTCGCGGCGCCGACCGCATGAGTTCGTTCGGCGACTTCGTGGCGCTCTCCGACGAGTGCGACGCCATCACAGCTCGCATCATCTCGAGGGAAGTCTCAGACGGAATCGTCGCACCTGGGTACAGTGCTGAAGCTTTGGAAATATTGAAAAAGAAGAAGGGTGGCAATTACTGCGTTTTGCAGGTAATTTGCGGTTCTTTATCACTCACATTTGAGTACTTTGATTTGGACTATACTGAATTAATTTTACTTGACTTATTGTTTCATAGCTATATATTTATACACAGTTAATATGTAGTGCTTATTCATTTTTCTTTTGAAAATGCTCTGCTTCACCATATAATACCCTACCTGCTGCCTCCTGGGCTACACCAAGAAGTATAAAGTTATGAACCAATAACCTTAAACCATCCATCCTCACAATTTTAGATGGACCCCAGCTACGAACCCGCCCTAATTGAACAGAAGACGATCTTCGGCCTCACTCTAGAACAAAGACGCAATGACGCTAAGATCACAGGAGATTTATTCAAGAATGTGGTGACAAGCAAGAATGCATTGCCTGAAAACGCTGTGAGGGATCTCATCGTGGCGACCATTTCCTTGAAGTACACGCAAAGTAACTCCGTGTGCTTCGCTAGGGACGGACAGGTAACATACTGTTACATTTTAAAACTACACGAGTTTGTTGTCTACAGTAAAAACATATATTGGAGACTAACTGTTGTCCGCGACCTTCGTTCGCGTGAACTAATTATAAAAAAGGATTTCGTTAACAATTTTTTCAAGGGTTTTATTTTTTTTGCACGGAACCCTCGTCTTTTTCTAAATATAAGTAACCTAAGCTACTCCTCTTAGCATCGGCTATCTGCCAGTCAAAATCGATCCAGCCGTTTCGGAGATTCGCTGGAATAAACAGATTGAAAATATGTCTTTTTGTAAAAAGCTGTTATTTTGAAATTACAAACAGATACTTTAATTTGATTTATTTGTATACAAGGTGTAAATGGACCCCTCATGAAGCCGTCAACCAAGCTTTCTGTACATCAAACTAAGTAACCCCACACGAAAATTATTGCTGGAAAACGATTTGTTTTGGGGTGAAAAATCACGTTTTGCGGTAAAATTCGCACTCAAAACATTGTGCTGATGGATGAATTGTACAGGGGTCATAGAGGTATTTAAAGTTATAACATTAAAAGATAGTATTTAAAAAAAAACTTGTGGAAAAAGTTTGAACTTTGACCACCAATATCTCCGTAAGTAGAAGGTTCCCTGGTATGGTCCTGAAGAAAAAAAATGTCGCAATGATGGGGAGAACAAATGCCTTTCTGCTTCCTTAAGGGCCCATTTACACCCTTTAGAAAACTTAATTTATCAAGAGAAGGGAGTGGTAAGATTTGTTAGATCAGAAAACGGGCAGAAACAAATCTTTGTCGTTTCTGCCCAGTCATCCAACTAGATGATGATTACGAACTGAACTACCACTCCGCAACTCTTCAATTCGTTAGAGTTTTATTTACAATCGCCCACATAAAGAGCATTCAGCTGGCCTCATGACACACATTTAGCCTATCACTGACTGTCACAAACTCCTGTTTGTGGTAACGTAAACGTAATCTGCAAAACGCAGAGCGAACAAAAGGCCAACCTGACATGGCATGGATGTACGCAGACAAAAATATCTCTGTTTCTCTTTTTCACTTTTTTTTTTGGATGGAACCCATCCATGTTCCTTCCTTGCTCTTTGTGTTCCAAGGCCGCGGTATCTCTTTCGAACAGTCCCGCAGCCCTGGCAGGCATCGTCCCTTGCGGGCCCCTCCCTGTTTGCTGACATCTCTTTGAGGCGCGCGTGGAACTCGAACGCGCCGTCTACACGGCCTGTCGTCAAAAGACGGATGGACGGCGAGCTAGCCCATTACTCACCGTCCACAGGTCCGTGTCTCTTTTTCACTTCCAGTCTGTTTACCATTACCATTTTTATTGCACAGGTTGTAGGCATCGGCGCAGGTCAACAGTCCCGCATCCACTGCACGCGTCTAGCGGGCGGCAAGGCGGCGCTGTGGTGGATGAGGAGACACCCGCGAGTACTCGCCATGCGCTTCAAGCAAGGCGTCACCCGCGCCGTGCAGTCCAACGCTATCGACAACTATGTTAACGGCACCATTGGTTAGTATGATCACTTTTTTATATTCTAGAAGATGGGGTAACTATAGCTAAGTTAAAATCTGGTCAATGAAGTCAAGCTAGTTTGGAATATAAAATGACATTGGTGCCGATTCCCTTGTTTACAAACTAAACCAAATTTAAGTTCAGTGCATCTTTTTCGTCACAATTTCATTAAGAAAAAGACAGATTTTTTTTTTAGTTTAGTCCTGTCAAATTAATCAGCGCCTGACACTACTCCATACAAGTTTAGACGTGATTAAAAACTTGACTACTAAAATTACATCAAATTACGTCAGGTACTGACTAATTTGACAGGACTAAACTAATATTTATCTTCTGTCCTTTTCATAATGAAATAGGAAGAAAGAGACGCACTCAACTTAAATTTGGTTTAGTTTGTGATCAAGGGAATCGGCACCATTAACAAATTTTCAACCAATGACGATGCTTGGAACTGGTAATGCTATTGCCATTAATTTTACTGTTACCATCTCCATTGTTTATGCAACTCAGAGCTAGGGCATGAAACCTATACAGATATTTATAAAAAAAGTATCGCCGCTGATACTGGCTTTAGAAACGAGACAAAATGAGTTATACTTATAATATTGTTTATTTAGAAATGATAATTGATAACAGATCAGAGGTACTTAATAATTAAAATTTCCAGTTATGAGATTTTTATCCAGGAAAAACAACATTCAGATTAAATTATTTGGTAAAAGCCGATTTCCCCGAGCGTAGAAAAATTAGATGGCTCATTCACATGGGTTGTCCATAGCGCGAAATTGATAAACCGGCCTAGTGCGAGTCGGACTCGCGCACGAAGAGTTCCGTATCTATAAAAACGGCAAAAAACACGTTTGTTGTATGGGAGCCCCCCTTAAATATTTACTTTATTCTGTTTTTTGTTATAGCTTCAATAGAAATACATCATCTGTGAAAATTTTAACTGTCTAGCTATCACGGTTTATGAGATACAGCTTGATGACTGACAGACAGACAGACGGACGGACAGCGGAGTCTTAGTGACAGGGTCTCGTTTTACCCTTAGGGTACAGAACCCGGGCTGCGGGCGGTTCGAAAGAGATACCGCGGCCCTGGAACACAAAGGGCAAGGAAGGAACATGGATGGGTTTTAGTCAGTATAAGTCTGACCCTCCCTTCCGCTCTGCCCAGAGCGGGAGAAGTCATTTGAAGATTACCCATCCGTAAAAAAAAGGGTACAGAACCCTAAAAAGTATCGGTGTATCGACAAATTTAATATCGCTGATTCCGATATATCGAAAATCTCGCGATATCGCCGATATATCGGTATCCGTATCGGATGAATCCCTACCATATAATTATTAATTTATGCATGCCAATTTAGGATGATAAGGGCAGGCGAATGAGAAGTTGCAATGCTTGTAAAAGGCTGCTAAGTCATAAGAACTAAAATAACATAACACCACATTGTACACTTAGTTCGCAATTAACGTTTTGACTTTGACGTAATACCTAGATGTGTCTGACAGTCTCTTTGTGCTCTCGAACGATCTAAAGTCTAAACTAACTGCGTGCCCCTCTCTCTAATTTCGCGGGCTACCCTGACGCTTCCACCTTAAAGTAAGTGTGTGTATAGACGAAATATATACCACCTGTCATCTGAACAATAACGTGAAAATAAGGAAATGGGTGCAATTACTCGTGCTCGATTTCACAAAGAGATAATAATAATAGACCCGAGACGACCTCATCTGGATGCATATTTCGATCAATTTAAGTTATAAAATCCGTCTCTAAATTACAATCCTTATCATTACACAGGTTCGGATCTTCCGCTAGAACAATGGAACACGCTATTCGACGGCGAAGCTCCCGCCTTACTGAGCGAACAGGAACGTACTGAATGGGTGAGCAAAATGGACCGCGTCGCTCTCGCCTCAGATGCCTTCTTCCCGTTCCGTGATAACATCGACAGGGCTAAGCAGGTCAGTGAATTAAAGACTGGTATTTCCTCATAAGGAAAAAGCTTCATTGATATTATAGCAAATAAATTTAGACTTATAATAATGTCCCTGACATTATTATAAGTCTAAATTTATTTGCATTTTAAAAATACCCAGAGAAAAAAAACAGCGTAATCGTTACCAACTTAAACAACTAAATGACAGAAAGCAATTTTTTTTTCCGCATAGATTTCATGCAATATATTTGGACCCGTAAATGATAAATGAGGTTTATTATGGAAATAGGATTTAACAAACACTTTTACATGACATTTTTTTTAAAACTGTATGGCATGGAACAGCCGAAACAAACTTAGACTCAGTTTCGCTTTTTGACCCCCCGAACTCGTGATCAATTTCGCCAAAAAAGGCCGAGATCTCGCGAGAACGAGATTGCATTCCCTTACTCAGAGATCACTGTCTCTTTTAAAGTCTGGACATAATCTTGGTTAACTCACACGAGGACAATACAGATTAGGGTCTTTTTTTTAAGTTATACTTCTTTTGGCGCGTTTGGATGAGAGTGAATTCATTACCTGCGCGGGCACGATGTCCCAAAAAAACGACATGATGAAGTTGGCTGCAGAATAGAATTAATAATATATATTTCTTTAAATGACTAACTTAACTTATACTGTATATTCAGTTTCCTTACTTATGTAAGGAAACTGAATATACAGTATATACTGTTTTGATTGATTTTAACATTTTTCTTCGATGTTTACTGCAGTTTTGTTTTTTAAATTTTTTCTTCAGACGCCAAGGAAGTATAACTTCTAACGCGTGTACATAAGTACACACACTTTTTTTTCGGATGGAAAATCATCAAATGACTTCTCCCGCTCTGGGCAGAGCGGAAGGGAGTGTCAGACTTGTACTGACTAAAACCCATCCATTTTCCTTCCTTGCCCTTTGTGTTCCAGGGCCGCGGTATCTCTTTCGAACAGTCCCGCAGCCCTGGTCTTATTAGGGTCTGAGGTGGTCTTTTGAAGAAAGAACTTCACAGATTTGAGTGAACCTGTCCAGTCAGTCCAGTCTGTAACTTTATTAATAGACTCAAGCGATATTTTCCTTTCCACAGTGCGGCGTACAATACATCGGCAGTCCATCTGGCTCAAACAACGACCAGGAGGTGATTGAAGCTTGCAATGAACACAAGATTATACTCGCACACACCAACCTTAGGCTCTTCCATCATTAAAAAAAGTCTTAGGAGTATTCCTATAAGTAACTACGAATAAGGAGAAGTAATCTCCATCCAATATATTTTACAAAATCATTTTATATTATAATGATATGAAATCAACTGAATGGTGAACAAACTGCAACTGTTTTTATAAACAGAAGTTGCTTGCGATGCTACATGCATATTTCATCAGCTTTGAAAAAAGAGGTGGATTTGTCGAATATTTTATTTGACAGCAAAATTTTTATTTTTCTTCGTCAATGAATTTTTGATGTTGATTTGTTACTTTCTTATATTTTAACCAACTATGTAGAAATAAGGATATTGTGGTTGCTGTAAGTTTAAGACAATTATTAGGTTTAAGAAATAAAATTGTGCCGTGATCACATGTAAAAGGGTTAAAACAGAGTGATACAATCATTCCATGATACAGTTAAGCATAAATCTTATTTGTTGTTATGTAACGTAGTTTAAATCATGTATTTTTTTAATAAAAGTTAAAAAATATATTTTATAACAAATTTGAAATATGGACTATTATTTTTTACCAACACTTGTTCATCATTCCTCACATTATCTTTTTTGTGACGTTTCACACATACACACAACATCACGCCTGTAATCCCCTAAGGGTTAGGCAAAGGTGTACCTAATAGCACACCCACATTTCGCCAGTTATGTTTTTAAGTCCGTAATTTGTAATTCCAACACACAATTCTGGGCTAAGCTCGCCATTGTACACAAGTTATACCATTGCAATTTGTATGTATATTTTTAAATTTGTGTGCAATAAAGAATAAGAATAAGTCCCATGTAAGTAATAGGGGGCGAGCCTATGACGACGACCGACGCCGTTTTATTTTATTTTTTTGAACCTACGTGGTTTGAACGGAAAATATTGTAACAAAAGTGTCAATAACTTAGACGTCTAGAGAAACTATAACATATTCAAAGCTTTAGCTGACATGTCGGTTGGACTAAATACCGGTCGGCAACGAGAATAAGCGACTACTTAAATGATAAATTATGAGTAAGTATCTAATTGTTTTTATAACACATTTGCTCGTAAAGGGTCTCTTATTTCACCAATTTCAATATCGTTTTGTATCTCTTTACGTACTTGTGCGATAATGTGATGTAAAACGCACGGTTTCAAGATGCTCCGTCAAAAACGAACGATACTTTTTTAAATCTTGGCAAAGAGTTTTTATGTCAGAAAAGTGGTCAACATTTTATGAATAAAATTAACTTAGGGAGACAAAATATAATAAAAAAACATTAAATTCTTTCATTTTATTAATTTTGACAATATTTTACAACCATTTATCTGTAACAAAAACACAAAAATATTAATTTACTGTATTAGTAATACTGGCTGTTTTTGTGCCTTTTCCTTAAAAAGAAACGCTGATGCGCGTGGCTCATTAATTTGTAAACAAGTACAATTATTCCGCGCGCTTTTTCTTTTCGCTGTATTGTTTTTATTTGAAAATGTCGTCAAGTAATAATGAATTTATTAATTCGACACTGCCTGAAGTCTCAGAGGTAGCGAAAAAGGCTACCTACTCTAAACCTCTTGCCCGAAAAATCGACCGATAGATACTTACAAGCGTATCAAAATTTCGTTTAAGAAAGTCCGAGTTTTATTTATTTCCTCGCTAATATGTTATAAAACGTTGTTTGACATACGTGCGCTTTGATAATTACAGCCTCTGCTTTCTCGCCTCGGCTGTGATTTTCAACTTACCGCACTTATATCATAATGTACAGACGCCAGCACATCAAGCTACTACAATCTATCAGATTTCTTTAATAGATTTTAGACTTTATTTCTAATGCATTAGGTTCAAGGTAGTTGGGGAAAATCTGACAGTTTCGGGTAGCTTGACCTGCTGGCGTCTGTACTATTACAAATACTCACTAATAAACACACACACATCTACTCATGATACGAAGAATAAATATGAAGCGTCCAAGAAATTACTCACCATAAGGATAATAAAATTTAATTACGTAGGTAAATTCAAAAATAAATGGTTTTATAATGTTACCAATAAATAAATTAGAGATGAGATATACCTGCCATTCTCCATATTCTCCGCCTTTAAGGTATGGGTATCACTAAATACCTGGTACAAATACCAGGTATCAAAATACTTCTAAGTATTTGGGTGTGGTAGGATTTCGATAAGTAAACGTATGCGATAAGTATGGTATGCCTCCAATATAATGTAGGTACGACGTTTCAAGTACCTATACGTAATTATGCATTATGAGATATGAAATCTTTCCTTCCTACTTTACCAGGCTTAGGACTGTCGGCTAAGAGTATGACGATGGTTATTAATGAATTCTAGTTATTTCTATATAAATTAATGCAAAAAATAAGTACCCATTTTGTCTAACTAAATTAAATCAACCGAATGTTCATAAAGCACGAATGACGTTTCGGGTCCCTTCGTAAGCTGTCGGGTAGCTTCGGGTTGCTTCGGCGTACCGAACTACCGATAAAACTGGGCGCTACCTTGTGGTAGCGGTTCGTATCGTACTATGCGTCTGACGTCATACCTTCAAGGTATTTACCCAGTATTTCGGTCCGTACCCGGTCTATGTACTGGGAAGCACATACTTGGTATATATACCTCTACCAGTATATACGTCTCATCTCTAAAATAAATGTATATAATTTATAAAACAATAATATGAAACTCTTAAATTCAATTCTGTATTAATAAAACAGTATAACTTACTAACTTACTTTTATTGTAGAATAAACAGCCAGTATTCTTCCTCCTCTCCTCTACATAATCCATGCTGTGCCCGATATTGTGACTATATTTATTTTCCTATCACCTCATTATGGTATGCAATAAAGAATTGGGGATAAAAAAAATGTTAGGGCTGAACGTAAACCTCATCTGGCGAGAAACAGCTAGCTGCCAAGCGCATCGTCGCCGCCGTGGATGCTGCCGCGTGCTATAGAACTCCCGGTCGGTCTCTCACTCTAGCAAATAACGGTTCTGGGCGACAGAAAAGGATAGAAGCAGGGGAAAATGCGATTCCTTGATAATAGACTTGGCAACCCTAAAAGAACCATCAACACAGACTCTAATAGATTGTGGGCCGTGAGAGGCCTGTCATAGTTCTATCCAACCCTGAGTTGGTGAATCCTTGATGTTTACTTACTCAGCTTTCGGCATCTTTTCGCGAGCCTCATTATAAACATATCAGATTCGCAAACTAAGAAACCAAGACCTCTGACCCCGAACATGACGATAAGCCGGATGTTGTGCCTAATCTAACCGTAGCTCGCAGTTTACGTCATTATAAATGAGTTATGATTTTGATTTTTGATTTTATGGATTCTAAAAACAAGAAAGTTGATAATATGAGTAATTTGATTAAAAAATAGGGACTTTTCTTGACCCGTAAATATTTCAAGACGTAATAATGAATAGTCAGCCAAGTTATGAACTTTATTAGAAGATGCTTACATCAGCCTTAGTTGGAATATTAGACCGTTTTGGTGCCTTGGACAAAAATATTACTAAATAGATATACCTATATAATAGCAACTTACATAATAATTAACGATGCTCACACCGCGCATATCCGAACACGTGCATAATGTGTTAGTATTCCTATTCCTAGCAGTATACCTAAATAAGAAGAAATAAATTCTTAATCGGTTATTGGTAAGTCTAACACAGTAATAAAACGGTTGAATAAGAGTAACAGCCACAGTAACAGCCGATTCTATTACAGAATAGAAACGAATCATAATTATTTCAGCCACAAACATTGTAGCGTAGTTCCAAGAAATGAGAGCGCAAACAACCGCCATCTCTTGTATTATAGATAAACGACGTACAGCTACGTGCTTGTATGAACTATACATCATAATATTCTGCTATAGCATGTGATCGGGGACTTTTGTGACTCACGGCAAGTGGTTCTTCCCCGCATTGATAACGTCAGAGTTTGATCATGAACACTTTTTGGTATTACAAACATTTCATAATTACCCAGAAATGCTGGAAATAGAATTAAATCCTAATTACAAGTAAACAACACAAAAAACTTATAATTTCTTAAACGAATTAAGTAATTACTAATTGAATCGAATTACTGATACATTAATTTCTAATTTATTACTGATTTATTAATTTCTAATTGATTATTTAGATAGCTACATGATTCCATAGAAATACTAATTGCGTTAATTCCGCATAATGATGTACACAAATAAATTAAAAAACGAACATTATCAAAATAGTACTAATAATAAAAATACGGACTATCTGTCCGGATTTACCTATTCCAAGTCACTTGGCACTCTACTGATGAAAATTGGAAAGAAAGAAAATAGTTAGTACAATCATTATCATCATCATTTCAGCCCGGACTTCCACTGTTAGATATAGGCCTCCCCTTTCTTCTGCCATTTAACCATCGGTTTCCCGTGATTTTGACGATATCGTCAACCCAAAGCGGTTTTGAACGGCCCCGTTTTCTTAGGCCCAACTTTGGCCACCATTCGTTCAAAACCTTACTTCATCGGCATCTCTTAATTCATTCTCTGCGTCTAGCAATGATGTTGCAAAAATAACTCGGTCTCTTATAGATATATAAACTTACTTTGACTATCGATTAACCTTTTCAACGCCAGAGCATAAACAAACACGCGTGCGAGGGCACGCCAAGCAACAATTTTACATACCATTTTATCACATATTTGTGGCCTGGGCGTACAGGGCACGCGCTTGCTTGGCACGTATATGTGACAATGGCGTTAAAAAGGTATTATAGTAGTGAGTACCGCACCTGGCCGTTTTTGAAGTAAAACTTCTTTACGCTCGCTTGACTTGAGGAGTAAGCTGGTGAATGCGTGACAAGACCGTTACGGAAAGTGTGCGGGCGAGGCGAACGGAATTTGAGAGAGAGAGATATAAGTTAGTGAAGATAGAAAGAGAGAGAGTTAAGTTATTTTATTTGACAAACTAATGTTCGGCATTTTTTTAGTTTTTTTTTTTTAATGATATTAGTCATTATGTCCAAAGTCAAGAATTTATCCAATACGAAGAAAACGTAATTAATGAGTATAACTTTGATAACATTATGATTTGATTGATTAATTGTTATCAATACCTGATATCTTCTGCTTAATAAATTATAGTATTCGTAGTTATTTCTCATAACGATATAGTTTGAATCAATGTTTGATAACTAAAGACATCTTTTTTTTATACGTGGGTGCTGTGTGTATAAGCTAACGAAAGAGTTCGCGTCCTTCGTTTTGTATAGACGCCAGCAGGTCAAGCTATCCAAAACAAAACTGTCAGATTTTCCCAACCAAACTTGAACCTAATTTTTTAGGTATAAAGTTGAAAATCGATTAAATAAATTTGACACATTGTAGTAGCTTGATGTGCTGGCACCTGTACATACATAGATCTGAGGACTAGGGCCAGATTCACCTGGCTGTAGAAAATAGAACCCTAACAACCATGAATTTTACACACTTTAACATTAATAAATGCTGTGTTTTACAATTGAGTAACCTAAATTACTGATAAGCATGGTTTTGTATATAACTCTTTTCTTTATTTATTTTCTGTTTGTGCTATAGTTTCTAATGTTAAAGAGCGTATAAAGTGGCATATCTACTTGCCTTTTTTATATCACTGTGTATTTTAGCATCATAAGCGATTATATTAATGAGACCTCATTTACAAAATTATTGAACCTGGTGGGAGAGAGTTCGTTCTTGTATAAATATTGAGATAAAAAACATATTTTTCACAGAAGGGTAAGTTAATGTTGTTGTACAAAAAACTATTGTTGTACTAAATAGGGAAAATTCAGATCGGCATTTGGCAACATTGCAAATCTGTCAAATGCAGATAAACATTCAATGTCGTTTCGTGCATTGCATCGTTTTGTGCGCCGTGCTGCTTCATGAAGTGTATTGAGAAAGATATTGCAAGTAATTAACAATTGAACACATAATAATCTAGTGCAAGTCGTGGCTAACATAGTGTTTTAATGTAAAACGTTATAGTTCTGGAATAAACTGTGGTTGAGTGAACTCAACAGCGAAAATGTCGACGAGCACAAGTGACCACGATATGAGCGATTGTTCCAGCTCTCCAATATCTTACATCAGATATTCCCCACATAATTCTCCGTCTCAGCAAGTTCCTCAGCTCGCTACCGATCTCACTGAGCTAACTTGTGCTGACAACAAGCAACAATTTTTTAGAAATGGTAAGTGCAATTTCTTTCTTACTACAATGCAATTACTGAAGTACATGCTTAAAGAGAGTTTGTACGTAAAGTGCACCGATAGAGATAACTTTTCCCAGAACTTAGCTTTGTTTAGAACGGTACTTGAAATGTTACTTCGATGTAACATAATCGTTAATAATTTGCGATTTTTAAAATGAAAGTCTTCCGAATTTTCATGATGTAGGGATATTGTATCAAATTATAAATCACATTGAATAATACTTGCACATGTTAACACCGGTAAAGAGTATTTCGATTTACTGTTTATCACAATTTCTTCAATTCCAGGAACAATATTTGTTGTTTGTGTAGGGAAAGTCCCTGCAGACATATATAATAATGTAGAGTATTGATGACGATGATGCAATGCTAAGGCTAGAAGTACTCTAACTGTAATGTCAACTATTGTAAATTTGCAGCTGTTGAATAACATCACATTACATTATTTTAATTACATTTTATAGTTCATGTCAACCTGAGTGTGTTCTGATGTTAATCCAATGTTGAATCACACTTACCTATACAATAAAGGAGTTTACAAGGAAATGTTAAACACATACAAAACATATTTAACTGTTTAATTACAATATGCTATTATTTGTCAAGACTAATATTATATAGAAGAAGAATTATGGTTTCTCAGGAATAATGTTCAGAAGTATTAACATCTGACTATAAAAAATACTTTACTGTTGAAAAGTGATACTATTTCTGAGTGCCCGAAGGTGTTTTATGCGTGGATGAAGTCACCGGCAGAAGCTATTTTAGCATTAAAATTCATTAAAATATTTATGACAAAATTTTCTGAGTTCTCAGTAGAGTGTTATGAAATTCAAAAGGTCTAACTTCAACTTCACTACATAACAAGAATGCACTTTACTTTTTCTATTCACCATATTCAAAGTTTCAAAACATCCTTAAAGGATCCTGTACTTTTAATTTTGCTATAAAAAACATAAAAGGGAATATTTTCCTTATTTAGTTTGTCAAATAAATTATGACCAGCTTAAAACGCGTTGACCTAAAAAATAAAGGCAAGGCACAATGACAGCAGTTGATTCTGTTTATTATCAATGCATAAAGAGAACTATTGTTTCCTGCACATTGATGATTTTACACAACTCTACCTTATCAACCGTGACATAGAATACTACATCAAATTATATGTGTTTGTGTAACTTGATACTGGGTAATACCCATTTAAATGACAAATAACTTAAGTAAATTTTACAAAGGGGAGTCTTATTTAATTTTAGTTACAAGTTGTTTACTATTCACAACTGTGTGAAAGCAAATAAAAACATACAAAATTGACTAAGTAATTGAATGTACTTATAGTATTAAATACAATATTTGTATTGATTGTTTTTATTACTTATTGTACCTAATATATGGGGGTGTGCTTCCAAACTTTGTTCTGGTGATAATCCGATGTTGAACTACACCTAAATATCTAGTTATCTCTAGTCTATTTTAACTTAAATATGCTTGATAAACAAAATAAATATTTTGCTCGCAGCCAGCAGACCATGCCTACGTATCACAGAACAACCCCAGAACCATTTCAGGTTCCGATATGTCAGCGAGATGGTCGGCACTCACGGATGTCTCCTGGGCAAGACCATAGGTCCCAGCAAACAAAAGACTCATCCAACTGTAGAGGTAAATTTTGATTTCTAACCTTGGAAATTTTTTCCTCTTAGATACAAAAAGTTGCACTCACTGATTCATATCAGGAAGCAGTGAGTGAAAACCAATTTGAATTTTAAGAGAATGAATTATCTGTGGAATAGATTCAGACTTCTTTGTATTTTAAGACTGCTATTGGACTGTTATATTGTTATGTTTTCAACATTTAATGTTTTGGAATGAATGTAATTAGTCCCAATTGATACTCACCGTTCTGCCTCATTGGTCTAGTGGTTGCAAGCGCGATTGCCGAGCATGAGGTCTTGGGTTCGATTCCTGCGTCAGGCAAAGTGTTATTGGGTTTTCCAATTACGAATTTCTCAGTCGCAGCCACAGAGTCTGAATCTGGCGAAATGTGGGTGTGCTATTAGGTACTACACCTCTCTTCACCTCCTGTTAAGTTATTATGGTACTCATAACATTACGCCTGTAATCCCTGAAAGGTTTGGCAGAGGTTTACCAAAATAGGGGATGAGCCTATTGCAGGGTATAACCCGGGTGAGGTTAGGTTAGGTTTTAGGTATGCCTACTTTTTATGACAAAATAAGATTGTACTGATAACAGAGTTCTTGGGAATCCCTGGATTTCCAATAATGTAGAAGTCAACGCTTGTATATTAATTAATTGGATAAGTTGTCGACGCTCAAAAAGTGATTATAATATACTTATAAATGGTGATTGATGAAGTGTAGGAAACTCAATCTTGGTTGCAGTGGAAGAGCTTTTCTGCTTCTTTTTTTCACATCCAATAAAACATCTATTCTTTTATTGGTGTTTGTATTGTGTGAGACATGAATTAAGAAACAAAAAAGTCACTTCTCACAGAGAAAAATTATTGAAAAATCGTGTTTTGCCGACCTCATTTAACTTGGGTAAAAGGCATTATGATAATGATGTTTTTCCACTTTTAAGTCTGAGAACTTCTGATGGATTGAGTTTTATAATAGTCTATACTGATGGATTGAGATTTATAACAATCTAATATGATCTTTACAGCTGCTAAACTACAGTGGAAAGGCTCTTATAAGGTGTTGTTTGGCCCAACACAACAATGCAGATGAGCATCCTCACAAGTTGGTTGAAGATGAACAAGATAAAGACATGAGATATCTTGTACCAGATCAGGGAAGCTATAAAGTCGGGTAAGTGCTTCATGAACATTGATACTTTAGACTTCAGACTGTCTATTAGATTATGAACAATAATTAATTGAAATAACATAATATGGAACTTTTTATATTTGCACGCCGAAATTAAAGACAGAATAAGAGAACAATTTTGTAATTTTTACCAACCTACAGAAGGTTTATGCAAAACCTTATTTATGCAAATAAATGATTTTTGATTTTGATTTGATTTATTCTGTTGACTTTTACAATAGTAATTCAACAATAGTTTTCTTGGGAGTGATATGAAACTTCGAATGACGTTATTGCGACGCACGCTACTTCAAAAAATTTTACGAGTGGTACGCCATTTCGAAAACTCATTAAGTCGAAAACCGCTATATCGAATGACGTTGTTGCGAACACGCTGTTTCGAAAAACTGTTAGAATGGTACACTAGAACGAAAGTTTTGGTATCGAAATCCACTGTTGCGGTACAAGGCCAAATATACATATGTATTTTTACGCGTTTAAGCGCTCACTATGATTTCCTATAAGTAAGCCCACGCGGTGTCAACGGGCGCTTTATTATCGCTGCAGTTTTTACTGCGCAATGTCATATTCAAAGTTCGAGTTGAGAGTCGAGTGATCATCAAGTGTTAAACGTCGAGTTAGTAAAACCCCTGAGCGAACGTGGACTTATTATGAGTACCTTTTACTAAAGCCTACTAATGGCAGTCCCTTATCGACGTGGAATCAGCTTGAGCGGCCAAAATCTATAGAACAAACTTGAAACTTGGCGCTTCATTCGAAAATTAATTTTACCTGAATGAGATTAATGTTCTTATTCGTATGATACGCTTGTTCATAGTCGCTTGTAGAAATATGCACAGAAACTTTATATAATTAAGGTTTATTTTCGAGTGGAGCGTGACTGAGCTAATAATAAGTTCGCTCTATTTTTCTGGGTCTAAGTGTGGTCAATCGCCAAGTAGTGCTAGCAAAACTACTAATCAAGAGTCAAACACTATACCTACTATGCTATTTGACGTCCTCGTATTACAATGTGCTTGTCGTTTAACAAACAATAATCTACCGTATTAAAGGTAACAAGTAGGTTCCTATTTTGAAGAACGACTCTTAAAAGTTCCTATGTTAACACGTTCACTGTGCATGCCCCACCGATAGGGCATACCGAGTTGCTCATCGTACGTGCATGACCCATGGGTGGGGCATGAGTTGTTCGCAAATTTAAAGGCTCATAACTTCAAACACGTGTGAGTTTAGCCACTTTTATCGATTCACACGTGTGAACAATGAAATAAGGATCAATATTACTTGAAAACCGGACGAACTTTTTTAATAGAGTTGCCAGTACCCCATAATCAAAAATGAGCTAATTTTGGGTGATAAATAAAACAGAAGACGTATTAATATTATATTTATTTCAATGGAAACTATTGAAACAGTTCAGGCAAAAAGCTTTTTGGCACGCTAGACACTCCATATCCGTCTTTTTGGTTTTGCGAGCTGCTTCCGCTGGTGTACGACCTTCTTCAACTAAAATTTTGTTGCTTTGTAAAAACTTTTTCTAATCTATTGACGATATAATAATTTGACATTGACATTGTAAATCAAAATTCTACTTCTTGTCAAGTATTTTGGGTATGTAAACCATAGATAACACCGTATAATATAGAGACAAAAGAATGCAAAGACGTCATACGTGCATGCCACACGGCTGGGGCATAAAGTTACGAGATCACACGTGTATGACCCACGGGTGGGTCAATAGATAAATGTTTTTTTTTTAAAAAAGGGGTTACAAAAAATGAAAAATAATGTTATAATATATCATTTTTATACCAAGCGAAACATATTATCTACAATTTTCGTTTGCACTTATGGGGTAGTCTCTCTCACCATAGCTGCACAGTGAACGTATTAAAGTCTGTTTTTGGACTGACTGCCCTATACATACCTCCAATGGACTGGGTTACGCGGAATGCGTTGGTCTTGTGGTCGCAAGGTAACTACTTACTGCTGAGCCTAAGGCACTGGGTCCGACTCCCAGGCCTTACAAAGTGTTATTGAGTTTTTGCACAAGGATTTTCTCAGTAGTACCCCGTAGTCTGGAATTGCGCCTGGTGATGGCTTTAGGCTCGGCTCTATGTATTTGCATCGGACATAACACAATTGAGGTAATGAGGGTGTTTATAAACCTACACTACTGCTTTACCCTTGTGGGGATATAGGTGTTAACATCACGTCACTTATCAATAATCTAATTTTCACTAGGTTTGCGGGTATCGGTATTATACATACCGCCAAAAAAGATGTCGCTGCACTTCTGTTCAAGAAGATCGCCGAACGATATAAGAATAACAATATCAATATGAACATGAAAGACGTAAGTATATCTATATATAGGTATGTATGTAATATTATAAAAATGCATTTTTTTTGGTTTATTACTTTTTTTGCGACTAAATCGCTGACTCGATTTTGATGAAATTTTGTGAAGCGCGAAACTCTATTAAAATCCCTTAAAGAGGTGAAATAAGTATTAAAAAAAACCGAAATAAAAGCAACTACAAACTCATTTTGAGATTTAAATACAAAAATAGTCTGATCCCTCGCCGTACAGTACACGCACAGGTTCAAATTACAGTGGAGTGTTACACAAAAATATGTTTATTTAGTATGCATGCTTGCAAATATTTTGGGAACTCAATCTATAACGGACGTGTGTGTGTATGTTACGTTATAATAGCGCATTGTTTTCAAAGCGCGGTGTTCCTGTAATAAATCCATTGTTTCCTAAAGGCTAATAAAATAAAATTAGTTGTAATAAAGCTTTATATTTTTATGTTCGGGCCTATTATCCTTGGCTAGATACAAATATGGTAACCACATTCGCATCACATCCTGAATGAGGAATATTAATTTAGTGATTGTTTCCTCGTAGGGAAATGGTTGTTTGTTAACAAAACCATTTTAATTTTAAAGTTTAAGTAAGTACTTATGTTTAAATAGTACTAAGTATACAATGTGTCCAGTCCTGGAGTAGCGATATTCTAGGTATTTAAATAACAACTATTTTAAACAAATACACTACATACATGGCACAGTGGAACGAATGTATGGGAGCGGTTGGACGTAGACATGTCCGAAAAAAAAGAGTAAAATTATGCCAAACTAATGATGCCATCTTATTCGATTACTTAATGCCTTCATAACTTGTGGTGATGAATTTCTTCATAACTCCCATATTTCGGGAGTAATTTGAGAAAATGTGAAATTTTACTATGAAAATGAGTGTATCGAGCTCTCTCCCTCCTGATTCCGGGCTTGTTTCAAGTAGCGGTCTCTAATATCATAATGCTAATACTAAGAGCTATATTTAATACTAAGACACATAGTGCGCCAAATGTGCACTTTCTGGGATAAAGAGTGATGTTTATTTTATAACACAATTTTTTTATTTTTTGTTTATTTTGTTGATTAAAACCGTTTTTCTAAAGGTTTACCTTATTACAATAACATTTCTGAGCAGCCAATTAGAGAAGATATAAGCTAATTAGGATATATAATTAGGGACTTAAGGTTTACATATAAAACTGATGCACTAATGATTACTGATAAGAACATTGCTATTATTTAATTACTAAATGGCTCTTAATACACTAATTTAGCATGCATCATTTACTAATTATCACAATAACTAATTACCTTGCAATATTTAACAAAGGATACCTGGGATACCTGGATTTTATATAAATAGGTCACTATTAGTAACTTTAAAATCAGTGTTGATTTACACCTCGTTGTATCCAAGCTAATCTCGCAATGTATTTTCCAAATTTTAATACAAATCTTGATATTCACGTTGCTTTATGCGCACGCGCACATAAAGATTTACGCGACTTTAACTATTTGTTCAGTGTTTTAAAAGATAACAGTTGTGTTCAGTTATGTGAAAGTGCTGAAACAAGTTTAAAAGACTGGTGTCGTCGATTTTGCTACCGCATTTATGCAAAATGGACACAGTCTGGAAGAAGCACAGATAAGTTTCGGAAGAAACATGAGATTTGGCTACAGGCTGCAATTCAATGGCCGGAATTACAGAATGAAAATATGGAACCTTCTACAGAAAATATAAGTGACGTCATCGAGCCCATAATTTCTCCTGCTAAATCTGATGCTTCAACTTGTACACATCCTAATCCTCGTAAATCTTTTGAGGACCTTAGTAACCGGCAAAAAAGAAGACGCACTGAAGATAGTCTTTCATGCAGCAGTAGCAGCGCTGAAATTATGTTTTCGGCCGAAAGGGCGCTTCAAAAGGCAGGACAAAGCGATACAGCTTATGTTATGAAATACTTGACGGAGAATCCAGAAGAGGCCTCAAAAATCAAAGCCTTCATTGAAGGTAAATCAATTCAGGTACGGGAAATATCCCCTTTGAAGGCATTGGCTCTTTATGTATCGATGAACTTATCGAAATGGCGCTATAACACTCTTCGGGATTTCAACACTCAAGAAGGAGCTCTTCAATACCCGAGTTACTACATGTTGGTTAAAGAAAAAATTAAGTGCTATCCGGCCAAAGAAGATCTCACAGTTACAGAGAGCTCTGCAAAAATCAAATTACAAGCCTTGATGGATTTAACCTCAAGAAGACTTATTAGGTCGTTAGAAACCCCTGTTGATCCCAATCAACAGCTCGTATTGACCAGCAAATGGGGTTTTGACGGATCATCTAGCCAAAGCATTATGGACGAGTGAAGATGAGCAAATCGATCTTGCTAGTAATTTTATGATTAGTCTTGTACCACTGCGGCTCGTCTCAAAAGGTGTAACAATTTGGGAAAACGAGCGACCATCTTCCACTTCATTTTGCCGGCCAATATTGTTTAAGTTTATAAAGGAAACCAAAGAAAATGTGCAGAGAGAGATGGCTGAAATCGAAGCAGAGATTGAAGCCTTAACTCCATCCACCATCACTGATGGAATTAGTGTCAAACACCAACTGCTGTTGACAATGATTGATGGTAAAATTCATTCCATTATATCCGATACAGCAGCTTCAGTGTGTGACATATGCAAGGCTTGTCCTAAAGAAATGAATAATTTAGAGTTAATCAAAGATAAACACGCAAACGAGGACATGTATAAATATAGCTTAAGCACCCTTCACGCTTGGATTCGCTCAATGGAATGCTTATTACACATTTCATACAAATTAGACATAAAATCATGGCAAGTAAGGGGTGATATAGCAAAAAGGCAAGTTGATGACAGGAAGAAAAGAGTTCAAGAGGCTGTAAGAAGAGAAACGGGCTTACTTCTCGATGTTGTGAAACAAGGCAGTGGATCCACCAACAATGGCAACTCGGCAAGGAGATTTTTTGAAAACTACACTAAATCTGCTGAACTGACCGGAATAGATGCTATGCTTTTAAGAAAAATCTGTGTGATCTTGCAGTGTATTTCATCAGGAGAGAAGATCAACGTAACTAAATTCCGAGAGTTCTGCTTTGATACTGCTAAGCTTTACGTGGAGTTATACCCATGGTATTATATGCCTTCTTCACTTCATAAAATTTTAATGCATGGGCCAGACATAGTTCAGAACATGTCAATTGTGCCCATTGGTTTTCTATCCGAAGAGGCATCTGAGGCTAGAAATAAAGATTTTAGAAAATATAGAGAGGGGCATTCTCGAAAGCATAGCAGTATCTCATGCAATGAAGATATTATGCACAATCTTTTACTGTCTTCTGATCCACTTGTTACAAGTATCCGTCCAAAAGGAAATAAGTTTGTAAAAAAATCTTCTTTTAAGGAATTTTATGAGCTTACGGATTCTGAGAAAAGTGATATCGAATTTGTTAACATAAATGATTTAGCGGACATCGATTCTGAATTTGAATTAATTGATGATGATGATGATGACGAAGATAATTAAATGATGTTATTGTTTTAAAATGTGTAACTTAGTAAATTAGAGCTTACATCTTAATTATTTATTGTACTTTTAATGAAACTAGGTAATTTATTATCAACTTACTTAAAAGTCATACTCTCATCAGTTCTTGTGAATATTTTTGTTAATATATATTTCTGTATATATATAATATATTTATAGACCTCTTAATAAGTCTGTCTGCGGTTTAAAGTAAATACAAATGGGGAAAAAACGTTTTTTTTTTTAAATTTTCATTTCCTTTTATCCCAGAAAGTGCACATTTGGCGCACTATGTGTCTTAGTATTAAATATAGCTCTTAGTAATAGCATTACGATATTAGAGACCGGTACTTGAAACAAGCCCGGAATCAGGAGGGAGAGAGCTCGATACACTCATTTTCATAGTAAAATTTCACATTTTCTCAAATTACTCCCGAAATATGGGAGTTATGAAGAAATTCATCACCACAATTTATGAAGGCATTAAGTAATCGAATAAGATGGCATCATTAGTTTGTCATAATTTTACTCTTATTTTTCGGACATGTCTACGTCCAACCGCTCCCATACATTCGTTCCACTGTGCATGGGTCCAATTCACTTGCCCGCTATTTGGCAGCCATTTTATTTTTTTGTTATGATTAACTCTACATGTGTACAGACGCAAGCAGGTCAACCTACCCGAATCTGTCAGGTTTTCCCAACCAACCTTGAACCTAATGCTACAGAGATAAAGTTGAAAATCTATTAAAATTTGAAAGATTGTAGCAGCTTGATGTGCTGGCGTCTGTACAAAAAAAAATCATATCTTTCGAATTTTAGATCTTACTGAGATAAAAATTAGCTTATTCGGAGGGCAACAAAATTGCCATACCTAGAATATCGCTAGTACATGAGCGGACACGCTTTTGCCGCGGGAAAACAATCATTAAAATTTCAACATGTTGATAAGATCGAACTTTGAGTTAGAACGTGTGACGCTAATAATTAAAAAAAAAATGGTTTCTATACATGTCCTGAAATAAGCATCGTCAAATGTTTTAAAAGTCAAAATTATTTATCTGCGAAAATATACAAAAGATGGTTAAAATAACATGTAGTGCAATGACCCATTTCGCCATAAAAATGGGATTCCATTAACAAGACGCCTTGTTAGCCAATAAATGCTTTGCTTGAACTTTCATAATAGAATAGATAGATGATTAGGTTTAGGGCAGAGCTTACTATACGATAATGATGCTTCCGCGCCAACCTTCAGTCGTGTTTGTGAAGTGGGAGCAATAAGTGCACTTGTGTGCGCGCCTAAAAAGGGCAGTTTTTGAATTCGTGATTTTTAAGAAAAAAAGATACCAAAAAATATACGTAGGTACAGAACTTCAGACTTATATGTGTGGTGCAATCTAGTTCTAGTTAAGAATAATGTACTTCTGCAACAAATGCGGTAAGTATGTATATTTTGTTTTGTTTATTTTTTAGGTTCAAGTGCAATGTGAGAACATGGCCAAATCGATCAATCTAAACATCGTACGGTTGAAGTTCAGCGCGCATGATACGATTACCGGCAATGAGATCTGTGAGCCTGTTTTCTCCGAACCGATTCATAACATGAGTAAGTTATTTCGTTTATGAAAACATCCAGCCTAGTTGCACTGAACTTGAAAATATTATAGTCGCGACCACTAATATATTGTATGTGTTTACATAATGAGAGTAAAAAGTCTTCACGGAGTCGAAACTCGAAAGTCAAATGTTCTTCCCGTTATTGCGATCATTTTTTTGTTTTGGACCATACGGGAACCTTCTTATTACAGAGACATTGGCGGTCCAACTTTTTCACTTTTTTTTTTAAACAATGTTATAAACTTTTAAATTTACTTTAAATACCTCCATGGCTCTACTATTCTAGGCCATTAGTACAATGTTTTGATTGTGTAGTACCACCGTTAAACGTGATTTTTCACCCCCAAGATATAATTTTTGCGTAGAGTTACTTAGTTTGATGTACAGAATGCTTGGTTGAGGGTTTTGTATAGGGTCCGTTTACACCTTGTATTAGCGGTCGGGCCAAATACTTTTAAAAGAGATTTTCTCTTTCTATATAGGATATAGTATTTTAGAACCCGTACTACTATGAAATAGGTCTTAACTTAGAGTTGCAGCAATAGTGCAGGTAAGCTTGAAAAAAATCCATTTTAGAGTATTTATCATATCAGTACGCGACTGTACCCACAATTTTTTTTATTGATTTTAAGTACTTTTGTAACCAAGCATTTATTCTCATCCCTGACAAAAAAATAAATAAACATAATATATTTCTTTTGTATAGAGAGTGCAGCAACCAACGACTTGAAGATTTGCCGTATAAGTCGTTCTTCCGGAAGTGCTTCTGGTGGAGAAGATGTCTTTATATTGGTGGAGAAAGTAAATAAAAGTAAGTCCTTAAAAGTTCTTTATGTGTTGTCTCAACATATTTTATTTGGAATCGAGATAAATATAACCTAACTAGGTGCCGGGAGAAAAATCGTAGATAAGTTTTTCTTTCAATTGATGAATCTTACACGCAGTGTGCTTGATTCGTCAGCAAACAGGGAGGGGCCCGCAAGGGCCGATGCCTGCAAGGGCTGCGGGACTGTTCGAAAGAGATACCGCGGCCCTGGAACACAAAGGGCAAGGAAGGAACATGGATGGGTTTTAGTCAGTAAAAGTCTGACTTACTACTCCTTTTTGCTCTGCCCAGAGCGGGAGAAGTTATTTGATGATATCCCATCCGAAAAAAAATAAAAAGTCTGCTTGATTGGATTTGCCATGGGGCAAAAATGCTTAACTTCCATTCAAAATTTTATCTTTTATTTAAATGTTTTAAAGAATGTTTAGGCAAAGTTGTTTATGGAACTGTTTTGCAATATATCTTTATTTTATTTAAGCATTACCCTGTGGTTTAGGATTGTCTGTCAGAGAAATGTAAGATTTTTATAAATTAAATATAATTATATGTTTTCTAAGTTACAAAAGGATGCCTAGAACAGTTTAATTTTCAGGAATCGTAACTCGTATGGATATCATAATCTGCCGAGCCTTTTAAAATGTACTACATTTAATTAATTTATATACCTAAACAATGATAAACATAATACCTATGCATATTGTTGTTAATAACTTAGGAACATATTATTATTACGTGATTTTGTGAAGCATAGTAACAGTTGCTATCAACTGCGTTGGAAAACCCCATTGCCAAACACGGTAAACATAATATTAATACCTAAATAATGGAAGCCGTGAAACTGGGCTTACGACTGTCTGGATTTAAGCACATTTAGACTCTCTCTGAACTTTGAACCATTAATCTATTCATTTATATTAAAGAAAATATGATTAGGACATCAATATTTAATGGTCCAAACGAATAAAATAACATGTAATCTATACAAAACCAGTTTATGCGGATCCCTCATTGTACGGGAAATCTATACAAAGCGTGGCTATTTTATACTGGACATGTTCAGCTTGATTTGTCACCGTGTATACTACATAGTGATGATTAAAAAGCACTGATTGGATTTGTATAATTACTGAAAGTCGTCTGGTAGTCTGCAAACAATCTAGTGTGTGTTTCTAGAAGATTCTCAGACTACCTGTCTTTTTTATACGTCCATGCCAGAAGACGATACTTCGTAAATTCAGTTAGTTATACAAGTACATAGCACTGAAATAGATTACAAAAAGTAAGGGATTTGCAGATAGCTCACTGATTATACGCGCAATAGAGTCATCATTAAAGAAAAATGAATAAAATTCGTCACTACAATTCTATAGTATGCATTTATTGATAAGTAATTGTATTGGCAGTACACATTAATTAACTAATTAAATTATTTGCTTTGATTAATTGAGTTCTTAAATTCCAAATTTTTTATGGTTTACCCGGCTGTTATTTCTGTATGTCTAGAATGTTCATTAAAATTCTAGTACTAGCACTAGTCATTTACGGAAACTTTCGCCAACATTGAAGAAGTTTTAACATAATAATATTGATTTGTAAAGTATAGTATGGTACCAGTCTGTGGTATTATGAGGAACCGATCACTTTTCCGAAAATTTTTTGTTCGAATTTCATTTTACCGAAAACCATTGACCGACATCTTTTTGCTATATACATTATTTGACATATTTTCAGATCATCGAAGTATCATCTGTCAAACGTATTATTCTACCGAACTATATTTCGCCGATTTACAAAATAACTTTTTGCTATTGGCCGAAGCCTCTTTTGAACTTTTTTCATTTGCCAAATGATTTATTTGCCATATTTTCACCACACCGAATCAACATTTTACGGAATATTATTCGGTTACAAATATGTATATAGCCGGTTACTTGGTAGCATTTTCAATATGAGCACTGCATTCTGTATATATGAGTAAACTGTGGTTTTAAGATTATTGATTTCCTGTTTAGTCTGATAACACTGTTAGGATTTTATTGCAACTTTAAGATGGTTTGCATCGATATCATTTAAAGGCTTAAACAATACTTATCTACAAAGGATTATTCTTCTTCTCAGAGAACATAATGATTCGTTTCTTCGAGATGGATGAAAATGGCGAGAGGGGCTGGACTAGTGTGGGCCAGTTCATGCAAAGTGACGTCCATCACCAATATGCTATCGTGTTTAGGTAAGTTCCTACCTGATAAACTGGACCTCTGCTATACTTAAGTAGATACCAGATAATATGCAATTGCATATCTGGGCTATTTTTTGAAATTATTGAATTTGAATGTTTTAGCGGAACTCGGATGATCAAGGTCAAGTTCATTTATTTGCAAAAACATGTGTAGATAATCTACATGGTATGGTGTATATTATAGGTGTTACAAAGTATTCTTTGTCTTAACATGTTTGACCATGGCTGGTGTACAAATTAGGTCGAAAGACCATAAGATTTCATAAGAGAGAAAAATAAAAAAAAAACAATAACATAAATAAATAAACATTCATATTAAATTAAAAAATAGGTAATTAGTCATTAACAATCATATTAAATTTAAAAAATAGGTAAATTATCATGCGATTCAAAATAAATAAAAAAGATTCATATTTAAAGCGATTTGTCATTCGAACGTACATTATTTGGGCATGCTTCATTTAAATCAGAAAAAAAAAAAGCTCCTTCAACAACCTCTTCCAGCAAATTCTAAGTAGGCAGCACGCCTACTTAGAATTTGGAACAGTACTCGAAAAAAATAAATGTCTCTTAAAACTCAAACAGTCACAAACCATTTATTTCAATAAGGCCATTAAAAGGCACTTTTGAACATAAAACTTTAAAACAAAGGCAATAAATAGAATTAATTGTACTGCCCATTCGGGTAGTTTCGTATGGAAAAAAAATATTAAATTAAAAAACTGTTTTTATTGTACTTGGTATGTACAGACCTACATTATGTGTTTAAATTTTTTGGCACTTTTTTGCTATTCTATTACGAGCATTAATAACGCATGTATATTTTGACGATTTTAAGGTGCATATAATGTCTCTTCAGTAAGTAATCACCAGTGACTGCATAGTGTTTATCGCAATATTAAAATCGTGATTTGCCTGGCCATTACAGTTGGTAATACCCACCAATATGGTACTTTGCGATATCAGCCCACTCTTATCTTTTAGAAAACAGCCAAGTACTTTATACAGACGCCAGTAAATCAAGCTACTACAATCTGTCAAATATCTTTACGAGATTTTCAACTTTATCGCTAAAGCATTAGGTTCAAGGTTGATTGGGAAAGGAGTATGCCCACTTTTGGGCCCACCCGTTACAGTCAACTTTTTTATTGCAAAATTATCGTCATTTTATTATAAAATAAAAACACGAAAAAAAAACCAATTCAAACTTGCAAAACTGAGAAAATTGCATTTTATTATATTTACTAGCGACCCGCCCCGGCTTTGCACGGGCAGTGTGGAATGATTTATATACATATAAACCTTCCTCTTGAATTACTCTATCTATTGCTGAAAACTGCATTAAAATCCGTTGCGTAGTTTAAAAGATCTAAGCGCACAGATAGCGGTAGCGATTTACAACTCTATGGATAAAAACAGGTCAGGTTTTAAAACACATGTCATCATTGGCAAACATAACCTTAAACGTCAAGTGAATTGACTCAAGTCATTCGCATTCGATATTCGTATTTTCTATGATTTTACCGACGACTTTGAGTTGTTACTTATAGTAAAAATACAACCAACGCATATGAGCAAAAAGATTTATTTTGTTTACATTTTAGTAGACAGCTCCTTAACTGGATGGCAAGCAATCTTGCAATATTATTGAAACTGTTGTTGGAAGATGTACACAAGGCGGCACAAGCTTTACATTTCCTGTATAACGTGGCCTCGCTTTGTACATATTTTCTGTATATTGAAAGAATGCATTAACTGGTTTTATATAGCTTGATCAGCTGTCGTGCGTACAGTAGGGTGTTGCGCACACACTATGCCTATAATCTGGTATTTAATTTGGGCTAGGTATCAAGACAATATTTCACCTCCAGCACACTTTCTTAAAAGTATATTAATTGTTTACGAAGACGAATGACAAAATAAGTGAAATTGTATAAAAATGAGTTCCTTTTTATTTTCAGTCCCAGTAGGTAACTAAGCGCTAAATATATACATTTACAGTACTTTATAGACTTAGCCAGACTATTACAAACACAATGTCATGAACCTAATGATGAAAAAATAATGATATGTTTACAGGCACATTAACATTTGACAATATTGCACATTGTTATATTATTGATAGCATGATCTAGGTAGATACTACAAAAGAATATGAGGTTTAGGTATAATCACACGTAAAACGAAATGCCTGTAACTAGTTTTCCATTACAAACCAGCTAAATAAGAATTATTTTTGATTTAATCTTATCTTTGCTTGTCACTTCATGCATTTTCTAACCTAACTTAGCTGTAAATTCAAATTAAAAAATCTCAGAAATGCAATTGCCAATTTAATTGAAATTAAGTGAGATTATACCTGGTGTAGTTCTCTAAAAAATGACACCAATTTTATTGTAACAGGTGGGCCCAAAGATGTAGGGAAAATGGGCATTCTCCTTTGACAGTTCCGGGTAGCTTGATGTGGTTCCTACTTGTTTTCCTCCTTAGTATCTCTACGTACCAAGCGAATACATAATCTATTTAATATGAAATTTTCCCAAATAGGACACCTCCATACAAGAACGCGGAGACGCCTGTAGACGTGCAGGTCTTCATAGAACTGGTGAGACCTTCAGATGGCCGCACCAGCGAACCTAAGGAGTTCAAGTACAAGGCGAACCAAGCTTACAAACAGATCAAGAAGAGGAAAGCGGGATCGTCCTATTGCTCTATCGGCAGTTCATCTAGTAAGTAATAGATACTGTAATTTAACCGATTTTACTTATGTCATTGCGATAAGGTTAAAATTAAGTTGACGCGTAGTCCTATAAATGCAACGTATAGTACCTACTAATTAAAACATTAATGTTACCGTCATCTCTCGTAATTTTAACCTTTGACACTTGTTTTTATTTAGAAAGGTATGCCGATTATTATCGTCTTGTTGTTCGCAAGATTTGTTTTATTGCCATGTTGTTCTTAAGTATATAAATTCGTCGTAATCAGATGACGAGGTTCAAATAATGGGGAATTGTTATGGATCTTTTTAATGGATGCAAAACGACAGCAAAACGTTGACTGAAATAGACCTTACTTCTTTAACTTTTATTCCAAACTACCTGATGTCCGCGACCTACTACGCTCATGTGAAATAATTATAAAAAAATATTATTTCCCTTTTGAATCGGATTTTGTTAGCAATTTCAAGGGTTTTAAATTTTTTGCACGGTACCCTAATTATTTTTGTAAAATAAAAGTAGCCTAAGTTAGACCTTATAACATCAACTATCTGCCAGTAAAAGTCCCGTCAAAATCGGATCAGCCGTTTCGGAGATTAGTATTAACAAACAGACTGTCAGACAGACAACCAATGAAAAAAATGTGTTTTTTTTATATTCATTTAGTAAAGCTGGTATTTTGATATCACAAACACACACTTCAATTTTATTTATTTGTAAGATAGATTTTAAATCCTGGTCCTAATACACTTCTGCAAAGAATATAAAAGTTTTGTATGAATTAACAATTAATCAATTTGTTCTAGGTGGATCATTGAAGAGTGGCTGCGACATTCCCATTTCCGTTGCCAATCATGTAAGTTTTTTTCTTTCCCTGTTTTTGTAAAGTGTCGACTTTTCTCTACTTTTTACTTGACTCCCAAAATCAGTATATCAACCTCTGAACTATTGATAAGTTTCAAGTGGCCATTTTTTTTTTGCTACTTAAACGAAACTTGACCTACATGAAGGCACAGTTTCGAGGGTATGAAGTGGCTTCTATTAAGAAGTTTTGGCACTTCAAGTCAAATCAAATGAGGTACATTTTCAAAACCCGTCTTCTATTTGTGAGAAATATCGAATCTTAGATCGACTATGCAGGGTGTAAACAGACTCTTCACGAAGCCGTCAACCAAGCACATCAAACTAAGTAACTTTACGCAAAAAAGAGTGCTGGGAAACGGTTTTTTTTTTTGGGCTGGAAAATCACGTTTTACAGTAGTACTCAATGTAACGCACTCAAAACATTGTGCCGATGAGTGGTTTGAATAGTAAGGGGGTCCTGGAGGTGTTTAAAGTAAAAAATCTTACATTAAAAACATGTATTAAAAAAAAAAACTTGTGAAAAAGTTGGAACTTTGACCCCCAATATCTCCGTAACTAGAAGGTTCCCAGGTATGGTCTAGAGAACAAAAAAATGATCGCAATGACGGGGAGAACAAGTGCCTTTCGGCTTCGTTAAGAGTCTGTATACACCCTTTATCTAACGAACAATAACAGCTTAAAATCCTTATTGTTTATTTGTTTTGATGCAGTATATAGGATTTAACTTGTAGGTATTATATTGTTTGATATAGGATTAGTGCATAATAATAATTTTATTTATATATTTAGCAAGCAGAGGAGCCAATAGAAATCGTCCCGGATTCGTCTTATATTTTACCTCAGGTTAGTAATATCATCGAACATTCAACTACCTATTTCTGGGCCATTACTTTTTATTTCTGATCGCAGTTGGCAGCATTATCCTTTTATTCTTGTTATTTTTATGGACGAAAATATGCAACACATTACAAACCGTTTATGACGTAAGTAAAAGCGACCTCTAAAAACAATGGGACTTTTGGATAATAAAACTTGTTTCTAAAAAACACATGGGAAGGATATTTTTTGCTTGGGGAAATGGTTGCCAGATGTTGTGATCAAAGACATTTGTTGACTGTTTTTAGAGCTCTTTTGCTTGTATTGTACCGGTGACCCTTATTTATAAAATCAAGAATTACAAGGTAGCATCAGTTTATATATGAAATTATTTTAGTCAAGTTTACTTTGATTAGTTGAAGATTCTACAAACATCCACAAATAGTTTTGGTTACAATGTGTTACAGTATTCTGTCTAAAAATATCTTTGAAAGTTATGTGTACAAAATAAATGAAAATAATAGTATTATTTTCATTTATTTTGTGAACATAACTTTCAAAGATATTTTTAAAAGATCATTAGCTTACACATCGTTCTTTACATACAAACATGTTGTTGAGTTAAAACTGTCAGGTTTAACAGCGGGTTCCAAACTAAGCACAGGCTGTATCTTAAATATCGATAAGCTACATGAAGCGAAAATGAATACAAAGAAACAATTTTCTTTACACAGATGCATGGCCCAATTTCACCCAACCAATGTGATCTGGCAAGCGCTTTGTACTCTGGTTCTGAAATCAGCCAGTCACCGGTGTCCAGCCCCATGTGGTCCAGTCCTCATAGCGTGATGCTGCCAGAGGCACCCATCCAGGACTTGCATATTGGTTCTATGGAGTTGGAGCAGATGCAGATACCTAATAACGCTCCTCAGAACCCGGTACCAGACGATTTGAGAACACTTTTAAATGGTATGTTTTTTTACACCTGCACTTGTTTTCCTCCTCCCATTGCGCGTTAGGGGACATATCCAAACCCCGAGCTTCTACTTAAAAATTCCTCGTGGAAAAACCCAACAACAATATTCTTTTTATTCATTAATAATGAAATTGTATGAGTGTATATTTGTAAAATTAAAGTTAGCTTGGAAAATGAAAGGCCAAGCTTCTAAAACATGAATCAGTGACAAAAAAAAACGGTTTACTTTTGTTTTATTTAATATCTTTTTTTTTTTCAGAATACTTGAAAAGTTATGGCGAAAGTCTTCCTGAAGAAGTAAGTTTGAACAAGTTTTGGACTTGCATTTTTAGCAACGATTATTGCGTACCTATATTTTATTTGAATCTGATGTCTCATTGTTTTTCACAGAAAAATAGCATGGAGTTCATCCGGTCAATGCTGGTTGCTGACTCTGGACGGGCAAAGGTTTGTCTTAGTTCATGTATTTTGTTTAATATTAATTTACTGGCAAGTGTATTATGAGGCTATTCAAACTTTTTACTACAAACCTTTTGAGTGAAGTTATTCTGATTGAATGAGTCATTCAATTAGACCGAATCACTGTTTCTGCTGGAACTGATGGAAGCTACTGAAGGTGCCAAACACGTAGGTAGCTAAGTTCAGGGTTGGAAGAACACACGCTAAGAAAAAGAAATAATTCTGCTATTTAAACATAACATCACACCTGTAGTTCCCTAAGCGTTAAGCAGCGGTGTACCTATAGCACACCCACATATCACCAGTTATGTTTGTTTCGTTTGACAACATGATTTACGTATATTATTTTGACAGCCACAGAAAAAAGTCACAAGCCGTTTCCAAGGAGATCGTGCGACCAATCAGAACGAAGAAACCGACGTTAAGAAGCCAAAAGCCGAGTATCCCGCTTTCTACAAACCTGAAGATGGCATCGAAGTTAAGAAGGTACACTGTTTTTATTTTCAAGCGACGAAAGAGTAACGGAGTATTGTTATGGTTAGAATAATCGAAATTCACATTTTTGTTTTTTTTTTATGTCATTTTCCGATTAGGCAGAACCTATAGAAAAAATACGTATGCCAGTATTGCCAGTCGTTTTCTCTATACTTTAAAGTTCATGTGCCATAATTACGCTCGAGTACTCGGGATTTGTTTCATACAAAAGTGCCTACACAGTCAAAATGTATGGAAAAGTTTTTATTTTTTTATTACCCTCTAAAAATTCTGACGTGTAGATTCGTAAGTAAGTGTTCGCGCGTCTCTGGCCGTCTATGACCCTATAGAACATACTTCGTTCGGTGCTGCAATTTCTACCACTCCTCTTTGGCCATCTTCTTACTCATGTTACCCCTTAACTCTTTATTCTTGAAACTAATTCTACGGGGTGGAAAGGACGCCAACGCGAAAATGTTTACCACGTCTTCAGTTCATCATTCTGAGCCCCTACGTAGAAATGTTTCACCAGTCATTAAAAAAAAAACCAGCTGAACTACATGCATTTTGACCGCGTAGGTATTGCACTTTTGTAGGTAACGGCAGGTTTTTTTGAAGTGAAAACTGTATAAAACCTAACGCCTAGCTTAGTTCTTTCTTTTTTCCTATATTTCCGCCTTCAACCATGTTTTCGTTGCTACTGTACTCTTCTGACATGACTAGTAAAACACTTAAAAGAAAATTGGTAAGTATGCGCTTTAACATAACAAAAAAAAATCTGTTGATAAGATTACATTTTACTTTCACTAACTTTAAGGAGGACGCGCTAAGTAACCCCTAAAGTAATATTTTGTTCAACATACATCCTGTCAGTGACCTGGAAATTGCACACAACGTAACAAAATTTCGTTCTGAGAAAAACAGCTCGGCGGAGCATTGAAAAATCCAACAGTGCGGTTTTATTCAGGTATCCATTTAGATGTGGCGTAGTGCTAGTGAAAAGGGACATTAAGTTTCTGACTGTTACGTTTCCTAAAGCCATGTGGGGCCATAATCTTACTATTCAGGGTCGAAGAGACATCGACGCACAAACGGCTACCACGTCTTCCGTATCTCATTCCGAAACCTTTGATGTACGGAAGACGTGTGAGCCGTTTGTGCGAAGGTGGCCCCTTCCACCCTGTATTCATTGACATATACAATTATACATGCAAAAGTTTATGGTTTGGACGTTAATATACATAATATAAGGCCACAGAATCTCAAATTCGATTATTCTAACGATCACATTACTTCGTCACTCCTTCGTCGCTTGTAAGTAAAAGCTTTTACCTTCTAAAAACCATTCCCCCATCAATCGTGAACCATAATTTCCTGTCCCAATTTATGGTAGGTAACCATAATCATCGATAGCTATTTTATATTTCAAATATTTGGTTTGTCTTTCGTTTCACCGGACTTATTGATTCATCATTTGTTTATTTATTTGAGAAAACATATGTGCATGTAGAACCGAAAGAAGGATACCGTTAATTGCCAAACTTAAGTGGCAGTGGGCAGGGCACGTTGCTCGCAGAACGTATGGGCGATGGGACCGAAAAGTTATGGAGTGGCGACCGCGAATCGGAAGACGTTGCGTTGGAAGGCCTCCCACCAGGTGGACCGATGACCTGGTGAAGGTTGCGGGGATCCGCTGGATGCGAGTCGCATGGGACCGGTCAAAGTGATGACACTTTGGGGAGGCCTATGTCCATCAGTGGACGCCTTTCGAGTGAAATGATGATGATGTACATGTAGAAACATTTATAATAAAGAATGATAAAACTTTTTAAATAAAATACTTAAAAATGAGAAGAAAAAAGTCATATTTCGTGCATCCTCGCACAAAACAAGCACAACAAAAAGTGATTCATCATTTTCTATTGAATCTATGGATATCCATCCTTTTTAATTTCCACGAATGTAAAGGCGGTTACGTGTTTTTACTTGTTTTCATCGTTTTCCTTTGAAGACCCTTATTTTCTTTCACTATCCTTCATCGAATTAAAACCATTTAAGTAACAAAAAAATAACCCTTATAATAATAAAATCATATGTGTTTGTTTACCCTTACTTTACTGTTCGCAGCTGGTAAAAGACTTGTGTGATATGATAAGAAACAAAGAAGGCTTCAAAAAGGCGGAAGTCCGAGCCCGCCTGGAAAGGTTGTTTGAAATTCGACTGTCTAACGGAGATACGTAAGTGATATAATCAAATATTTTTCAAATAAAAACAGAAATAAGGTTGATCTTGAGGAAAACATACTAATTTCACTTCGTTGCAAATGTTTGTTTCGATAAATTGAAGTGTAAGTATTCGTAGATCATTGCAATTTAAACCTTATATCAATAGTGACATAAAAAGTTACCAGATTGACTCTTCCTAAATATGTTATCTTCATAAAGTTAATCATTTATAAATAGTTCTTGGTTAGTTGTACACACGGCCACACATCAAGCTAAAATTTACAGTATGTTATACTGTACTCTCTACTGTGACCTCGCTTTGTAAAGATTTCCCTTACAATAAGAGATCCGCATAAACTGGTTTTGTCGTCAAAGTTTTTATTTGCTAAACATAGGTGTAAATATAAAGTTACGAGATCGCTATGTTTTGCCGTCAACGGCGTACAAATATGTATAGCTTGATTGGTCGTGTTGCGTACTCAGTATTTTTATCAGACACTAACATTGCGTAAACACTTACATGAATTTCTTACACACTAATCAACTAGAACAATAGCCAACCACAAGGCTCTTTTTTTTTTTTACGGATGGGAAGTCATCAAATGACTTCTCCCGCTCTGGGCAGAGCGGAAGGGAGTGTCAGACTTGTACTGACTAAAACCCATCCATGTTCCTTCCTTTCCCTTTGTATTCCAGGGCCGCGGGATCTCTTTCGAACAGCTCGCAGCAACCACAAGGCTCCTTAAGTAACAAATACTCATAAAGATAAAAAAAAAATATTTAGAAATAAGCATCACCTTTGTACTATTTTCTGTTCCTTTCTTCTTCTATTTATTTAATGTGTACATAAATTGTTAAATAAATAAATATAAATAAATAAAATTCCAGATTCCTCCACATGACTCTGTGCAGTAACCTGTCAAGCCTGGAATACATCGTGAAGATAATCCATAGCGTGAAAGCAACGCATCTGCTTGACTGTTCGAATGACAGGCAGCAGACTACCCTACACCTTGCTGTGCTCAATAATAAACCGAAGATGGTGGCGCTGTTTGTTGCTAAGGGTAAAGAAGGTTTTTTATTCTATATTTTGTCCTGTGACATTGGTACCGATTCCCTTGTTCACAAACTAAACTAAATTTAAGTTAAGTGCATCTTTTTCTTTCTATTTCATTATGAAAAGGACAGAAGATAAATATAAGTTTAGTCCTTTCAAATTAGTCAGCATCTGACGTAATTTGATGTAATTTTAGTAGTCAACTTTTTAATCACGACTAAACTTGTGTCAGGCGCTGGTTAATTTGACAGGACTAAACTAAAATTTATCTTCTGTCCTTTTCTTAATGAAATAGAAAGAAAAAGATGCACTGAACTTAAATTTGGTTTAGTTTGTTAACAAGAGAATCGGCACCATTTTTTACTTATTTAAATGAATTTGTTAATTTCTAATAACTGTTAATTATTTTAAATGTAAATGCTTACTATCTGATCTATAGATTATGAACATATTATGGGCTAAACTAAAATAATTTATACCCCTAAGGCGTCAAAAGAAAAAAATGACTGTGTAGTGTATTGCACTTTTGTATACCTACAAAAGTGAAAAGCAGCTGTACCCAGCTGCTTTTTTTTTAGATAACCGACTAAAAATTTTGACGCTGGCCCCGGTTTAGGATCATGTGCTGAATTCATGGTTTACCGGTTTGTGCGTCCCCTTTATTTGTAACGGATCAGCATTTAAATCAGTTGTAATAGTTCTGTGTGTTTTTGTTATCCAACTTGATTATTCAATGTTTTTATATATCTACATCATGAGATGGTATAATTTAGGTTCAAACCCAATGCTGAAGGATGATAAGGACTTGAACGTGATCCATTACGCAGTAAAGTACCGGTCGTGTCTAGAGATCCTTCTAGACTCCATCAAGAAGAATGAGGTGGCTTGCGATTTGAACGACTACAATGGTGGTATGTACTTAGTTTTTATCTAAAACAGAAAAGTGGCTCACTCAGTTTTCCGTGTCTCAGAAAACAAGTACCGGAAAAGTGCGATTTCCGAGCTGCCAAATGAGGTTGTGTGTGTGTGTGAATGTCAAACCATGTTACATGACTTTTCTGTTAAAGATGCGAGAAGCATAGAACCGATTGAGTGATGATGCTTGGGGAAGCCCATGTCGTCACAGTATACATAATTAGTATTCACAAACAGTATTTCAAATAGGAACAAATGGTCGGAATCAGCTCACACACATATTCAAAGCGTTTACACGAATTCTAAGCATACCTCAGGATTAGAATAAGTGGTAACGTAAGTCAAGGCTGTCGTATCTAGAATTCGAGGCAAGTAGATACGTTTTATGTGTGTGGTGTAACATAGCAAGAAGTTTAAACTTTTGTACTAGTTATCTTGACACTGTGACATCGTCTGTCGAGTGAAATAATGACATGTGATATTTCCGCAACAGAGAAGCAATCGGCACTTCACATGGCTGTAGTATCGGGCTGGGAGCTGGGAACTCGCTTGTTGCTACAACACGGTGCCAGCTTCAGCGTGCGTGACGCAGACGGACGCACACCACTGCACCTCGCCGCGTACGACGACCGACTGGCTGTCACGAAGATCCTGCTCGAGTTTATACCGTCTGTGAGTACAAGTAGTTTTTTTTAGAAATACTATATTTGGGGTTTTTTTTTATGTCGAGAGAAAAGTTTGCTGGATACAATGAATGAATGTAACAAACTTTCCAGCTATTTGATGCATTATGTTATCTCGAATGACTTCTAAAATTGCTTGTTGAGTTAACATTCCCTTGAAAAAACACGTCTCAACAGCAACAACGTGCTTGTAAATGGCACTTTGTATTTCCACCTAGCGCTGATATTAGCTGTCTGTAACTGTTTCGTTGCCTAGTCTCTAGTAATATTTATTATTTTCAGAGCGAAATTGACGTCATGGACGATAATGGCAACACAGCCCTGCAAATCGTGTGCGGCGGTACGACCGTCAGGGAAAACTCTGTCGAAATTGCACGGATGTTACTTGAAAAGAAGGTACTCATCACACTTTAAACAGTCCTATAATTAAAGAGTCTTCTCTACATAAGTTTTATGAAAAATCCCAAGATATTTGAATTGTTTTCCATAAATTATACAATAAAATAAAATATTTGCCGAACTGCTTTTTACTGCATTTTCGGCAATGAGTTCTCATAACTTAATACACAGTGGCGTGCAGTGGTTCTCCAAGTAGGGTAGGCCATGCACGGCCGCGCTCACAAAATATTTTTTTGTTGACTCGTTGGTAACGTCAAGTGATGTTTTTTTTAAAGCTATTGAATGACTCTTTCAATGACTCTTACTCTATAGTAGTGTAATATGTTTGTTGTAGATTTATCCAATACAGAATACATGGGATTGATTGAAGGAATTCCCACTTACGTAAAAAAGCACGTATTTTTTTTTGTTCTGTGAGGTGTAAAGATGTTTTAATTAACTATTTTCTACAAGAAATGCCCTTTCCAATGAGGTATCACACATGTTATTCAATAGCCATCGAAGAAAAATACAATTAAAAGAATATCGCAAATCGGCAGATAGGACCAGAAATTTTGTTTGTTTACATTTCGTTTTTTGCCGACCAAGTTGAACAAAAATTATTATCTTAACTATTATTTAGTCGTTTTTGTGTATGTTTTGCTTGAAAACTATTACAGAGTAAACATGCAATGCGATAGTTATTACTTTTTACACAGAATTGGTCTCACAATTAAATAAAATACGATATTTGCGACAGCATTCCGACAGAATTCTAGTACCGGTACGCGTGCACTGAAAACCACACAGAAATAGAAATATACTTACTTCAGGTTAAAATCCGTTTGCACACACGTAAAGTATATTCTAATTAGCCATTAAATCACTAATTTACTCAAAAACACTCGCCCACTACCGAAAAGTAAAATTATTAATCAAAGTAAACATTCGCGACCAAGACCACAGACTAACTTTGACTTTTTTTTAAATCTGAATGAGCGTTTCGAGAACGATTGTCGTATTTTTAGCATGAAGAAATTCATTATGGTTCACGTGGAATAGAGAAAAAGGATATAAAACATCGCGTATTAGAGAGAAACAGATAATTTTGCACGGATCATACCAGGCACGCATGAGTACCACAGACACAAACCCCGGGAAAGGGAACCCTGATTCATTCAAAATATAGTTAGCCAGCCAATGACAACACAGCTCCTCTGGCAGGAGACGCGCCCATAATATGTGCATGTGTGCCGTTTATACACACGAAAATATGCACCAGTGTGCGTAAACTTATGAATTAAATTTAGGCCGTCCGCCTTCTTGCCTGTAGGCACGCTTGGAGCGTCGTGCGTTACGTCATACGGGCGCGACAAGTTGCTATAAGTATTTTACAGGTGTTTTAACTTTTTTTTTATAATTTGTTTATTTCATAGTTATAATAAATGCATTTGGTGTTGTTGGTAGGGTAGGCTAGGCCTAATTGCCTCTATGGACGGCACGCCCCTGTTAATACATATTAACTTATGTGTGAAACAAACAGTAACGTATGCGTGAAATCAAATAAAAATAACTTTTTTTTATTATTTAATATACAGTCACAGTTACAGTCCTAAGGTACTCCCATCGTCCCGCATTCTCTCTCACACATACATGCATTTATAATAATTCCCCACATGTCTTTCATAATAATGTACTTATATTTTTGTAGGCCTACCCTCTAAAACACGAGGATTCCAACGAATCAGCGTGGAGGCTAGTCAAGAAGAAGCCTGAGCTCAGGGACCTGATGAAAGCGTACGTCACCGTTGAGTGCATGGACGAAGACGATATAAAGTCGGAACCGGAAGACGAGTACGAATCCGCTGATGAAGGCGTAAGTTTTTATTTAAGTTTGGTTTTTTGTTTGATTTGTGCCCGTTTTAACTAACTTACACCAGGCAACATTTAAATAAACATTTTAATAAAAGAACACTTGAAATTTTGCAACAATATTTATTATACATTTACGTGTCCCTAACTGTTTGTGAAAACGTATAATAGTCCATTTGCAGAGTTTCTGAAATGATCTATTTAGATCTGTTTGCTACCATCATAAGGTTCAAAATATGTGTATAACCAAATCTGTGGACGCGCACATCCGTTTGATTGTGAGCTTTACAGTGTGTATTATAAAGTACATTTTTTTTTGCAAAAAGTGATATATTTTCGTCATGGAGAAAGTACGTTCGATTTGGTAGTTTATACCACATCCTTAAATTAACCACACCTTTCTGATACATGTAATAAAATTAGTGTGAATTCCTTCGTCCTTGAATGGAAACTAACACCGCACACACCACATGCCGTAGTATACCAGCTTATAAGTTGAAACTTGATAGGACTACCCAGAGGCTGGTCTTCACGAGTTAAATCAATACGCTCGGGAGGTGTCGGTGCTTGTGGACGTGGCAGGCGCGTGGCGGGTGCTAGCACGGCGGCTGCGACTCGACGCTCTGCTTGAGTGGTATGCCGCGCAGCCCAGTCCTACGTTCACACTGCTCAACCATCTTAAGGTAAAAAATTCAATAAATAAACATGCTTTTGTATTTTCAACCTTATTTCGTTAAGACGAAAGTTGCAAATCCGACAGAGTTATCAATGTCTTTTACTGTATTTCAAAGGGCTTTGAATTATTTGACCTGCCTAACTTCCCCCATTTTATTTTATTTTCAAAATAGCTGCTATGCATTACACCTGTTTTTATCAATAGCTGGCATCAATACAAACATGTTTTGTATGAGACAAATATTCTAAAGCGTCACGTTTCCGAGATATAAGCCGTCAAAGTTACAACACGTTTACACCGTCTAAAATTTAGACGGTGTAAACGTGTTGTAACGTTGAATTTAGACTCTAAATTGAATGTTTACACGCTGTAAACGTGTTGCGGAATTTTGAATTTTCAGCGCTGAATCGTACCTTGCAAATCGAACAGCGTTGCATTTCAGTAGCGTCGAATTGTTTCCATTTGAGATTATATTTACTTAAATATCGACTTTACGTTAGTAGTAATAAAGTTAATTTCATAAAATTAAAAACGTAGATTTGGCCTGAAGTACTAACGAAAATATATTTTCAGGAGTCCCGAGATGATATCACATCGAAGTCTCTGGCGATGATCTTGGAAGACATTGGCCAAAACGAAGCGGCCAGTGTTATTAGGAGGCATATCGACTGACAGGAAGTCAAACTAGAAACAACTGACAATTGTATAGTGAACTAGTTTGTTGATAGAAGTAAGTGTTACAGGACTAATCAACACGGTTAATTGATAGTACGGACTATAAGTAGTATTTTTATATTTAAAATAATTGGTTAGAATGTAATATGAAAAATGTGATGACAAAAAATATAATGATACCAATGTACATTTCAAATCCCGGCTTAGAATTTACACCAAAAAACTTGTTCAATATGTACTAGGTGATTAGTTAAACGAAGGCAATACTTAAGCGAGTGAAATAATCTAAAAAATAAACCAGTTTCACTATGTGCCTACCATGAAATATAAAAAAAAAACAGTTCCCTATTTTTTTCGAGTCACACGATTATATGTATGGAGCAGCTGATATTTCTTAAGTAAGTTTGACTACCATACATAACACGCCCCTAAAGTATTGCCTGCTTAAAGTTTAACCAATCACGCAGTAGGTATATCAAAGATGTTTAACTACCCCTTTATAAACCTAAATATCTATTTAACTGTTAAAATTCTATAGAAAATTTAAAATTCTTGATAACTTACCGGGTCTAGAATCAGGTAGACAATAAAACTAAACTCAAACTCTCAAATTCTTTATTACATTCATGTGTACATTTAGTTGTTACATATATGTTAGTAAGTTCCAACATGAAACCCGCAACTACTGTTGTTAATGCTTAAAATATTTTCCTAAATCCTTTTTTTATTCAATCCTTTTAAGATTAGGCACGTTATTCTATAAAAGACATTAATATCTGGGAATGAAAGAAAAACGTTACCATTCTTATCAAAACGCAAAGTGTATGCAGCTCAATTTTGTTCAGCTTAAAGGCATAAATCTTCATCAATCATTAATCATCTTAGCTTAAATCTTACGAGGCATAGCAAGTAAAAACTCTATGTATAAAATTAATATTTAAGATATCGTTATTTAATTTAATTACATTAAATAATGGTCAACATATGGAAACTTTTGTAAAAGAGCTGTTTTACAATTTTGGTGTACAAAAAAGTATATTCATATTCTATCTATCTATGGAAGTAAGCATCTAACCATATTTGCGTATACTCGATTCTTATACAAAAATAAAATTAATCGTTCTTAAACAGTTCATAGTTTTCCGTTTGCGAGAAAGAGATGGAGCTATACAAGACGAATAAAGTTACCCCTTTTTCGCAACGGCAAAACGAAGGCGTTATTTTCATCCTTAACATAAGTACCAAAGTGTCTTGACAGAAAGTAATGGTTATTTTTATAAGCGTGTTACGTGTGTGGGATTCAACTTATAGCCTATTTTTATATGTTAAGAAAGTACAGTAATTTTACTTTAGAGCGACGGAGGAGTTAGTTTAAGTATTTTTAAAAGTAATTCATAATTTTAAATATAATGTATTTTTATTATTGTGGGATTGGTAAAGAGTATGTGTTATTTTTAATTCGTTTCTTTAACTCACGAAGGTCTCTGGCGGGATTGATGTTTATTCCTCCTCGAAGCAGGAATTCCCTGCTCATTTATGTTAGGTTTAACTTTTCTACTTTATTTTTTATTTGATTTATTTTTTATGACACCGAAGCAAATATATTTTATGAAATGTGCTATATTAGTTTTAGGTTATAATGATAGTCTGATCGATATTTTATAGCTTAACCTTGGAGAATCAATACTAATATGACATTTGACACATAGCATGTAGCAAAAGAAAAAAAAAACAGAAAATAGGTACCTAGTACAACAAAGTTCTTATGACGCGAGAAAAAAATCTAATCGAGATTTTTCATATAAAAATTTCAGACGTGTGTACCAAGCGAGTCATAAATTTCTGCACCAACACGATTTATTCGGATTACTAAGTAAATATACAAAAAAATACTGACTTCCTGTTTTTAATTAGGTGTCTTTTTTAATGACAATAAGATTTTTTCTTTTAAACACTGTTTTAAGCTTTCACGGTTTACAACTAAACTTATACTGTCACTTACGGGATATCTTCCGTGATAGTTATTTATTTATTTTGAGCTCCCGATATTTCGACGCTGTTGAAAGCGCCATGATCGCGGAAATAACTTGTTAGGAACAGACAAATCTGTCTACCTTCTTTCTTTGCCTTTTGCTACGCGCACCACTGGAACTCGACATTAAGTCACCCGCATTCTCCAGTCAACCCGCGATCATGGCGCTTGCAACTGCGTCGAAATATCGGGAGCTTAAAATAAATGACTGTCTAGGAACATATCCCATAAGTGACATTATTTTTTTCTTTTATTTTGTAGCTAGAATAAAAATTTGTGATGTATATTGGAAACTTTGTTGGAATCATTATATTGTTAAAGTCCACGTAGCTTCCAATATACACGTATTACGATGTTGTGGTTGTTACATTCTAAAATTAGCTGTTTAGAAAATATTTGTAGATTGCGAATTTTGCATATTCATCGCTGTTTAAAAGTTATTTTTTATTTAAAAAAACTGTGTTGTGTTGGCGATTCTATAAAATGAATCTCTTGCCTTCTCGCTCTCGCGTTTTATGACCGCCGAGGTCATAAAACGCGAGAGCGAGAAGGCAAGAGATTCATTTTATAGAATCACCATCATCCTCTTGCCCTTATCTCAATTCATTTGGGGTCGGTGCAGCATGTCTTCTTCATCCAAACTTCTATACTATTACTTGTCATCTCAACTTTACTCATTTTCTGTAAATTCCGTAGTAAATATTCAACGCGCGTTTTAAGACCGCGTCAACTAGGAGTTTTTATGTAAAGTTTCCGAATAATTTGCTTACTTGCTTTCAGTATACTTTTTTTTAAATAATATATGGTTGGTTACTGGTATGGTTGGTTGGAACTCTGAAAGCATCGTTATTTAGCAAAATGGAGCATAATTATATTAGTAGCAGCCAGTATAAGCTCCATTTGACATTGATTTAATCTTTATTATTATATTTTATTTGTTAAAAATTGAACATGAAATACTTGATTTATTATTAAAATATTTTTAATTAACTCTTCAATGTGTTTTATTTACCCAGACTGAAAAGTAAGAGCCAGGGTTTGAAATCTCGTAAAACTGTGGTATCGCTAGACAGTTATTACGATACCACGATGATAATATTATTAATCTGCTTCGGTTTTGGCCTAAAATCGACCTTTTTTTTTCGGAAACTCCCGCTCCTCCCTCTCTGGGCGGAGCGAATGGGAGTGTCAGACTTGTACTGCCTAAAACCCATCCATGTTCCTTGCCCTTTGTGTTCCAGGGCCGCGGTATCTCTTTCGAACAGTCCCGCAGCCCTGCCTGAAGTCGACCTTCGGTCGGACACTAGTATTAAATAACACTACAACGCTACCAAATCGTATCGATATAGCAGGTATTTAAGCAAAATACCGTTACTTAGCAGTACTTTTAATGTGTATTGGTTACATTCACTTAACCACGACTACGCGATGAGTTCTGCGCTAGGTCTAAAGGCTAGATGGCTAGAAGTGGATTACATAGGTTTCAGGGTTTAATTTATGAGAGAACACTAGAATCTCCTTGCAGACCGCAAACTAAGCCAACTTAGTTCAGCTTAGCACGCATAGCTGACGCAATTTTTAATACGTGTGTCACTGTGTGCAGATTGCAAACTAAGCTATGTGAACTAGCTAAAAAATGCGATGCTAAGTTAGTTGGGTATGCCGATGCCAAAGAGGCCGATGCGGAACTTTCTTCATTGATTATATTATATTCATGGCGAGCGATACGTTCGTCAAATTGAACTTCACAACAGTGACTGAGATTTCGGTTAGTTCTTGGTGTGCACGGTACATACTTCTAGTTTAGCTTCGGCATAGCTTAGTTTTCGGTCTGCAACTCGCATTAGTCTCTGTTTCGCGGCTGTATGCGGATAGGCCGACCGGCGATGATCGGTATTATAATTTTTAAATGTTTCATACATTTTGTTCTGTTATTATACAGGGTTCTTGAATGAGAAGACTGTACTGTTTTACCCAGATCACATTTAATTAATTCTTCAATAGTCCCGAGACATGAGAAGCCCTCACAAGTTCACCTAACTCCCCCAAGGCGGGCTGTCATGAGTGACAGTCCAACTGTCACTGTCACAACATCCCCATCGTCAAGTTATTAAAATAAAATTAAACATGTTACCAACTTATATTATTACAAACATAATCTTCTAACCACTTAGGCTTAGTTCTTACTCTTTTAGGCAAGTTATTCATCTCTACATGTGATTGTATTTCAGGGATTTCATAATCAGTACTTCCCAAATTATCATTACTTTCTAAATTATTATTATCTTTACTTTCGGAATTTGTTTCGTTTATACTGTTTTCCTTATTTATTTCTTGCTGATTTCTTTCCACTTCTCCCGAAACACAATCATTAAAATCATCATAACTTAGCTCTCTACTATCCTCCCTTTTCTCTTTGAAAGGCGCTGGAGCCAAGTGCCATCTATTTCTCCTGTACTGAACTCCTTCTATTGCAACAAAATATGATCTTGGCTCCTTCGCCTTTCGTACAATAATTCCATACTTTCTTAAATCAATAACCCAAACATGATCTCCCACCTTTAAATCGTCTAATTTACAAACTTTATGTCTTCTGTTATAATTCTCTGCCATTTTTTCTCTATTACAATTTCTCTTCTCTCTAAATATTTTAGTATCTATTTGCACATTATCATTTAATTTACTAGGATACATTGGCAATATCTCTCTAATTTTTTTGTTAAACATTAATTCACTAGGACTATATCCAGTCTCATTTGGAGTGTTCCTGTATACTAACAATGCTAAATATACATCTGCATTCTTATTCAATAGGTTTTTAGCAATTTTGACTCCTGCTTCAGCACAACCATTACTCTGAGCAAAATAAGGACTGCTAGTTATGTGATTAAAATTATAAAACTGAGAAAATTGTTTGAATTTACCCTTAAATTGTGTTCCATTGTCAGTCCTGACTACTTCTGGAATTCCAAACCGAGAAAAGGTTTCTTTACAATGCAAAATGATACTATTTTCTGTCAGATCATTCAATACAAATAATTCCAAATATCTAGAGAAATAATCAATTATTACCATATACCACTTATTATTGTTTTTAAATAAATCTATGCCTACCTTCTGCCATGCTCTATTTGGAATTTCTTCTACAATCAATGGTTCTTTACTGTTAGTTTTTTCCTGAATGCACTGTGGACAGTTCTCTATGAGTACTTTAATTTGAGATGTCAAACCTGGCCACCACACTGATTGTTTGGCTCTCTCTCTGCATTTAGTAATGCCTAAATGACCTGCATGAATATCCTCTAAAATACTTTTTTGAAGTGCAATTGGAATTACCAATCTATTGTTAAATAACAAAAAATCCTCCTCCACAGAAAAATTATATCTATACTGATAGTAATTTAATAACTCTAATGGTATTTTGTTTTTATTAGGCCAACCACTTATAGTGTATTCTTTTATTATCTTACATATTTGGCATTTACTCTGCTCTCTCTTAATATTGTTCAGTTTATTATCAACTATACACATACTTGAAATGGAATTAATGTGGTGCTCAAGTTGCTCAGCCTCTACCTCTGTAACATTTACTGGAGCCCTGGACAGTGCATCAGCTACTACTAATTTCTTTCCTGGAACATAATTAACTTTATATATATATCTCATCAACTGAAGTCTAAATCTCAGCAACCTAGGTGTTAGATCATCTATAGGTTTAGTTTGCAAAATTTGCAATAGAGGTTTGTGATCTGTCTCTAATAAAATCTCTATTCCTACTATAAAATCTCGAAATCTACTAACAGCCCATGCCAAAGCTAGACACTCCTTCTCTATTTGTGCATAATTTTTCTCTGTTGAATTTAATGTCCTGCTAGCATATGATACTGGCCGTCTATTCCCCATTTTATCTTCTTGTAACAGTACTGCACCTAGGCCATAAGAACTACTATCAGCAGAAATTATGATTTTCTCTCTAGGATCATAATGACACAATGTAGGAGCTTTTGATATAAGGTATTTTACTTTTTCAAATGATTGTTGTTGACACTTGTCCCAATTAAAGGCAACATCCTGTTTTAATAATCCATACAAAGGTTCCAATAAAGATGACTTATCAGGAATGAAACGGCCTACATAATTTACTAACCCTAAAAATTGCATCAACTCTTTTTTGTTACCTGGAACTCTGAACTCAACAATGCTATCTATTCTCTTAGGATCCAATGATATGCCTTTACTGTTAATAACATGCCCCAAATATGTAACTTCTTCAACCATAAATTCGCATTTGTCTTTGTTTATTGTTAAACCTTCTTTAGTCAATCTACTACAAACTTCCCTTAATAATTTAATATGACTGACTCTGTCCTTACTGTATAACAATATGTCATCGACATGTATTACTACCCCTTCTAAATCACTGAAAATATTGGAAAATTTCATAGAAAAGTATTCAGGTGCACAGTTTAACCCCATAGGTAATCTATTATACATGTACCTACCAAATGGTGTAAGTATTGTTGTCAATTTCCGAGACTTATCACATAAACGAATTTGGAAAAATCCCGACGTAGCATCAATTTTCGAAAATATCTTTGCTCCTTTCAGTCTACCTAATGTATTTTCTACTTTATGAATTGGAAAAATAGGACGGACAATATTCTTATTAACCTGTGTATAATCTCCACAAATTCTAACACCGTTCTGACCTTTTGGTACAACCACAATAGGAGATACAAACATAGTTGGCTCTTCTACTGGTACAATAACACCTAAACTTTCTAATCTTTTTAATTCTTCCTTGACTTTATCCAGCAGAGGTAATGGAACTACTCTAGGTGATGACTGGACATATGGAACTGGATTGGAGATCAATTTAATGGTAAAAGTATCTTTAAACACACCTAAACTGTTAAATATATTGGGAAATTCTTTTTCTACATTTATTTCACCCTCACTAACATGATATGTGTTACACAATCTTAATATATTCATTTTTATAATGGCTGGTTTTCCTAAAATAGGTACCTGTAAATTTTTGATTACAAATGCTTTACCTCTGTATACACTACTTTTATGATATAATTGTATCCAAATAAAGCCTACTACATCTAATGGAATACCTTCAGGTCCCCTAATAATATCTGAACAAGCTAATATGCTACTTGTATTATTTAACATTTTTTCAGGTATAGCCACAATATCGGCCCCTGTATCTACTAAAAATTTTACCTTTTTCTTAAAATTTTCTGTTTCGACATCCACCTCCAACTCAAAGTCATCCTTTTCCATGTCCATGCAATTGATCTTTCGCTCTCTGCAGCATCTAGCAAAATGTCCCTTACGCTTACATTTATGACAAATTTCTTTCGAAGCTGGACATTTCTCTTTATTATGTGTTTCCCATTTCCCACACCACCAACATTTTCTATTTCCTACCTTTCCCTGGTGCATCTTGCCCATTCTATTCACTATCACTTCCTCTTCCCGACTCCACATAGCCTTGGTCTCTTGCGCTTGAATTTCAGCCTGCTGAGCCATGTTGACTGCTTCTTCTAATGTCAATTTAGCCTTTAACAGCATTTTTTCACTGACCTTCTTGTCCTTCAACCCAACTACGAGACGATCTCTTATAAGCTCTTCACATAGACTTCCAAATTCACATGTCTCCGCCTGCGTGGTCAAGGCTCCTAAAAAATCACTGACTGACATACCTTCCTTTTGTTCAAGCATATTAAATTTAAATCTCTCATAAACAACATTTTTCTTAGGGTTGAAATGACCATCTAAAGCCTCCAATACCGCATCATATTTTTTCTCGTCAATATTCAATATCTTAATAACTTCTTCCACCTTTCCTCCCATGCTGTACAACAACATATCAATTTTTTCGGCATCCTCTCTGTTCTCACAGCCACTTATTTTTATAAATCTCTGGAACCTCGTCTTCCAAGTTTTCCACGATGCCGGATTTGTAAAATCGAAGGCCTCCGGCGCCCTCACATTCTGCAATGGCAGGAAATTCATTACCTTTTCTTCTCCCATCTTTATTTCTTTATTCGCACACCGCTGCCACCATGTTCTGTTATTATACAGGGTTCTTGAATGAGAAGACTGTACTGTTTTACCCAGATCACATTTAATTAATTCTTCAATAGTCCCGAGACATGAGAAGCCCTCACAAGTTCACCTAACTCCCCCAAGGCGGGCTGTCATGAGTGACAGTCCAACTGTCACTGTCACAACACATTTAAAACTTATAATCAAATAAGGCAGCAGTATAGATAAGTGCCACCCGCATTGAGATATTAGCTTGGTCAATAAATTGGACCACTATTAATATTACTAAACTTTATCGGTTGACGGTCAGGTCTATTAGAAGTACTTGGTCTTTTTAAGAAGTAGTTAGTTTATTCTTTGATAAGAAGTAAGGTTAAAAATATATTTGACCGGAAGTCCCGGTTATCATCTTTGTGTAATGTAGACGCGTCCTAATAATTCCGCGTAAAATTACGCGGAATTATTTATTAACATTATTTACAACCCTATTAAATTGCACATGGCGGCAATGGCCACCAATGGCAGCACCAGCGCAACCAGCACTCTTGCTGTTTTACGTTTGACAGATGTCAACGACAGGTGTTCGACTGTTCGTAGTTTTCTGCCGGTTGTTTTTGATTGAATTGCGAAATAAGATTGAAAAAAACATGGACTTCAATTGAATGAAAAGATTATTATTCAAGATACAGTCACAAATCTGACCATTGTGTGGTTTTATTCGATTCTGTACGTTCTTTCTTAATTATTTTATTTACCAAAATGGCCAGTGGCGGGTTTCGTCTTCGTTTTGGTGAAAGCCAAACCAACGACGGTGTTGGTAAGCTGCAAGCAAGTTTATTTACATTTCAGTATCCTGACCCTTAAAAATCCAACTCGTTTATAGCAGTGGTCTTTATATAGTGACTATTCTTTTAACTATATTGTGGTTAGAAAAAAAATACAAGTAATTTTATTTGCCTATAAATTAGTTTTTGTCATTGCATCAGTTTATTAATATGTATACTGTTATAAAAATTGCAGATAATACTAATGAAATATTAGACTCACCATCAAGACGGACTACAAGAATAAGAACTAAACCAAACAAGTATGGGGACTTTTTAGATCAGACACCAACAAAACGCAGATCATATAAAGACATAAGCAGCTCTGAGGAAGATGAAGTTAACAATGAAGCTGCATTACAGAAACCTACAGGTCTGATATTTTTTTTAAAACATTGTAGAAGTCTGATGGAAGATATAGTGGATCTGATTATATTAAATGATTTTCAAAATAAATAAGGATTATATTTATATTTAAGCTTTATTTATCCATAGAAATACAATTACATAATTAATTACTAAGGAATTTACATAAACTATATATTATTGTATGGCCCCTGTAGGGTAAAAAGCCTCCATCTTTTTCCATTTTTGTTTGTCTTGGGCGGTATTCATCCAGTTTTTCCCAGCAGTTTTTATGATATGAAACAAAAGATGGACATTACAAACAACAAAGTGGCTGGGTCCACCTGGAAAAAGAAAAAGAGGACGGCAAAAGAAACTATGGGTTGATGACATCATAAAATAAGGATTACAATGTGCTAAATATACAATTGGACTTAGTTTTAGCATTAAATGCACTATAACAAAGCCCAATGTTTGCTTACTTGAATTGATGCAATTATTTATAATTCTTGTGGATGTAAAGACCTACTACTACAAATAAAATACTTACTAAAACATTTTATTACAGCTTTATTCACTGAAGATGATGTGGAGGGCCAAGATATGTTCAAGTTCAAATCGCGTCACACTAAGCTGGACCTACAAAACAAGGTGAAAGCAGCCATCAGTAACTCTCCAAAACCCACCGATTCACCAATGAAAACTCCAAGGAAACTGGCTGGATTAAATAGTCCATTGACTAAAGTTTCTCAAGCTACACCTAAACAAGTTAAAGATATTATTAAGAAAAGTAAGTATTCTGCATTATTATTTAATTAATAAATAGGGATATATTGCATTTGGGTTTGTATTTCAAGAGGACTCAAATAAGTCTTACTTATATTAGATGAAGACTGAGAAGTATAACACAAAAGGGAGAACACCTAGAGTGAGCAGTTCTTAAAATAAGTCTGCCAATAATGATTAAGATATAATACAAGTGGTTTCTTTAATTTATTATGACATCAAGTACTTATCATCATCTTCTGCTTGGCCTATATACAGCAGCTATGTTGGAGTTGTCTTCCAGTCTTACCAGATACAGCCAAATACCAGTGTTTTACGGGAAGCAACTGCCTACCTGACCTGTACCACCTTTTTTCTAAGTAAAAAAATACCCTTTGGTAATAAGGACTTTGCCATAGACTCAAAAAGAAGAATAAGATATTACTTATTGTTCCTCTTGACAGTAAAAAGAAGATAGTAAACACAAGTTTATGCATGTTTCAGGAATTATTCATGAAGTTGAATCTGATAGCGGTGACAGTGATTTCTCTGGCAGCAGCAGTGACTTTGTACCTGAAGGAAGTGACCATGAGGAGGTAATAAGAATTATTTAATTAAATATTTATAGTTAGTTGTACCACCTTGTATTGTCTCACTGTGAGGCTGGCACAGGATGAGGGAGAGAACCTCTCGTCCCAGCCGCCGCGGGAGACGCTCCGGGCGTCGGGGGTCACGTGGTGGCTTCCGGCCACCGTAAACGCGGTCCTGTGGATGGTGAGTAATGGGCTAGCTCGCTATCCGTCCGTGTTTTGACGACAGGCCGTGTTGACGGCGCGTTCGTGTTCGACGCGCGCCATAAAGAGATGTCAGCAAATAGGGAGGGGCCCGCAAGGGCAGATGCCTGCCAGGGCTGCAGGACTGTTCGAAAGAGGTACCGCGGCCCTGGAACGCAAAGGGCGGGCGCAAAGGGCAGTGGTTAACGTCTAGCTATGCTGAGGGCAAAGAAGAGGGAGAGGTGGAGGGACTCTCCTTTCCATGAAATTCTGTCTGTTACTATTGCAGCAGTCTTTTTGTTAAGAGTCAAGCTTATCCCGTCATCTATGTCTCAATATCTGTTAGGATGTCGCCTATCGTTTTGGGACCCCACTTATTGATTCTTCCAGTCTATTTTTTTTTCTGACATGCAACAAATTAGTAGTTAATTTGATAAATAAACACAAATAACCAAAGTTATAATTCTTCCTTCCATTCATTTATTTTAGGATCTACAAATGCTTTAGAAACTAATAGGAATAAGTTATGATTGTAGCAATGTGGAGTTCTGCAGTTTCTGCTTAAACCAATGGAATGCTCAGCAGAATGAAAAAAATAACGTATGACATATTATTTCAGACTGATTCACATTCATCACCAGCAGCATCATCTGAAGAAGACGAAGAAGAACAAGAACCAAAGAAAATAGTTTGTAAAACTGGGAAAAACAAAGAAACTAAAACAAAAGTGAAGGATTCGGAATATTTTGTCACTCCTGACAATTATTTCATGATGCACTCAAGTAAAAAGGTAAAATTAACACAAGTATTTCTTTCGTATTCAAGTCAAATGCTTTTATTTCGAACAACAAGGTCCATTATGGGTTAGTGAGTAAGTAGCTATGTTTGTGGCGAAAAATTTGATGATTCAGTTATATTGAATTACTATCAATTACATAGTTGGTTTTAGTCAACACTCTTTCAATAGGGCCGTCAAATTTGTCAGCAATAACTGCCAAAATGTCATTACTGCTACCATGAACATTGCTCAAAAAGTAAGCTAGTTTTTATTGTATTAAGGCTACCTATTTACATTACAGATTGCAACTTCGGACCATACTCTAGCAAGACTCAAAAACTTAAATGTAAATGAAAATGATCTTGATGCCATTCAAATATCAGTGGAACACAAAAAGAGTATAAGTGAACTCAATCAAACATACACACAACTGTTTGATAAATGGCTCTACGTCTTGAGTGAAAACTTCAACATCATCCTTTATGGAGTTGGTTCAAAGCGCTCAGTACTTCAACAATTCCAAAAGCAGAAACTAAAAGACTATCCATGTATTGTTGTAAATGGATTCTTTCCCAGTTTAACAATTAAGAGTATTCTAGAAACAATATTAATTGATCTGCTGGAGAATAGCCATGTGCCTTCAAATGTGGGAGATGTTGTTAATTTAATTGATACTCAGTTGACGGAGAATGGGATTGACTTGTTCCTGATAGTACATAATATAGATGGCGCTATGCTGAGGAATGCTAAAGCTCAGTCTACATTAGCCAGTATATCTCAAATCAGGAATGTCCACACAATTGCAACTATTGATCATATCAATGCACCATTATGTGAGTATATTTTGTAAATTGTTAGAACACATGGCTGATCAATTCGTAATTATCTCGGGGCCAAGTGTTTTACTTCAATGAACTGGCGGTTAGATAGTATTTAAGCTTCACCATCCTATAGCACTCCCACTACTGGATCAAGGGCCTCATCTTTGTGTGAGGGAGGGCCAGCTCCTAAAATAATATACCCAGGACCTCCTAATAAAGCAAGAAATAATTTAACATGCATTCAACTATAATATTCCTCTTACATTATGGTTGTTTATAATGCCACTAGCTGATGCCCGCTGCTTCGCCCGCGAGGATGACGGTTATCGCGACCAAAAGTAATGAAATTTTGATTCCGTTCCCGCAACCCATGGGAAGTGTCATTATATGTTAGCCAATGTATACAAAAACTTGACAAATTATATACTAAAACCTTCCTCGAGAACCACTCTATCCTATATTGGTGAAAACAGCATGAAAATCGGTAGTAGTTTTTGAGTTTATCGCGAGAACAGACAGACAGACGCGGCGGAGGACTTTGGTTTATAATATGTAGTGATGATTATCTTCATGGCTACCATTAAATCTCCACACTTTTTGAGCTGGAAACAGGCGTAGCATACTACAATAAATATTTATTCTTTCAGTATGGGACCACACAAAGCTAAGTAAATTTAAATTCACATGGTGGGATATGACAACATTTGTGCCCTATTCAGAAGAGACTTCTTACGAGAACTCTTTGATGACGCATCGCAGCGGCGCTTTACAACTGTCCTCACTCAAGAGTGTCTATCAATCTCTCACCACCAATGCCAAAGGAATCTTCAAAATCATAATCGAGTATCAATTGGAAAATCAAAAACAACATTATCAAGGTAAATATGTACCTACAGGGTTTCAATCTTCGTTACTGGTTAATAATAGTGCATTTTGATATAGGTAAGTGGGGAAACTTTTTTATTGCATTCGAGGCGGAATTAACACCCGAACTGCTGGCGAGGGTCAAAATCACCACGCGTATCAAACGACGTTTTTCAATACACTTTCTAAGAAATAAAATAGAACTGAAAGTATTTTTGTCGGGAATTATTAGGAAACTATAATTTGATAAATGGTTTATCTATCTATCTATCTAATTTGCTTTTTTTCCGCGATTTGCTTTCGCCAGGTTGAAGTAAAAGCAAAGGTATGATGCCGCTAAAAAGCCTAATATGAAAAATAGAAAATTCAAATAATTTTGAATTTAGAATACAAATAAATGTTAATTTTGTGATAAAACTAAATGTGTTTTAAATAATCATATTTATGTATGATATTGTATTCATAAACTCAATTTAAATACTCAACAAATATTTACACCGTAAAGACGCATCTTTGCCGAGATTTAAAAAAAAGCAATCACCGCCGACTAGTCATTGAACCAATTTGGACTTCGGGCCAATTTCACGATGTCCGAATAGCCACTACTTACCGAATAAATTCAAAAATGGAACAGAATTTGTATGAAATTATCTGTCAAGTAAGTTAACGGGAACTTAATTGTAGGTGGTGAAACAGGTTCTTAGTATACGTATCTGTGGAAATTTTTATTTCCGCTCGAGTGCAGAAAAATATAAAAAATCCACGCGTGTGAAATACAATGCATGTTGAACCGAATCGTAGTGCGATAAGAACTAGTTTTCGAGAAAGTGTATTAAAAATATCTTTCCCAGTTGCACCCTAGTGCTGTTAGTGATGTTGATTTCGCCAGGTATTCCCAGCACCCATGCTTAGCCGTCCGATAGTCACATTTAATTGTTATTTAGGCTCATATTTGCTCAAACGATTTCACTTGACATTTCGCCTTCAATGATATTGATGATATCATCTTTGATTCGAAGGTGATTTTCTGGAAGAGTCCTTCGTTATTGTTGACAACATCTGACAAAATATGGGCTCCGTTATCGATTGATCTTTCTAACTCAGCGATATTACTATGGCATTTTTTTTAAATGTGCCTGGACAAAATAGACATTCGAGGTTACAATAAATGTAAAAGTCCCCATCGATCCAACCTCTGCATCTGTGGCATCGACAGGGATTTTTTTTTCATTTAAGGCGCATACCCACCGCGGTACAGTTGTATATAGCAGTGGAAACGTAGACCCACGTTGTAAAACAAATTAATCCACGCAGCTAAAATGCGCCGCGTGGCCGTGCACAGCGTGCGCCGCGGTGGGTTTATGCCTTTCAACATTTGTACTGCTATGCGAGTTATTGTAAACTTACCCCTTTTTTTTAGCTAACTTGACCGGAATGTTAATCATTATATGATTAACCTTCCGGTCTTGTTTATTTATGCCATTGCCGCTGACTACATACACCTGTGTATGTAGTTAAACATATTACATTACACTATTGCCCACTAAATTATAATTAAATTAATATTATAAATGTGAATGCCTGTATGATTGTAAATTTGGATGTTTTTTAATCAATCCCGCCTCAAGGGCCGAGATTTGAATGAAGTAAAGCATGCAGGCGACCAAAAAGTAGTCCTTTTCAGATCAGATTAAGTAAGTGATGTTCCTGCGAGGTAATAATTTCCCGTCTTCACGCGAGCTAAACCTCTCGCAAATACTATTTTTTTTTTAAATTAACTTTGTCAACGGCTTCGTTCGCGTTATGGTCAGAATTTATCCCACGTTTTCGCTCAATAGCTGGCGGTGTGGCCTGCGCTTAATTTAGCTTTCCATTACTGACATAATTTTCGGACTCAGCTCAATAGTTTCGAAGGTGGGTAATCTACATCCAAACTTTACCTCTTTCTAAAAGTTAGCTAGTTTTTAGGGTTCCGTACCTCAAAAGGTAAAAAAGGAATCCTTATAAGATCACTCTCTTGTCCGTCTGTCTGTCTGTCCGTGTGTCACCACCGATTTTCTCAGGAACGGAACCTAGCAATTTGAAATTTATACCAGGTACTGAGGTCTATAGTCCCTATTAGGTGTATTTAAAATCAAGGTATGGGCAAATTTAGATTTTCGCGAAAACTTGTAAGTGAGTACCAAAATTTGTCTTGATTTACAACTTTCTTATTTTTCGGATTTTTTCCGTTACTTGTGCTGTAAGACCTTGCTTTTAACCAAAATTTACAATTCTAGGTCAACCGGAAGTACCCTATAGGTTTTGGGTCGAAAACCTATATGGTAGTTCCCGTTGACCTAGAATCACGAAATTTGGCAAGAAGCAATGTCTTACAGCACATGTAAAGGAAAAAATATGAAAACCGCAAATATGTAGTTTAATAACAAAATACCTACAAGTTTATACGGAACCCTCGGTGCGCGAGTCCAACTCGCACTTGGCCGATTTTTTGTCCGTGGCTTCGCTCGCGTCAAGGTCGGAAATTATTCCACGGGAACGTATGACTCGGAGATAATGTAGTTTCTCATTAGTGACAGAATTTTCGGAATCAACATGTAGGTTACCTAACATCAAACTTTACATCTTTATGTACACTAATAATATAAAGAGGAAAGATTTGTTTTTGTAACGAATAAATTCAAAAACTCCGGAGATTTCAAAAATTCTTTCACCATTAGAAAGTTAAATGAACAGGAATTTACATAGTCTATAAATTATATTTATATCATGCCAATTAGCAGAGCTATTACAATTTCTGCGGACGAAGTGCTAGTATTAAATAAAGCTATATTTACCTGCTCTTTAATTTTCAGGTTTACCATTCAAAGACTTATATTCCAAGTGCCGAGAGCAGTTTTTAGTGAGCTCAGATCTTGCACTAAGAGCTCAACTCACCGAGTTTTTGGATCACAAGCTCGTAAAAATGAAGCGAACGTACGACGGAAGTGAAAATTTGGTAATACCCATTGATAATGTTTTAATGCAACAGTTTTTAGACCAACAAACTAGTTGACACTGATTAATTTGTATGTCACTGAATGCTTGTTGGTCTTTATTAAACTTTTAACGGATTTACCTACGTGTTTTAATTATTTAATTGGAGAAAGTTTAAGTAAGGAGCAGGACTAAATGAAAATAAACAATAATGTTGTATGTAGCTTTTATTTTACAATCCCAGAAATAAAGTCTTAATAGGATTATATATAATATATATCAACAGGCCAAAGTTGTAAATTACTTAAACTTAATGACTTACACAATATAATAAAATTATTAACTAAAATTCTCTTCAACATATCTGGCACGTTCACCATGATGCATCAACCAAACATTTCATTGATATTCATAAGTGCATTAGTAGCTATTTTTTAATTTAAAAAGATGTAGAAAAATACTCTCTGAACTCATCAGACGTCAAGGATTTGATCTAATTAATCAGATTACGATATTTTACTACTCCCATTGAAAATTAATTTGTATACTGAACATGTTCTGTTATCATTAGTGAGATTACGAATAATTTGATATTGCATTTTATTTATCCCCATTGCGGGAAAATACACATTTTTTCAATACCATCTGCACAGTTAACGTGTATAGATAAAATATGTTATATTAAACCACCAGTTATCTATCTAAAAAATGTGTATCAACTCGAAACAGATATTTGTATTGTCAATAATTTTATTAATATAGGATATGGTCCAGTCAACTTATGTTTTATGTATTTAACTACTTTCTGCAAAATATAGCACGTCAAAGTTATATACTCAAGCACACGTTCTTTCCAATATGAGACATCAAGATATGGCATTGGTGCACTGTTCATGGCGCTGTAAAGGCTAATACAGTTCAACAGCTATAGAAGTAAATAAATCTGGGGAAATTAAAAATAAATAAATAGTTATGAGGGCATTACTTTAGCTTTTGTTCTTGTAAAAATATTTAAATATCCCTCTTATACCTTATAAACTCGAAATCATGGATGTTGTTGGATATTCCACAATATTATCATAATTTGTAATTATAGTAAATAATTCTCTACGTGAAAATTGACATCAATGTCATAGTATTTAAAATTTTAGTATGTCTTTATCAGTCTAACTTGGTCATCAAAAAACAGGCGGCGCCCATATCAGAATTGGAGTTGTAGTAGATCCCAAGGGCAGTTTGGAACAGTTTTGTCTAACAATTTACTCATGTTCTTCTCACTTACAGCTAATTAATACAATTCATCATAACTGTAGATCAAATGAGAGCTATTTTAACCTATAATCATGCACATCCATTTCAATGATTAGACTAAAATTAAGCATATCAATAGAATAAAAAATGATTATTACATAAACAATTTAATTGAAACATTAACTGTCGGACAACAAACTACAGATTTCACACAATGTCTATTGAGACTTCAACATTAATCAATGATAGAAAAACTTCATCAAATTGTACGACGTTCGGTAGACGCGGACGCGTTAAATACTAGAGTGAAAGCGATTGAGTCTAGCCTCATTGGGTGTCGGGTATCGATCTCACGAATGACAACTAGTCTACGGGGATGACTGCGGGTTTCGTGATTGTGAACAGGTTTATTGTCCGATGCATCGGATCGCTGTACACTTACAAACTAGTAAGATAATTCCGCTTAAGGCAACACTCAATTTTCTTCGTCATCCTCGTGTTTCCGCTTTTTACCCCGAGTACTTTCTTCGGGCTCTCCGTCTGCGTTCTCCTCACCATCTGAGTGGAGAAAAAAACAAAGCATTATTAACCCATTCAGGGCCCAGAACCCAGCATATGAGTCGAACAATAATTTGTTTGTTCGCACAATCCGTATCCGTAGCTATGGACTCGCTAGTCGGGTTCTGGGCATGAATACAAGTCATCTATAGTTCACTATAACGACGACTCGGATTCGGGTTGTGGGAACGCGAACGAAAATCACGCAGTTTTCGCGAAGTACTGGGCAGTGAATGGGTTAAGACTGTACATAACGCGAATTGATGTTTGAGATTGGTCTCAGGTATGCAGCAAGTTTTTAAGATTGTAGAATATTCGGGAGTAAATACCTAATACTTTAGAATTTTGATTTCCCTCGCGATCATTTTCCACCTCTTCGTCGTCCACATCTTCGTCTTCTTCCTCTGCATCTGTGCCGTCATATAAGGAACTGGCAGAGCTTTCCTCTTCTGTCAAAATAGAATTCATATTTTTATTACCCAGTACTTTAACTGTAATCTAAATGTGAATGTAAGTTCATGTAAAGTGAATCGAAATCGTTTAAATGGAGAATCCGAATAAGTGGCATGAAACTCCGAAAAAGAAGAACAACATTACAGAATCTGGTAAATAATTTGGTTAGTTTCGTGTTGAGTTTTGAAGTATAAGCGAATGTTTTCGCTACTCTGTACTTACTTAAAAGTACAGCAAGTTGTTTTTTTTTTTTTGCAAAATTTGCCATAAGTAATTGAAACTCATTATCAGAACCTCCTACCCTTATCCTAATTCATTTGGGGAACACACAGTGTTAATTGAAACAAGCACATCATTTTCATATTATAGTTGATTTAGCTGTATTTAATATTTAAATTATTTATTCTTTAGTTGGGATATCGTAATTTCTATTACATGCCTTGAAAGAATCACCACTTACCCAGGTTATCATTGTAGACTACACTGAGTGAAACTTCATCCTCCTCCTCTTCTTCCACTTCTGAACCTGAAACAAATGAGACCACTTGAAAATATGTCCAACATCAAAACCTTTCGATGTTGCAGCCAGCACAAGAAAATTCCAAACCAATTCTTTTAGGAGAAGCTGGCAATTATCTTACATAGACAGACAGAAAATGTTACACAAGCATCACTGACATAAAATAATGATGCTTACTCTTTAAAAGGAAACCCATGTGGAATAGCAGACCATAAACACTGTATAATATCATTGGTAGAGAAGTTCTCTCCTCCTCTGGCCTTTCTGATATGCTATCATCATCAGTTATCACCAACGGACCCAAATCTATGTCCAGATCTGTAACGCAGTATTTAATGTACCCATTCAATAAGTATTATTTTTCCACCCTTGTCTTATAGACAAACAGCATTAACCGATTCATTGCGGCACTCAGTTTCGAAAATTATTTCTTGACACGACTGACGTGCCATCCGCAACGAATTGGTTAAAGTAATTAATTGGTTATACTAATGTATGAATGTTATACTAATGATGACAATGTTGCCTTAGCACCAGTCATTCCTCAAAGGCTTGTTGAGTTGTTGGTGTTACAGCTGATGATGGATAAATTATAATTATGCGAAAAAATAAAATTACGTAATTTTATAAAGTTACACTTGACCTTCCAATAACAACAGGGAAGAATCAACAATAAATATTATAGAAAATAGGGAGAGACTGGTGTGCTGGAGGTTGGGCGCAAATGTTCAATAGGTGTTTGTCCAGTTCAACTTATAGGGTGTAAACGGACTCTTCCTTCTTTCAGTAAAGAGAGCTTAATGCCAACGCAAGAATATTTCAGATGAGGTGGAAACTTCATAACTGGAAGCCTAAAACAAGGTACACTAACCATCTTCTTCACTATCATTATTTCCATTCATTTCATCTTCTTCCTCTGCATCACTGTCCTCAGCTTCTCTATCTTGTTTGTCAAATCTGAAAGCATCAATAATAATGTAAGTATGCATACTAATAAATAGAAAACAAGTCACTGGACTGCAGTTAAGCTAATAAATGTATCTGTAGAAGATGTCCACAGGAGTTGAGTGTGTCTGTTTAGAACCTGCATGCCTGAAGGACAGAATAGTAAGCAACTGATTGTAGTACAAAGTAGGGGTAGAGCTCAGTGTCTTGCAAAACTTTTGTAAGACATGTTTAGTTGAAATAGAAATCTGAACATGTTAAAATCTTACCCGTCTAAATATTTTAAGGAGGGGTGTAGTGCAAACACCTTACTCCTATAATCCTCAATGCTAGTGACTTCATTGTTGAACAAATCAAGATTCTTTAAATGCTCAAAGTCCTCCAAAGGCTTCAGCGTATCCAAATCTTTGATTTTGTTTCCTGATAAGTTTAGATGTGTAAGCTTTTTGCAGCCATTGAGGAAGTTCAATCCATTGGATATTCTGTTGTCAGATAGCTCTAGTTTCCTGAGCTTGGGCAATTTTGGAAAACCTTTGAGTGTAGTTAGGCCAACATTATTGAGGCTCAGGTTTTCAAGATTTACATATTCATCTGTTAACGCAACTATATTGGTACTCCTGCAATTATCCAGGTTTAACTCTTTCACCTGTAATTAAAACAATAAAAATAATTAGATCTCCAATAGTGACTTAGCATAACACCATCTACATTCTGATGTTTTTATCAGAGGACAAAGTAGTAGAGCTCTAAGTACCAAAATCTTATTAGGTAGGTATACAATTTAATAGAATATGACACGTATGCCGTAGCATTTGCGGGATCTGAGAAACAAATCGAGTAAATATTTTTTATTTCATCATCTGAAGACCTACAGTAGGCAATCATTTGGTGGACAAAAACTACGTAGACAGCCATAAATCACGCATACAGTCTAGCTTGGCAAGTTACTAAATATCTACATACCTACAAGTTTATAGAAGCATCTACCTACCCATAAGAATAACAAGGTTATTCAGTGGATGTTATTATAGGTACCTTCGGCGTCTGCAGTAGCAGAGCCGGCATGAAAACATTGACGTATTGTAAAATCACAGATTTTTTTTATACGTCTATCAAACCTTACAGAAGAACAATCAATGAAGAATAGATTTAATGGGTAATGTTACTGGCTTGCTGAGTATTTATTGAAAGCAAAGTCAAGTCAACCAAAACGTCAAAATGGTGTTAGTTGTCAAAGACACGCGTAGTTTGTAAAATCCATGAAATGAGTGATTATTTCGGGGAAATATTCATTGAAACATGAAAGGGATGTGTTCGTATCATAGTTTGTACAAGAATATGTATTTGCGGTGTTGTATTTGCGAATAGAATTGAGATCGTTTTAACTTTACAATGGCGGATGACACGAATCATCGCGACGCAATAAAAATGGCCGCTTATATTGGTAAGGCGTGCGTCAATATTAAGACTGCAGTTGAAAGTGTAAATAGACCAAATTAGTGACAAAAACATGTACAGTGACACATTTCAATCAATTTCAAAATAACTGCACACATTTCAAGTTTTTACTGGGAGTTGAGTCCACATAGGTGAAAGGGCGCGAAATTATATCATGAAGTAGCTACAGTCAAGTTTACACTTTGAGCAGATAGTAAGACTTATTTCGAGATAAGAAGTTTTTTCGATTGTTGTAAACAACAATTTAAGCTATTTAATATTCAATATCTATGCAATATTCGTTAAAAACTTGTACATCTAGTAAAATACCATTGACATTGACAACACATTAATCAATGAGCCCTCTTTTCAAAGCACAAGTTTTTGAGATAAATTTACCTAACAAATAGAGAAAAGTAGAATATTATATCCGATTATGTACCCTTTTTGAAGGCTAATTACGCGAATGAAAGTCAAATTTCTATCTAGCACGTCCGACATCCAAAGGTTTCGACACTTAACCTCAATAACCGAATATTTACAATAGGAATGCTTCATCTGTTTGTATGATGTGAATAAGCAAGTTAATCATTCACGGAGAAATCTATTGAAGCATAGAAAATAACTGCCTGGTCAATACTTCATTAGAATATGTAATAATTATGTGCACATGAATGAAACGTAACAATCGGCAATGGCTAATTTCTATACATAATAATGCCACATCTCTAATTAGGAAGTGGATTTACATGCTACTGTATATCTAAATGACACGAACCGAAGATTATTGCTGATTTACTGACAGTAATCTCGATTTTTAAGTATTACATCTATGTACCTGATGAAATACGTATCGACAAAACATTCCAATATATCGAAAAATAGATTTCGTTTACCTGTGAAGGATTTCTTCCTCTCAATTCCAAGGCGACCCTCTTTTCCATCTTTAAGAGTCCGTTGAATTCCAGTTTATAACACTTTTCGCGTATTTAATATTTCTCAAGGAACTAAATCACTAAGCTTGGGTTTCAAAACAGAAGGAAACTATAGATACACGAGTGACGTCGTACTAGAGGCGCCGTCTGGTGGCGAAATAAAGCCACCGGATACAGTACAGTTGAGCAATTGATTAGTGTTTTGTAATGACGCTTTACAACAAATACATCACAAAATAACTTTTTAAGCTGTCTAAAATAATAAAAATATATTTTAAATTACCCAAAACTCTAGAACAGACTAATTTAAATTCTTAAATCCAATATTGAGTTAGGTCGTCTTAGCTTACGTTGGTAGTGCGTAGTTGCGAGGTTGGCGGTCAAAAGGCGGCATTTACAAAATGTGTTGTGGTATAAGTAGCCGGGTAAAGCATGTTCGTGTATTTGGATGCTATGTTTTTACTGGGTTTTAATCTAATAGAACATATTTTTCGGTAGTTATTTGTGGTTTTAATTCATTTTAGTAGACAACTAACCATCAAAATTCAGTTGTTACTTACTGGACCGGCTAAAAGCAGTAGGAGAAAATATGTTCACGACATAATCGTTATGATGCGGGTAGAAGTCTAATTTTGAGAATATATGGTTATTTTTAAAAGACTTTACTTTGAAAACTCTTTTCGAATAGTTACATTTAGGATTCTTTGAGGATTTCGGCTTAAACTCATTATGCGACGTGCTGCGATCTACTTAGTTCTAGTTGTCATACATTTTTGAGCAGGACAATTTTTGACTTGGAAACGTATGGGAACCATTTATTATACCTATTGATAAATATACTTAGAAACTTAATGTGGTCGCAGTGGTCATTGAGTTTACACACTGATAATATTCGCATCAGTTTGGCCAGATAAAAAAATAGGCAACCACTGGGTTGGTTGGTTTAAAAATGTTTGACGTCTAAATGGATTGACGGTGGTGTAGCCACCTTTATGGAGTTTTGCTTGCACAAAATGATCAAACAGACGCTCAAGCATTGATGCTTGTTCAAGTGCATTTTTTGTAAGCAAACGTCTTGCTTGTGTAAGCACAAATTATAGAAGTTGCTATACTTTTAGAGCACAGAGTACTTACCTAGTTTTTTTACCACGTAACAAAAAGCTTTACTTACTTTTGTCAGTTAAAAAATATTAATTGATAAGAGGCCTGTCCCACCGCCGCTTAATGTACTGGGTGTAACAAAAAGAGCGCACTACCTCTTAGGTGATGATTCAGGCCATCAAACTGCCCTGCGTCCATAGGGAATATGGTACAAAACAATAAAAAAATCAAATCTTGCATGCAGTCTTTAGAGAAGTTGTTTAGTTTGATGCTCTGAATTAAGTAAGACGTAAGACGTTTTGTGCTTATTCTGTGACAACCTGTATAAATAGTTGATCGCTGACTGTTGACACCATGCTGGCGCGGTCGGCGAAAACTCTTAAACAAAACAGAAACACTCTGATTCGCTACAGGCGTCAAAAACAATAATTTTCATTTAACCAAATATCAACGTACCACTTGTGTAAATTAGGTTCAATTTGTTTTCACTTCTTTAAGCTGACTTTTGAAGCGCAGACCGAAAACGCTATAATACTTCGTTTCGTGGCCCTCGGGTAAGAACTTTATCAAAGAGTTATCTGAAACTAGTGAAATTGTCTAAATGTTATTTTGATTGTATTCATTAGTACTGCAACCTGCATATACATAGTCGAAGCGTTATTTCCCTGTGCCAGGAAGTATAACGTAGTCATAATCTTTTTTTTAAAGTTCCCTTCTTTAGCGTTCTTTTTTTATAGCATCAGATGTATGACCTTGGAATAAATGAGTAAGTATACAAAAACGTAAGAAAATTTGAATTTCGTAGGCTACCCTGCGAATAATACTAATAGAAAAGGTGGTAGGTTCCCCAGATCTCATGTTATACTTAGAGGCCAGAGGTTCATGATATGCATTCGTAAGTTAGGTTCATTATATTTTATTATTTTCTTACTGCCTCCATCGTTATTAGGTGTTCTAATCGCTACTGCTGAGTATGAGGTCCTGAGTTCGATTCCCAGGTTGGAAAAATTTCGATCTCCGGCTGAGTCGTCACCCGACCATCCAAGCCCAAAGATGTGGCGCGCGCCTAGGCCGCAGATGATAACGTGATGGGGCCCATGCCAGTCGGGGTTGCGCGCGAAAGTACTTGTATCTCCCGGGCCCCCGGTACATGGTAATTGTAGGAACAGTGGGTTTTTAGTCGGTTAGAATCCGACATAACACACGTTATCCATGAGGAAATTCCCATTAAAAAAAAAAGTCGGGCAAATTGTCAATTTATTTTCCATCAGGAATTTATATGGCTGCTAAGAGTCTGGATCTGTGCCATTTTGATGGAAATAGGCTCATCCTCTATGGCGTAGGGTATAGGGGTGTTACATTCACATAGGTTGAACAGGGTTAAATTAAAATAGCTAGCGAAACTCGCAGATGTGTCGATATCTCCCTAAACACAATAAACATAACATCAAGCCTGTTATCTTTATATACCCAAAGGGTTGGTTGTAAGTGTAGTTACTTAAGGTAGGTATTTTTTTGTTTTATCATGTTTATCGTCTTTAGAGCTTCGCTAGCTGGTTTAGAAAGTAATATTCTTTATTCGACTGTAACGAGAATGTACAAGTAAGTAAACATGAAGATACTTATGGTTACGTTTAGTAAGTGCTCATGATATCAACCGCCGCATTTGGTTTAGTGATCGCAAACGCGAAGTCTAATCTTCCGCAGTCTGGATTCGATTCTCAGCTCGGACAATGTTTCAATTTTTTTGGTGTTGTAGTTTTCTTATCTCCTAATATTCTAATAAGAAAGCTTTTAGATCATAAGTTCTTCAGGATCATGCTATAAGGGCTAAGGGGGATATTACTCTATAATTTTATCTTATTTATTACCCTAAGCACCCTGGATACCTCTATAGATCTATGTTTTGTCAAGGAAAATAATTGTTGAGATAAGGCTGTTCGCCGCGTTCATGTCTTAGTTGATAGTCAATTTGCTTTAAATTTTAAAGGAATGGAAATTTGCCATACCTTTATATATTTATCACAACTACTTTATCTTTTATTCCGAACGCAGACAGCTTTGGTTTTCTTTCGGTGACGACTATAATATCAACTCTGAATTTAAAAGTAGTGAAATATCACGCCTGTAATCCAGTTATGTTTAATTTCCATGTTGTACGGTCAGAAGTTTTTTGGCATCAAACCGGGTATTCCAGACTCAATTCTTAACGGAAAAACACAAGAACACTTTGTCCAATACTTTGCAACAATCGCATCCAGGAAGTCGTGTTCTGGCTAGAGAGGCACCACGGCTGCTCGAAAGAGATACCACGGCCCTGGAACACAAAGGGCAAGGAAGGAACATGGATGGGTTTTCGTCAGTAAGTACAAGTTTGACACTCCATTCCGCTTTGCCCAGAGCGGGAGAAGTCATTTGATGATATCCCATCCGAAAAAAAAAACAAAGGGGATGTTCAGCAGTTATGCTTTCGACCCTTCACCAACGTGGTAGTGTCAAAAATCTCTCGTCAAATCTATGGCTAGAGTTTATCTGTGGATAAGAAACCGGGCATAAATCTTGAAGAAACAAATGAATGTAACAATAGCCCAGTAGTTAAGGCGTTAACTGATGAGCATAGTCGTGAGTTTGACCCTATCTGTTGCTTACTCTATTACCAACATTAGTTTGGGAGTAGTGATACGTACGACCCTCCTACAGCGGTATCCAACATGTAACCATAGTGCTGTACAGTGCATTCACACCATCCATCCATCCATCCGCCCATCCCTCCATTAATCTCAGATAGCTGCAGTCCACAAGCTACTAAATCACCTTTTTTCCAGGAGGTTTCCGGGTCACACCCAATCGTGGCACAGTTTGACTCATTGGGATTGTAAAAAAAAAACTCCTACTACACTCCTATATAAATTCAAAAGTAAGTTTCCTTGTTTGTTTATTACCTTTCACGCCTAAACCACTGAACCGATCATCCTGAAATTTTGCATATACGTTGTCAGATGTACAGAAACGGATATAAGATACCAATCCTCCCGAAAAAAAGTACTGTTCCCGGGGAAAACAACTGTAACGTTCTTTTATAATACATAGATGGCGCCACGTGTCTTTCGAATCATGATTGAATTATATTATTACAAGCAGAGTGCAACCCGCATTGATTGTAAAATTCTAAATTAACGCGAGCAAAAGCTAGTAGTTAAATATTTCCATCGTTATGAAAAAAAAACTAGCCAAGTACGAGTCGGACTCGCGCACGATGGGTTCCGTACCATAAACCTAAAAAACGTTTCTTGTATGGGAGCCCCCTTGAATTATTAAATAATTTATATTTTTATTATTTTTTTGTTATAGCGGCAACAGAAATTTGTGAAAATTTCAACTGTCTAGTTATCACGGTTCATGAGAGCCTGGTTACAGACAGACGGACAGTGGAATCTTAGTACTAGGGTCTCGTTTTTACCCTTTGGGTACGGAGCCTTAAAAACCGGCCAAGTGCGACACGTTGGGAATCCAGCTGGAAATAAACCAGATGCAACGAGTCACACTGTGGCACGATTGGGTGTAACTCTCTGGGAACCAACCTATTTGACAGACTTGTCAGTGATAGCAACCTAACAAAAACTTTATTGCTAAATGCATAAAAATCATGATTCAATCAGATTTTGAAAATTATGCAAGGGCGGAGGTAAAATTGTAGATAACATCATAATGGGTACCCCTGTCCCGTTAGTCTCGTGGTCGCAAGCGCGACTCCTGAGCATGGGGTTCTGGGTTCGATTCAAAAAGTCCTATTGGAGTTTTCCTTAGAAATTCTTAGTAGCAGTCCAGAGTTTAGATGTTGGCGGTATGATACCCCCGGAAAGCACAATAATCCGTTGCTCCTGCGCCTGTTGTCTCTCCGGTCGTGTCAGATGGCTTCGTATCAGACTATGAGAGTAAAGGAACAGAGAGTGCACTCGCACCGATACTAGTCTTTGTTAATATTGGCTGCCGTGAACTAAAATAGTCAGTAGGACTAAAGATCGTTGCTCCAACAATTAATTTTATTAATTTTTATAACATTTTGAGGGAATTTGAAAGGATAACTTAACTTCGCACTCGTCAAGTCGATTTTTTATTCCATGTTATGTTATGTTAGTTCCTGGGTTCGATTCCCAGTTTATGCAGCATAATTGGGTTTTCCATTTGCAATTTCTCAGTAGAAGATGGCAATATGCTCGCCCCCTATTACACGCCACTCAAACTTAACTCACTCAAACTTAACTTGCGAAATGTAGGTGTACAATTATTTTATAGTACGCACTTCTGCCTTACTATTCGGGGATTACAGGCGTGATGTTTTGGTTAAGAAAGCGTGTATCTACTTATTCTTATATTTTTATACAGGCTCGCATCTAATAATTAGGGGGCCGGCGGACGATGAATTGTCCATACAAACGTAATACCAAAATCATTTTCAGTTTAAGCATATTTTGGCCTTATTATGCTGTTATTCGGAATAAGACAGTGTTTACCTGGGTTTCGATTATATTTACCTACCTAAATCAAATTGTAAACAAATTGAATTTCTCACATTTTTACAGTATAAATATGATGTTTTCATCTCCGCTGTTATATATTGAAAACGGTAATATTTTTAATTATAAAAAAAAAATTGGATATTGAGTTTTCATTCATCATTACGGCACACATACAAATTAATCACAAATGTTCAGCGGTGATATGAATGAACGATATTTTTTGAATAGTAGCTAGGTAAACACTATTCACACATGCTCCCGCGCGGCTTCGCAATGCGCTGGGAAGTGTGAAACAGAGATAACAATATTTAGACGGATTTTTCCTTCGCTTCGAATTGCAATTGCGCGCGGCCTCCGCAGGACTCTTAGGATACATTTTGAAGTACTTATTGTTCATTAAAATTTGTGGTTTAACTTTGTTTTAAACTTTAAATTAAAATTATTTATACCTTATTTGGCCACAGATATTTTTATCTATGATTATGCACCATTGCTAAAATCAATTTGAGCTTTTGCTTCCTGGGTTGCTGTCAGAGGTAAAATAACTACGGGAAGACTGTAGACTTACTTTTTAGGGTTCCGTAGCAACATGGCTTAAACGGAAACCTTATAGATTCGCCTGTCCGCCGATTCCGTCTGTCTTTCCATCCGTATGTCAGTCATGTTACTTCGAGACGGTCCACCACAGCAGCACCACATGGTTGTAGTTTGGAGAGTAGCTGTCTTTTATGAACCGATACACCAAAGTGACGTGAAATTGTGAAAAAAAAAAATAGGCTTGGCTCTTCATACATGTTAATAAGGATTGAAAAAATAACAATTTATACGGGGTGGAAGGGACACCGACATGAAAAAAGCTACCACGTATTCATCGGTTATTAAAAAAAGATCTGCTGTTGCCTACAAAAGTGCAATACAGCTGATTTTTTATAACGCATTACTGGGGTGTCTATCGACAGCTCTTAAAAATTATATCTGTGTTCTTTAAGCACTTTTTTCTTAAGTCAATGGTTGATGAGTTATTTGCTTCTAAATCCGTAAAATTTGTGTCCCTTTAATTTCTAAAGTAAGAAGAGGAAAATTCTAAAAAAATGTAAAAACGAAAAAAAAAAACTTTCGGAATAAGATTTGATGTTTAATTTTTGAGATATGGGAGTTTTTCGTTAAAATGGAGCAGTGACATTGTTTTTCATTAACATCCTACGAAAAACAAATTTAATTTTGCTGTGGAGTGTTTTACATATGAATGAGCGTTAAAAATATTGTTAGTTTATTGTTTGGTGCTACGGAACCCTATGTGTGCAAGTCCGACTCGCACTTGGCCGGTTTTTAGGTGAGACTGCACAGAGTTGCAGTGTGATGAGGAATGATTCTTTTAGACATCAATATAAAGATTTAATATAAAACTTTTTACTCCCTGTCAAATCCTGACAGGAAAGAACTTTATGAAGTATTTTTTACACAATGTTAATAAATAAGAGTTTTTATAATTTTCACAATATCATGTTACGGAGAAGACTGTCTCGTACTTTGGATAAAACCCGTAATTGTATATGCGTATTTTTTATTATAGTGGTTTTGTTCATGTTCCGTATAAAGAGAATGCAGGAAAATGAAGTGGTTGCAAAAATTCCTAAAAGTGCAATAAAATATGTCGAATTTGAACCACAAGATGATTTGAAACCCATGGAAATAAACACAATTAAACATTTTATAAAGGAGTATAACTCTAAACATCGGGTCTTAAACTTGGACGTTTTTGGACCACTTAAACCAAGTGCCCCCGTTTTGGTAATATTCGTTGATAAGTTCAAAACAAATCTGAAATATCTTCTGGTATCATTGTCAACTGTAGCAGGAATAGAAGATGCCCTATTAATTTTTTCACACTCAAGGTTTGATGAGAACGTCAATAATTTATTAAATATGATAGATTTTGCTCGTGTTTTGCAAATCTACTATCCGTATTCTATGCAGATATACCCTAATGAGTTTCCAGGATACCACCAGAATGACTGTCCGCATTATATGGATATGGGTACAGCTGTATCTCTAAATTGTACCGGGGCAGATACACCAGATATACATGGCCTATACAGAGATCCCTTACAGGCTCAAATGAAACATTACTGGTGGTGGACAATGAATAGTATATTTGAAAATTTACCCTGTCTCAAGGACCACACGGGAATTTTCACATTTCTGGACGATGATGTATTTTTAATAGAAGATTTCATTTATATGACCATGCAGATGAAGAAAATAAGCGAGTTTATAACTGTTTGCGAATTTATGTCTTTTCTGACGCCTGAGTTTAAATTTTCGTATGTTGACGACGTGAGTTCGTACAAAGCGTACTTGGTTGAATTAACGACTTGGGATCCCAGATACCATTATTCTGTGGTATCCTTTGATTCGTCAGTCTGGAACTCTATTTCGGCACATTATTTCCTTTTTTGCAATATCGACGATTATTCGTGGGCCAAATCCCTGTACTATTTGTCTCTAAATAGAAAAGACGGGGGAAGATTCAAAGTCATATCTAGTGCATTACCAAGAGCGTTCAAAACTAGCACTTCAACTATGTATGATCAATACATGGAATATAACATGATCTACATACTAAATCGAATTTTGCACATTCAAGAAATGATGCACATGAATTTATATCCCTCTCATCTCGAAGTTTACGTTAATATTGAATTAGATGAGGACGATTTTGTTACATTAGATTACTCAGATAATAGTGGTGGATGGAGCGATCCTCGGGATAAAAACATGTGTGTTAATATAACAACGAATAAGATAAAGAAAGTAATAATGGATATGGCTCACGAGTTTCACCAATATGATGGGGGGCACGATCCAAGTTATTAATTTTTAATGTAGAAAGGTAGTTTTTAACATTAATATTTTTATTTTGTTTGTGTTTGTAAGTGTGTTGTTATAAAAATATACACAATGTATGTTGTTTATTAACTTGCTTAAAATTCCAGAACTCTAGGGAGCTCACAGACAAGCGGCACTTAATGTCGGTTATACATCCTATGATAAAAACATTACTACCTCTTGCAAGCCCGTAATAAATTGACGGTCAATATCTTAGAAACCGCTGAGAACAGAGAACAACGTCACTGGTCTGCAATCCAGAAAAACGGAAGGAGGCAAATTAAAACACAACAGCTAATATTGTTAGCTGTTCAAGCTAGTTGGCGTATACAATTATTTCATAAGTTTACTTTGACTAAGTAGTTTTCAATAGTCTGATACCTTCGATTGTCCTCGGAAAATATCTTCATGTTTTGATAGCTTTATGTAAAAGCTAAGATCACCAGAGTGGAAACAGGAAATAAGAAAATGTTCAAAGGCTGAACTACGTTGCTACATGTCACAAACAAATCGTAAAACAAAGTCCCTCGTCGCGTCTGCTTGTCAATCTTTGTTGGATTTTTTCTTTGTAACTACAGGGCAGATTGAGTGGTGGTTCTCAAGATTCAATAGATAGATGAATACCTATTTGTAGTTTATATCATAGTTTGGTTATGGAACTAAGAAACAAAACCAGTTGAAATGGTTTTTGTGCGCTGACTAAATGGTTTTGCAACCCGGGCAGTCAGCCCGGTTGTTGACATGATGATTAGCAAAGGGGTTCGAAGATTTTTGTATGAAGCCTGGCCTACCTAACGTCCGCCATTTTATTTTTAAAATAGCAACCACGCATACAATCTGTATTTATAAATAGCTGGTATCCATACAAACAAGTTTTGCATGAGATAAAATCTTCTAAAGTGTCACGTTTCCGAAATTTAAGCTATGAAAGTTAGAATCTATTCACTGGTAACTGAATCAGTATAATTTTATTAGACACGCATAAAACTTATAACAATCAATCACTAGCTGGCATTAATACAAACGAGTGCTTTATCAGAGAAAATCTTCTAAAGCGTCACGTTTCCAAGATATAAGCCAAAGTTACAATCTTAACCATCAACACAATTTTGATAGCTTATTATTTCAGAAACGTGACGCTTTCGAAGATTTTGTCTCATTCAAAACTTGGTTGTATTGATGCCTACTTAACTATTGATTTTTTACAAGTTCAATGTGTGGTCGTCATTTTAAAATTAATATAAAACGGCGCAAATTAGACAGGCCAAATAATTCAAAGACCTTTTCTACGGTATCGGCATGAACCATTCTTCCACCTACAATCAGGGAACAGTTCTTACCATTAAAACCTCGTGTACCTACAGTTCCTAAAGAGATAATTAAAATTGCCTACCTACCTGAAACCGAGGCAGTTAGTTTAAACTTAATAAAATGAAATGTCCTTTATTATTCTTTAATCACACAGTTTTTGTTCATTTGTTCTTTAGTAATATCTTCCAGATTTTACTGTTCTTTACTTTTAACATAACATTTACTTATTTTCAGGCAATTTTCGCCTATAGATGGCCTTTACTATCATACATATGGTAAAAATACAATTTGTTTAAGTAAACAGAACTTTAACCCTATGTTAGCAACACTTTACTTTGCCAGCTTGGCCATCATCAACGAGCATCATAATGTTTTTGAAAATGGAAATCGAAAAAGATGTTTTCGATGACTTATATTTTTTACTAGCTTTTATACCCACCTGCCTACGCCGCCGTTATGTAGGTAAATGAACCCACTGGAACATTTTAAATAAAGCCTAACACTCGGGAATAATGTAGCTTCCTGTTGGTGTAAGAATTTTCGGAATGGGATCAGTAGTTCCGAAGATTTGCCCCCTACATACAAACTTACAAACAAATAAATCTTTATAATATTAGTATAGAAGACTAGCACATCGCCCACGACTTCGTCCGCAAAAATTGAGATAACTCTGCTAATATGCATGATATAAATATAAAGTCAACTAAGTGGCCAGCTAATGTATCGAAGAATTTTAATGATTGTAATCACAATAAGCGAATATATTAAGGAGTAAAGCGGGCACTCTGGTACAGCATATTAGAAACAAACAAGGTTACTTATTTACATTACAAAATAGGTAGCTCTCGTTGTAATCTACAGGACTGCCTACGGGTTTTGCTACAAATAATGTAGCTATCTATTGGTAAAAGAATTTTCAAAATCGGTTAAGTAGATTCAGAGATTACCCCCTACAACCTCACAAACTTTAATGTGCATGTGGATTGAGTGATCCTTTCTTCAATCTTAACAAAAATTGAGGAAGATTTAGCAGAATATAGTTAAAACATTATGTCCAAGGTAAAAATTTTATTAAACCTGAGATAAAAATGATATAGTCAAGAAAGTGGGTCACTCAAACCGCGCGCTATGAGAAAACGTCATAATGTATATCTCAGAATATATAGCCTTTACACTTCTTATTTCAAAATATGAAAATATGTTAAAGAATGAGTGTGAAATTATTGAAAATATGTTAAAGAATGAGTGTGCCAAAATTTACAAGCTGAAGGAAGAAATGAACCTTTATTTTTTCCCACAATATGCCGTCTGAGTGTTCCATACTTCGACCTCTATTTACTTATATATACTTCGTATGCAGACTACGATAGTATCCAAAATTGTTAATTGTTTTTTACTATAACTTGATATATCTTCTGCTTTTTTAAGGTTCATACTTAAGCAAATATCATGATTCGTTCATTCCTAAAGGAAAAGACTGAGTAGTGTAGATATGATTTTTTTATTTTGTGAGACTGCTTCCATCAACTGCCCTCAATTCTTATTTTTGCTATAGAACTACTGGCTATGCTCGGAGTCTCTCTGAGGGATCGTATCCGAAACGAGGTGATCCGACAGAGAACCAGAGTTATCGTTATAGCTCACAGAATAAGAAAGCTAAGTTGAGGTAGACGTGTTCTTGAGTGGAGACTGTGATCGGCAAACGTAAGGTGGAGGTGGAGCGACGATCGCAGGGTGGCTGGTAGCAACTAGATGAGAATTGCTGAGAATCGAGTTGAGTCGCGTGCGATTGAGGAGGCCTATGTCCAGCAGTGGACTGCTGTAGCCTGATGATGCAAAAATGGCCACCCATCGGCCATTTTTGCCATAAAATCAAAGGTCTTTCGAGCATACGTGTATTTGAGTGTGGAACACTCAAATACGATGATGATTACGATTTCAAACGTAATTATAATTTCAAACCTTTAAATGGCCATTCTGTAAAATTATCATTTTAGACTTGTCAAGTTATTTACGCCAGGCACGGACATAATATTGTAGTTTGTGGTGAAATAATTTATTTTCTAGTGTAGTGTGGTGGATTTCCGTTTACTGATAACGTATAAACCCGTGAGTATCTTTTTCAATTCATATTACTTATTCAATTCAATTTTGAACTCAATATTTGAAATGTAATTTTTCCATTGTACAAGATGTACAGACGACGACAAATCAAGCGAAACACTGGCATCTTATTTAGTTGTATAGGTAGGCGCTGTACTTTTCTTCAATTTTAGGTATTTAACGTTTTTTAGGGTTCCATAGTCAACAAAGTAAGTAGTTTTACCATGTCTGCCTTTCCGCGGTTTAGCTCAGAGATTCTTAATACTTGAAAGCTAATTTCACATAGGTATATATTTTACTGTGCTAAAAATGTCCAAAAAAATGTTTTTTAGCGTGTAATGTGAGGCGATATTTAATTTTGCGCCACATCCTGTGGGATATCATTGAATAGGGCTTTTAAAATATTTTGAATTTTCCTTTACAATTTTTAAGTAAGATAGCCGTTTACGATTTATTGGGGTTAAAAGATTATTTTTTTGTTAGGTACAAACGTACAAACGTGTCTTAATAAATTTTGTGAAAATAAAGTATTTTATTGTGTTATTTAGAATATGGTTACCCTACACGATATTTTTCTTTATTTAGTTAAAAATCAGTTGTCTAATGAATAATAACAGATAAAAAAATATAAGATATATCAAGTTATAGTAAAAAACAATTAACAATTTTGGATACTATCGTAGTCTGCCTACGAAGTATATATAAGTAAATAGAGGTCGAAGTATGGAACACTCAGACGGCATATTGTGGGAAAAAATAAAGGTTCATTTCTTCCTTCAGCTTGTAAATTTTGGCACACTCATTCTTAACAAATTCAATCTCAAGTTTAGTCATACTACACAACAAAAATAATACGTATTTGTGTTTAGTATATAGTAATGATTTTCACGAGCACTCATACAGCCCGTGTGCGGAATGAGTGATCCAAATTAACCGTAATAAATTTGGAACGGGACGTGCCAGTGATTTCTCAAATTGTTAATAGTTTCTAACTATTCTTAACATATTTTCAATATTGAAATAAGAAGTGTAAAGGCTATATATTCTGAGATGTAAATTATGACGTTTTCTCAAAGCGCGCGGTTTGAGTGACCCACTTTCTTGACTATATCATTTTTATCTCAGGTTTTACAAATTTTTTATCTTGGCCATAATGTTTTAACTATATTCTGCTAAATCTTCCTCAATTTTTGTTAAGATTGAAGAAAGGATCACTCAATCCACATGCACATCAAACTTTAACTCTTTATAATATTAAGTAAGTATAGATTAGTAAGTACAGATTATAATATTAGTAGGTATAGATAAGTAAAAATTGTTAACGGACTTTCGTTGATCATAGTTTCTTCTGATTTTAATGATTTGAACCACAATATAAAAGACTTAACATATTTTACTCTGTGTTAGTTATTTCTGAATACATTTTCCTATAACCACTAGCTATCATTACGGGAAAATAATTGTAACGGGTACAGACCGCGTAGAATGGTCTAAACAACCTATTTTAAGTGCTTTCCTACTCGTTGAAGAATTCAATTCTACGTAATGGTATCTTTCTTGTGAACGCACCCTTAATCGCTGGCTTAGGGTAGGTTGACAGGCACAATAACCGAAGGAAATACTTATTGCTGAGTATGGTATCGAGGACAGCTTATAGCTTACTATAAGCTGTTGGTAAAAGTCTCGTAGTGGTTGTAACCGATCGGATGTGTGCTACGAATTTTCACGTAGCTCATAGCAGCGTAGCAAAACCCGTAGGCAGTCCTGTAGATTACAACGAGAGCTACCTATTGTGTAATGTAATATGTAACCTTGTTTGTTTCTAATATGCTGTACCAGAGTGCCCGATTTACCCCTTAATATATTCGCTTATTGTGATTACAATCATTAAAATTCGTCGATACATTAGCTGGCCACTTAGTTGACTTTTTCGATTATCGCGGGACGAATGGCAGCTCTAAAGTTTGGTCTCTAACTTATTTGGATTACAAAAGTGGAATGTTCTTGGCAATTCTTTATATTAATGAACACTAATACTGCACTCACACTTATTTAATACTCTTATCATCAGTTAAGACCATTAGCACAGACATGTGCGTCTAAAGCAGAACATAAAAGCCGCACGATACAAAATGTGACATAATATTTCCAGCGATCATCGTAACAATAAGTTCTTGTTACTTTCCTCCGTCAGTCAGGCGCAGACGACTTTATTCGAAGATAATGTTACAATTAAGTTAGAGACAAAGGAGAGCATGTCAGTGTAAGGCGCGTGGCGGCTTGGCGGGCCGCCGGCATCATCCATGCGGGGGCGAGGGGGGTGGCGGCGGGCGCGCGGGGGCCGGGGGCAGAGCCCTGAGTGTGCGCACGCAGCCTCGGCCCGGCCGCGAGCAACAGTCTGCTCGCGTGAGCCGCGGCTCGCGACTCGGCCAGACCACGCCGCGGTATCATGCCCCATGGTAAGCACTCTCCATCACCTGGACCCCGTCACACGACCCATCACTCTCGACACCCCCCGCATCCCACTGTACTATCAGAACTCAACTCTACCTCACACTTTTCAGTCATGATTCCATGATTCCACTCATGTTTTTATTATTTATTTACGCTCTTACCGTACGGAATGGACAAATGACTAATTAATGAATTACAAAAAAAATTCACCGTGTGCTGATAAAGGCTTTTTTATGTGAAAACGTGGTGGTATAAGGGAAATTTTAATGTCGCTTTATTTTGTCAGAATGAATAAGCCGAGGGCACCTGCGTCCATTAGCAACAATAGAATTCAAAGCATAAAAGGCTTATTGTTGTAATTTAGATATTTTTACCGGCTGTATTAACGGTGTGTTAAATTATTTGTGTTGTAAATGAAAGAAGAAAGCGACGTTGAAGTTAAGGAAAGTGATTTGAGAAGTAAAACTTTGCTGAGAACGTTCGGTGAGTACTTGTAGTAACTAATTATATGAATGAAGTTTTATCTCTACCCACAACAATTTTAATACCCTGAAACTCATCGTATTTTTTATACGCACGCAAATGTACCCATTTACAAAATATAACTTTATCTAGTTGAAATATTTCGTTACGTATCTCATAACCATTTAAAAAACCAACATTGTACAATGAAATTCATAAAATATTTACCATTCTGTAAAACTGCTACCCTTATTCTCACTTCAATGTTTATTGGCACATAAAAGACCGACTGCAGTATGTGCAGTGTACTTTTTATTAGTGCTTACTGAATCACATATCAATCTCTGGGTTTTGAAAAGCGATAGCCTAATATAAATTATGAAAGCTTCTTGAAAGCGGATATAATGAATGATTAAATATTCTAATTAAATTGGGGTTCAATTTTGTTTTCATTACAATAATCAGCTGTTTTAATTTAAAATGGCGAATTTAGTACATTCGTCATTTTAATTGCTACGTCTGTGGGTAAAAACTATTAACTATTACGGCCGTCGTTGTCTTCAAAAACAAATAATTACGTGTAATAAGGTTTATTTAAGTATTTATTCAGGATAAAAGTCAGTAATACATGACATGTTATACAATAAATATATAAACTTAAAGAAATAGCACTCATTGCACAACCAACACCATTATCCACTGATCACTAACTTAGACTTAATGCTACCTGAGTGAGTTAAAACACAAAAATATCGATAATGAACGCTCAAGTTACAAAAAAAAACACTGTTATATGGATAAAACCAAATTAAGTTGAAGGTAATCCTATCTATGGGTCTATAGGTTGGTAAAGCACGCGTGATCGCTCTGATCTTGCAGATGTTCATAGGCAGCGGAGACCAGTTACCATCACGTAGGCCGCATAATTGTTTGGCAAATGGCAAGTATTTATGTAACAGGATTGGCAAGTTTGCCACTTGCCACTCTGTTACATAAAACAGTCTTTTTTCATGTCAAATCATTGTTTGTCAGGTATGCTACTAGCTAGCTAGGAGCGGCCACTCGGGTCGATCTTCAGGTTAAGCTGCGCTTGCCTAGGTTGGTCCGTGCATGGGTGGATCACCCATTACATAGCGAGTTTCCGCCGTGCCTCGGAAAGCACCTTAAGCCGTTGGTCCTGGTTGTCATTTATAGATCTTTGATAGTCGTTACAGGTAGTCAGTGGCCCTAAAGTCAGACAACCAGTCTTACCAGTATCGTACAACCCAGTACGAACTAGGTTGTGGAGGTCAGCCAGGCAGTCGCTCCATGTAAAATACTGGTATTTAGCTCAATCTGGTAAAACTGGAAGACAACATAACATATTTGGGATAAGGCTAGGAAGATGAGTTATATTTCTAGCTCATATTACTAGCTTTTACTTGCGGGTTCATTTAGGTATTTAGTCAGATATTAACCCAAGGTCACGCACTATCGGAATAAAAATAAAATTCATCCGTTTAAGCGCGAAGGTGTAAACGCGTGACAATCTAACAAACACACTGATTTTTATATTTGTAAAATACAGTGTGTAAACAGACTCATCACGAAGCCGTCAACCAAGAATTCTGTACATCAAACTAAGTAACTTTACGCAAAAAATATTGTTGGAAAACGACTTTTTTTTTGGGTGAAAAATCACGTTTTAAGGTAAGACTCAATGTAACGCATTCAAAACATTCTTGTGCTGTTGAATAGTACGTATTGAATAGTACGGGGGTCGTGAAGGTATCTTAAGTAAAAAAAAATACAATTAATTAAATAAAAACTACACTACTACAGCCATTTAATTTGATACCCATATTGCAGTATTATTATTTTTTTTTTACTTTAAACTACAGCGTCTCACAGTCATCTTGTTGGTTTTTTTTTTCGTGTCACCTAACTAAGAACACTTGGGTTACCAAGACGAATCTAACAATATGTTAATTAAATCAATCCGTGCAGCGGTTTGGAAGATTTGAGGTAATAACGAATATTACATGCGTACATACATACAAGATACGCGCGAAAAACCTAACCCTTCCTTGGCAGTCGGGTAAAAACATGTACTTAATAATAAAAACGCTTGTGAAAAAGTCGGAACTTTGACTCCAAATATCTCCGTAACTACATAGTAGGTTCCTAGGTATGTTTAGAACAAAAAATGATTGCAATGACGGGGAGAATAAGTGCCTTTCGGTTTCGTTAAGAGTCTTTTTACACCCTTTATTAGTAAGGATTTTACCATTGAAACTGAGTGATTAAAGTACAGAGTGTCAGAAACAACACCCCTATTGTTCGCGTGGGTTCAAAAGTTTACAATTGGATCCTGACCGCATATTACATTACGCGATCCAATAAGCTCACGGATTACCGAGCCGAAGGCGGTAACATGTGGTTTTCGAAAAAGTAGACCGCTTTGTGCGCAATCGTGTTATTACCATTATATGCGTTATTCCTGTGTGCTTTAATAAAAATACTCTTCTTCTTAGCCGCTACACTTGTGGCTAAGTAAAAAAAACCGCACGGGTCGATCTTCAAGGTTAAGCAGCGCTTGCAAAGGTCGGTCCATAGATGCGTGACCATCCATTACATACTGAATTTCCCTCGTGCCTCAAAAAGCACGTTAAATAAACCATTGGTTCCACCACCACTGCTCTCATCGTGAGAAACCGGCACGTACCAGAACCAAACCAAGATCGAAGACATGTGACGTGGTGGATAAGGTGGATTATCAGCCCCCTCACTCACACAGAGAAAATGGGGTGTGTACTATTAGTGGGAACAATACAGGATAATTATACTTCTTATAGCACTCTCTTCAAAAGTTTTCTAGTGTTTCAAAAGAAACCATAACAGGTGTGGCTAGACTATATTATTCAAATCATAATCGTCTTTACCTAATCAGTCAACAGAGCCTATTTTGCCACGACAGTCTATCTTTTAAAGTATAACATTCTTGGTATCATCTCATCCCAATAACATTACTCACAAAGACCCAATTCACCCATCTTTGTAGCTTGTGAGCCAGGTAGCATTAAATCGTGTTACTGCAAATTGCACGCTGTCCCTATATGTATTACTAGGCTAACTATCCGTCCACTCGTATCCTAATAAAATTTCATGAGAACAGTAAGTATATAAAACTCTTAGGTATAGGTAAGAATTTTCTTTTTGAAATATATCTAAAGAAAGAAAGAAAATAGGTTTATTTGGCACATGCCACAAATGCATTCAACATTAGTAAAAATAACCAAAAAAAAAAATGTAAACAAAACTATATATTATGTATATATATATATATTATTGTGTCTCTCACGGCTGCGCTAAATAGGCCCAGTTCAGCAGACTGGCGAGCAGCTAAAGCCCGACGCTGGTTTGCAACAGGACCTGAGATAGACAACTGACGGACGTCCTGTGACGGATGTGAAACAGTTTCATACTTTGTGTCAAAGTGTGTATATAAACAGTGGCTACTTGGTACTTTAAAAAAATAAGATTGGATTAGATCTCTGCTGCACGGAACCCTAATTATTTATCTAAAATAAAAGTAGCCTAAGTTACTCCTTGTTACGGTTCAGCCATTTCAGAGATTAGCCGGAAGAGAGATTAGACAGACAAAAATTGTAAAAAATGTTGTTTTGGTATACGTACCGTGTATACATCCATATGCACTTAGTAAAAAGTGGTTATTTTAATATCACAAACAGACACGCCAATTTCATTTATATGTACAGATACAGATATGTACAGATATATTATTATAGTTAGGAAGTTAGGAGATTAGGCTACTAGACCGTTGGAAAAATCTCATCATTATAATTATACTGATGAGACTTTTCCAACGGGCTAATGTAGTATTAGACAGAACTTGTCCTAGGATATAGTTAAATTACTTAATGGCATATTAACGATCGGTCGATTTCTATGAATTATCATCGGAAAGGGTAAATAGTGTCGTCGAACTCATTACGGTCCGCAAACAACCAAGTCTGTACGAAGTAAATATTGAAGAAGTTTTACGAATATTCTAGTTACTAATTCAACTTTATAGTTTTATTCAAAAGCATTTACATAATTGCCATAAACTTCAGCATCAGCATCTGTTGCAGTGCTGCTCAAAATAAATGTCTTCTAAAGTTTAGCTTTAAATAATACGTCGCGCCATCTGCTTTGTTCTACGCAAGATTTATGTAATTAAGTGAATGGGGTAAATCTTTGTTTTTATTCAACCCTTGCGATGAATTTTCATTAATTTTAATGTAATTCACTCGAAACTAAAACTGTTATACATGAAGAACCAGGTAACTCCATAGCTAGAACTATCATGTCAAAATACGAGTATATTTATTACTAGCTGGTGCCCGCGACCTTCGTTCGCGTGAAATTATTATTAAAAAATCCCCTTTATTATAAGCACTTCCCTATTTGAATCGAATTTTGTTACCAATTACAAGGGTTTTTATTCTTTGCACGGAACCCTAATTATTTATCTAAAATAAAAGTAGCCTAAGTTACTCCTTGTTACTTCAGCTATCTGCCAGTGGAAGTCGCGTCAAAATCTGTCCAGCCATTTCAGAGATTAGCCGGAACAAACAGACAGACAGACAGACAAAAATTGTAAATAATGTTGTTTTGGTATATGCACCGTGTATACATCCATATGCACTTATTAAAAAGTGGTTATTTTAATATTACAAACAGACACTCCAATTTTATTTATCTGTATGTATATATATATATATATATATGTACAGATTTTAGAAGAGCCTTTGTTTTTAATTCGGATGCCGCATGCCGTAATGAAATCTGCATATAACGGGAGTATTTTGACCTCGGCAGTAGAAAAATGCACTGCCCTCACTTCAGTGGCGAACAGACCATGAATTTCGAATGGGCCCCAATTTTGACGTGCTCGCACTGCTCTTCTAAGGCACCTGTCCTACTCCACGCTGACGAGGAAGCGATTTTATATATCGACAATTTTCTCAAAAACCGACACTAGGTTTCATACCAGTAAAAGATAAACATATACAAAGTGTAAACAGGCCCTTCACGAAGAGCATATTATTGCGAATCGTTTTACTTTTTTTTGGGTGAATAATTACGGTTTACGGTGGGACTGAATGAAATGCACTCAAAACATTGTGTTGATGGATGCATTGATTATAGTACAGGAGTTATGGAGGTATTGTAAAATCTAACATTAAAAACTTGTTTTTTTTTTTTGTGATAAAGTTGGAACTTTATATGTCCGTAACTAGCAGGTTCCAGGTATGGTCCAGAACAAAAAAAACACAATGACAGGGAAAACAAGTGCCTTTTGAAACCAAACTCATCAGCGACTCTCGCTTGGTGGGCTGAACACTGCGAGACTCGCGTATGGTAGATAGGTACGCATACCAGCAAGTGGCTTGTTTCTAGTTGCTAGTACCGGTGTGACAGGTACCTTAGTCATCAGTAGAAATCAGGCTACGGATGATTTCAACGAGAATTGTGCGTTTCCGATTGATGACGACTATATTAATAGACAACAAGATTTGCTTTTCACGGAATGTATAAAACTAAAAGCAAAATCGCTTACTTAAGCGGTCACCATCTGCCTAGCCTATTTCCAACTATGTTGAGGTCGGCTTCTAGTCTTACCGGATGCAGCTTCATACAAGTATTTTACATGGAGCGACTGCTTATCTGATCTTCACAACCCAGTTGGTACTGGGTAATACGATACCCCTTGGTAAGGCTGGTTATCAGTCTTTCGGGCCATTGACTACCTGTAACGACGGACAAAGATCTACAAATGACAGCCGAAACCAACGCGAACGGCTTAACAAGCTTTTCAAGGCACGGAGGAAACCCATTGCATGTAATGAGTGGTCACCCATTCACAGACTAACCTAGGAAAGCGCGGCTTAACCTGAAGATTGATCCGAGTGGCTCGCTTACTTAAGCGTTATTTAGTAGAAAACGATGTACCGACTAAGTTAATTAGAAAGATATTACCAAGACTTAGCCTAATACTGATTCAAGCTAAAATAAATTTGTTTCAAACTGTTCTGTGGAGAGAACTTTCAAATTCCCCTGTACCATTTGGAAGGTTATGAACTCCTTTGTTGTTAATCAATTTGTTGGTTGTCCTCAATCGATTAAGAAAGTTTCATTATGAAAATACGGTGTTACATTATTTTAATAGTATTTTTAAGAACGTTATTTTTTTTGTTACGAACTCTGGATACTGCCCAGTTGATGGCAATAGACTCGCCCCTTATCACATGGGACTTATAACATAACTGGCGAAACGTGGGTATACTATAGATATGGTACACGTCTGCCTAACCTTTTAAGGATTACAGGCAAGCATGATATTGTGTGTGTTATTTTATTGATTACACGATCGTTTTTCATAGTACAGGCAGGTATCAAGTGCTCTCTAGTATAGGTTTTATCGTTGCTCCTATGAAACCAGACTGCAACAATCAAAACCTTCACATTGTGAGATTGGCTGTCCGTAATTTACCCTCCAGTTTCAGAGTCACTACACAGAATTTGAATGTAAACTACACTACACTCACAACACTCACACACACACACACACACACACACACACACACACACACACACACGCACACACACTCTCTCACACACTCTCTTCACTTTTGTGTACTACTACTATTTGCATACGTCAAAACATTTTTATTTAGAAACATTGATTAAATAAACCCTTTTTGAAAAGCAAAACTTATCTACAAGGCTTTCTCATTTGTTCATGAAAGATGAATAATACTAAAGTTACTAAGGCACGATACGACGATAAATGTTCAACGGCTTTGCTAACGTCATAAAATGCAGGTTGTCTCTTCGATTTCTTGGCGGGTTCAATGTATCTTGTGCTCTGCTCTGCGTACTATCGTATACATTTGATACTGTGCATTTGCGTACGTAGTTAGAGATGTAGGCTTATCCCCAACCTACTCTACTTGATGGAACTACTTTGTCACAGATATTTACGTGTCCAAGTCCAACAGGCCTTAATCTGTAGCCGGCAAAAATCAATCTACGATTTGACAACCGCAACCGCGTTGCATTGCTACGAACTCGTAGCTCGTAGGCCTACGTCGTAGATATATGCTACGGCGTCGCTTTTCGAAGTTTTTAATCTTTGTAATTAAAAGTCCAAATAAGACATTGTTTTATATTCATCTTGAAATTTTAAAACAATCATTAATTTTCATTTGTTGAAGGCACAGAAATAAAATGAAATGTCAAAACTTTGGAAGAGAAAGAGAATTAATTAATAAAACAAGTTTCGTCTGGAAGATATAACGAGCGCCAAGGGGTTAATAATAGAAAAAGTAACCCAAAAATGTTTATATTGTGGAGAGAAAATCAATTTACAAAACAAAAAAAATATTCAATTGCTATCATCTCTTAAAATATACTACTGAGATGAAATGATTCAAATGTAATCAAAATAATATTGTTATAGTACTGTTATCATATTATAATTTTATGAGTGTAAAATAAAATGTGTATCCACCAAATACATTATCCTACTAATATTATAAATGTGAAAGTTTATGAGAATGTATAAATGTCTGTTACTCATTCACGCAAAAACTACTGACCGGATTTAGATGAAATTTGGGACACAGATAGCTTATTACCTAAATTAACTCAGGATACTTTTTATCACGGTTGTACGATCCTGTAGGATAATTATCGAACTCCACGCGGGCGAAACCGCGGGAATAAGCTAGTGTCTTTATAATGAGTAGCCATAAAAAATACGCATAAAAAAGCTAACTCACTGCTAACAACAACACAGACACAGAGTTATAAAAATAGATGTGAATATACATCTATTCACATCTATTTTTATAACTCGCAATTGTTATTCGCAGACAGACGTGTTGATTTCGATATTGAAAGTTGCCAGGAGACCAATTACAGGCGCCAAGGTGATAGGCATAAGGACAAACCATTTGGGGGACAATTCCAGTTCCGAATGTGTGTTATAGGAAACTCCAATTAAACTTTTTAGCTGACATGGAATTCTACATAGACTACTGAGGCGTATATTTCGTTGTATTTTTCAAGTCATATTTTTCGAGTCTTATTAGTAGAATAACTCAGTGCGTACTTCAACAATAGTTTTGATATCGTAGCCTAAAAAGTTTTGCCTTCTGACTAAACATTTTTTTTGTAGATTTACAACTTTAGTTATGCGATTGTTTTCTTAAGAATTGGACGTTATTGTTTTCAACACATAACATAACAACAAGTCTGTAATCCCCAAAGGGTTAGACAGAGGGGTACCTAATAGTACAACCATATTTCGCCAGCTACATATGTTAAAGTCCCATGTAATAGGGGACTATTACCATCAACTGGGTACAGCTCCAGATTCAGTGAAATTCCTATTGGAAAAACCCAAAAACACTGCCCGACCCGGGAATCGAACCCAGGACCTCTTGCTCAGCAATCGTGCTTACGATTACTAGACCAACGAGGCAGTCGGGTATTGTTTTCATAGAGCCTGTAAATCTACCCTCAACCCAATGCCCATATACATACACTATCTGCCTGCTTTACGTGCGAGTTGGGCATCAGTTACTGCAGTAGTACTCCCATTGTCCGACTGCATATATATTTCATTTTGACTTGACGAGTAATCGTCTACTGCATGAGTGGTAACTCGCATTGTGTAAACATGGCATAAGGCGTTCATCTATAGAAGTGATTGACCGATTGTAGCTGGGTGGGGGGTGGTAGGGAGAGTTAAGGGGTGGTGGATAAGCCAAGGTATCGGATTCTTGGGTATTCACGTCGGATCGCTGTGAATGACGCCGTTACGCTTTATCTAAAGCTTGGTCTTTACTCAGCTTCGCATAAAAGTAACGTTGAAAATTTAGTTTAGTGAGTGAAATTGAGTACCTACCTACTTTTTTTGTTTATTTTATTACACTATAAAAGTAATGGTAATATAGTTTAGGAATATGCCGTGAAAGAAAATACTTCTATCCGCAAACTAGTAATCAAGCCATCGATTTGATAAAACGATAGCTACTTATTTTTTATAAATTAAATTTTTTGAGTGATTAGGCTCGTGTCTTATAGTTTTGAAACTTACGGACGTCAGCTAGGAAAGTTTTAACTTTTACAACTTTTTTAATCAAGTTATTTTTCACTTTCCCGGCCCTGGTAGGCTTCTTTAAATCATGATTACCACGCAACAACTACGACAATGGATTTTTATAGTAAGCATACATTTGTGTGATAATATGTACACACAATAATCACCAATTACTTTGTTGAGCGTGGTCATAGCAGGGTTTTATTGCCTACTCCATGCAGGTAGTAAATAAGGGCTCATCTTCTTATTACCAATCTATGGGCCTGGAACCTGGCCTGGCTAGACCTTTGTTTGATGCCAGCTCTTATCAGTATGAGTAATTTATTATTCAATGCGTGAATAGTAAAATAAATTTATCTAAATAATTAAACACTTTGAAATAAGTTTTCCAACATAGTGGTCAGTTAACAGTTTTTTTATAGTTCAAAATAAAGCCTCATATATATTTATTTTATTTGCCAGAAACATGGTTACAAAGGTGTTTATAATATTGCATAGTGCTACATGTCTCACCGGTATGAAAAATCAATTTATAATTAAATGAATTTACAATTAAAATTTTGATGATGGTGATAAAATTAAAAAATGAATTCAATATAATACAATAACCATTGAATTAAAATTATTACTTATACCTATATTTGGATGCCAGATCAAGAGAAAAGAATTTACAGGGGCATTTTACAAAAAAACTCGTGAATTGAATAAAAACATTCCTGCAACAACTATTCTGTAGTGACAAACAAATTTTCTTAAAGGATAATTTGGTAATTGACTTCGGCAGAGCATTGTGAATTAGGGGAGCCATAGATACAGCTCTTCCCTAAGAGTTGCAACTTAGGAATAGGTATCTCGAAATCCAAATGTGCAGCTTTCCTCTTATTTTTATTATACCTTCATATTTCCTTAATAGTTGTGATCAACCTTATAAGCGAAAAACAGATGATTATATGGGCTATATTGCCATGAACGAAAGGTTCCGTCGTCCCTTATGATCAAATAAATATCGTTACTTTATGAAAACTGTAGAACCCAAATACATCTCCAATAATCACCTACATTCGGACCAATAAAGGCAAATATTTTTATACAAATAAAATGGCTTCCAAGGATTATTTATAAGCCTATTATCAACAGGCAAATTGCAGCTAATTTGCCCAAAGGTCTCGCAGTGGAAACCTTGGCTTATAATTAAGACAGATTCATTTACTTAGCCTCCCTCAGTGATGAAACTTGATTATAAACGTGTTTAGTTTGCAGAACTCTTGAAAGCATTTCTAAGAACTTAAACTTTTGGTAATGAACTTAAATAGGAGCTATTTATTTGAGTTTTTATTTCAATTAAAGGGGTGAATTGGGGGATTTTTTACTTACGTTCCTTTTTACAAGAAACTAGAGAAAATTCCCATTTGTATTTACGTATGTTCCTCCGTAGCGCCTAAACTATACATCCAATTTTGATGAATAACGTGTCAGTTGATTCGTAATTAAGGCCCGGGTAACAAAGACTACATTATAACCGACTTCAACAATAGGAGGGGTCGCTTTTATCTTGTAAACCCTTGTAAATATGGTAATTAAAATTAGAGCGCGATTTTTCAGTAGTCGGATTTTTTTGTTGTAGTATATAACACAAATTCTTGTTTTAATACAGTGAGTAAAATATCATTCATTGAACGCACTCGTTAATTTTTTTATTAATAACATTTTATTATCTTATCTCTTTGACGTTTAATATCTCATTCCAATAAAATTCAGATTCATTTATCATACTCCGTCAGCATATTACTTTTACTGCATGTGGTATCTTTGCCAAGATTTTCTGTAAAAAAGATAAGGTTTAAAATAAAATACTTTCTAAGAAGAACACTCGTATCTTGGGGCCAAGTATTGCGATCGTAGCGTCCCAGGCGATTTGAAAGTTGTTTCCTCCACAGGTAAATAAAATTCTCACTGCAGTAAAACACGGCTTACAAGGAAGCTTTTTGCTTTAACAACCGAATCTCTACAAATATTTAAAGTGTCTAAAACGGTTTGCTTGAGATAGTAAAAAGGAATAGTAAAAATAATCCAACTGTAATGCAGTGATGTTAAAAATATTAAAGAAACTTGTGTGTGTGGTTACAGTTCCTTGTGAAGATTTTTATACATATAAAGAGTGTAACAAGACTCTGAACGAAGCCGAAAGGCACTTGTTCTCTCCATCATTGTTATCATTTTTTTTTTTAGACCATGCCTGAGAACCTATTCTAGTTATTGGGAGGAGATATTGGCGGCTAATGTTCCCTTTTTTTTTTACAAGATTAAAAAAAAATACATATTTGTAATATTTTTACGCTGAACACCTCCACGACTAGAGATGAAGCGTATATACTAGAACAGATCCAGGGATTAGGTATTTAACAAGACTAGGCTGCACCTATTCTAACTTTTAAAATCCTTGATCCACCTAGTCTCACTGTGCCTACGCAGTGCACGGCAGCCGCGGCCCGCGCGAATCGAAGTACCGACTGTACTAGACTATGCTGCTATCTCGCTTCACCGTGTCGTCGGGGCGCGGTGAAGCGAGATAGTAGCATAGTCCTAGCTCATCCATGTTTGCCAAAATCATTCGTGAGTCAGTCACTTGAATTTGAACCTTAATTCAAAAGGCATAAAAGTGACGCGATGCGCACTCGTATTTACATAGATCATACGTGTGCCAGTCGTATGAATTTGAACCATATCTCAATGGCATAAAAGTTACGCGACGCGCACCGTGTTGTGGAAGAATATATTCTGTCCTTTTTTAACTACACTATTCCGCAGTCTTTCCATCCTTGTCTGTCAATACTCGAGATCGAGACTAGTCGGGACTAGGCACTAGGCAGACTTTATAGAATAAGTAGAATAGATACTTTGACTATACTCGATGCGAATGAAGACTATATGATGCAGTCGAGTATCAAGTACGGACTCGTGCGAATGTGATCTCGATTGACGTATGATACCTACTCGACGTCGCTAACTTCTATCGGACTTATTTAGTGATCGGTTTTCGTAACGAAGTTTTAATATATTGTTAAAGAACTTAGATCTATTTTTAATGATTGTAAATAGGTATGCGATTTAAACAAAAACAAAAGCAATGATTGTATATACTTACGTCATTAAAAAAAAAAACAACAAAAAGCAATTACATATTGTATATAGTGTATAACAATGATTGTAAATAATTGTGATTTAAAAAAAAACAAAAGCAATGATTGTATATAGTTACGTGATTTAAAAAAAAAAACAAAAAAAGAAATTATTGTAAATTACATGATTCAAAAAAAAAAACAAAAAAAAAGGAAAACAAAACATATTTAGTACTCTGAAAAATGAATTGAAATCTTTTAAATACGCTAACAATCTTCAAAGTAGATAAATCTATACGTTGACAGTCCTAAGCCTGTGTAAAGTATGAAGGGAAGATTACAATTCATTACTGCGTACGTAGGTACTACACGTATCGTTGTTACGCAAAGACTAAGAATCACTATAAAGTATGCGTATTTCATGGACTAGGTGGACTAGGTGGAACAGGTATTTGGATCGAGTATTTATACGGACTTGGACTAGGTGCACCTAGTCCAAGATTTGCCTAGTACGACCCATCTCTATCCACGACCACTATTCAATCCATCCATCAGTACAATGTTTGAGTGTGTTACATTGTCCTATCGTAAAATGTGATTTTAACTCCAAAAAAATCGATTCCCAGCAATAATTTTTGCGTTTCATAGTTTAATGTACAGAATGATTGGTTGACGGCTTCGTGAAGGACACGTTTGCACCTTGTATAGGGCACATATAAATTAGTAGGTTTAGTTGATTCACAATTTTTGCTTGAACACGCGTCACATAGAAACTCGGCTACCCAACTAACACTAAATAAACAAATTAATATTCAGGTGTCTAGTACACCTTCACAGTATTTCATTAGTTTTATAGCCTTCGTGTCGGTGACGGGCGAACAAACGTCTTGGGTCCACAAAGTTAGCTAACACCTGTAATTTGGCAAGGCCGCAAGACCATTACCATTATTACGGAAAACGTAATTATTTAGCCAAAATATGACAGTATTATATCTATAGGTACAAGGATCTCTTGGTGCATGGCCAAAATCTGAACTAATCTCCATCTTGTTTTGTACCCGACTACGGCAAAGCCAAAAGAAAGGGTTATGATTTTAGCAGTCTATGTATATGTGTGAATGTTTGTATTTACGTATATTTCTCCGTAGCGCCTAAATGATTCATCCGATTTTGATGAATAATGTGTCAATCGATTCGTTATTATGGCCTGGGTAACCTAAGCTACATTTTAACCGACTTCAACAGTAGGAGGAGTCAATTTTACCTTGTAAACTCCGATTTTAATTAGAGCTTAATTTTTCAGTAGTCGGGTTTTGTAGTTGTAGTAAACCACACAAATTCGTGTTCAAGACATTGTCCGTTACATACAATGTCCGTTTGCGCAAAAATCCATTCGCGTAAATGTCCTAGATCCCAGGAACCTAATGTTTACCAACACCGCCCCCGTGTCCACGCCAAAACATCCACCATTGCATATTAGTCCAATAAAGTAATTTCAGTATTATATATATGTACTACGACAAAAGAGGTTTATTTAGAACATTTAACGAGGTTTGAGATGAAAGAAATCCCTTTCAAGTGTCTGGAGAGATGTGACCGCGTTTCAATTCGCTCGTTCTTCGCTCGAGTTGTCCTCGGCGTTAGGTAACAAATGTTCTGTTTTGTTTATCTAATTCACGATTCAAGGAGACAAAGGAGGGCTGCTCAAAAAGATAACATTACTTACTTTTTTAAATGCAATTTTATAAGGCTTGGAAGTTTAATTTTGCTAACATTATGCATTTTTGTAGAAGAGGCCTCGTTAGTTGATTACTTGAGTACGTATTTGCAAGTTTTTTTTTTTGCTGCAATTTTTTTGCGTTTTGACAACTACTACTAACTTAAAACCTTTAGCATAAAGTACGAAACAGTGTATCTTGTTCCGTAAACTGTAATATAAGTAGGAGCCGATTCCAAAAGTTAAGTCCGTATAATTGAAATGTACTTATTCAATGATACCCAGTTATTAGTCAATAAAATGGTCAGGAAAAGTCGTTTATTCGGTTCGCATACCGTAATTTTGGTGGATTTTATGACCCATAAATAACATTAGGGATAGCAGGAATTTTGATATTTGCGGGGAATGTTACATTAGGTAGGTACTGTACAAGAGTTACAATAGATTTTAATGTAAATATCCACAATAACTGCTATACCTCTTACAAGTTAATAAAAATAACTGTACGGTTTTGGTTTTAAAATTTGGTTTGTTTTATAATTCATTGATTAAAGATAGACTTAATAGATAAGAAATTCCTAAATTAAAACCTTTTTCTAAACAAACCTGCATCAGTGAATAAATCTAAGCAGAACCTGATATATGAGAATCCCTTGTGCAAGGGAATTTCAATATTCCATATCGAGAATGGCAAACCAATAAAAGATCGATGCGATATTCCTTTGTTTCTATTTGAGCAACACGCTCAAAGCAAAGCTCCCTGAATAGACTAGTCCTTGTGGATTTCACTGACCATGCCGTATGTACTGTTTTGTGAGGTGTAGGGAATAATATTTGCACAACATAACACACTATGTGAGATAGGATGGATACTGTTCCGAGAATTATTGTGTTTATTGGTCGATGTTTGATTCTACTTTGGTTTCGAAATAATAAAGCGTGCGAAAAGACTCTTGACGAAGCCGAAAGGCACTTGTTCTCCCCGACACTGCAATCTTTTTTTTGTTCTAGACCATACCTTCTATTTACGGAGATATTGGAGGTCAAAGTTCCAACTTTCACAAGTTTTTTTTTTGACATGTTTTTAATGTATTTTTTTACTTAAGACACCTTCACGACCCCCGTACTACTCAATCCATCCATCAGCACAATATTTTGAATGCGTTACATTGAGTCCTACCGTAAAACGTGATATTTCACCCCAAAAAAAAGTAGTTTCCCAGCTATAATTTTTGCGTAAAGTTACTTAGTTTGATGTACAGAATGCTTGGTTGACGGCTTCGTGAAGAGTCTGTTTACACCCTGTATGTTAACAACAAAGTTAGGGTCTGCGTTACAGTCTATACATACTGTTACAGACAGGTGATTTATAAAAAGACTAGCTGACCCGCGCAACTTCGTCTGCATCACATGATGCAATTAAAAAATATTGCGACTATAAATTGAGATGGCTAAGCTATACTATCTTTCAAGTTGGATCAAATTACACACGTTGTGCAAATTTGATTAAAATCGGTTAAGTAGTTTAGGAGTCCATCGCGGACAAACAACGTGACACGTAATTTATATATGTTAAGACAAAACGGTTTTTTAGAAGTCTGTTAAAATTGCTGTCGCAATTGACACATTCACAGTGCAAACGTATACGAGTATACACTCACAACACAACTCTACGACACAGTTTACTGACTACAACTGTTAAATTATAATTGTAGGTGTGATTAATAAAACAGAGCTTTATTCGATCATTTCATACATACGAGTATTTCATGGCATTATGGATTATTGTACGTAACCAAACCATTCATAAATCCACGCTGAATTTATTGTCTCGTCATTGAATAACTTGGACAGCTGTCGCGATGTCTGACAGAAGGCCTCGGTCCCTTCATTATATTGGCTACTCTTTCTTTTAGGCCGTTTCAGTTAACGTACTTTTACCTAATTTTCTGTTTGTCTGATTTTCGTTCATTGACATAAATAATTATGTTCAATAGTCTGGAAACGGAACGTTAAAAGGGAAATAAAGTTAATTTAGTGAAATATTTGTTGGACTTTAACGTCTTGTTTACATGTTTTCGGGCCTTTGTAGAGCTTGTTCATTTCAGCAACATTTAAACGACATTCAAGATTTTATGCGTTCAGTTACATTATCAATCCTCGCAAAGTATATTAAAAAGAGATTGTCTTGATTGGGTTTGGTTAAGTTTTAAGAATATCAATATTAATTTATTAAGTAAAATAATTCAATGTAAAATTTAAAAATGTACCTACTTACCACTTTACAGCTTAAACCATTGGGTAACATCTTTAGGTACCTAGGTACCATGCAGCGGTGCAGTAAACAATGATGTTGCCAGGTAGGTAGTGGAGATGTATCAACTCGAATTACTAACTCGAGTTGTGCTAAGTTTGAGTTAACTCGAGTTGATTTCTCCCTAACTCGAGTTAGTTATTAGAGCTGACACATCTCTAGTAGGTAGTAACCTACAGATTTATATTCGACAATATTAGTTGTAGGTAGCTATACTACGGTTCACTGTGTTTGCGAATGAAGCGTGCAAGGAGGCTGGAACGGAGCCTGCGTTATCTCCGATCGCCGTCACGTGTTCGGATAAAAAAATCTATTAACTCTGTTTATCTAATTAAATCTTTGCACTGGAATATAAACTAGCACTCAGACCTGCAAGATTATTTTTATCTCTGAATCTGGTTAAAAATATATCAGACAAACACTTTTCTCCTTTGTTTCAATTACATGCTAGAACAGAGTATAATAAAAAAGATTGTATGAAACTTTCGACATTCGATGTTCATGGCAAGCGGCTGATTTTTTTGGCTTTGATGGATCGGCAATGGATTAACTTACACTCCAATATTGTATTGATGGATACGGGATTCCGTTTACTCTGGAAAGATTAAGTGGTTATTTGACGTCTGTTCGGAACCAATGAAGAGGGAAAAATGTTGTTGAACAAAGTAAGATTTATTAATATCTATTTTTAGAAAGAGGAGCTCGTGGCTAAATAATAACAGCCGCTAGGGTCGATTTACAAGTCAAGCCGCCCTTGCCTAGGTTGGTCATACCGAGTTTCCTCCATGCCTCGGTAAGCACGTTAAGCCGTTCGTTTAATAGACAGTGGCCCGAAAGTCTGACCAAGGAGTTTCGTATTATCCAGTACTAACTGGGTTGTCGAAGTTAGATAGGCAGTCGCTCCATTCAAAATACTGGTAGCTGCATTGGAACCCGACCCCGGGCAAAGGCTAGGCAGATGATGATCTATTTTTAGATCAACCGTTCTGGGAAATCTAAGAGGTAGATATGAAATGAAAATCTTCTGAACTTGTTCCAATTTTACACATTGATTGTTACATTTCTCTAGAGACTAGGATAGAATTAAAAGCTGGAAATGGGAGCAAACGTCATGTTTCTACGACAGAGCAATTTCCTACAGAGTGTTATAAAGATGTTGCTTTTTAACCGACTTTCTTTAAAAAGGAGGAGGTTCTCAAATCGGTTATGTTTTTTTAGTGTTTGTTACCTCATATCTTCGTCATTTCGAAACCGGTTTGAAAAATGTGAATGGATATGTAAATGGAACGTTCATTTATGTTAAAGGATATACTTCATGTTTTTTTGTTTTAAGTATACTTTCAAATGCATTTAGTAAAAACCTGTTATTTTAATATTACAAACAGACATTTCAATTTTATTTATTTGTAAAGATAAAAATGTTATAATTCGCGGATCTCGTGAACAAAATAGCGTACATTCCCGCGTCAACGTTCGCTGCATAGTAAGGTTGATAGCAGGTTCAATCCCTCGGAACAGCAGCTTAATGTATGTAGATTTGTGCCAATGGATCATTCGCTCGCAATTTTCATTCGCATTCTGAAATAAGGGAATGTTTTTATCGTGTTGTTTTCGTTTAGGGAATTAGGTGGTGATGAATATTGAATCCAGAATTTTTATTAGCTCATTTCTCGTGATAAATACATAAAAGGGGTGTTACAGACTATCTGAGTTGGGTGATGCTTCGTTTATACAGGCTGGAGTCTCTTGAAAATGAAGTCCTTTATTACTACAGTATTTTAGCTTATCTTTCAGTGTATGTCTTGGTCTAAATATGCTTGTACACTGAGCCATATATCTTACATCGTAGCGTTTCCTTTGCTTTGAGTTTACAGTCTTAACACAATATTTGTATTGCTATTTGGTGCGTTATGAAAGAAATAAATAAATGTTCATAAATGTTCATAAGATATAATGAAGAGTTTTCTATAAATAATTAACTAGATTAAAATAGAGAAATGTATCGTAAAAGCATTGAACATAATTTAATCAGAGTTTTATGACAGTAGATATAAATGCTTGTATGACACGCCAACGTAGCCTATATGAGCGTAACATGAGTAATCCTAAATTGATTCATAAAGCTTTTCGTTTGAAAAATGTCACATACGCAAGTAATTTAAGCATAACATTGAAAACGTCCGTTTCACAATGACACAGGTAGAATTAAAGAACAAACAATCAAAATTCATCAAAAGAATTATTAAACAGCTATCCGGAATCCTATTTATTGTGGAACATCGGCTTATAATGTACAGACGCCAGCACATCAAGCTACTACAATCTGTCAGATTTCTTTAATAGATTTCAACTTTATCGCTAAAACATTAGGTTTAAGGTTGATTGGGAAAATCTGACAGTTTCGGGTAGGTTGACCTGCTGGCGTCTGTACATACTTACGCTCATGTGCCGTATTCATTTATGAATTGTCAGTTTCAACATTGGATAAATCCGAGGATTTTTGTACCTAAATCACAAAAATCAAAATATCGTTACAAACGAATTGATTTAAAGATTTTGTTATGCTCGCCATTATCTTCAGGTTTCCGCACTTTTCTGGGTTGGTCCGTGGATGGGTGACCATCTATTACATACCGAGTTTCCTCCGTGCCTCGGAAAGCACGCTAAGCTGTTGGTCCCAGTTGTAATTTGTATATCTTTGACAGTCGTCAGACAGATAGTCATTAGCCCGGAAGTCTAACAACCAGTCTTACCAAGGGTATCAGGGAATACTATTACCCAGTACTAATTGGGTTGTGGAGGTCAGATAGGCAGTCGCTCCATGTAAAAATACTGGTATTCATCTGCATCTGGTTAGACTGGAAGCCGACCCCAACATAGTTGGGAAAAGGCTAGGCAGATGATGATGACTGATGAGATTATACTCGCGGACAGCCTTGAATTTAAAAAAAAACTAAGTCCTAATGCAAATCACAGAATCACAGCCTATCAGTGTGTCTTTATTGAAATCCGTTCAGCCACTAAGACTCGAAAATGTAACAGATGGACAGAGTCATGTAATTAATAAAAACCTAAAAAAACACACAACTAGACAAACAGACTAAATCGTTTCACAGACTATAAAATTCAGACTAATTATAAATTAAAACAGGTCTTAATGATTCACAGCTATAGACGTAGGTACTCCCAAATTAAAGCAGTGCAATATAAATAAAGCACTCTGTTACATTACCATCCTTAGTGTGAAATAAATTATTTGAAACATCTCGTGTTTCATATTTTTGTCTAAATTCCGGCGCAGCGGACCTCCCAGGAGTAAACCTTTCTTGCCTAATTTTGTATTCAAAATGATTTACTGTTTTATCTTTGCATGTGATTTTTTACAACTGACATGAGCATGAATTTGTACTGAGCTTAAAGATTATCTTGGAGCCGTCATGTCAAGCTTCTGCACTTGTTTTTGATTGAATAAAGGATTAAGCAATCGGTGCGGACAAATTGCTGACATGCTGCGGACACTGACAGATACATTAGTTAAGGTACGGACTGCATTCTAGACATTGGATTTTGATAGTTAATAAATTAACTGTAACAGTCCGGTGTCCGTATCCAGTTCGGTGTCCGTTTCCAGTCCGGTGTCCGTTTCCAGTCCGGTGTCCGTTTCCAGTCCGGTGTCCGTTTCCAGCCTGGTGACCGTATCCAATCCACTGACCGTAAATGATAAATGATGTTTATTATGCTAATAGGTTTTTACAACCACTTTAACACGACTTTTTTTTTTTAAACTTTATTGGGCCGGTGTTTCGTACCTGCCTACTCTGAGAAGAAACAGTCGAAGCAAACGGTCTCTTTTAAAGTCTACACATAATCTTGGTCAACTCACATAAGGACAATGCAGATTAGTGTCTGAGATGGTTTTATGGAGAAAAAACCACACAAATTTGAGTGGACCTGTCCAGTCAGTGCAAGCATTTGTCAGTGATCGTGTAGCTCGACTTAAAACTCAAGGAGCTCAACGACACGACGAATAATACCAAAGAAAGGACATTTGGGTACACAGTCCGGTGTCCGCAGCCAGTCCGGAGTCCGGTCCGATTGCATTGACTGAACCTTTAACTATCGTCAGTATCTGGTGTCTTAAGTTAAACTAGAAACTTCTCGTTCATTGAACTCGCTCAAGTTAGAGCAAGCCCAATCCTATCTTTTATCGTCATCCGACTTCGCTCTCTGTCATCAGTTGAGTATTTAAGCTGGCAAATGCGATGGTTATCGGGTCATCTCCTCGGCTATTTGCTTACCTAAAAGGTCGTCGTGGCGGTTAAACGGCGTGCGTTCAAAGTCAATCCTGTAAAAATAAAGTCTACGATTTTCAGCGTTTTTATGTTTATAGAATTTTGTTATTCTGTACTAGTTTATTCTTAACGGATTGGGCGGAGAAGGAAAATCTATGTTTATTACTTACTAGCTGATGCCCGCGGCTTCGCCTGCGTGGATGTCGGTTATCGCGACCAAAAGTAATCATGATGATCCTATTTCCTCAACTCATGGGAACCTAGTTTGCCCATTTTCAAAGTATTAAAATGGATACAGTATATTATCCTTAAGAGATAGACATAAGCCATCGCAGATTTTTCTGTAGACCTAATTGTGTAGAAACTGAAGGGGTTGCCATGGCGTTGCAGTGCGTCAGGGATGTTTGCGGCGGCGCGTGTAGACTGTTTCTACACAATTATGCGAAAGCGCGCAGCATCGTTGGTAACTCGCGTCATGGCCAGCCCTAACAGGGTTCTGAGAATGGTTGCTGGTAGAGCGGACTGTCCTTATGTGGTCCACTGCTGTCAGTTACATGTGTCACCGTATCGTGTTGTTTACTAACACTTAGTTTTTAAGCATTATGTTACTAACCCTATATGAGCCTTCGCTCGAATTAAAGATTTTTGAATTTGAATTTGAATTTATACGTCAACAGAGAGTGCTCATCCGGCTGAACAACTTTTGCTAAGACGTCATTCCTATATATATTATAGTGTAACTGGGCTCTTGGGGCTCCACGACAGGAGTTCCACATCTTCAATTTTTATACGTCAACAGAGAGTGCTTATCAGTCTGAACAACTCTCGGTAAGACGTCATTCCTATATATGTTATAGTGCGGCTGGGCTCTTGGAGTTCCACATCAGCTGTTCCAGATCGTCAAATTTATTCTCTTAGCAGAAAATGCTCATTACGTGGAACAATTTTTGCTATGGTACCATTTTTGTATCTCTTATAGTTTAGCTGGTCTGTTGCGGTTCTGCATCAGGTGTTCAAGTTTCCAAGATAAATTATAGCCTATATGTTGCCCAGACTTAACACCTATACAACAAAAAAAGAATCATTCAAAGATGATTTTTTACTATCGCGTCCCCCGTAAGTCGTTGCATAGATCTTTAAATATATTACGAGTTTGTTTAAATAATTTTTCGATTGAGGGATTTGTTTGCAAAATATTGGGATTTGTTATGCTAATTTTTGTTAGATTCAAGTGCCCCCTCTACCAGCAAAACGGTCGTGTTTGGGTGTGTGCAAAAATTCACGGTGGTAGTATATTATAACAAAGTTAAAAGAAAAATTAAAAGGCTTTACAAGTTTACGAGCAATATCCGACCAACTTATAAAATGTACTTGGGTAACATATTTTCCTAAACATAATGTATGGGAGCACAGGTTTTTCATCTGTAAATGTAAGTTTGTTTTTATTATTGAATTTTGACCTTGCATACATTTTTTTGCACACAAGGGATCGATGGGGACTTTTCACAATTTCATTACAATGGTATCCTTTTCGTTCATGCAAATTTTCAGCTTCCTGGGAATTTATGTACCCCTAATTTTATGTAAATTTTGACTGGGCTATATGGGATGGTGCTATTCTTTACGTCCGACACCATACTGTAAGTTATTAATGGATGGATGAAATGGCGACAGGTCACGGGAACAATGTGCGACTCCTGCATTCCCCTTAAACTCAAGATTTTTATTCTATCCGCCTATTTTAAGATAGGTACTAACAGAGTATAGTTTGTATATTCCTGTAAAGCGTAGAATTGAATCTTGTGCACCGTCTCGAGCAATGTATCCACTTAACTAAATTCAAAAGCGATTTTCTCCTACTGTATTGATTAACGTTTTACGTTTTCACGAACATAGTATTTTGGAAGCTATACTATTAAGAAATAGGTCTTTTCCCAAAGTAGAAACTGTTATTTCACGAGATAATCTCTTTTCAATTTTGCTAAGTGTATACATTTCTTTGCTTGTCACTGTACACATTTTCTATACAATAGATAATGCTTTTTGTACGTACTACTATTACAGCAACGTGACTGAAGCTTTTTGTAAAAAAAAACTGGTTACTTACATGTTAATCCCGTATACATTCACTAATTAGAATGTTAATATGCCGTTAACAATTAATCTATTCCGCTCTAAAAAAATCACTCCAAAGTGTCTAAAATTGTGTGCCCGTTACACAATTATATTTTTGTGCCCGACAGGGTTCAGCATGTCTTTGACCTACCACCTAGGTTAGAGTTTATATTAATTATTATGTAGACGTGTTATATAACAAAAGTTTTGTAAAATGTTATTTAACCTTGACGCACACTAAAACACATAAGACTGATAGATCACCTGTGTGAAAAAGATATTTTTTTCGTACTATTTGTTTACTATATAACAAACATGCTTGTTTTTACTCACCCATAAACCACGTAAGATGATAAAAACTTAATTTACTATAAAACAATAGCTAGTCAAGGCTTGCCGCTGGCAGCTAAGAGACAGTTTCCTTCGTAATACACTGTCGAGCACCGTATTATGCGCTGGTCTCTTTTACATGCCACATGTGTATGAAAAGATGCTTCTTTGTCCTACATCAACGCTTAGATACTTAGCTACCGAAAGTAAACAATAGAGTTTTTTTTTAGAGAAAAGCTGTGTGGAAATTGATTTCTTTTCGCTCGTATGAACTCGGTTTGTACTTAATAAAGTGTAAAACATTTAATAATTCGAGTCGACTAAAATAGAGTTACGATAAAAAAAAAATCACTTTCAGCACATGGCTTTTATAACATTTATTTTACTTTATAAACAATTTTGAATTTTAGATTAATTTTACGTTCAAGAACTGTCATTTAATTCTACTGAAAATTCAGCCCTTCGAATTCTAATTTGTCCGAACCCAAAAAGTTACAAAAAGTTCTAAAGATCACCAGGCATCCCTACGAAATTTGTAAAACTTTTCACGTTTTTGGCCAATCTACCTTTAAAATAAATATTAACAATTGTATAGTCAGTAGATAACAACATATCCCCGCGGCTTCGACGATCTCTAGCGCATGAAATCGATGAGGGAAGTTACAAAGCTTCATGTTAAATATTCTCCTTGAAAATATAGCACGCTTAGAAGCATGAATTATTATTAATAGCAGCTTGAAACCACCTGAAAAACATACTTTCAAAAATTGTTCCACGCTTACACAAAGCGTGTGTTGTTAAACAACTTTTCTGATGCGTACGTTACACAGTTTGCTCGTATTTTTCTGCGACAATATGAACTTATATTACGACAGGTGTATGTAGCGTTGCAGGGAAGTGTTGGCAATATTTATTGCTCGGCTCCGCGGCGTATATCACGAGCTATGTTCGGCCGGCCGTGTTTCCGGCGAGCGTGGCCGAGTTTCGAGCTGAGCGAGATCTCCGGGCATCCGCGAGCATTGTCATACACAGCCTCTCCGCCTATCATTTTCACCTACTCATATATATGTATATTTCACCCATCGATACTGCACTCAAAATGCAACGTTATTAATTAGGAGGTGAACACAATTTTGCACGATCAATACTTAAATGGGTCAACGTTTTGTGTTTTTTGTGCGCTGATTAATACAGGTCACAGCAACAAGTGATGTTATCTTGTTCCGTTTGAATCTGTAGTGTAGGATAACTGAGTCATTACTATAGTTTGGAATCTATCTATCTTATAGAATATTCTAGGAATATTATTAAGGCAATACTAGTTTGTAAACTAGAATAGTTTGACTGTACAACAGAATTTCCAAATTGAATTTGAGAGGGATTTGAAATATCTCTTACTTTCCATTGCGGTGAGTGACTGGAAGTTCTCTACTCAATGTAATAAGCAGAAACTATACAGCATGATGCTTTCAGAATGCTCATCCTCTTGACATACTTAATCTCTTTGTTGCTTTTATAGCACCCATGAGGAGAGTGGGGGTGTGCTAGCTTTTTCCTCTATCTGCAAAACACTATAATAAATAAACAACTATTATTCCGAATACATCATATTTGTTTATGGGTCTCGAAGCTGCTGAAATAAGGCTGTTTTTCCTATATTTAGGAAAAGTTTTACATCAAGTGTAGTTATAAAAGTAATTTTTGGTAACGATATTGTTGTCTGGGTAAACTTGTTTACGTCAACAAACAAATATTTTATGCTGTGGCATAATAACAGTAAAATTAATACCTTATTACTTTACCTGTTATTTGTTTATTGCTTGAGTGGTAACCAGAAAATAAATGGTAAAGTAAGCATTAAAGTATCTACTTCGTATGTCTGGGCGACGAATTATGTTGTTGAAGAAATATGTGAAGATCAGAATCAGTTTACCTTGACGCACACTAAAACACATAAGACTGATAGATCACCTGTGTGAAAAAGATATTTTTTTCGTACTATTTGTTTACTATATAACAAACATGCTTGTTTTTACTCACCCATAAACCACGTAAGATGATAAAAACTTAATTTACTATAAAACAATAGCTAGTCAAGGCTTGCCGCTGGCAGCTAAGAGACAGTTTCCTTCGTAATACACTGTCGAGCACCGTATTATGCGCTGGTCTCTTTTACATGCCACATGTGTATGAAAATATGCTTCTTTGTCCTACATCAACGCTTAGATACTTAGCTACCGAAAGTAAACAATAGAGTTTTTTTTTAGAGAAAAGCTGTGTGGAAATTGATTTCTTTTCGCTCGTATGAACTCGGTTTGTACTTAATAAAGTGTAAAACATTTAATAATTCGAGTCGACTAAAATAGAGTTACGATAAAAAAAAATCACTTTCAGCACATGGCTTTTATAACATTTATTTTACTTTATAAACAATTTTGAATTTTAGATTAATTTTACGTTCAAGAACTGTCATTTAATTCTACTGAAAATTCAGCCCTTCGAATTCTAATTTGTCCGAACCCAAAAAGTTACAAAAAGTTCTAAAGATCACCAGGCATCCCTACGAAATTTGTAAAACTTTTCACGTTTTTGGCCAATCTACCTTTAAAATAAATATTAACAATTGTATAGTCAGTAGATAACAACATATCCCCGCGGCTTCGACGATCTCTAGCGCATGAAATCGATGAGGGAAGTTACAAAGCTTCATGTTAAATATTCTCCTTGAAAATATAGCACGCTTAGAAGCATGAATTATTATTAATAGCAGCTTGAAACCACCTGAAAAACATACTTTCAAAAATTGTTCCACGCTTACACAAAGCGTGTGTTGTTAAACAACTTTTCTGATGCGTACGTTACACAGTTTGCTCGTATTTTTCTGCGACAATATGAACTTATATTACGACAGGTGTATGTAGCGTTGCAGGGAAGTGTTGGCAATATTTATTGCTCGGCTCCGCGGCGTATATCACGAGCTATGTTCGGCCGGCCGTGTTTCCGGCGAGCGTGGCCGAGTTTCGAGCTGAGCGAGATCTCCGGGCATCCGCGAGCATTGTCATACACAGCCTCTCCGCCTATCATTTTCACCTACTCATATATATGTATATTTCACCCATCGATACTGCACTCAAAATGCAACGTTATTAATTAGGAGGTGAACACAATTTTGCACGATCAATACTTAAATGGGTCAACGTTTTGTGTTTTTTGTGCGCTGATTAATACAGGTCACAGCAACAAGTGATGTTATCTTGTTCCGTTTGAATCTGTAGTGTAGGATAACTGAGTCATTACTATAGTTTGGAATCTATCTATCTTATAGAATATTCTAGGAATATTATTAAGGCAATACTAGTTTGTAAACTAGAATAGTTTGACTGTACAACAGAATTTCCAAATTGAATTTGAGAGGGATTTGAAATATCTCTTACTTTCCATTGCGGTGAGTGACTGGAAGTTCTCTACTCAATGTAATAAGCAGAAACTATACAGCATGATGCTTTCAGAATGCTCATCCTCTTGACATACTTAATCTCTTTGTTGCTTTTATAGCACCCATGAGGAGAGTGGGGGTGTGCTAGCTTTTTCCTCTATCTGCAAAACACTATAATAAATAAACAACTATTATTCCGAATACATCATATTTGTTTATGGGTCTCGAAGCTGCTGAAATAAGGCTGTTTTTCCTATATTTAGGAAAAGTTTTACATCAAGTGTAGTTATAAAAGTAATTTTTGGTAACGATATTGTTGTCTGGGTAAACTTGTTTACGTCAACAAACAAATATTTTATGCTGTGGCATAATAACAGTAAAATTAATACCTTATTACTTTACCTGTTATTTGTTTATTGCTTGAGTGGTAACCAGAAAATAAATGGTAAAGTAAGCATTAAAGTATCTACTTCGTATGTCTGGGCGACGAATTATGTTGTTGAAGAAATATGTGAAGATCAGAATCAGTTTACCTTGACGCACACTAAAACACATAAGACTGATAGATCACCTGTGTGAAAAAGATATTTTTTTCGTACTATTTGTTTACTATATAACAAACATGCTTGTTTTTACTCACCCATAAACCACGTAAGATGATAAAAACTTAATTTACTATAAAACAATAGCTAGTCAAGGCTTGCCGCTGGCAGCTAAGAGACAGTTTCCTTCGTAATACACTGTCGAGCACCGTATTATGCGCTGGTCTCTTTTACATGCCACATGTGTATGAAAATATGCTTCTTTGTCCTACATCAACGCTTAGATACTTAGCTACCGAAAGTAAACAATAGAGTTTTTTTTTAGAGAAAAGCTGTGTGGAAATTGATTTCTTTTCGCTCGTATGAACTCGGTTTGTACTTAATAAAGTGTAAAACATTTAATAATTCGAGTCGACTAAAATAGAGTTACGATAAAAAAAAATCACTTTCAGCACATGGCTTTTATAACATTTATTTTACTTTATAAACAATTTTGAATTTTAGATTAATTTTACGTTCAAGAACTGTCATTTAATTCTACTGAAAATTCAGCCCTTCGAATTCTAATTTGTCCGAACCCAAAAAGTTACAAAAAGTTCTAAAGATCACCAGGCATCCCTACGAAATTTGTAAAACTTTTCACGTTTTTGGCCAATCTACCTTTAAAATAAATATTAACAATTGTATAGTCAGTAGATAACAACATATCCCCGCGGCTTCGACGATCTCTAGCGCATGAAATCGATGAGGGAAGTTACAAAGCTTCATGTTAAATATTCTCCTTGAAAATATAGCACGCTTAGAAGCATGAATTATTATTAATAGCAGCTTGAAACCACCTGAAAAACATACTTTCAAAAATTGTTCCACGCTTACACAAAGCGTGTGTTGTTAAACAACTTTTCTGATGCGTACGTTACACAGTTTGCTCGTATTTTTCTGCGACAATATGAACTTATATTACGACAGGTGTATGTAGCGTTGCAGGGAAGTGTTGGCAATATTTATTGCTCGGCTCCGCGGCGTATATCACGAGCTATGTTCGGCCGGCCGTGTTTCCGGCGAGCGTGGCCGAGTTTCGAGCTGAGCGAGATCTCCGGGCATCCGCGAGCATTGTCATACACAGCCTCTCCGCCTATCATTTTCACCTACTCATATATATGTATATTTCACCCATCGATACTGCACTCAAAATGCAACGTTATTAATTAGGAGGTGAACACAATTTTGCACGATCAATACTTAAATGGGTCAACGTTTTGTGTTTTTTGTGCGCTGATTAATACAGGTCACAGCAACAAGTGATGTTATCTTGTTCCGTTTGAATCTGTAGTGTAGGATAACTGAGTCATTACTATAGTTTGGAATCTATCTATCTTATAGAATATTCTAGGAATATTATTAAGGCAATACTAGTTTGTAAACTAGAATAGTTTGACTGTACAACAGAATTTCCAAATTGAATTTGAGAGGGATTTGAAATATCTCTTACTTTCCATTGCGGTGAGTGACTGGAAGTTCTCTACTCAATGTAATAAGCAGAAACTATACAGCATGATGCTTTCAGAATGCTCATCCTCTTGACATACTTAATCTCTTTGTTGCTTTTATAGCACCCATGAGGAGAGTGGGGGTGTGCTAGCTTTTTCCTCTATCTGCAAAACACTATAATAAATAAACAACTATTATTCCGAATACATCATATTTGTTTATGAGTCTCGAAGCTGCTGAAATAAGGCTGTTTTTCCTATATTTAGGAAAAGTTTTACATCAAGTGTTATAAAAGTAATTTTTGGTAACGATATTGTTGTCTGGGTAAACTTGTTTACGTCCACAAACAAATATTTTATGCTGTGGCATAATAACAGTAAAATTAATACCTTATTACTTTACCTGTTATTTGTTTATTGCTTGAGTGGTAACCAGAAAATAAATGGTAAAGTTAGCATTAAAGTATCTACTTCGTATGTCTGGGCGAAGAATTATGTTGTTGAAGAAATATGTGAAGATCAGTATCAGTTTTATTGGTTATCTATGTTATTCCGGTTGTAACGTAGGAGTGTAACGAGGTAAAAGGCTTTCGGCTTCAATATTTGCTTTTTCAGTAACACAAAAACAAAAATATAAGTAATATCAGTTTTCTGGTTGTGTCTGGTACGTGTCTTCGTTATCAATAGACACTACTGTGTTCATGAGACGTGAATGGATCTAATCAAGCGAAAAAGTACCAAGACTCTTTTTTTTTTTTTTTTCGGATGGGAAATCATCAAATGACTGCTCCCGCTCTGGGCAGAGCGGAAGGGAGTGTCAGACTTGTACTGACTAAAACCCATCCATGTTCCTTCCTTGCCCTTTGTGTTCCAGAGCCGCGGTATCTCTTTCGAACAGCCCGCAGCCCAGTACCAAGACCCTCACTTTACGATCATAAACGCCTTGTAAAATTGAGTTATTCATAAGTACCAATAATAATTCACGGGGGTTTAGGTCGGAGCCTTTTCCATTCACTGAAATGTTTGGTAAGGCTCCAAAAGGCATAAAACGGACATAGGTACCTACGAGGGGTTAATCAAGCCAATTGAGAGTTCACCATCCTTTGCATTTCTGAATTTTATTATATAGTCGGAGTTGTTATAAACAGCAATTATTAGCGGACAAAAATATCCACCATGCCTGTTTAGCAAGAAGGCACGGCCACGGGATATATTTGTAACTTTAACTGTTCGGCCTAAAATCTCCACTAATTTGTTTGGTTCATTTCGGGTCACGTAGTCCTCAGGTGTATTCTCGGTTGGGGCAAAAGTCAACACGCAAGTTTAGTCGGTTTGGTATGAAAATGTTGGGACACTTTATGATATTTAGGGACGCGTCATCTGCGACTTTTGCGACGTTTTATGTCACAGACTATATGGGGAGGATGGTTTGATGGGGCGTTTCGTAGATATATTTTTCACGTTTTGCGGGAAACGTTTTTTATGCAAAAAATACGGGATACAAAATGGCGTTTATTGGTTTTTCTTTTACAAGTGGTATTTTTCTTGCGAAAGGCGTGCATGAAAGTAAATTTTTATTTATTAGATCCTTTAAGAAAGAAAGAACGAGAAACCGTTTATTCACAGTCCCATTTAATGGGAAAAAGAACAACGTAATGTTTAGAACTTGTTGCTTGTTTTAATTAATAAATGGATAACAAAAAGTTTACATACGGTCCTCGCTCTTTTACTCGTTGGATATAAATCTCAGCGTACATAACTCGGGTTTATTTCAACGATACGGTTCTGTTTATGTAGGAGTTCTTTTTTTTTACAATTAGTAAACAGTTATCATCAAAACATCATAACATGCGAGCTAAATTTATTTTTGTATGGATGAGCGGTGTCTTGTGATAACCACCTTAATTGAACTATTTAATCGTTGTAATAAAGTCTTTGATCAGTAAGTAACTTTGATGTTCAGTCTCAGGTTTGCTGTTGTGATTGAGCGGCGAAAATCACAGCCAATCAAATTGACATTCAATTAAATTGAAGTCCCTTTTAGAGAACGAGGAGCAAATTGCTTCAAAGACAAGATTGCTGTTAGTTATTTGACTAAAAACTATATTTTGTTTGCGGCTTTGCTCCCGTTACGTAAGGCACGTTTTAAATTTAGCCTATGACACTCAAAGATAATGTAACTTCACGTAAGTGCAAGAATTTTCGGAATCGATTCCGAAGATTACCTTCTCCATACAAACTTTCAAACTTATTTGACCACTTTTTTTTTTCGGATGGAAATCATCAAATGACTTCTCCCGCTCTGGGCAGAGCGGAAGGGAGTGTCAGACTTGTACTGACTAAAACCCACCCATGTTCCTTCCTTGCCCTTTGTGTTCCAGGGCCGCAGTATCTCTTTCGAACAGTCCCGCAGCCCTGGTTATGTGACCTCTTAGTATAGATTTACTAATATAGGGTATCACATAGTAACTTATGTGTGGAGGTCAGATAGACAATCCCTCGATGTAAAATTCAGGTAGGTATTTAGCTGTATCCAGTTAGACTGGAAGCCGACTCGAATGTAGTTGGGAAAAGGCTGGGCAGATGATGATGATGTGACGTTACTACCTAAACAATTTAATAAATCTGACATGTTTGTAACGAGTTCACGACCGCGTAAGGAAGAAGTTGCTCACACAAACTGAAATAACCTCTTACAAAAGTTTTTGTTACAAAGTTAATAAAGAATTTGTAAAGAAGTCTCTGTTGGTTAATTCAACATTCATGGGAGCCTCTATGTGCAACTTTGACGCTTGGAACTTTCACGTATAAATTGGCTAAGTTTCTTAAGTTAGCTGCCATTATTAATAATTGACGATATTTTTTATTTTGTTAAGAAAACTTATTTTATTACTTCACTAGTTTATGCCCGCAGTTACGCCCGCGCCGCGTGGATTTCGGTAATTGTCCCACAGGTTAGTACTACCGGTATAAAAAGTCCTATATGTTAATCCAGGTTAAAATTATCTATGTACCAAATTTCATCCGAATCCATTTAGTAGTTTTTGTGTGAAAAAGTAACAAACATCTATACAAACATATGTATGTACATCCTCACAAACATTCGTATTTATAATAGAACTAGAATCTTACTAGATAAGTCTAATTCCGTGTTTGAAGATGTAAAGAGATTGAATTTAATATATTATCCACTTAAAAAAATAAACCGCCTATAAATTTGGCATACCTGCTCATTTTTACATAATTGAATAGCTACCTCATAAATGCGAAACTAACTTTGATAAGTACTTCGAATCCCAAGTAATTAATGTTGGTAGAGCTTGTGTTTCAAAGCTAGATTCTCAGAAATTCAATTATTTTGTAAAACGATCTTCATAACAAGTATCTTATTGGGTTCGCCCTCCGATGGGAACAAGATTAAACGGGGTGAGGGTAGGTACAATTCGAGTTCAAAGCTCGATATGACTGCAACAAAATTAAATGATCCGAGTCCGATACCGATTAACTTGTACGTAGGTGGATGAAAGCTTTGTACCAGGGACTCATTTTGCCTTTACGATTGTACCCTTATCGATTATATTTTTGTAAAAGAATTTTCGGGTTGGTTTAGTTTTTTCTTTTGAACCAGTTATAAAAGAGATCAGATAGGTATATTATATGTGTTTCTTTGTGGGTCGTTACGTAGTAATGGATCAGAAGATTTTATGTTTCCACTTGATTCAATCCTTGTTACATAACTTAGCTGACGATATTGAGTCGTTAACGCGAATTGTACGGAGGTATAAATAGATAACTCAACGTGGGTGTTAGAAATGATTAATGTTACCAAACTTGGCAACATTACTTACATAATTAGGTAACATTTATCCGGCTAAAATTGGAGTAAAATCATTTATTTATAAGGCTGTGAATTTCTTCTGTAACTGCTTGTTACTTGTCTCAAATTGAATTATAGAATTTCTCATTATCTTGCTCTTTTATAAAAGTGGCTGTTGGATTTATTATGTTTTCGAAATCTAACGAAAATGAAATACAGAATGACGTGACACTAAGCAGGTACAAATGTTTGCAAAATATTGCGCATTTTGAGTGTCAGTTACTTTTCAGGTTAAATTACATTTCGCAACATGTTAATAATAAAAAATCCGGCCAAGTCCGAGTCGAATTGGAACACAAAGGGTTCCGTAAACAATATTATAACCAAACAATAATACAACTTTTTATTCGTAGTTTCATATCACGTTTGTGGAGCGTTCATAGAAGACACCTGCTCCTTGGAGTAAAATTGCTGTAACATACGAACGGATGAAACTATAAGGGTTTCATTTTGCCATTTGGCAGCGGAACTCTAAAAGTAGCCCTTACTAAAATTTTATTTCGCCTGCAAATAATTTTATTTAGACTACTTTCAACACGAATAAAGTCTCCAGCAAAATTAGTTTTTAGATAGAAAAAAATGTGATAAGTGATAAGATTTTATGGAACGATTTCAGTTGTAAAAATCACGAACAATCTTGCCAAAATCAGGGAACTTTTATAGAAGTCAATAAAGTTTTGTACGGAAAATTGTAATAATAATTTCATTGATAGGCACTTCAAGTACGATCACAAAAAGAATATCTGGGACATTTCTTCTTTTATGGAGCATATCTTTAGTTTGTTTTTCTTGACTGAAGTAATATTTTTATCTGTGCTTTTATTGTTCAGAGTTATCAGGTACGTACTAAACTGGAATATTTTTATTGGTTTCTGTTATTTTATGATCTAGGCTGGTACCGTTTATAGTACCTACCTATATTTCAGCATTCAGGCAGCTCCTAAAGGTACCGAAGGTACCGTAATGATTAGCACTCTTTAAACAAGAATGACAAAATATGCAATCCAAAAACTTTTCGTGGAAAATAGTGAAAATTGGGCTTAAAAATAGACAAGACAGATATTCTCACTTTTGTTTGTGTCGTTACAGCTAATGGAAAAATGCCGTGGAATGTAAAATTAATCCACCATGTTTCGCTTTCTGCACATACTTTTTGAAAAAAACATCAATATTTTATGAAAACTTGTCGTGGTCAAATTTTATGAAACTGAGTACGCTCCGTACTATTTGATGTTGTGAATAAAATATCATATATCTGTGAAGATAATATAGTTTTATGTATTTATTTTATTACTATTCATTTTGGCGAACACAGTGAATTCGTATGAAAAACATCGGGCAGAAACTGAAACCAGTTCAGCCGTGATTTTAAATAAAATATTCCGACATCATATCGAAAAACAATAAATAAAGAAATGTATGCAAAATATGACGGAATATTTTCATACAAGACTAGATGGTAAAATGTACACAGTGGGTATGATAACTTTCGTAAAGTTTGGAGTACAACTTGATTGCAAGTTTATTTATGCAAAAGAAACCTTGTATTTTTAAAATACACAGAACCTGGATACAGTTTTAATTTTTTTTTACAAAGACCTACACCAGAGAGGTCAAAGACATATTCATACCTATGTACAGTCAACAAAATAGATAAGTATCCAGGGTCGAAAGATATAATTGTTTTTTTCTTAAAAACCGTTCGATGTTTTCGAATGAAATTAAAATTAAATGAAGAAAAATAAACAATTGGTTAAATTAATTAAATTTTATTTGAAGATGTGCAACAGTTTCTAAAAAACTGCAACTATATCTAACGATCATATCTATTTTGTTGACTGTACCTATCCAACCTCTTTCTGCGGAAATAGGATACTTAGCCATCATACAAAACAAAAGAGTCCATTTCCATTAAATAGAACGCGACTCTTCGATACTGACCTCAAAGTTCAGGGAGAACTAGAGGCGATTGATTGCCTCTTTATCTACCTGGCCCAGCCACCAAGTCTTTCAGCCTCACAAGTATTGCAAATCCTTTAAATTGGAAGCTGAGCTGCTGAAAGTGCCTATAATGGAAACTTAAGCTCCTGTATTATGCTTCGATCAGCTCCCCTGCCGATCATCGATATTCAAAGCTGTGTGATACTAATTACTTTTGTTTGGAGGCTGTTTCGCTTAAAAGCTTTGTTATGGCAGGTTCACGAGACATTTTGTGCTGCAACTTGCGGAAAGAACATAGATATTATAAAACAATAATATTACTGGCTGCCTACTACTGTTTCACTGCAGGGAAAAAGCTCCTTCTCATTAGATATAATATAGAGATCAGTAATTTGCCAGGACATGTATGATTGATCTTGTTTCACAGCTGTATAAAGTAACCCATAACTAATTGGTCAATAACTTGAATACTTAAAAAATGACGTCACAACGAGTGTCGACATCAGGCTTTATCACTTTGATACATATTAAAATTAAGTTTAACTATTTCGTTCTGCACACGACAGAGGCAGAATTGCGTAGCCACGTGTATGTACCTAATTCTAGAAATTCCGCTCTAATGTTAATTACAAACTGGTATTAAAACAAATGTTATCATCCAGGCTCATAGGTATAATGGTCCGTGTGTAATAAGAGATAAAGTTGGGTAAAAGGCAGGCTTGGAATAGTGGCGCCCAACTGGGACCCCGGTAATTAACTATTTACTTAGTTATGACAAGATTACGTATTATGAACAGAGTTTAGTGCCCACGTTTAGGAGAATGGAACGAATAGATTTACACGTACGAATTCGTCGAAGTTTGTAACTTTTGGAATTGCGTGGTCCGAAACTTTTGTTCTCCTGTGGGTAGTTTGACACTGCCTTGTTAGCGTTTGCCGCGGATTTAGTTTTAAACTTTGATCCTCGTTCCTTTGTTTCTATTTTGGCTAATTTCAATGGCTTGACCTTTGTTTCATTTTACACCTACGTCGATATTCTAAATAATGAAAAGCGAAGCAATTTCATGATGGTCCGAATAACTAACTACACTATACTGTATCAAATTAAACTTTGTTGTTGTACGGAGGGTTCGTAACACGAGGCTACAGTTAGCTATAGTTAATAAAACATATAAATAATAGCCATACTTATTCAATATTGAACGGTGGTTTCAATTCAATTGGGTTGTGGCATAATTGTCACGGTAGGAAAATAAATGCGTTATTAAGAAACTATGCAATTCTAGTTTGCGATTTTAAACCTTAATCAAATAGCATAAAATCTTGTAGATGTAGCACAGTTTAAAAAGTCGCATATCATGACAAAACTTTTTAGTCAAAATCTTAAATTCATTCACTGACAGACAACCACAGCCTAAACCATTGCGTAGACAAAAAGTACGGATTAAGTAATACAAAATGATATTTAAGTTGAAGATAATAACGATCATAAATATTAAAAATAAAAAATTGCGTCGATTAAAATTTTATTGCAAACCGCACTCTTCAAGTGACAGTTGACAGGTAGAGGTCATTGACGTTCCTATTTTTGTTTGAAACGCATTAAAAAGGTTTGAAATACCCCAGGTAGGATATCCCATGAAGCATAAGGCTTACAAGTCATAATACATCCAAACACTTAAATCTAACACACAATATAGTTTGAATACGTCATAACTCTGCTTTATATCGATGATATAGCCGTGATTAACGACTGGAAACCCTGCAATGGAGCATACAATAATAATAAACAGACTGTGGTACTAGGAAACCATCAATCAAACCTTAGTATTGTTGGAACGGACATATATAGATAATGCACAATAGCTTATGTTAAGGCTTTCAATGAAACTCGCCTTTGGATTATGTACTATGTTTGTAAGGTTAGTTTAGCTGTACCTCTGTAATGACTGTTGTGATAGGTTAATGTTCGTGCCAAGTGTATCCGAAACTAGACACAATCAGCAAAATGTTTTGGGTGCGTGACATTGAATCCTACAGTAAACGCCATTTTTCACCTTCCCAGCTATAATTTTTAAGTAGAATTACTTAGTTTGATGTACAGAATGCTTGATTGAAGGCTTCGTTTCAATTTTTTTTTAAATATAAAAAAATATCGTATTTTTTCTTTGTACTGTTTGTTTGACTCTACCTTCAAAGAAATTTATCTACTTATGTATGATGATTAATTCCAAAGTTATTTAAACCCCGTCTTGAATAAACTGTCCTTTGAATTCTAATAAGAAAATAGAGAAAAAGGTAAAAATAAAATGTATTTTTTACGTTCAATGTGTTATTAGAAATGTAATGAAAGGGAAAAAAACACGTTTCTAGTTCGTAGAAAACAGTTTGTAAGTCATATTACACAAGGGAGACCCATGTCCTTGACAATTGGGCAGTTGCTATTATATGGCTTGTTGGCTGTTATACTCGCCATATACAAGTAATAAGCTACAGCCTGTTCGTAATTAGTATCCGTTCTATCTGCTCGCTGCACGTCGTGTTCGGAATAGTTTGGCAAACTTCGTATTCTGTGATATACGAGAGAGGAAGTTCGTAGCAAAATACGCCAAAAGCATACCTGTCTGGCTAGTCAAAGGTTTTATATTATGAGGTGATTTATATAAAATCATAATACCACTTTACTATTGAATAGGTAAAGAAATCGGCGACATGTAATGAAATCTTCTTGTGGCCGTTTGCATAGACAACGATGAGGTATGAGTTTTTGAGTCATTTTCAGGATTCCGTACCCGAAGGGTAACCAACGGGACCCTATTACTATAAGCCTCGGCTATCCATCCGTCCGAGCTTCTCTCTGTCAGCGGGCTGTATCTCATGATGCGTAATAGGTAAACAGTTGAAAGGAGGGTGGCGAGGTTGCATGTACAATGGGACCCACTGTTAGGAGTATCGTACAGTATGGAAACTTATAACTAGTTGTAGAACTATATAAAACTAGCAAAAAAGCAAATGGGCAGTAAGTCGTAGAGGCTGGGAGAAAAAAGATATGCCATGTAAAAGATTATAACCTAAAACGAATCTAATAAAGTCCTTATTTAATAATACAATATCTTTTTTATGTACTTAGGTATTATGTAGTTTCAAAAAGGTGATCTAATAGAATATAAATATTTACCAACACTACCATCGTGTTTCTGCATCTCTCTTGCCAAATAAAGGTACTTAAATTAATGCTGTAAGCATAGACTAGCTAGACTGATATTAGGATGAAACTATAATCATAGTCTAAGTCGGTATGTAGAATAGTCAGTCCAAAGGTAAAGCCAAGTCAAGAAACCACAAAATCGCATAGAAAATAATAGATATCCCACGTTAGCCGTTGAAAACAAACAATGGAATGACACTAATTATTTTGGCACTGACAGCCAACTCCAATTGACAGCATTACGTTTCATTCTACATTATCACAAATAATCGTGATAATTATACATTTTTGTATAAAACATGTATGTGTGCATTTTTAATATTAACTTTTGTATGTTTTTCTCGTATTTTACAAGTTTTGTTAAAAAAAAAAACTAAACGTAAACAAGTGTAAGAACGTAAATCATGTAGGAATGAAAGAGCAGGTTGGAATGTAATATGAAACACGGTGCGTTTAATAACTGCATGATGACTTATTTTTATGTAAATAAAAATCCCTTCTAACTTTTGATTCCCATCACCTAGTGACTCAATATTTTTTATATAATCCTCTTACAAACTCTTAATTATCGTAAATATGAACTTGCAAGTGAATGACACTTAGTTAATTTATAAATAATGTGGGTCCAAACTCGCCATCCTCCTTTTCACAGAATGTGTATTTCTGTTGTCGCTATAATAACAAATTAAATGCTCCCCTACTACGATGGTACGGAACCCTCCATGTGTGAGTCTGACTTGCAATTGGCCGGTGTTTTATTTATTAACTAATAATTATAAGTCAATTGTTCAATTTAACACAGCCACAACGTTGTGCTTGCCTTGAAATCTATTCTTCTCATACCAATCAGTAAATAACACTCATTTTCTAAATCTCACCACAGCCAACATAAATAATAATATAAAGCATCTCAAATAGGCGATCCCTAACAAGCTTAAAGTAGTCCTTTGTTCTCATCAGTTTAATGGTTAATTTACCAGAATAAGTCCGGAACTCGCCAGCAGTGGCTACACTGGAAACACGGAATCTTTAATAAAGTTCCACTCGGCTAATTAACTCAGTTTTACTTTATATCTTATATGATGTTTTGGCAAACTCAGATATTTGAGATTGTTTGGAAAGAAATATAATCAAAGTCACTATCAAACCGGTTGGGAGTCTATGAAATCTCTATTAGGAAATCCTGTACTACGCCCGGCCACGACTTCAACCCATGCGACTTACGTAACGCGCATGTATCACTTGCGTCCTTCAAGTGATTACCGTCGCGTCGCGGTGATTCGTGGTATACTTTTTGCAATTTCGTTTATTTGTCTTCTCCTCAGTTGCAAACGCAACACGCGTGGCGTTTGAACGTGTAACTCGTGGCCAAGGTTTAAAGAAAGAAGTAGTAGGAGTACTTATTTCACAACACGTGTGTGGCATTTAGGGAACTTTGTATCCCGGAAAAACAAAGGGCTCCCGAGAGAATGGAAATGAACCGTATCTCCAGAATAGCTGAAGGGATTAAGGAGATACCTTCACTGACATATACTTACTGTTTACTGCTACGATAGAATAGCTTAAAAAAGTAAACACTTTCAATTATTTAAGCAGTATTTTCGTTTATTTAGTGCTCAGGTCAGGTTTTTACGTATTTTTGAGTACTAGTGCGTAATTGTGATCGTTTGAACCCAATACATAAATACGAAACGAGGGTTCACAACGTATTAACACATACTGGGACACGACCTACCTACATATGTCCGTACTTAGGATCTATGTATATTGATAGTTGGCGCCTGCTTGGAGTACTAATCAACTGAGTAATTGAAGATTAGAACTATATTAATTTAGCTTGTTTATATCCATACTAAGCAGTTATTGATTAATAATTAACGGGGATTAACATTAATTAATTCACTATCTTAATACGTTTAAGAGGGATAACTCTGTGTCTTAACCTAAGCGGTAAGTTATAATTTGTTCTGAAAACGGGTAAGCCCTCAATAGGCACAACGACGCGTTCGCGTTCGACGAGCAAAATGAACGCGACAGACGCGCCATGGCGCGTCTTTTCGCGCTGGACACAGGGCAAGTTTTCATAAGTTATAACCAGAACAGAGGATAGGTACACAAAACCAAGTAAAAATTCCTCTGTTAACTTTTTAGACCTATGTATTCTACTTATGCGTATGAAGTTTCATTAAAAGCGGTTCAATCGTTTCGAAGAAAAACGATTTGAAAGTTTGTATGAAATGCCGTTAGTCGTTACCGCTCTTAAAGTTGACTGGTAGTGACCGAGGTAATCATTCTACCAGTCAGCGTTATGAGAATCAATCCACGTCAATGCGTCGGGATGCTTGTCACTTACCTACCGCAACTTTGGCGACCTTTGACGGCAACGTTGGCGCAGTGGCTAAGCGATTGCATGCTGCGCTGCGTGTCGCGGGTTCGATTCCCGCACGGAACAAATATTTGTATGACCTACTGGATCCGGGTCTGGCTGTTTATGTCTATGTGAGTTTAAATGTTTATAAACGTGCCCGCGAAACAGGAAATTTCAGGAATGCCTTGTGTGGGGCAACGTTTTTTTAAAAACAATGTAACGAGAATTATTAAATCACAATTTCTATTTGCAACAAAACACAGTACACCCAGTTTATTTCGGTACTGGAATAAAGGCCTTAGGGGCTCCCCGAACCCCCAACTATTGGGTCGGGTTCTTCCTATTGCGTCAGGGTGCGAATTCTCTTCCGTCGTATTTAGATAATAGAACGGAAAGTCCTTAACGGCCCACTGAATATTAACAAGCTGTTAATTTTACGTGTAATGGAGCAATTTCGTATTCCGGTTCAAATTCAATTATATGTTTACTTTCTTTTAGGCGCTGAACTACTCTCTGTTAAATATAAACTTTTGTAAAATGGAAAAAGGCACGCGTTTAAATGGTATTTCGAAAATGTATCTAGATGATCTTGGTGAAATTGGTTGAATCATAAAACATACATTTATTTAAGTTGGAGTTTATTTAATTGAAAGCTAATGACATGCCCATTAATATTATTATATATAGACTATTACATATATAATATTTTAAGGTTGTGGAGGTCTGATAGGCAGTCGCTCCATGTAAAATACTGGTATTCAGCTGCATCCGGTTAGACTGGAAGCCGACCCCAACATAGTTGGGAAAAGGCTAGGCAGATGATGATATAATATTTTAAGGTCGGTTTTTAAGTAGGGTCGACTTCTAGTCTAAACGATGCAGGTGAATACGTATTGTATTCTACATGGAGCGACATATATTTGCTATAAACCAAATAAATAACAGAATTTTATTGCCCTATATCAAATATTATGTAAATGAGCGTATAAAACCGAGCTATCCCCCCAGGAGTTACGTTGCCAATAACATATCAATATACAATCAATTCACATAAAAACTTATTATGTGAGAGAGTTATGGAATTCGATTTTATATAGCCGTGTTAACATAACACATTTCAGTCTGTTTATTACACACTCCTCTCATTGAAATTGTTGGAGAGTTGCGCTCATAATAGTTTCAAATCGTACCTTCGGGGAAATACAACGACTGCTTCAGGGAAATAACTGAATAAAATATAATGCAGTACGAGAGTGCGACTATTCATAATAATGTTTCCTTTTTAATCAACATTAAATTAGAGTACCTATTCCTAAGAGGATTCGACTAAGTTGAGAATAGAAACTTGTAGGTAGAAAGAACCTTAGATACGTTACTATTAAACACTGCCTCGTTGAGGTTCTGGGTTCCATACCCGGGTCGGGCAAATTGTGATTGCGTTTTTCGATCAAGGAATTTCTCAGTAGCAGCCACGGAGCCTAGATTTGCGCCCGGTTAATGGCAATGGACTCGCCCCCTATTACAGGGGACGTTTGAGAATAATTGGCGAAATGTGGGTGTACTATCATGCACACCTCTGGCTAACCCTTCGGGGCTTTTAGGCGTGATGTTAAAGTATTCAGCTGTATTCCACTTATTTAGTTATGTTTAGACATTTCTTCAAAAGGTTAGTTACTTAGTGTATTGTAAAGCTACCGTTTACATTTAGCTATCTTTCATTGACTTGAATGTGCCCTGGCAGTTGAGAGAATGTCATGCTCACTCGAATGTCTTGCTGATGGTGGCGGGTGTGTCGGGTCATTTGGTTCCCTTCAAAATGGTTGAGTTGAATGGCGCTGATCCATGCGTTATGTTCGTGAACGGGCGCTGTCAGTTGGGACTGGTCATCTCTTAGCTGTCACGGTTTATTTTAATTAAGTACTTTATTTTTAAATTATTGTTGATTTATTCTGTTACTCTGGACGCTCTTAATTCGCACGCCTCTTTACATCATTCTCACATACATGTATAATCTCAACATGAATGATGTAACCAAGATTTTGTAATAATTTTGATTGAAAAGAGTGTCCATGGAGTTTCTTGCCCATTCTTCTCCATAGAGATCTACGCTTTGGAATGGGCAACTACAGTACTTTCACAAGTTATTATGCCTTGTGACTGTGACTGTAGCTTAGCCTTCTTTGTTTTTCCGACATTCAAAAGTGCCTGTAAGGGTCTAATTGAAATAAATGCTTTTGAGTTTGAGTTTGAGTGTGATGTGTGATTAATTTGACATTGTTAGCCCTAGCAAACATTTCTATATTATTCTTAGAAACAAAATTAAATCAACAATTTACACGATAGATTTTATAAGCAAGGGCATCACCTAAACATCATACGTTGACGAATGAACCCCACAAAATAAAGTTACATTAAGCCTGAAACTGTGCTGTTGTCATCAAAACACGTTAAGAAATTGACGCGCAGTTTTCCCGTGGCGTACAAAAGAAACAAGCAAGTCATCATGCCCTGTACCACACGCTCGTGAATGAACTTCAGAAATCAGACACCGACTTAACGTAGGGGAAAGGGGCGCAGTAGAACCATTTGACATATTTTTTTAATTGAAACACATAGAGAACCCTGGAGCCGAATTTGATGCGCTTTGGTACAGAGACACCTGGCTGTGATATCTTCCAAACAAAAGTAGTCTAGGCTGTGGCGAACAAAAGAAAGTTGTTAAGCTAGGTTAAGCTTAGGATAAGTTAGGTTTGTTTCCAAAAAAATTGAGTTTCTTCCTGACCAAAAACTAAACTAATTTTAAGCAAATGGCGAACCTAACGCGTACGAAGTCGCGGGTAACAGCTAGTTTTTTAGAATAAAATAAAAAAAATATAAAGTTTGGGCCAATTTATTTCTAAACTAGGTTATGCCCGCGGCGTCGACCGCGTGGAGTTCGATAATTGTCCCACGGGAACATACCTACTATCGGGATAAAAAGTACCATGTTTTAAATCCAGGTTATAAACTATCTGTGTTCCAAATTTCATCCAAATCCGTTCAGTAGTTTTTGCGTGAAAGAGTAACAAACATCCATACATCCATACATACAAAATTTCGCGTTTATAATATTATATATAAGGAAGTAAGGATTGTATGAATAACTTTGCGGTTGCGGTTACGCGTTATTTGTTATGCCACCGAATTTATTTTTTAGATACAAACAAATTGTTGCAGATACGATACGATATAGACTTTTGATGTTGCGTGAAGTCTGCCTGTGGTTACATTACTCAACCAAACGTTACTCTATCAATCTAATCGTTTCGAACATCGATATATATTTACTCTATGTATGTTTCGAAAGTATCTGTATGTATAACTGTACGCACGACAGCTGATCAAGCTATCAAAACCAGTTTATGCGGATCTCTCGTTGTAGAGAAAATATATACAAAGCAAGGCCACGTTATACTGAAAATGTATAGCTTGATGTGCCGCCGTGTGTACGAATTATAAAAATTTAAGCTGCAAACAAAAGTTTTATTAAAAGACAACAGATATTTGCAACAATTTGGTGACCGTTGTCTGGCGATTAGTATTCGGTTCCAATCTTTTAGTGAGTTGTAATCAATCAATCAGTCAGTGGTTCACTGAAACTTTGCATCTTGCCGCACCAAAATGGGAGAGGCCATTTTCCTGAAAAAAATAAACATACATTATTAAGTCACAAATTAAGTAATTATTAAGTTACAATGCTGTCCTATTTGACTCAAAGGTTGACTGGTAGAGAACGCCTTGGGGCATTAAGTCCGCTTATGTACCACTCTTGTACATGAAGTTTAAATAAATAAATAAATTAAGCTTATACCTTCTCACTTATCTCAGACAAACCAGGAAACAGTACTCACTTTCCTGAATAGACTTTATTATTCTGAATAGACCTTATTATTGTTCTAAACCCACATTACCCTTCTGTTCTCCCCACGTCACGGCTATAATTTCCCTTCGAAGTCGTGCCACAGCCGTCCGCTGGAATTGACCCAAATAAACAATAGTTCGTGTTCAAATAACTAAGTCTGCAACAAAGGTGGCCATGTATTAGCTGGACGGACTCAACTACAGCCATTTAGTTATGTACCTATTATATGGGAAGTTTCTGCTTGACTTTTGCAAAGTACATGACCGCAAACCGCTAACACGCTGACTGACGATTCTAAGAATGATTATAGAATCTGCGTTTAGGCGAGAAGTACTCATACTCCGTGAGTAATTAGATTTCTCGATGCTACATCGTTTTTTGGTTAATTATACTCGAGAACACATAGAAACAGCTGCAGTTATAAGTTGATTCAACATTCACTAGGCTGGTCTGATCAGTTGTAATGAACTCCTACCAAAATATAAACGTGAGTATCGAATCATAAGTGAAACTTTAGTAACATAACAAAACGCCTGTAATCTCCGAAGGGGAGGGAGGGGGGAGGGGGAGGGTTAAGCAAATGTGTACCTAATAAAAAAGTAATTCAGAGAAAAAGAATATGGGGATTTACGAATACAACATGTTTATACCCACATTTCACCGGTTATGTTTAAGTCCCATGTAATAAGGGGCGAGCCTATTGCAATCAATCAGGCACAAATCCAGACTGGAAAAACCCAATAACATCCAACTTTAGTGTCACGTAAAAATACGGATCCGTCGTAAAACAAATCGGCTGAAATCAATATACACTCATAAGTTCAGAATTTGATCAGTTTATTACATCTAATAATTATTTTCTTCTTCATAAATTCGTTTTTATTATACCTCATATTTGTTTATTTATTCGTTATGCACTATATTTTTTATTTCTTTCTATTCTTAATCGTGCCTGACCGTGACATCACTTTGGACTATCGGAATACCAGCGCTCTGACATTTTTTTTTTAATTTTACAGCACCATGCTGAGACAAAAAAAAAATGTACGAGGCCAAAAGGGGCCTTTTGGCCTCGTACAGAGCCAATATCGTTTGTTTTTTTTTAATGTTTACTTTCAATATAATTTTACTGCATTGTTAATTTAACCATTTTCTTTTTGTGTGTTTTGTCCTGTGCGGGCTAATAAATACTTTTTCTTTCTTTACATGTTGCTAAAAATACCGATTAAAAGTTCTCAAAGTATGGTACAGGCCCTTAAAGTGAATTAAGGGCCTGTACCATACTTTGAGAACTTTCACTGAGTTGCCGTTTGTTAAATAAAAGTAATTGATCCCTTGATCAATTCCTATTATTTATATCTAGGGCCCAGAATAGGAAGGAAGGACAGAAATTGTCCGTTTATCCGAGGGGTGATTTTATCGGGGTTGTTAATATCAATCAACGCGATTTTAGTGGCGGATTGGCACATAATAATTGACCGTACCAAAGTACGAATGGATCTCCATCATCTGCCTAGCCTTTTCCCAACTATGGGGTCGGCTTCCAGTCTAACCGGATGCAGCTGAATACCAGTATTTTACATGGAGCGACTGCCTATCTGACCTCCACAACCCAGTTAGTACTGGGAAATACGATACCCCTTGGTAAGACTGGTTGTCAGACTTTTTGGGCCACTGACTACTTTAATGACTGCCAAAGATCTTCAAATAACAGCCGGGACCAACGGCTTAACGTGCTTTCCGAGGCACGGAGGAAACTCGGTATGTAATGGGTGGTCACCCATCCACAGACCAACCTAGGCAAGCACGGCTTAACCTAAAGATCGACCCGAGCGGCTGTTATTGTTTAGCCACGAGCTCCTCGAACAACTGGATGGATCGAACGAATGGATGGATAACGAATGGATCTCCAAAATTAGATAATACTAAATGTTTGTTAACGGTGTATGCTACCAACATGCTAATAGTAAAGCATTAGAGACGTAACATTTAACATTCTAGGTCAATTAAAAAATGATAAAATCAAGAATAGAAGTGATAAAAGTTTCAAGCACCACCCGGAGTACCATTTAAAAGTTATTTGTTGAAAATTACAAAGTTGCACAAAATCCCCTTTTGTCAGGTAACTTTATCCCATTTTAGTAATTCTGCTAAAATCTCAAGTTTACTTCTGAAACAATTACTTTTTAGGTTATAAACGGAAAATAAAAAGTCGTTGAGACAACGAATTAATTTATTTTCGTTTGATCGTAAGGAAAACAAAAAGTTATGTTTTTTTTTCATTTCGCCATTTAATTGTCATTAAAAATGAGTCATTAAATACGAGTGAGATTGTCATTTTATAATGACAAGAGCTGGCTCCTTTGATTACTATTTTCGTAAATATTTTATCAACTACGTATACAATCAATATAATTGGCAATCAGGTTATTTATTTGCCATATTGTTTATACAGTAGACCCGATACAAATACCTTCGTATGCTAACATTTGCTTATAATTACAGGGCCTTTGTGGGCGGAATGGAACCGTAAAGAGACACACGGTCATTTATTTAGTGAAATCGACCTACCTACGTCGTTGACGATCGATATTAGGTACTGTTTTATGTTTTGTTTGAAGGCTATCTGTGCTATTAATATAGGCGCTTCTTCGTTTGATGCCACTTCACGTTTGGAGTCTTGAAGTTGGATTCGTGAAACAAAGTAACCTGTTTGCCAGGCGAAAGAGATGTTCAGCGGTGGCAATTTCATTCCCCGATTTATTTCTTTTACTATGATAAAAGTTGATGCAGTTTTTCTCTGCATCTGTTGGGTTTCATACCTACATATACTACGGTACTCGTAGGTTTATATCAGCAGGGAATTGTTTGCAAAATGAAAAACAGATCCGATTTTTCGAAAATAAAACCAAGTATATCAACGCAATGTAATATTTCATCGATGTAAAATCATACGCGTATTGTGTTTGTTGTTCAGATTTGAACTCTGATTCGAAATTCAATTTTATTGTAACACATTGACAAATACGAGATTAACAAACCCACAACATCTGAGCATTTGTTACGCAATTTCTGGTGAGTACGCACTTTAACATAAACGTAGATGAAGTAAAGAGGGTTTTGGGTGTCTAATATTTTATACATAATGCCTACTGTAGCTGTTTTTCCTTTTCACGTAAACGCAACCGCATTCATTACAAACTTGTGGCTTGTAGTGGTATTAGACTGAAGAAGTCTGAATTATAAATGAGGACAAGGAGTTTTTCGAGACTTTTTTCAAAAGTATCAAATATTTTTCTCCAACGATGAAGAATCTGGTGAAAGCCGAGAAAGACAAAGAAATCAAATGCCTTTACTTGCACACAAGATAGTTGATATTTGAACTCTTCGGTAATTGTGTCAATAGTTGTCACGGCTAATGGACTAATGGCCAAAAGCCTCGATGTAACCTGAAGAGGCTCTTGTTAGGCAGTTGCATTAAGTGCTTGGTACAGAATGCCGCACTTACTGCTGGAACGTTCCTTTATCTAACGAGGTTCAAACAAGGACACAGTCCCTTGACTGTGTCCTGGTTTGAACCTCGTTAATTATGCTGATCTACTGCTATATGACAGTATTGAAAAATCCTGTAAAAAATGAATCAAGCCTTACTGTCCACATCAGGGCAAAAGCTTCATCACATACAGAGCAAAGCATTGATCAATTAATTTGCTCCAAGCAGCTATTTCAGAATTACACTTATTATAAGGCTGAAATTGCAAAAAATATGATTGTTGTTAAAAATCCTACTTAGATAGGTATATAAATAAAAAAGGTAGGTTCCAAAATAGAAGCAATAAATGTGAAATTGTCACAAGTATACTAGACGAAGCGAGTCGCATAATATTACTATAAATCTCGTTCTTGAAGTGGGCAGTAATTCAATCCAGAAACACTTGAAGACAGGACTCGTCTCTCGTCTTCTTTGAGGAGTCACTTAGTGTTGAAATTAATATTTCTTTATTATATAAACTGGGATGCTATTAGACAGAAAGAAAAAGTATTTATTTGTATCGCACAGGACTAAACAAATGATTAAAATTTTGTTAATTTTAATCATTTTGTTTTCATTCAATTACAATAAATATAACAATATAATCATGCTCTTTTTTTGTCTATTCGAACGTTCAGGGGCAGAAATTGTTAAGCAAATTAACACCCTACGCCAATTTTTCGTGTTATAGCCGTTTCATTCACCTGTCAAAGAATGAAATGTGATTTGATTATCTATTTACATATAAACTTAATACTGTCACTTACGGGATATCTTCCGTGATTATTAATTATGTTGAGCTCCTGATACATTCTTTTTACATATTATGCACCTACTCAATGGGTTTCTTCTAAGCAAGCGTGCTCCACCCTAGGCTGCATCGCTAAATAATGAATTAATAATATAATATATAATATATTTCGTGTAAAAAAATACGATGTCATCAATTATTTTCCCTGATTTTATGTACATGATTCATACCGGCATCGTAGATATGAGTACTTCTTAGTTCTCGATTCTGCTTGCTAGCTTACGGATAACGTTATCATCGCTAACAAACAGATGCAGTTTGAAAGCCCAAACCTGCGGTATAATCAATTCTGTGCTCTAAGCGGGCTGGAGATGCGAATAGAACTGTAGAGGATATATAGGACTGCTTAGCATGGCGTCTTAGGTTCGATTCCAAGGTCGGGCAAAGTGTTGTTGGGAATTTCTGTCAGGAATTTCTTAGTAGCGGCCCGGAGATTGGATTTGCGTTCCGCTGATGGCAATAGGCTCGCTCCCTATTACAATATGGGATTTAAACATAACTAGTGAAATTCGTGTTTACTACAGTACCTGCCTAACCCTTCGGTGATGACAGGCTTCATGTTATGTTTAAGTCTACGGAAATACAAACAATGTAGCAAAGCAAAGAATGCGCTACAGCTGCTGTCTATCCATTTGACGTCATATCAGTTTCCTTTACAACTCTGACAGGAACAAAAGATCATCCACAGCATTTTGTACCTTATTTCCGACATTTTATGAATATTATCAATAACTCTGCCCTAGAGTGTAAATGTGGTGCTGTTCCACAAACGATGGGCCACTTAATATCGTGCCCTGCTTGTCCTGTCACTTGTTCACTACAGGAACTGATGGATGCTACCGAAAGCGCCAAACTAGTAGCTCAGTTCTGGGCCGACACAATATAGATTGCCATCGACACGCTAAGAAGAAGATCAATAAAAGTCCCATTTTACTTACCACAAAATTAGCGGGAACAAAAGCTCTTCATTGCCACAGCATTTTGTAATTTATTTGCAACATTTTATAAATATGAACAATAAAAATCCCGTTTTACCTACCACAATATTGGCGCTGGCTAATTCTCATGCAAATGAAAATCACGTGAGGTCTGTACTGGGATGGCCTGGCTAGTGTTTGCGTATTGGATATAACCGCAGTATCGCAGTGCTCCTGTTTGGGACACAGTGCGGTAAAATTCGTTGAACAGTGATATAGAAAACTAGTTAGTGCTTACTTTGTTCACGATAAAAGGTTAAAAACCGCAGTAATGTGGAACGTTCCGCAAGCACTCATACAGAGAGGTTGAGTTTCATGACTATGTTAGCTGACTTGTTGAATGTTCATGAGTTTCAGAACTCAACATAGCATAACATCATAAGTATTATTATTATTTCCTTTATTTATTTATAAACATATTCGTTTACATTTTTTAAATATTTAAATATAAAATTATTATTATTCCGTTTATTCATTTTATTACATATTTTATTTATATTTTTACATATTTCTTAAAATAAACAATATAAAAAACATTTTAAAATATAAAAAGAATAGCGGTCCGCCGGTGTCGGGAACAGGGTCCAAGCTACCGGTGGTTAGGGCTATTATTATTATTATTATCACGCCTTAAATCCCCGAAGGGTTCGGCAGAGGTGACCTAATACATACATACATACATAAACTCACTCCATTTTCCCATGGGGGTAGGCAGAAACCACAGAACGCCACCTGCTACGATCCTTACATACTCCTTTTGCCTCGTCCACGTGCATACATCTGGCCATACACGCACGCTGGTTGCGAGTACTACGCACCTGTGACCTAATAGTACACCAATAAAGTTCGCCAGTTATGTTAAAGTCCATTTAATAGGGGCGACTCTATTGCCATCAACCGGGCACAGTTCTAGACTCAGTGGCTGCTACTGAGATATTTCTGACGGATAAACCCAATAACACTTTGCTCGACCCGGGAAACGAACCCAGGACCTTTTGCTCAGCATTCGCGCTTGCGAGTCAAATAATGTTTATTATGCCAATAACCTACCTATCAATTATGCAGCAATTAGCGTCTGGATCCTCTTCTTAACTAACTAGCTAGTATAAGTTATTACTCGAATAAGCACCAACACATTTACGCATAACTTTGTCTACTTTAGATTCTCCAGAGACTCAAATGATTGAAAAGGGAACTTTCACTTTCAATTAATAAAATAAGCCAGATATACAAAGTTTGGGTTAGAAATGGTTTTCGTTGTTTCTAATGAATATGGCAATCAATTACCTTATAATAACATAGAAACAATGCGTCGTGTACGGTATCCTACGTGTACGTAACCAACTGGTATCTTCTGGATACAGGATTTCAATCAAAGCATACAAAGGGTGTATAATGCGTGATGCCAATACATAATTGCTTTCGAGATTAGTGCGTAGATACTCCCGAGTTCACCGACGCCGATAGTCTGCCACTTTTCATTCATTCATTTTTTTTTGGCCTCTTATGCATATCAGTAATAAGGTTGTTTGGTACACTCAGTGAACTCGGTAGTATCCAGAGGATGATAATCTCGAAGAACCGAGTCCGTGCTATTTCACAGTTCCAATGCCCTCTGATACCCTCCGTGCAAATCAATAATCCGTTACCCTTTGTACAAATAAATATAATTCTTACTAGGTACAAGAAATAAACTTAAAGCTTTTAAAACGATTTGTTGTATTCATGTAATCTCAGTTAAGTTACGATTAAGTTAAGTTTAAATAGATCCTACTAATATTATAGATGCGAAAGTTTGTGAGGAGGTATGGATGTCTGGATGTTTGTTACTATTTCACGCAAAAGCTACTGACTGGATTTGGATGAAATTTTGCACACAGATAGTTTATAATCTGTAGTAAGATCTCGTCGCGCGTCGGATAATAACCGCACTCCACGTGGGCGATGCCACGGTCACAACCTAGTCCTAAATAAAAATCCACTTTGAAGAATTCAAATCCAAAGCCATAAACACTCCATTATTCCTGAGAGTGTGTACGTAACGAATCCACGTTCAGCCATACTCATAGCAATAAATACTCGATGAAATAGTTCCGATACGAGCCTCTGGTCTACAGAAAAAGGTTATCGCACCTCGTGCAGTGGCCTTCACTCGATATCCGTACCAACGATCGAACAGAATGTACTACATATGTTAGCTTTTTGTATGAATTCGAGCCGGATAAAAGCTGTCACGTACAGCGCCGGACAAAAGGCAGTATTATACATCCTGTTTTTGTAAAAAAGGACGGAAATATGAAAAACTTTTCACTAAAGTGATCGTTGAGAAATTGAAAACAGTAGAAGAGAGTTTGCTCTTGATTCCTTTGAAAATATTTCAAGACGTAGGGACCATAATCAGACTCATATTAAAAAAAATCTTTTCTAGCTTTAAGCCGCGAAATGCTTTTTCATGAAAATGGCGACCGTGAACCGGAAGACGTTGCGTTGGAAGGGCTCCCACTAGGTGACATCGGTTCACCTGGTGAAGGTTGCAGGGATCCGATGGATACGAGTCGCACGCCTATGTCCAGCAGTGGACGACTTTCGGCTGAAATGTTGATGATGATGATGATGAAAGTCATGGTTCGATCATGGTCGCAAATCATATTTTAATCGACTTACAACCTGATACAGGTCTACAAATTGTAATATTCGTAAGAAAGAATTTCGCGGGCTACCCTAGCGCTTCCACCTTAAGAACATTCCGTTGTTTTTTGGCCCCTTGTTTGTACAAGGGGCCAAAAAGCCTAAAATATGTATGGCAGATACCTGGAGCCTAAATAAAGAAACATTTTTGTACCTACCGAGTAAAAAATTCTTTCCACAATATTGCCATGGTATTTTCTTTTTTTCTTTTCCAAATCCCTCACGGAGTCACGGCAGCCATTTACTGTACAAAGCATTTCAATTTAATCTTGTCGTAAGAATTTGGGCGTTTTCTTCTCTCATTAAAAGTCGTAGAATGCCTCCACGTAATGTAATTAATAGCATCGAAATTAGAATTGCGATTTTCTTTCAGTCCCAGAAGTTCCAGAACACAGTGTTCGACTAAAACTTTGAGAAATTGGGTCTTGGAAAAAATGTTAACAATGAACTTAATCATTCAATGAGAAAGCTCGTGGCTAAATAATAACACCCGCTCGGATCAGTCTTCAGGTAAAGCCTGCGGATGGGGGACTACCCATTATATACTGAGTTTCCTCCGTGCCTCGGAAAGCCGTTGGTCCCGGCTTTCATTTATAGATCTTTGACAGTTGACAGTAGTTACAGGTTGTCTGTGGCCCGAAACTCTGGCAACCAGTCTTTCCAAGGGGTATCGTATTACCCAGTACTAACTGGGTTGCGGAGGGTAGATAGGGAGTCGCTCCACGTAAAATACTGGTATTCAGCTGCATCCAGTTAAACTGGAAGCCGACCCCAACATATTTAGGAAAAGGCTACATAGACAGATGATGGTGAAGTTAAACATTGAAATGTTCTTTCTTTTACTGAATCATACACTTATCATGCATTAGCTTATGCCCGCGGCTTCGCGTGCGTTAGTTTAGAATTTGACAACCAATTCGGGTTGTACTCTGCTTGTAATAATATAATTATTCAATGACACGTGGCCCCATCTATTATCATAATAACGTTATTGTTGTTTTCCTTGGGAACTGTACTTTTGTTCGGGATAAAAGGTATCCTATGTCCGTTTCTGTAGGTACACCTTTTTTGATGGATGGGAAATCATTAAATGACTTCACCCGCTCTGGGCAGAGCGGAAGGGAGTGTCAGACTTGTACTGACTAAAACCCATCCATGTTCCTTCCTTGCCTTTTGTGTTCCAGGGCCGCGGTATCTCTTTCGAACAGTCCCGCTGCCCGTTTCTGTACACCTGACAACGTATATGCAAAATTTCAGGATGATCGGTTCAGTGGTTTAGGCGTGAAAAGTAACAAACAAACTTACTTTCTAATTTATAATATTAGTAAGTAAATATAATACTGGCCACGCATCTTTATCGTTTTTTTTTATCAGTTTGAAGTTCAATTGGTTTGATTAAATTCCGGAATTCACATTCCTGGAAATCGATATTTCATTAGACAGATGCAGCTAAATAAATAAACGTTATTACGAATTTAATTAAATTCTCTCCTGTTGAGACATTTACGGGACCGAGTGTAGTGGAATTTAAAAGAAATTAATTATTGAATTCTCCTCGCAGCTTTTAATTAAAAAGCTGAAGTATTTTTATACGAAACCGTAGACGATCAATATTTTCTTGATAATTACAAGATTTTTATGTATTTTTTTTTATTTCTTTTTTCCACGGTTTCTACGATGCACATTGTGCAAAAGTATCAAGAAGATAACAATCTTTTTTTTTCGTACCTTAGTGGTCAAACTAGTCTCCGGACCGGACTTTGATAGACATTTTAGTCCTACTTTATATTATCTGTCGAAAGTCTGGATTTATCACTTTTCACGCTGACTCTACATTGTTCATAACTACCAACTGGTATAGTATAAATCGATTGTGATTGGTTGCAGGTGCGGAGAGGCGCTCGGTAGCGTCGCGTGCGAGGCGATGATCGGCCACACGGGCTGGCCTCGCGCTCACCATGCGACAGCCGTCGACCGATGTTAGTATCTCACAGTCACACATCTTCATAATCACGATTTCTCTCACTGTTGGGCATAGCCCTTCCTTCTCAGGAGCATAATCAGCCTGTACCGTTCCCACTGCTGGGACACAACCTCATCTTGGACAGAGAGATGGGATGACAGCAACTCGCACTGAGCCCGGAAGGTGGAGAACTCTCCATCTTCCAGCCCAGTGTGAGTTGCTCTCTACTCTGTACCGCTGCCAATCGCCACGCTCCTGTGTCAGTCTCATCCAAGTTCGGCCCGCAATGGCAACAGTGTCGCCGGACGGCCGACACTTCTAGGCCTTAGTCGCCACACGCTACCGTTACCCATCACCACACCACGCCAATATTGTGGAATTATGAAGTTGGGCTGTAGCCACTTTCATAATTCAATGTTACTAAATAAATTATGGGTATTAAGTGCAAATTTGAACCTAGTCTCTATGATGACATAACTGCGCAACAGCGCGCTTCCTAACCAGCACGAGTCCAGGAAGCGCCAACCATCCAGCAATCAGTCATGCTGTAAAAATAAGAGTTTATTCGTATACCGTTCATGATGCGTTCATATCCGGTGCTAAATGATTACATATCTTACGAACTAGAGTAGAATAACAGTGTTTGCTGATGTCTCAGTGTTATTGAAAATACTATAATGATCATTATTCCAAAAGTTCATAAACACTTGCTTTTACCGGCCACTATATCCGAAAGGCAATTTGGATTAAGTCGTAAACAGCTGATAAGAAACGTGTATCAAATATACGGTCATCATTAATAATGATCGTGATATTTGGTAATCAATCATATACTATGTACTTATGTAATGGATTGTAAGTGGTAGCAGTGGCAGCTATCAAAATATTGAAATATTGGAAACTACTCAAACTGCTCCACTTAATATTATGTTTAAGGTCGTAGATATGTGGGTATTAGGCAGTCTCTCTTTATCTAATTGCATATAATCTACCTAAAACTTTAACTTCTTCGATCTAAGACTTGTATCGAAATGTAAAATCTTTATTTCAAAGGAGTTATTATATATTTAGAGAGGCTGTATTACACACAATTCTTACGGTGCTTTCCCTCGAAAAAGGAAAACGGAAAAGTCGATTTCCTTTAGGAATCTAGTAGGTATAAATATTACAGTACTTTCCCCAGCGTGAGTTGTATCATTTAAAACCGTGAATATATGGAATTCAAATACGTTCAAACAACGTTTTGTATCTTTGTTTTATTCAGTGTTGGTTAAGCATTTGGTTGGAAAGGTCAATAGGGCGGGTAAAAACGTTAAAAAAAAATTGCATTGCTTTATAATTCAGCAGTATGTTTTCGTGGTGCGAGATATATGTTGCTGGCATCATTAAATGTTGTAGTTTTTCTGGGTACAAGATAATAATCGTAAATAAAAGTTGATCAAAAAATCAGCAACATTCCCTTATTGAATATTCTTATCCATGGCGGTTACAAATTGTTTTAAGTTTTGTCTGACCAGTATGCAGCTGTTCAGTTCTCCTGGATAGCACTAAGTAACGCTGACTAAACCTTACACGTCCATAGCTCAAACTCAAATCCTTATATTGTAATTAAGCCTCCACGTTTTCAGACGGTCGACAAAGCAGTATGGACGGAGGAGAGCGGCGCAGCGCGGCTGGAGGCGGTGCTGGTCGCGCTGGTGGAGCGCAAGGCGCGCGCTCTACACGCCGAGCAGTCGCGGCGGCGCGCGCGGCATCCACTGTTGCTGCTGCTGCGAGACCCCGTGCCCGACGGTCAGTAGCACTATAATTTATAGAAGGCAGAGATGTACATACTCCCGCATTTCGACAGTCATGTACCATTAAACAGATAGACATTGCTGACTAAGGGAATTATCAGAAAAACCGTGGTCCTAAAACCAACTCCTGAGGCAACCTATATAAAAGATGTCCATTTTCTATATCCAACTCTAAGATTAATAAAAATATGAAGCAGCCGTACAAGTTAACTTACATGTAAGTACTAGTACTTACTCAAAAATTATCTATTACTACCAATAATAATGCAATAGACATGATTGACTTTATAGCTGGTTTAAATAAGACTGATAAGCAAATTTTTCTGCACAAATCTGTTATATGTTTGAATTTTATCCCTCGGATAAAATGATTTACTGAGGAAAAAATAAGTCTATAATATCTAATAACATTTAATTAAGAAAAAAGGTTGTTATTCAAAGTTGATATTACTTTTTTTCACACTAAGTGATGGTTTCCTCGATAAACTCACTACAGGATGTCGATAAAAACTAGGCCGTAACGGGAATACTATCTTAATGGTTGTAGTTTGAAATCCCGGCGTAACTTATAGTTATAGCCCTTTAGATGGTATCTAAATTGCAATGTAGAAACTATCAAGATAGTGTCAATATCAATACTTTTAAATTATAGAATATACGTACAGCAAAGGTAGGTAGCATTTCTAGGTGTAAAATTATAATCACTCTTTTCTACCTCGCAACTTTTATAATCATTAATCGATCAATCGCAGGTTGCGATAGTGTCATCATTTTTCGTTGTTGGACATAGGCCTCCACCAATTAACATCACTACAATCTATCATCCGCATTCAGAATCCATCTTGTGAGCATACAGTTCAATCCATCAACAAAGTTTGGTGCCCAATTGGTCATAATACAGTTTTCTTCTAATCCTATTTATGGTAAAATAGATTTGCACAAATGAATTCGAGCATAAGACCCTCGGACTGCAGTTCATAATCAGTGTCGGGTCCCTAGTATTGCTGTCATTATATTGTTATGTTGAGCTGACGCCTTTGAGGCATTAGTACATATTTTTTAATTATATAATAACTTATTTGGGGTGATAAGTTTCATGTCACTAAACGGTTTTTTCTTTTTGAAGTGACACTTCTTTAGCATCGTTGTGATATGAAAGTCGATGAAACGAAAAAGCGACGAATACGAATAAAAAGAGACAGACAAATAAATTCATAAGATTTAACGTGGGAGAAAATGAGATAGGAAGCATTATACAGTGTTTATTTAGAAGCCAAAATTTTTGAAGGTTTCACTTCTACCACGTGTGAATTGCACACATGTTTTTTTTTGCTTAGTATGTCTAAATTAATGGTTTTTTTGTGTCTTTGCAGAGGAGGCTTCTATCATCGGCAGTCCGGGCGAAGAGCTACCATCGCACTGGTGCGAGCATGAGATCGCTCGGCATAAGCGTAAGAAACTTAAACTACAAACCCGACGTAGGTATGTATATCCTGAGTAAAACAAATGAAAATTAAAAGTTTATGGACGCGTATTTTAGTCGTTCTATGTAAAATACTGGTTCTCAGTTCCATCCAGTTAGACTGGAAGCCGACCTTAATATACAGGGTGTTTGGCGCATGGACCGACACAATTTTTCCAGGGATTTGGGAGGTCATTAGCTAGGTTCTACCCATACACCCTTTGTCCCAAATCTCACGGCTATATGATTAAAAAAAAAAATGCCCAAAATGTTTCCTTTAATTCGAAATAACTTTTTTGTTTGTTTTTTATTTGTCTTTTTTTGTTTTTTGTTTCTTTTTTAACCTAGCTAATGACCTCCCAAATCCCTGGAAAAAATGTGTCAGTCCATGCGCCAAACATCCTGTATATATATATAGTTGACAATATGCTGGGCAGATAATAATGATGTAATGAATCAACATAATGTAACAATATACAACATATTTATCATGTCACTGAATAAACAGGAATAGAATAGAAAAAGTTCTATACTTATGGCATAGTTTATCTGAAAAAGTTGTATGGACTTCGCTGCATTAAATAAAAATGATAACGGTCGGCACTTGCGGCAGGTGCGGTTCTAGGGGGGAGGGGTCGCGGGGGTCCAAAAATCATACACGTCAAATTGACACTCCTTCTCCGTCCCAACCAAATTCCTGGCTCTTAGGCTGGGACCGCGCCTGACATGAGGCTGAAGTTTGAGAGACCTTTTTGGGGAGATCGCGTAGGTATCGAAAAGTGTAGCCTTGGATGCCCCTAGCTAGATGAACTGACGATATTAAAAAGGTGGCTGGGTCAGACGGGATGAAGAAGGCGCAGAACAGGTGTTAGGGCGCAGTTTGGGAGAGCCCTAACTATGTCCAACAGCAATGTGAACTGTGATAGGCTGAGTTATGTTATACACACGGCGGCACATCAAGCTTTACATTTCCAGTATAACTTGGCCTCGCTTTGTATATATTTTCTGTACCATGAGAGATCCGCATAAACTGGTTTTGTACAGCTTGATCAGCCGTCGTGTATACGAGATATTTTTTAAAGATTTTAAATGACTTAATCTACGTTTCTAACTTACTTTGTATTTTATTCAACAGAGAAATGGAAATCCCTGAGCAGCTGGAATTAGAGCGTCGCCGTCGTCGACGCAGGCGGCACCAACAACACGTTCACGGTCAAAAGCCGCAGAAACATCGCACTCTGCTCGTCTCGGCTATCGACGAACAAGCTAAAGTTATACATGTAAGTTTACATAGGTTTAATCTAGGTCAGGTGATCATATCGTTGGTCAAAACTTTACTTTAAATTTTTGCAACGCAGTCTCCTACTTCCTCCCAGCAATGGTGGATCGTCCGTCAGTCAGCAGTCGACTTTTTTTTCGGCTGCTGTACTGTGATTTGTGCGTTGTCTGTTTTATGTGCGATGGTAAATGATATTACAAAATGTATGAAAGCGATGTAGGAGGATTTTTGTTACATAATGCACGAGTCTCAAGTACATTAATTAGGTACATTCAAAGTCATCTGCTAAGCGTAACAATCCTTCATATACCATAAACACTATGGAAACAAAAGGAGGAACTCATTTCAGCATACAACAATAATCTATTGTTTTCCTCTACAAATTGCTTTCCCGCCATTTACACAACAAAAGTTTTGTCTAAGTTCTCCGAGACGAAGTCATTCAGTTCTACGTTATGTACTTAGTAGCGACATCTAGTTACAAAGATTTATAAGTTGCCTTGAAAACCTCTCAATTTGTTGAAGCCACCACCCGCGAGATGGCGTAGAATTAAATAAGACCAAGAAGGTTAAGAGTTTTGAGCACAGGTGGCGTTAGTTTACTCGATAGTCCAGATATTTGTTTCTCAGGTTCCGAGTGATAAGGATAGGTGGCGTTGTTTGGCATAAAAATATGGAAAAAGAAAAACAAAATATACTTCCATCAACATATCTGTGCAGGCGGTATAATAGTTATAAACTAAAATAAATGTAAGAAGCTTGACATATTATTGCAATTTCTCTTGACAACCAGCACCACCTTGACATGTAAAGGACGATGACCAAGTTTGTATGAGACCCGTCCCCCCTCTCCAACAGATCTTTCGTATGTGTTAGTAGGTTCATAAGGATCTGTAAAAAGTCTAGCAACCAATTTTAACTTCAAAATCCATGGGGTTTAAAAATAATATAAGATTTAAAAATCGCTTACTTATTTTTTCATATTCGATACAAAAATGTTATAAAAAATTTAAAATAACAATATTATAGGCTGTTATGTTATGCTGTTGTTATGCTATATTAATTATCATCAATTATATTCGTAATTCTATTGAGCAGTTCCGCCGGTGGATTAAAATTAATGTAACGCCCTAGCCTCATGTACGACACAGTTGAAATTTTATGTGCGCAGCTTCCTACGGTTAAATTTCCTGTAATTTTAATTTTTTTATTATATTATTTAAATTAAAAAAATATAAAATATAAAATTTCATTAATGTGTGCAGAAATAAATGTAGAAAAGAATTAAAATACTTTGAAAATCAAAAAGTATGGCTTATAAACAGTTATTTTGTGCCAAAATGTTAGTATTAAAACATGATTTTTCTCGGAAATCCCACACTTTTGAGAGTTGTCGCCGTAATGAAAAATGATCACCTTACTTAGATGTTTTGACTGAGATACATTTTAAATCTGTTGGTCAATGTAAGGGTTGGGGGGACGTTTTGAAGCATCGTCCTTTAAAGTAGTTGTACTGAATAGTGAAAGTGAAAGTGGCGTAGCTTAGTAGTATCTAGTAAACATAAAGCACAATACATACATCTACTTTACTCAACATGTTTACCATTGAAAGATATAGAGAAAAGGTCAGGAGAATAATTATGAGACATCAATGTGGTCACTTTTGGCACAGGTACTGGACCCCGATGAGCTCCCCCGTCGCGCTCGCTACACGATCATGGTGACGGCGTGTTTACTGCTCTTCCTCTGCTTGCTGCTAGTTGGGGTGACGCTGCGGATGGCGCCTCTTATCGACGATATGGGTAAGTGCTTATAATAAGGTTGAAGAATTGAAGCCTACTATAAAGTTTACTCAAACAAATGGTAGCATAATTCGAGACAAAACGATGTCCATGGGTTTTTGGTATGCTTTGCGTTAGTGGTGGTACTTTCATGTAAGCTTAAAAACTTAATTTGCCTTTATAAGGGTTTTTGAACAATCTGCTCGCCTTATGGGTTTGCCGTATTGTTGGTCCCTAGAAACGCCACTGGTATGCGCAATTACAATCATAAGGCAGTAGTATAGTCGACCACATGTTGGTGCTATGGTAATACTTTGACCTTGACAGCTCAAGCTGAAAGTGTTACCATACTTCGAAGTTTCAATAGAATAAAAGTCCAGTTTCTACTGGTTTTACTACCATTGACGTGCAGTATGGACCTATGCTATTGAAGGCAGTTAAAGGTAGGTAGTAGTTTACATAAGCCACCAACACAAGTAATGAGAACGGTAATACTTGGTGATGATTTTCTATTGCTACACGTTTTCAGAAAGATTGGATCCGAAGATTTTAATGTTTACGATCTAGGTATTTCTGTACAGAGGAGTGTACCACGATAATATATATTTCTGAAATATGCCATGCTAATTCTCTTCTGAGAAACAGAAGAAAGCTGGGACTTAGGTTGAATTGAAACTTCATTATCAGCTTTGACCTCTAGGCACTTACTGAATTAATTGAGCAGCGATGCAGGTCTCGGTTTGTCTGGAGTCAATTTAATAAAGCCGACTATAGACGATAGGTTATGCATGTGCAGTTTTGACTGTTCAGGCAAACAGTGCAGGCATGCATGAAAGTGTATAGGAGAAAACTATAAATCTTGGCCTGTAGATGCAACGTGGAGAATATCGAAATGGATATTTATTCAGTTAGATTATGCCTGCGCGGTACGACTGCGCAAACCAAACGTGTGTAGTAATGTAGGTCGCATGGACAGCTCTCAGTTTTTAGTTATTTTCTATTTTTTATAACACGTAATAAACCCGATAAAGCAACCACATTATCGTGTGTTGCAAATGAGCAAATCGACTGGCGTGCATTTACGTACATATGTGTTCTCTACGAAACTTGGTTTTACATAAAAGATTTGCGTGCAAATTTTAAAACTGTCATGCAAAACCTGTCGTCCATGTCCGACTTAGTAAAACCGATAATTTTAGAAGTGTTCTTCATAGTTTTAATGGAATAGGCAACTATAGTACTTTCGCAAGTTAATATGTGTTTACTGTAGCTTCATTTTTGTGTTTTTTCATGGTATCATGAATGTGTCAATTTTATCATGTTTTGACGAAGATGTCTCATTGACAGAAAGAAGTTTATTTGTCAACGTTGTCGACTTTGATTATATTATCTAAACGAGATACACAAACTATGATGTTAAAGGTCGGTCTTATAAACCAAACCAGGTGCGGCAGAACCTCCAAAATGAAACCCTTATGGCTAGGGGAAGAGATAGGGTGCTCTATTAATAGCTTAGATCATAGGCGTCCGTTTCAGTACACTTGAATAACTCTCGGTGTAGTAACTTTGTAGTAACATAGTGAGGGTTTATTTGGCACTAGGTGGGGAGGTCGCAGGTTCCAAATATTTACCCTTTCTTTACCTACCAACACATATTTAAAAAAAATATTGTGTCCAGTCTATTCACATGCGTGTTTTTTTTATCATTGAGTAGTGCATTACGTACGCGATGTCAGTTAATTATAGCTACTCTATAACTTGACTGTCCTAGGGTGGAATCAGAAGGGGAGTTTTCACGGTGATAGATCTGTGGGATTAATAATGACTTTATCATATTCCGTCGCGAATAATAATTACAAGGGCACCAAGTGCGTCATGTAAGGTACGTTCAATATGAGGTATAAAAGTTAGTTTAGCAGCGGGTGTGGCGTTTCGTAATTCTCGAAACCCTGGAAATAAGGTAAGTGCCAACCTTTAGTTTTGTGCGTCATTATTATTTATCTTTTAAAAATAGAATCTAATTATGTACAAGTCCCTGCAGGGTATATCAAAATTCAGTCAATATACAAATGAAAACCAAAACAAACATTTTGTGTAAAACTATTTTCGTAAAATATTATCAAGTAGAATATAGGAATCTGGATGTCCTTTTTCTGTTCGGCCTGTTGATTTTCTCTCTCTTGCGTTAAAATTCACGATACTCACACAATTTCTATGTCACAAATACGGCCTTAATTATTAATTATAGATAATACAACGTCCTTGACAAACCTCATGAAGATGACAGACGCTTGGGGCATTCTGTAGCGACGGGGGAACGGGCGTCAACGCCTTGAGCTGTCGCCTAGACATAACCACGCCTTAGGCGAGGCTCCCACCGCCGACGAGAAGCGACTTAACCTCACAAACAAATGTGTTGCTGGGAAGTTTGAGCCTCGATTTTTTCTTCAGTTGAAGTTTAACTTAAGTTTTTGAAGTGAAAACTTCTTTAGCATCGTTGTGATTTGAAAGTCGATGAAACGAAAAAGCGACATTAAAAAGAGACAGACACATAAATTCATAAGATTTAACGTGGGAGCAAATGAAATAGGAAGCATTATACAGTGTTTATCGGGAAGGCAACATTTTTGAAGGTTTCATTTCTACCACGTGTGAATTACACACATGTTTTTTTGTTTAACTTTTTAATATTAAATATGCCTCACACTTGACCTTAATCTTGTCCTGAGAACAATAAAAGCCTATTAACTAGCAACTTGAATAAATTACGACCATATGAACTCGGAAACACCGACGCAGGCAGGGATTTCCACTCCTGGGCTTTGCGCAAAATAAAAAATGTAGCAAAGCCCTTTGTGCGAATGTTTAGAACATCGACAAGGTATGGGTGATAACCAGCGGTACATCTGGACCGCTTTCTAACAGTGGTTCAAGATGACAGACGCCTCGGGGCATTCAGTCGCGACTGGGGACCGCGCGTCAACGCCTTGAGCTGTCGCTTTGATGCCACCCCTTAGGTACCCGTCCCACCGTCAACGTCGAAGTATACCCTCAACATAACCGAATAATGTCAACACGAAGATGTGTCATTGTGACCAAGCTTTTGTGACAATATTTGAATTTAAAATAGTGTCAGTGGAGTTTCTTGCCCATTCTTCACAAACGAAGCGCTTTGAAATGGATTCCTAGAGTCCTTCCAAAAGTTTCACAGTTGTTGTGCCTTGTGCCTTCATATTTTGCTTTCTTTACAATTTAAAAGTACCTGCAACTCCTATATTTAAAACAAATGCTCAAAAGTCTAATTTTTAAAAGTTTTGCTCGCTCAACAAACGTACCAAAATTTACGTGTCTTGTGTCAGTATAAGAGATACTTGTATGTATAGCTAGTTGATCGCTAACTGTTCACAACTTTACACCGCCGCCGTGCCGCCGAAAAGAATTCTATCAAACAAACAACTCGTTTATGTTGCTAGTTCTCGTTCTACCCGCTTCTCGCTGGCGGTAAGACCGAAGCCTTATCGTACACGTGCTATGAAACTAACTAACTATTATACTTGTAGTATTTGTTAAATACCTTAATCCCTCGTTAAGGATTTGTCAGTTGAAGTTTGACTTAAGTTTATAGAGATGGCTAACTCTAATAGTCGGTGCTGTAAATGTGTAGCGACTTTTTATAAACATATATTTTAACTTTACCTTGATTAAGGTCGTGCTCCATACGAATAAGATAAGATGTGTTTACATAAATAATAAAAGAGTGCATGGGGATACTAATATAAAATTGGTTCGGACTCAAACTCAAAGCATTTATTTCAATCTGACATTACTCCATGGACACTATTTTATAAATATTGTTACCAAATCTTGGATACATCATTCATGTTGAGATTAAACATATATGTGAGAACGATGTAGAAAGATGTGCAAGCTAAGAGCGTCAGATCGACCTGTTTCCCACATACTATGGCAGGCAAATGTTTTGAGTGAAATGGTGGATCCACCAACCCGCACTGGTCCCGCGTGGTGGAATACGGCCCATTCTCTGTCACACTGGGCAAGTGGAAAATACTATAACACATATCAGAAATTTTCACTAGATTCCATTCAGAAAAACACTTTTGTGATTCATCTTCTCAAAACAACATTCTAGTTTCAACAAAGAGCATGAAAATATTTGTATCCCATTTTCAATTTAAGGTCTGCACACATCCGCGGTAGTGCACCGAAAATGCACTTTACTCGCATATTTTGGATAGAGTACCGACGGAACGACGACGTGGGAAAAGCTCGCGCACCCTACGTTATGCATGCAAAATAGATACACCAAAAGTGCACTTTCGTAGATATTACTAGCTTTACCAACCATTACTCCACTGTTATCACTACTAAACTTCGTAAATATATAGTATTAACTTGATTTGTCAGACGTCGCATGGATTTAAAGTAACGCATTTTGCTACAAAAGCGTAAAACCATGTAATTTTAGATTAACACACGACAAGTAAATGAATTGTTACTTGCATTTTTGTTAAGATAGATTAAAGAGTTAAATTAGTTCCCAGCGCCAAAAGTGGTCATTCCGATTTTGAGGCAAAAGTTGTAGCCCGTAGTGAGTTCGTAGCGCGTAGCTCGTAGCACGACCTCGGCGTAGCATTAAATCGTAGCACTTTCGTAGAGCAAATGGCACCAAATAGATGTGAGGACGAGTTCTTAAAGACTTAGCAAAGATTACTTTTACTCTCTTATTAGTGTCTAATTTCGTTGTAAAACTTTTCAATTAACTTAGCCAAAGGCTTTCGTGGACATTCATCTCTCTACATAGATTGAGATGAATGATTAAATTAAAATCTCTTTCGAAACCTTTTGTTAATCTTTCTTTGTGGAGACAAGAACAATGTGAGATACGATCTTGACAACTTGGAGATAATGAACTAAAAGAATTTTTAGATGTGCCTTTATAATTTAAAGACTCGTGGCTTTACGAGCATCCTAATTAATACTGTGTTTCGTGTTTGTTTATCTATATAACATAATGGTGTTCATTTGTCGGCTAAAACTAAATACGTAGTAATATTCGTGGTTGTTAGATACTTTATATTGCGGGACGGTGTGAGAAACACTTTATTAAATTTTCAATTACGGTGTTAAGTTACGTGGGAGAAAGAAAAGCCTTTGTTTAGATGTTCTACGTGTTGCGAATATTGTATTCATGAAGGGTTTATGCGGATCCAACCGAGCTTGACCGAGCGTACGACAGATATTGAACAGAAAGTAAAAAAGAAGGAACCTATCGAGTTTATGTGAAAAAACTCGAAAGTCGTTACGACATCTCTCTGAGATCTCATTAGTCTGGAACTTAGCATAATTACTTCGGCTGTAATAGCATTTTCATTTAAAAGTCCTAAGCGAATAAACATACCATAATGTATTCGCAGATGGCTCTTGTTTTATTTTTGTTAATGAATTAGTAGATTCTCACGAATTGTATTTTATATCAATGTTCATAGCTAGTTTTATTCTGAGCCTTGGATGAACATATATACATTTTAATCATTTTTACAACATTGCAACAGACTAGTCTACTTGACTACGCCGTGAACGAGTAAATAAATGTAGGTACACTGCACAGGCAAGCGACTTCCAGTCGTCCACCTCACAAATAAAACTGAAACCTCCTAATATCATCTAATCATATTATGAGGTTTCAGTAGTACATCGCACCTTGCTACGCTGCTGCGCTGCGATGCCGATGTTATGTCGCAGTACCTACGTAAAAATCACGATACGATGTTTTATCGTCATACGATGGACGGCACTTCTCAAAAAATACTGGTGCCATACAATTCTTTTTATCAATGGAGGATTGTATCATCAATATATTTTCGTTTACGATGCACGTCGTATATTCCTACACACATAAAATAACATCATGCCTGTAATCCCCGAAGGTTAGGCAGAGGTGTACCTAATAGTGCACCCACATTTCACCAGTCCCATGTAATAGGGGGCGAGCACCCGACAAATTCAAATTATAATATTTTATTACACATACACCTACATAGGCACATATGTAACGGCAAAACATAGGTGCTCGGTTCGGGTTGGTCGTTTTCTCTGGAGAAGAACTTGCAGGAAACTCCTTGGCTACTATTTTTGTAGCTAGCCCATATTGTCCTACTGTTGGGCAAAGGCCTCCCTCCATTCCTTCCAACGGTCGCGATTCTGTGCTACTTCTTTCCAATTCTCAAGGAAGACATCCAGTTCGTCCCGCCATCTCCTACGTGGTCTGCCGCGACCCCGTGTCACTGTTTCAGGGCACCAATCCTGAGCTTTACTGGCCCACAGTTCGTTCGGCATGCGACAGACATCCCGCCCAGTCCCATTTAAGTTGGGCAGGTTTTTGAGCCACTTCAACGTTTTTGCGTTTTGGAGCGCAGTGTTCGAACGTGATATGTTAATTTTACACCTAAGATACTACGCTCCATAGCACGTTGGCAAACCTTGAGTTTGGATTTTTGGATGTTAGTCAAAGACCAAGTCTGTGCACCATAGGTCAAGATGGGGAAAATACACATGTCCATTAGCTTTCGCTTCAGAGACATGGGCAAAGTTCCCTTAAAATACTCCTTCAAGGACCAGTAACTTTTCCAGGCATTTTCTGTTCTTCTTGCAATTTCCTTATCTTGCCTTGCCTAGAAAGAGATTACTTGGCCCAATTAGATATATTCTTGGACATATTGTATATTCTCCCCGCCTATGTGTATGCTCCTTTTGGAGCTGTTGGTCATAAGCTTGGTCTTCGACATGTTCATCTTCAGTCCAACCTCAAGGCTTGCATCGCTAAGATCCTGTAGCATTTTCTCTAGTTCTGGGGCTGCGGGGGAGAAAAGGACAATGTCATCAGCGAAACGCAGATTATTCAACCTTACTTTACCGATGACAAGCCCTTTCTCTTCCCATTTGGCTGCCAGCGTCTGGAAGACTTCTTATAGGGTGCTGGTGAACAGTTTTGGAGACAGCGGGTCACCCTGTTTGACTCCCTTGAGAATGTCAAACTTTGGACCTAAACTCTCTAACTTAATAGCTGCTGTACTGTGGGTGTATATATTACGCAAAAGATTTACGTAGGTAGGTTCTATGTTTTGTTTTGTTAAGGCATTAAATATTGCAGAATGTGTGATGCTGTCAAAAGCTTTAGAATAGTCGACAAATGCAAGATACAAAGGAGTTTTATGTTCTTGGTATTTCTCGACCATTTGATTGACGGTGTGTAAATGGTCCGTGGTGGAAAGTCCTCGACGGAAGCCTACTTGTTCTGTAGGTTGTTAAAGATCTAATTGGCCAGCTATGCGTTTTTCTATGACTGAAATGAGACTGATTGGCCTATAATTATTGAGGTCGGACTTATCGCCTTTCTTATGCAGAAGTATAATATTGGAATGACAGAAATTTGATGGAAGATTCCCGGTACGAAGAATTTCGTTGAACAGTTCTGTAGAGCGATGGTTCACCCATTCTTAGGGCTTCGGTGCTGACACCATCTTCGCCACAGGATCGGTTATATTTCAATGTGCTTAATGCATCTCGGACTTCTACTTCTGATATGGGTGGTATATTTTCGGAACATGAATAGTTGGATATGGATTGTGTACTTGATGAATCGGAATAAAGATTCTTATAGAATGTTGTGCAAATCTCTAGAACCTTATCTCTGTTAAATTGTTTAACGCCTTGGTTATCTGTTAGACATGTGATCCACGATTTATGGTTAGTGTTACCTTGTTTAGCTATTTTCAGTGATCGGTTCTTTTCTAATGCATTTTGTATTCGCTTTTTATTATAATCTCTTATATCGTTTTTGATGCTGCGCTTGACTTCTTTATCTTTTGACCTATATTGTAAATCTTTGTTGATTTTACTTAGAGTCTGTCTCTCCTCTATTAGTTTCTTAGTTTCTTCTGATAGTTTTTTAGTTCTATGTTTATTTTGTTTTACTACTTTACTGGCCTTTGTTATACTTTAAAATGTCTTTATACTGCAAATCTACACTTTTTTCTTCATTTTCTACATTTACTAGATCAAAACTATTTCTTAGCTCTAGATTGAATTCTTTTTTACAGGTTATAAGGGATTCTTTGGTTAATCTTCCGATTTTGTTTTTGAATACATTTTTGCGTTGCATTTTAATGTTTAGTTTTATTACTGCGCGTACGGGTCTATGATCTGAGCTAAATCTAAATTGGTTAATAACTTGGACATTGTTTATAATTTGTTTATTTGATGATAGAATATAATCGATTTCATTTTTTGTTACGCTATTTGGTGAGATCCATGTCCACCGTCTCTGCTCTTTGTTATAGTAGAAGGTGTTGCCTATGCACAAATTTTGACCGAAAGCAAACTGGATTAGTCGAGATCCACGTTCGTTTCGGTTTCCTGAGCCATGCGAACCTACAATAAGCTCATTGTCCATGTCTATGTCTTGCTTTTGTCCTATTTTGGCGTTGAAGTCACCTAGAACAATATTCCAAGTGCTTGGGTGTTCATCGCACGCTTTATTTAATAGGTCGTAGAATTCCTCTATTTCGGCGTTTGGGTGGGATGACGTGGGTGCGTACACTTGGACTATGGTCAATGTTTTCGAACTTGATATTTGAAATTTTAAAACTGCAATTCTATCTGAATTTTTCCATCTTTTTGCCACTAAAAAACCTACTCCGTGGAGTCCTCCGGCCTGTCCATAATAATAAAATATGCTGTTTTCCCTTTCTATTGTTTCTTCTCCGTTTCTTCTTACTTCTGCCAGCCCTATTATATCCCAATTTATTTCTTTTAATGCATTTTCGAGCTTTAACTACATTTTTAACTCTTTTTTAACTACATTTATATTTCGCCGTCGTATTGAGTGTATCTGTGTGTGTGTGTTTGTGAGCCATATTATGTTTCTCTCTCCGTTACAACTAAGCTCAGATATTGAAACTAAGTATTCAAGTTCGGGTGTACCGTTGGTAGTAATTACAGTCTATTCATCGCGGCTCAGCGGATCGACATATCCCTCACACGGCTACGTCTATGCGTTTGTGAAAGCAAGATAACATATTATTATTATACGTATCTCGTATACGAGTATACGACTTTAATTGGATTAATAATGTCTCGTCTAGCAAGCTTTATGAGGCTACATTCTAATATTTGGCAGGCACAGAATGAATTGTTGATAAAATATTCTCCTTTTATCCCGATAAAATACATGGCCCATGTTTAATTCTCCATTCGGATAAAACCACAGCGTGCATATCATTTATATGTGAAACAATTTTATTTCTTATGATTTTTTGTCATCATTTGATGACAAAAAATCTTTTTATTATTCTGGTTTTTATTTTGATTTTTGAAATATTAATTATTTTTTTCGGAAGGTACGGAACCCTATTCCGTACCTCAAAAGGTAAAAAAGGAACCCTTTTAAGATCACTCTCTTGTCCGTCTGTCTGTATGTCACCACCAATTTTCTCAGGAACGTATAGACCTAGCAAGGTAAACCAGATACTGAGGTGAGGTCTATAGTCCCTATTAGGTGTATAAAAATCAATCAATCAATTATCGTGTTGACTCAGGAGAGTCAACACGATAAAAAAGTAATGGCAGATTTAGATTTTTGTGAAAACTTGTAAGTACCACAATTTACTTAATTTTCAACTTTATTATTTGTGGAATTTTCCGCAAAAAAAAAATGGGCAAAAAGCAAGGTCTTATAGCAAAAATAAAGGAAAAATTCCAAAAAATAAAAAAAATGAAAATTAAAGGGTGTCCCGGATAGTCTAATGTTGTCTAGATGATGGTATGGAACCCTTCGTGCGTGAGTCCGACTCGCACTTGGCCAGTTTTTTTCTATTTTCTGTGTTAACACCTAGTTTTATGTGCATACTGTGGTCTCCTGTAATTGAAGGAACCTATGAACTTTATTTAAAAGAACCTTTGTATAACTGTAACCTATATTGTATCTGTGTATTTTTTTTGTTGTAGATCCAAATAAATAGATAAATTTAAAATAAATAAATCATCATCACAGCCCGACTTCACCCACTGCTGGGTATAGGCCTCTCTTTGCTTGTGCCAAGCTTCGTGTTTTTGTGGCTGCCTGGCCAATAGGCCCAAGCCTTTATTCCAGGGTACATATAGTTGACATATGTATATTAGAAACTTACTAGCAAAATATTGAATATTGATGGTATGAGCTCACTAGCTCCGAACTAAGTAATGTGGCCTTCTAGGCTAACCAGATATGACAGAATATCAATATTTCACATGCAGCGCCTGGCATCTCAGCGCCCCCAACGTCCAATTACTGTACAATATTGACATTATAGGGTCAGTTTCCAAACTTCATTTGAAAATGATTGCTCGGCCATGCAATGACGGAGGCAGTGGATTAGTTTCGTGGATCTATAGATCTGCCGTAGCTATTATTTCAAATGGCCCCTCTTATTAGTACTTATGATTTATAAGCCATGTACTACATCTAGTTTTCAACAAGAAGTTCAAGTCTTTGCCAATATTCCATAGCAATTAGAACACGCAGCTATTGAGCGCAGTATAGGTGTGTTGATGGTGTTCAGTTTCGTTGAATAAATTCAGTCTAAGAGAAATTCCTATTCTATAAAGAAAAATAAAATCTAATTAACACGCAAATGGTAGTATTCATTTATTTAAACTTCATGTACAAGAGTGGTACATAGGCGGACATAATGCCACAAGGCGTTCTCTACCAGTCACCCTTGGGTCAAATAGGACAGCGTTGTGATAAAATACAAAAAAATAAATAAGAAAAAATACCATGTTGTTAACATAAATCCACCAAAACGACAGACATTTCAGTTAAGCTTCAATAAAACAATTACTTCGAAGTGACTGGAATCGAAATATCATAAACCCGAAGATGTGAATTTTCAGCAGCAATACTTAGAATAATCCTCAAAACCTGGAGATACCCGCACCATTTTTTGATACGATTTTGCTCCGACACAATCACTTATAAATAAATGTTCGGAATGAATTGTATGGCTCTCGTACGGGTATCGCAATGTAATACTTATTTTTCTTCATATCTTCTTTTGATGACGACGATGATGAAGAAAAAGGTTGCTACTGTAAATCCATAAGATTTGGAAAAAAAAGTTGAGCCTGTTTTAATGTCTGCATATTAGCATACTTATTACTAAGATAGTATGCGATAATGCGAATGAAACCTGAATATTAACGACACTTGAGTTCTCAAGTTCACTTTCTCATAAGTTTTATGTTAAACTATGCTACGCAGAGAATTAACAAGCACTTGAAGCTGTATTTAGTTTCTCACACGTTTTACCTGTTTTATTTAATTACACCTACTTAAAATAATTCCAACGCGAAGATATTCTTTTGATGAAAGCAGAAAGAAAATAATTCATGATGTTTGCAATGTTCTTGTTTAAACACCAAGATATGAACTCGTATAACGTAGAAATGTGTATACAAAATAAAAGATACTATGTTCTTAATAGAAAAATCAACGTAGCGTATTTACACTCGCGGAGATTTCTTCGCAAAAATAAAAGAACGCTATCGTTCACTTTATTTACACAAACGAGTAGGTACAATTTAATTTAGTGTAGTTTTACGAGAGTGAGAGTAGAAAATGAATGCTCAACGAAATTATGATGACGTTAATGACGTAATATCTTTAATATAGCCAAGATATTGTGCAGTATAGTTGAAAACTTCGCTTGGCTGGTCGCGGCAAGTAATCATGCTCCATTCAGCGTGCACAGTACTCTGGGGGATTTCACTAGCGTTCTTATAACATGGTACGATCGCCAACAAAAGTGGCTTGTGAAAAATTTGACGGGTACCAACATGTTGGTAATGAAATTACACAAGTTTGTTTGCGAAAGTGAACCAACAAGTTGATGTTTACTCAGTTTATAAGGTCACCGTCTTGGTCTAACGAAATAAAAGATGCATGCGAGCTAAGGAGCTTTTTTTCTTGGGCAGACAATTTTCTTCGTTGCAGTAGACACATTATATCGAGAATGCAGAATGTCAGACGTGACATGGCCGCTTCGTGTCTTTCTGTATGTGTAACACGTTGACGTTTCGACAGTACATTTCCCTCCTTTTGGATATTGTTTCCTATTGTTATTCATCTGTATTGGAAAGGTACAAGCCACGGTATAGGTATAGCCGCTGTTTAGTAATAAAAATATCTGAATTCCATTGTATTCTGCCGTTGGTGCGTACGGGCAAGAGATATTAATCAAAGTTGACAGATCATATAGCATAACGACAATTTATTATCATAACATAAATGTAACAATTTTTTCCTCTTTGTGGTCGAAGTTCTTTCACAGAACATACTTAAATATTTATTTATACAGAACTTTTTCTTCTGACTGTAGCAAAAGATGCATTGTTATGGAGTGGCTGCGAGTAAGACGGTTTCGTCGTCTATAAGACAGCCATAAAATAGAAAAAATTCGACGTCGTCATTACTTATCGTAAAGAATGCAAAATAACATAAAGGGTGTAAGCAGACTCTTAACGAAGCCGAAAGGCACTTGTTCTCTCCGTCATTGCGATTATTTTTTTGTTCTAGACCATACCTGGGAACCTTCTAGTTACGGAGATATTGGGGGTCGAAGTTCCAACTTTTTTACAAGTTTTTTTTTTAAATTCATGTTTTTAATGTAAGATTTTTACTTTAAACACCTCCAGGACCCCCTTACTATTCATTCCATCCATCAGCGCAATGTTTTGAGTGCGTTACATTGAGTCCTAGTCTAAAACGTGATTTTTCAACCCAAAAAAAAGTCGTTTCCTAGCACTAATTTTTGCGTAAAGTTACTTAGTTTGATGTACATAATGCTTGGTTGACGGCTTCGTGAAGAGTCTGTTTGCACCCTGTATAAAATCACGCAGGCAATCGCCATAGGATTAAGCAGACTAAGCAGAGTTGTACCAAATAGTACACCCACTTTTTAACAGAGTATCCAGAATATAACCTAAAAAACACATTATTAATTTAAAATAGTACCAAGTTTACTTAATAAAGTTATTACTAAGAAAACGATGTTCAAGATGTTCGAGATTTCTTCCAGATCAATTTGTAACTGATATGAAGTCATAAATTAATCCGTGTGATATCGAAATGGCTTCGTAATCGCATATCTACTGTAATTGAGGTATCAACTTCTTAATTGATTTCAATATTGATATAATCTTCACAGATCACAATCTTATAAAATGGTGCGTCCACACCGCAAGCATTAGTCGACAAAAATGATTGTAAGCTACCATCCGAGTGGTTGCCTAAATTCAATTTATTTTTATACCTGATGGTCTTTCTTTCTGTATCGTGTGGTTAGTGCCTAACCTGGTGTTGAAGTTTTCATGCCGTTGAGAAATATATTTCAGGCATGCTGGTTTCTTCACGATGTTTTCCTTCATCGAAGCATGTGATAATTAAACAATACGCACATGAATCCAAAAAATCAGAGGTGCGTGTCTTGAGTTCGAACTTGAGATTTATGACTTGGCAGTCCGATACCTGATGTTTAAAAAAAGTACAGCGCTTGTCGAGAAGTCTTCATCAAATAATTTCCGCGCTCCCAAATAGCTTACTTCAACGTATCTGCTCAAAATCTCGTAACCTCATTTCGTACAAATACACACATTAACAGCATCACAAGGTTTCTACGTATCTAGTTCTCGTATACCACCGCCCAGTCCGTTAAAGGATGCTGGACTTCAACGAGCTTAACTTGCACAGAGAATATGGTATGAGTCTTATCTCGGAATAGTGCTATTCTTAAGACCTCCGTCTAACGTAATTTAAAGCTTAGAGCACAAAACCGTGAAACATCAGTTGGTATGACCGTGTCGTGACTCTGTGACGTAAATTGCACAAATTGACACTACGTGTTCAAGCTGTCAGCTGTCTAAATAGAACGATATGTCATTTGGTCATTACTGCCGATCATGCTAAATTTTAATATCATGTATAACAGTCCAGTTTAATTAACATAACATCACGCGTGTAATCCTCGAAAGGTTAGGCAGTGGTGTACCTAAATAGAACACCGCAATACCTAGGAACACTGTGAGCTAAGACAGTTGAGACAAGAAATACCTGGGAATTTATCCAGGGACCTTTTGCTCAGCAGTTGTGCTATCATTATCTATGTGTACCTGTATACCTATTTCTATCTTTTCCTAGAATACATAACAGAGGTCTTGTTTAGTTTAGTTTTTGGTTTAATAATGTTAGTTAATAACTGTTAGTATTATTCTTTCGTTTATTTTCTTTCTAACCATTATTGTACACCCTAAGGGTATGTTGTAGATATACAGGGTGTAAACAGACTCTTCACGAAGCCGTCAACCAAGCATTATGTACATCAAACTAAGTAACTTTCCGCAAAAATTAGTGCTGGGAAACGACTTTTTTTTTCGGGCTGACAAATCACGTTTTACAGTAGGACTCAATGTAACGCACTCAAAACATTGTGCTGATGGATGGATTGAATAGTAAGAGGGTCCTGGGGGTGTTTAAAGTAAAAATCTTACATTAAAAACATGTATTAAAAAAAAAACTTGTGAAAAAGTTGGAACTTTAACCCCGCATATCTCCGTAACTAAAATGTTCCCAGGTATGGTCTAGAACAAAAAAATGATGGCAATGACGGGGAGAACAAGTGCCTTTCGACTTCGTTAAGAGTCTGTTTACACCCTTTATTTTTTTAATTTTTACCACCTTTATTGGGGACCCACCTACAGCAACAATAAATTACTATTCTATTGTATTCTATCGATTCTGCTTTAAATATTCATATTCGTTTTCTTAATTAGAATTATTACAAACAGGATCTCAGACAATAGGGCAGGTCGGTTGTCACAAACAGACGACGATTGTTCCACCATTCATAGCATATTATGAATTTCGTGATATTCTCTCATTAATTAAGTTCTGAAAAATAATAGTACATAGTACGTCGACCTGAGACGTGGACTGAGGAGTTAATAGTACTAAATTCTGACTATCGATAAATCTTGTGTTAATAAAGGGGTATTTCCAATATTAATTTTCATGCCAAGCAAAGCCTGTATCTTATGTTAATAAAGCATTAATTAATATTTCCATATCTCATTATATTCTAGGTTTATGATTTTAATCAGTTTTGATATTCAAGATCGTGTTATTTAGAGGACTATGAATTTATCCATAATTATGACTATTAATACCAGTTTTTTAGAAGTAAAAATGAATTTCATATTTTAACATGAAGCGTGTATTATCTAAATCGAGGCAATTTTCTCTGTTTCACGATTAAATCGATACTCGTTTGTAGATCCTTAGGGGCTCGTCAGACGTATCGATTTCAGGCCCATCCGCTAACGTTAACGAAATCAACACGTTTGTGTGGGGCACGTTGCCATGGGGACGGTCCGTTTAATTAATAAATTATAATACAAGATAATCACCTGGACCCGTTGAGGTCAGGTCTGTAGGTTTATCAGTGACGTCCGATCCTCCTGGTAATAAGATCATATAGGCTCAGGTGGAAATGGGTTCCCACCACGACGTCAAAAAGAAGACATTTTATGCGTATTCCGTACGGTAAGTAATTATTTTAATTTCGTATGGTTTACGTCTTTGGCAGAAATTGGAAAAAAATACTGTGGATTTTTTTATGATTTCGTTTTCGACATTTCAGTATTGTTTGAACTTCAAAAATAATAAAAAAACTGTATGCCATTACGAACTAAAATTCGCTGAAAAATTCTCGCTGTGCATTTTATCCGAAAAATGTTAATCCCGCATTAGGATGAAAAGGCACGTGCAATTCTCGTACTGTCTAATTACCCGATTATCCGATTTTGACGTAGCGAATGCTTTTCGTAAAAAGTTGCATTGTTTAGCTGTCTGCTTGCATTCGAGTATTTTTAATACAGTAGAAAAAATGAGAAACAGCATGGCATTAAATATACGAGTTGTTAGTCTCCAAGGCAGGGATTGCCTTTTTCCGGTCATTTGTGGGTGTATTCTAACATTTCTAACTAACCATTAGTGATAAAGTCTTTAAATGGAGTATTTAATATATGAGTGAAAGATGTTTTATAGGAAGGTATTATTCCTTTAAAGTTGTCAATTAGTAGCTAGTTTTTATTCTAAAAATATATCATACGTATTTTTACATAAGTATCTCTTTCATAAATAAACTAATACATAAAATACATAAATACAAAACCGTAATCATAAATCATATACGAGACGCAAAACACGTCTCAATGATTTTCATAAAGAGGCTTATCATAAGCCGTCGATAGAACGCCAGCTGAAATTGGGAATTTCTAAGCCATTTTATCTTTAGATTCCACGTTAGGGTTGGCAATGAAATGTGATTGTCTGATTGAGAAAGGAAAGAGGGCAAATTGAGGTAATTAAAAGGTCTGTGAGCAGACGTTGTTGGTAAGGTAGATAAATTTATTTGGGGCACGTTGTCACCGCCCACGTCCGCGGCTGCGAGTCACCGCTCCGATAACGTCACTCACACTTGACGCTACCTTGGCTTACCACTCGTTTTTACTAAGACCGAGATTAAGTATGAAGCTCTATAACTAAGTATGGCTCTTTCGTTTTTGAGGTACGTAGATAAAGGAATTGAAGCGATCCTTCAGTGGAATTTTAGCCCGTATTTTTGCGGAGACACGTTCGCCGAGCTTACAATAACGTCAACGGTTTTGTTATCTATTTAGCCGCCTCTTTAGGGCTACTTGTCATGTGCTTATGTTCGGCGTGATGAAGACTTTGTTAGGTAATCTTATTTATGTTTCAGTTGTTAATTATTTGGTTGATCAAAATTGTGCGTTCGGTTGAAATGTTTGATATGCTTCAGCTTAGGTATGAGCCGAATCATAAAGGCAATGACAAATTAAACGCAATTAGTCTGGGCAAATTTCTAATAAAGTAACTTTTTTTTAAATGAATCATCTAATTTTCTATTCTGTTTTTCTGAAGTAATTATGTTATAAATACCCACCGCTTAAGTCCGCATCTTACTCCAGCCTTACAACTACATAACATAATGCATAATCTTATCCGTAAAAAGCCATTTACATATTTACCACGGTAAGGAATATTGAGTTACGATAATCACATCTCAATTTCATACGTCAGTAATTCTTGGATCGCTAAATCCGAATTATGCAAACGACGTGCGAGCTATGCCGTCGCCGGACGAGACTGCGTTCCGGAATGAATTGGACACATAATTAATTAACCACAACATGTTTACCATACTCCTTGTCAAAGAGGCTGAATGGAACGTGCATTGTTGGGTTACCTTTGCCAAGCATTTTTTTTCTTTGAGTTTGGCGTTCGAGCTTCGGTTTCTTTTAAAATTCGAATGCGACATCGTAAACAACAGATTGAACCCTATTTAGACGTTAAAACACATTTAAATAGAGAAGCCATTAGTAGTTTTTATTGCTATTCTCATCAGTGCTTTCATAATGGATAACTTTAAAACTATGCGTAGAGGAAAAATAAACCGAGAAAACAAAACATTTTTATCTCGACCGAAGAGGCACCTCTGGAATATAAAATGAAATATTACTTTTCTTTGTTACTCAATCGAATAACTGGGTCAATGACTTTGTCAAAATACAGAAAGTCGTAACCACTCGTAACTGACTCAGCAAGACAAAAAAGATCTAAAAATAAACAGGAAAAAAGTTGTGTAGTAGGTATTCTAATTCTAGAGCAACTCTTTGCTTAGGTCATAATTAAGTATTAAATGATTTAAAAAAAACCCACGTAGACTCTTTTGTCTTCGGCCTAAATAAATATTGTACAGCGATACCTACTTTGTAATCATAATTACTGTAATTATTCACCGTTGGATTTATAATGACACAGTTGTGCGCTGGCCATTTAATTAAAACTGAGCTTTTAGTAGCCTTGGAAGCTGTGATTTTGGCTGGAAACAATCGTAGGGCCACCATAAACTCGCCGTGATACTATGTTTGCAGACCTAGTAATGGAGGTACAGACGCGGAGTAAGACCTTCTGCCCCCCATCCATGTTTGTGACATCAAAGTTAGTCAGATCATGATATGCATCAAACGTTAAAACGTTTAAACTATATAGGCTGAAAAAAGACTCTTAAGGAAGCCGAAACCCGCTTGTTTTCCCCGTCATTGCGATCATTTTTTTGTTCTAGGCCATACTTGGGAACCTTCTAGTTGCGGAAATATTGGGGGTCAAAGTTCCACCTTTTTCATAAGTTTTTTTTTAAATACATGTTTTAATAAATACGTATTTTTAGCACAATGTTTTGAATGCGTTACATTGAGCCCTACCGTAAAACGTGATTTTTCACCCCAAAAAAAAGCATTTCACAGCAATCATTTTTGCGTAAAGTTACTTAGTTTGAGGTACAGAATGCTTGGTTGACAGCTTGGTGAAAAGTCCGTTTACACCCTGTATTATAATTTTAATGATTACTGGGTGTTACCAAGAAGACTTCGTTCACCATATAATGTCTACCCCTCGATAAACCGAGAGATTGAGGTATTCACAATCCTTTACCCTTGCATTAAGTCTTGGAACATTAATTTAAATCTTTTTCTTTGCAACATTTGTCAGTCAGTCATATCACGGAACTGTTCCATTTACCTAAGTAGAGAAGTTACCAAGAACTAGTAAACCGTCTCACAACTAAGAAAAAGGAACTAAAACTTCTGAACAGCAGTTTGGTTTAGTTCATTTGCTATCAAACATCAAATGGTTATAAAAAGAGTGTTCCATCAAGTAACCGCTTGGCCACGAACTGGACGTTCAAGCGACAACCTAAAGTGAGAAAAAAAATGAAAGAAATTGCCCAAAACACGCTACGAGTCAGCACGACGCGACTTGCTATGCAATGCTACCAAGACGTGAAGCTTGTGCGTGTCGCTTCGACGACGCGACGTTGAGGTCGTGGACGGGGCATAACGCACGGGGAACGTTGGCGCCACCGCTTGGGTTGGCTGTCATTCTTCTCTCATTAGCGCCGGGCTCAGTCGGGTCGCGTACACCATTACCAACGCGACATGGCGACGCCAGCCGAGATGCAGCATCGTACGGGTTAAACTATACACGATTTACGAGAAAAATTATTCATTCAAAACATGTCGACACGATGATACGACGACACGTCATATAAAAGTTAATAGCCTCACAAGCTGTAATTAAGGTTCTATAACTACCTACATTTCATAAACGTTCACTCATATATTTTGAAATAGACACGAGAGTTTACAAATTATTTCGCGTTCATCATTAAAGTTGTAATAATGTTCTCGCGAGAATTCCAGCTTTGTAGAACTTGGAGAAAAGCATGAATGTAAAAATAATTGTTGCAAAATTATGCGTAGACTGAGTTTTTATTTCAATGAAGAATCAGGCAAAATTATGTCTTACAATGTAGTAAATTATATCAATAGGATGTCATTTAGGCAGTCTACGAAGCTTCTTATTCTGTATACGAGTTGAGCTCTGATGAATAACTCGTAACTAAATAATAACAGTCGCTCAGATCAATCTTCAGGTTAAGCCGCGCTTGCCTAGGCCGTGCTTCGGAAAGCACGTTCAGCCGTTTGTCTCGCTGTCATTTATAGTCGTTACAGGTAGTCAGTGGCCCGAAAGTCTGACAACCAGTCTTACCAAGAGGTATCGTATTACCCAGTACTAACTGGGTTTTGGACGTCTGATATGCAGTCGCTCCATTCAAAATACCAGCTGTATTCGGTTAGACTGGAAGTCGATCCCACATAGTTGGGAAAAGGCTAGGCAGATGATGAGTACTGATGAGTAACTATTAACTTTTTTTTTTTTAAACAGGATCGGCTTCTATTAACTTTGTCTTGCTTTAACTAAGTTTAACTAAGCTGCAAGGTTCATGAATAAAACAATAACGTGTCGCGAAAACCTGCTTTCAGCACCCTTTCAAGTAATCAATCCGAAGTTTCCGTCTAGCCAGTAATTTATACATGACAACTATGGTATGAGAAAGGCCGTTCCTTCATTATAGGGGGACGCTTTTGTACACAAGTTAAGTTATTCGGTTCATGCAAGTTCAACTCCGCGTATAGCAGCCGATGCCCCAATATTGGATCTTTATTGTTTACATGGAAGTTTCGAATTCTGTTGGAATGAAGTTAGATGTTTTACAATTCGGGAGCTGAAATAAATATGATGGCTATTTTAAGAGAAACCTTCATCATCTTTCTGCCCTTGTCCCATTCTATTTGGGGTCTGCGCAACACGTTTTCTTCTTCCATTCTCTCCTGTCAGAGGTCACGGCATCATTTACTTCTTTCTCTTTCATATCAGTCTTCACACAAACCATCCATTTTTTCTTTGGCCTTGATCTCCCTCTCCATACAATCATCAACATTCAGGTTAAGAGAAAATGTATAATACAGGTTATTGCTGTGTTTGGCCGACTTTGATTTTCGCATTTCCTAAGTCCTCAGTGTCAGTCAGCTGTGAGCCCAAAAATGTATCCCGAATTAACGTGCCACGGATTAACACTCCACTACGGTTAACATTGAAATAAGTAATGCGTTAGGGAAGAAATATAGAGGCGAAGATTTTGGCAATTTCTGCTCACTTAACATTCGACGAGCCTCCCTAAAATACTTTGGACCATAGTGATTTCCCTTGTAAGTGATTATTACTGAGCTCCTTTTGTTACAATGTGAACAATAGAAAAGTTCTACATTAGCTATGTTTGTTTTGATCCCCTTTTATACCATAAAACTACGACACTCACTCCTAAAAATGAACGACATTGTTTTCTCAGAGCTTGACTTCTTATAAAAACAGCTCTATAAACATTTTAGAGTACGTTATATCTACCCACAAAATATTGACGCAATTAAACTTTTAATAGATTTCTCATTTTGATTCGGTTGTTTTGCATATATGTAAATATATTCAAAAGCGTGCTTATCCTCAGTTAGTCCCGTGGAAGGTTCTGTACGTTGTCAGCACATTTTAATGGAGCTCGCGGCACTTGGGGCACGCGGGGCATGGCGGGTCACTCTCGCAATCGTGTAGCCCGCCTTCGCACACTCGTGCTGTGCGAACGGCGCCTTTTTACTTTACGCTTTGACTCCGTAGTTTGGAAGAAATCTTTCTTATGTACCGTCCTGCTTTGAATTGTAAAATAATCTTGAATGGAGACGCTGAAATATATTATTATAAATTCAGATCATGTTTGCGTGTGGCGTTATTATGGCTCACGGGATTTGCGGTCAGGAACCCCTATTTCCTTTACATTATGCTGTTTACGAAAATAGCTGAAGCTTTAGGGCTATTGTTGGTTACGGACTTAACCGTATTTATCGGTAATTCTTGTTTCATCTGTTTTAGGAGCAATTGGCTTTTCTGAGTTACTGTTATAGTGACCTTATAGCGTTTACCTCTTTCGTGTTTTAAAAAATCTCTAGAGAGTTATAATAAAGAAAGTTAAATCAAAGTTAGTTTATTTTCTTCTTTATCTCTGAACGTATTTCAAAGATAGTCTTTTATGACAAACTTTTAAATTTCTTACGTGTTTCTTTCATTACATTACATCTAAAATAGAATTATTTTAGATGCGTTACACAAAATTACCATCCAAATTTCTATTTCCTGTGTTTTACTAACGCCATAATAGTATTTCCTAAAGGCATTTGTCCATTTAAATGCAGCAGTTATGAGAATGACATTCGCAGATGGTTTTATAACAAACAGTTTTTGAGCTCCACAGTTTTTCACGTAGCGGGTGTTTGTGGCACTCCATTTAATTGGAGAGATACCTCTAGGTATACGTATTTTTCTTTAACACAAAGAAACCTTTGTAGGTTTGGTATCTGTTCTGTGGTTTCTGAATGGCTGTGATCATCTAATTACGACGCCCATGTCAGTCTAAATCAGCTGTGTAATTAATGTTGCATATTGTTTCGACATTAATATGTTTGCAATTAGTTTCGAAATTGTAAAAGTAATTTCTACAACAGCTTTTTAATTACCCAGAGTAGTTCAAATATTAATAATTTGAGTTCATTTGATTTGATCCCTTTTTCTTGTAAATAGTCATTTTTGTCCATTTGAAAGGATTTATTTCAATTTTTTGATTCACTGATGATTCAGTTCAAAAGGGCCTATCTTCCCTTTGAATGAATAACAACAAATCATTCGGAATTCCTGAAATCCTAAAATATTTCGTTAAAAAAGAATTGAAAGAGTAAAATCGATTGAACTTCAAAATAAAAATTCACAGTTTCCGCAATCGCCAACCGTCAAAGAGTAAAAATCAAATCTTTTGCGATGTAAATGAAATCGTACACCGCAACGTTTACAAACAATTTGTGCTATGCGGCCTTAAGTGAACATTGATCTAATGAAATACCTTTCAATTGTTAGCGTAGCTTCAGTCCGGGCGATCCGTTTTATTGCACCATGCACTAATTTGTTTGAAAATGCTCAGCTATGCTAAATGTTGTAATATTCTGTTTCGATGAGCATTACAGTTCTTCAAAGTTATTCTTTCCTAGTTTTTTTTTCGCTATAACATGTTAAACAATGTGTTAATAATACCTGTTGCCCGCGACGTTATTAGTTAGTATAAAAATATTACTTTCCTATTTGAATCTCATTTTGTTTGAAATTCAAGGGTTTTTTTTCATGGAACCCTTATCCTTTTTCTAAAATAACAGTAGCGTAATCGCGTCAAAATCCAGCTGTTTCGGAAACTAGCTGGAACAAACAGACTGACAGACAAAAATTAAAAAAAATAAAACTTATAAGTAGCGTGTATACTTAAAAAAAATTGTTTAAATTACAAACAGACACTTCAATTTTATTTATTTCTACGTAAAGATAATGTTTAGTTAGGTATGATACACGGATGTTCGAGCCGACTTAATTCGGCACACTATGGCAAAACGGCAAAATGTACAATCGATTTTGCCGCTCAGCCTGTGCCGACATAGATTGACCTGAGCGTGTTAAGTTCAAAGGAAACGTTACGCATAGCAAAACAGAGTTGTACTTTTAGCTGCCATTAAATGAAAACATTTACGTAATAAACATACGAGTTATCTTTACGGATGGCATCATTTCAACGCACCTCCGTCATTACATCTTTCGTGAACAAAACGATATTAAACGTAGCGCAGCTTTTAAACTGTCAAAATAAAGACTAAAGTCTATCATTCAGGCGATGTTAGAGGAAAAGAATAACAGTGTATCGTCCCACTATAGTTTACAACCTGTCAGTCGAGCGACGGGTAATCAAATAAAGCTCGTAATCGATAGACCGGCGACGGCATGTATCTTTGTATGTTTTTTATAAGCTGGTACGCACGACGACCAATCCAAATCAAGCTGATCTCTCATTGTACGCGAAGCTCATACAAAGCGAGGCCAGGTTACACTGGATATTATTGCTTGATGTGTCACCGTATTACCTACCACAGCGTTTTTAGAATCAAGTAAATCGTAAGTCAAAAATTATTATTTTACAGGAGAATGAAAAAGCTGCATAATTATATCTAGTTAATGGTACAACACCATTTTATAATGTGTGTTGCTTGTTTCTGATTGGCTAAAACAACGCGTCTTCCGATTCTTTAGCAAACGGCATAAAAATGTCAAAACCGCCAATTTACTTACGATGTGTTAGTAGGTAAACGATGAATGGCTATTCAAAATAAGGCACCAAATAAAGTTCTCTCGTGGACTTCCCCATTTATTATGCATACCACGCCGCTTTGTAATCGGACAAAGATTTTTCAGTCATGAGCGACTCCTAAGAATCCCTTTGGACTCTTTGATGAAAATACTTTTCTTGTTTAAATAAGACTTCGAATGTAAATATAGCTTGTTTAGTCGGATTCGCGGTTTGTTGTGAAACCGCTGAATGGTGATAAAACTCTTGCAACCTAAGAATTGAAGCGGGTGGAATGGTTGAGCCAAATTAAGTTGATTAAAAAGTAATGTAGTGAATGTAAGTTGTGGACGTCCATTTTTAATAACTAGAAGCTTGAGTGAGTTTTGATTGTGTGTAAGGAGATCAAATTCACAAATCAATTATGTGAATATAATTAAACTGTTGAGTATTGGCTTGTTTGTTTGGGCTATTTCTTTTTTGTAATTGTCTATTTCTTTCTGAAAAATCTCAACACGATATAAGTATGTTTTCTCAAATTTCAAATTATTGTCCTTTTGATATAAAGAAAGAAAGAAAAAGTACATATTTATTAGACTTACACTGGACAAAATAATAAAACGCAATTAAATAAAAAGAGAACAAAAAAATCACTTATTTAAGTTATACAATAAATGGTTCAGTGCGACACCAAAAGGCATTGTGCTGAAACACTTAGAAATTTCTCAAAGCGCTAAAATTCTGATATCTGTGATACTACGGATATCTAGTACTTACGTACCTACCCACCTATTTACGTTTTAACAGGGTCCGGTATTTGGCCAAGTTAATCACAAAACCTTATATTTACTATGTAAATTGTGGTGTTAATCCCCTCACAAAATGTTTATATTGTTTCAAGTTTCAACCCAAACGGCTTAAATATACGTAATTGTTTATCGGATGAATAAAATATTTTACCGATTCTCCATGCTGAATTCTCAAACAGTGAGTTGATTAAAAAAGGTACGTTGAAATATGAGTGTTGCATTATAAAGTATAGCTATCGGAACATCAGTCTTTTACATTTCTTTTGTATGTAGTTCTCTTGTAGTTTTTGATATACATACTATGTACAATTATTTACAAAGTAAACACTGGGACACTGGCGGGATGCGATTTAAAACGATGACAACAGATAATATAAAAAAAAGAACTTCAAAGAAGTAGATAGGTAAACTAAATTAAGAACTTAGTAACATGGAACTAGCCAGCATTCCCAACCACAGTAACAAGAAATAGGAAGCTATGTCAGAGAGGGTCCGCCCATACATGGCATCTTCATGTCTATAAATCTTAATTTGCCGCCAACAAGCCCCGTGAGCCAGTAAGGTCAAATGAAAGTAAATGAGCTCTTTTAGCACCTCCAAAGTGACCGGTTTATGTTAAAAGATAGTGACATTTATCCTAATCGAACTTAGAGGACAAACTTGCGGGCTGACCGAACAGGTTGGGTTCTGCTCTTTTCAAATGAAAAGAAAAAGTTTTTCGACTTTTTTTATAAGACTGTGCATGTGAGGTTTTGTTTGTCAGTTTGTATGTAGGGGCTAATCTTCGGAACTACTGATACGATTTCGAAAATTTTTTCACTATCGAGAAGCTACATTATCCCCGAGTGTTATAGGCTACATTTAAAACGTTCCCGTGAGTACATTTTGTGAAACTGCGAGCAAAAGCTAGTATTTACATATTCTACTCGCTGAGTTTTCAATAGGCTTTCAATAATATTTAGTCGGTGTAAACGTTGGAACAAGAAGTCCGTTAAAAAAATGAAAATTGGTATACCATACAACTCTTTCATAAGACACTTCGTGCCTATCTATAAGATGAAAGACTTGACTAATGAACTCATTTCTTTAATCACAATTCACACTCCTGTTCTGCCAAGGTATAGTTTTTAAGAGATTATCGCGTGTTCGACTCCCACACAACCGTTGTCTTTGCATCTCGACTCGCAGGCGAGCAGCAAACAAAATGGAATTTCCATTATTTTCTTTTGATCTCCTACCCTTTATGACACTGGTATTTAATGTACATAGTTTTGGAAGCAAGTTCTTTGAGTTTCTGCTTTATGCTTTTCATAGTCAAGTTTCCCCAAAATTGTTAACTTAGATGGATAACTGTGCTAACTTTTACTTTGAAAATACGGGCCATTCCATGTTATTATTTCCAATAATTTTCTTCAGACACTGTTGAAAGCAATAATTGATTGATTGAGGCAACTTTAGGTCCATATATTTCTATTTCGGGAAAAATGTGACTTTCTGTTTTGTTCTAAACCAAACTTCGAGTTTATTGTCAATGGTTATATAGTCGTGTAAGTACCAACATGTAAGTTTTACTTCTTACCCTTTTTATGTTCCTAAGGAACCCTTAAAAGCTTTTTAAGGTCCCTCTGACCGGACAGAGTTGATGTTAACGTAATTTATTTTATTAGTTTTAGTAGAAGTTCGTCGTAAAGAAAGTTTAGTGTTGCGCGGATTTAAGTTGCTTTTTGTGTTTATTAATTGGATAGCCGATATAAAATACTTAGCGATTACGTAAATACCTACTTACTTTGTTTACAAGACTTTGTGTACAAGAGCAAGCTGAAAGAAATAGCCGCATGTCTGTATTCAGGATCTAATCATGCAGAACAAACAACGCCCTTTATTAACTGCTCATACATTCAATCTCATTCGTTCTTATTCAATAGTCAAGCACGAACCGATGAGTTATCTATGGATTCATTGGCTTACTCTATGTGCACAGATTAAATAACATTCTCCCATTCGCTAGCAATCAATCAATGATATAAAACGGGATCTTTCGATTGAGTAAATATTCGACTTGTAAACTAATAGTTTTGTAAAAGGTTTTTTCTTGAATACGGGCTAAGTACATAATTGGGCCTGTCTTTAGACCTTTGCATAAAGGGTGTAAACAGACTCTTAACGAAGCCGAAGGGCACTTGTTCTCCCCGTCATTGTGATAATTTTTTTGTTCTAGACCATACCTGGGAACCTTTTAGTTACGGAGATATTGGGGGTCAAAGGTCCAACTTTTTCACAAGTTTTTAAATACATGTTTTTAAAGTAAGATTTTTGCTTTGAACACCTCCAGGACCCTCTTACTGTTCAATTCATCCAACAGCACAATGTTTTGAGTGTGTTACATTGAGTCCTACTGGAAAAAGTGATTTTTCAGCCCAAAAAAAAGGCGTTTCCCGGCACTAATTTTTACGTAAAGTTATTTAGTTTGATGTACATAATGCTTTGTTGACGGCTTCGTGAAGAGTCTGTTTACACCCTGTATTTACTCGTCAATTAAGCTAGCCTTATTTACTGAGAAAACACTGTGTGTGTATGTGTTTTTTTTGAAGATTAGGTCCACATGACTGATGGCGCTTCAAACCTCATGACATACCTATAGCAAAAACGTTCAGAAATATATTAGATTCAATTAATGATGCTTGTAGGTCTTATTAATTATGGATAGGTAGTGTTTAAGTTTCACACCTCATGAAATTAATAATTATAAAACAACATAAAATTAAATAAATGGCCTCAATGATGGATGCACTATACATGGTGTTTGGCGCATGGACCGACACAATTTTTCCAGGGAATTGGGAGGTCATTAGCTAGGTTCTACCCATACACAAAAACAAAAAAAAGTTACAAAAAAAAAAACACAAAAAAGTAATTTCGAATTAAAGGAAACATTTTGGGCAATTTTTCATTTTTTTTTTTAATCATATGTAACCAACCGTGACATTTGGGACAAAGGGTGTATGGGTAAAACCTAGCTAATAACCTCCCAAATCCCTGGAAAAATTATGTCGGTCCATGCGCCAAACACCCTGTATATACTGCTGAGCAGTAGGTCTGGGGCTAGATTTGTGCCCGGATGATGGCAATACACTCGGCCACTTAAAATATAACTGGCGAATGGGGTGTCCTATTAGGTACACCTCTGCCTAACCCTTCAGGGATTTCAGCCGTGATATTGTAATGGATGCCTATGAGTAAAGGTATGCACTATTAATAAGATATAAGTAAATATTGTTTCCAGTGGTAACTTTTAATATTATTTTTTCTCTTTCATTGTATATCTTAGGTAGGACGTACCTGCATAATGTTAATGCATTATAGTTTATTGTATAAGGCTCTAAACGGTTTCCCTCGGGCACTTTAAAATGCACTCCACATGATACTGAAGTAATCGAATAATAAAACTTTCCCATCCATTTTGTAAACCACTTAGTGTATTGTAGCATATTTTATAGTTTGATCTTGTTAAACAGAGTATCAACGAGAAACTAAAGTTTTGACAGTCAGAAAGTTATTCAGTACATTTTGATAATTACTTTGACTGTTTGCCTATTTTTTAAGTATGCATCTAGCTAGCCAGCCATCTTGTTTGCATAGAGCAATAGGTGCCTCATTGACGGTCTAAATTCAATCTTAACACAGTTTTAAATTCATTGCAGTCTTTAATTAATCTTAGAATTACGTAATCTTTGATCACACTAAAGGTGAACGCGCACCTGACCGCGCCGCACTCGCCGCACTCGCCGCAGTCATCGCATTTTATAAATCTTAATATGAAATAGTATACGGCATCGCGCACCTATCCGCGCCGAACCATCCGCATTTTCTTAAAATCCTGTAGGTATACTGATTCCACATGCTCGCGCGGCTGACGTCATGAAATTCGGCGCGTTCGATGCGTGCGGCGAGTGCGGTGCGGGCGCGCTGCCGCCGGGGATGATGTCATCAGTATTCATTAAATGATGGATGCGATTCGCCACTTGCGGTGAGTACGGCACGTGCGGCGCTTACTATGCGGGCAAGTGCGCGAGGCTATGAGGAAATGCGATGACTGCGGCGAGTGCGGCGCGGACAGGTGCGCGTTCACCTTTATCAGTGACTTTTTTGGGCGTATCTAGTTCGGCCACGTTTACTTGACTGTTACAGCGTGGAGTGTAGTGAATGGACTATTTCTTGCTTAAACTTTATGTAACAAAAACACCAAATTGTCTCGCTACACGGCTTCTGAATTCTTTATCATTTCCTAAGGTGCGGCGAAGTTTCACACCGTGTTGAGTTTTCCTCGTACAAGTGCAGAAAAAGTTTTACAAATGTGGTGGAGCCGCGTGCCCTTCACGACGACGGCGACGCTTCAAATGTTTAAGTAATGATGCCATTGACCGGCAAAATGCGCGTTAATATGTACAGTTTTCTTTTCGACACATCGAGGGTTAAATCTATCCAAGTTAAAGGTGTTTCATCGTAGTATTTAACTTCCTCTGACTAGACGCGGAGATGGCCGATGGAGCAAGGCTTTGACCGAGGGTTGGCTCAAGTTAGGCCAAAGAAATTAGAGCCGTCCAAAAATTGTTGGGCCTACGAAATCTTCAAAGTCGCGAGAGACACCTAGATAAGAGACGCACAGAACCGGGTAGTGTGTGAAAAAAGAGGAGGTCTATACCCAGCAGTGGCTGATAATTATAATGTTGATGATTTTACTTCAGAAAATTGTTAGCAAATGTATCTAAGTGTAGTGTGTGTGTGTGTGATGTTATGTGTATGTGTGTGTGTGTGTGTGAGTATATCTTGCTTCTACATTTTTTATCTCTGAACATGCAAATTGCAAAGCTTCGGAGATCAACCGTTACTACAGAGTATAATTATGAAAGCAATGGTACGTCGTTAGCATATATATACTGTCTCTTTACTATGCAGATTTACTTCGTTTGGAGTTGTGACCCAATCTCTCCGTATTCTTTTTTAGGAATAATTAACTTAATTATTTTAATGGGATCGGTCCTTTGCTACCCGACTAAGAATAGATCCCGACAAAGAGATTTTATCAGAGAGCAGCATTCAGCTTGTCATTTTATTATCAGTAGGTACACAAACCTAAGCATTTATATTAGTACGTAGTATAATAGTACATTTTAATATAAGTGGGGAAACTTGGTTATTGCATTTGAGGTGGAATTAACACTCGAGCTGCAGGCGACGGTGTTATGGAGCCGAGAACTGCAGTAACAAACCCCCACGCGTATCAAACGACGATTTTCAATATACTTTCGAAGAAATAAAATATTGGAATGGAAAGTATTCTAGTCAGGAATAAACTATGTTTTTTTTTTTAAATTTTATTTTACTATTATTTTTATCCACGCATTGTTTTCGCCAGGTTGAAGAAGAAGCTAAGGTATGATGCCGGTAAATAGCCTAAATTGAAAATATATATAAACTTGAAAATATATTGATTTAGAACACGCTAATTTGTTCATACAAGTAAATATTTGTTTTAAATAATCATCCGCCGACTATATTAAGTTGGAGTTAGTGTAGTTATCTGTGGATATTTTTATTTCCGCACGTGCGCGGAAAAATGATAAAAATCCACACGTGTGAAATACATTGCATGTTGAACCTAATTATAGTGCGATAAGAACCAGTTTTCGAGAAGGTGTACTGAAAAAGTTATTAAAAATAAAACCGTTTAAAAAAAAACAACGTGCTTAACGTTGTTTTTCCCAGAATCGTTGAATTAGTAAATATCTTCCTTTGTATAGTGAATCAATGAAAATAATTGGAAGTAGAAAAATGATATACCTCTTCGTAAAATAAATAAAAGAACTTCTCCTTCATAAATAATATATTCCTTCCTCATTATCTGCTCTAGAACTTTCTCTAATACATTTTATATTTCACCACAAATTCCATATTAATTAACTCATTTAGAAACACTGTACTAAAAAGAAAACGACGTTTAAATAGGATTTATCTTATTACAATTTTTAATTACAAGAATAGTGTCGTCCATTTTTAATGTTCCCATATAATTAGTTGGTCAGAGAGCTCTTATTTTCCCGGTAAGCAGGTGTATATTTTCAGAGGTTGCAATTTACATAATTGAGCCCGCCGTTAACTTGCCAAAAGTCTGTTTTTGTACCAGATAATATTATATTTCTGCCTTAGGGTATTAATCGAAGTATCGGCGCAGTATAATAGGCAATTTAAAAGGTTTTTCGTATCCTGGATGTACGCGGATCAATAAAAACGTTGTAAGGTAAGTAACATTTTCAAACTACTAATATAATTTTCTACATAATATCTTTGTTCACGTATGTAGTTATTTATTCTGATTTGCCACGTGCTTACGCTTATCGTTTTCTGAGTCGGGACCATATTTGTATCATTCTGTCGAATCAAAACTTCCGTTGGTTGTCACCATTTCAACGTATCATTATCGGTAGTTTGGGTGCGAAATAATCGTATAATTGCGTCATGGGGTACCCGAATGCGTATCGTCTTTTCATAGATATTGGTTGGAGTAGATTCGCGTGACCAGTATGACCAACTTTTTGTGGAATTACCCGTGTTTGTTCTTTGGCTAAAGAACTCGCAAAGCTGCTAGTCTTTTATACGGGTAACATGACAACGAATTAGAAGAGAGTTTCGGTGAGAAAAGCCCTTTGTGGATAGTTTTATTATAGTAATTTTACATAATAACTTATAAATAGGTATAGAACACAATGTGGTAGTTTGCGGCATGGAAGATGAAAGGCAGATTTATGCGTCGAAGTCTCGCAATAATGCAAGCGGTCTAAATGGATAGAATCATATCCTCGAGACATGCAATAACAAACAAGTAGCCTGGTCATCTACCCAAGTACAATGAAGCCAAGCTAAATCATGCAAGCTGATTTTGAATCTTAATTAAAATCTTCCTGTTGATTTTCTATAAATTATTTAGATAGATATATGATGCGGAGGAATGAGGGCAATGTCGTGAAGATAGTTCTGAGTATGAATGTGGATGGGTATAAGAGTAGAGGAAGAACAAAGAAACGATGGATTGACTGTATAAAGAATGATATGGCAAGAAAGGAGGTGTCTGATGAGATGACGAGTAATAAAGCAGTATGGAAGAAGAAGATATGCTGCGCCGACCTCAAATGAATTGGGATAGGAGCAAGAGAATGATGATATTTAGATAGACATACGTGATGTCTAGGTACATGTTGAATAATCAATTAATAATCGCATTGCACGGCATTGTTCTAAAACAATGCTTGTAATAAACAGCGGACATTAAATTTGAATACGTACGCAACTAAATGATTCTGTCCAGATTTCCGCCACATTCTATTATTATAATATAACGTAAGCAATGTGGGCTTTTATTTATACAAACTTTTAAACAGCCGTTTTGAACTAATCTAAAGCATCATAAATATAATGCCTCTGTGTAGGATCGTTGCTATATTTAGCTAATTGGTACTTGCTACGCCTCATTTAGGGATCCCGATTTACCTGCTGGAGTGGGTTCCGACTTTTTACACGTGCAAAGGAGTTGGAAGAATACATTATTCATGTCCAAGAACCCCAATAAGTGTCACCGAGCCAACAACTGCTGTCGAAAAACTCAAAGACTTTGAGAATCAAAGTTTGACTTAGTTAAACAAACTTTTTGCTTATCATCATGATTAAACATTAACGACAAATGTCGTGAAACATTTAAGAATGCAATCTCGGTAACAAATAGATGAATAATTAAGTATTTTGAAGCGTGAGGTAATTTTTTCGTGAATAATAATTATTTTAATACGAAAATGTCCGTTAATGTAGCAGTAAATACGGTACATCTACACGTCAAAGGTTCGGAGTGAAGCATCCGTATCTTATCTAAGGGATGTCCAATAGAGTGGCGTCATCATTGTGTCGCAGGCATTGTATGTCAGTTACGTTTCAATCGTGAACTGAGACAACGGGGGACAGCGAAAACTTGCGACTTGATCATTTTCTTCATTACTTCCTTATGGATTTTTAAGTAGGTATTATAATTACTTCACATTTGATTGTAGAATTCTGTTACCATTGTTACTCGTGTATCTGTGACTTTGTTTTGTTTTATTTAATTAATACTCAATGACAAAGCGATATAAAGATAGTCTCATCTTAGAAATATGCTGTACTCGTTTTAGAGTAGTTTTAAAAATGTAGATTTAGACGAAAAGGTAGAATGTGGTAGCTATAGTAGTTACGAACAGTATTCATAAAGATGCTCGAGCGACGTGTATAGTATTCCGCAGCTATTGAATAGTGTCGATGTAGCGGCCTCGCGACAACTTCTCTACTATCTGTTTCGTTTCCCGCCTGCGAGACAATTTAACTTGACAACGTGGACTCTACAACAAAGGCTGCTCGCTCTATTTAGCGCTCAGCCTCTGCCAATAGGAGAGTCGTTGATATTAAACGCGTTTCTCGCGCTAAAGTTAACATAGTTTTGGTTGAAACTAAATCAAAGTAATAATTTGCTTGATGGTTGATTGAATTTCCTATTTGGAAAACAAATCATAAGATTTCGATTCATAAATTAAATATCTACAAAAACTTTAAAAGTTTCTTAAGCTAAGCAATCCTTTGGATAAACGAATTTTCATTTTATCCTAAACTAGTCGTCTGCTCTCGACAAGATTTGCCAGTTCAACACCCGAATAAATATTTAGTCGGAGTTTAACGTTAAAAAGGAAGTCCAAACACCCTTAATCGTGCAAATACTGAATGTACGACATTCGAGTGAGACGTTACGTCGACGTTACCGTGTGATGTGGAGGAATATTTGTAAGCGTTCTTTGTATGATCGGGAACGAGTGTAAACACGGGTGCGCGGCGCGCGGCGTCGGGCGGGGAGGGTCCGCGGCACTCGGGCGGCCGCCGCCGCGCGCTCCGCCCGCACCATGTCGGTGCGCGTAGACCATCGCGACCGAGACAGGTTCTCGAGGCATTCTTCCCGCGCTTCGGTAGATCTTGCTTTTCCAAGTAGTTCAACACGAGACCACTCGTTCCGCTCGGTGCATTCGGCCCGCGTGCCGCGAGCAGCGAGCGATGACTTGATGGTGCCTGTGCGCACGCTGCGATCGGCGTCGTGCCGCGTGGCTCCTGGTGCGCCGCACCGCCTACGCCGCCACCACTCGTCGGCAGCAGAATGCGAGCGCGCGCGCCGCTCCACACGCCGGCACACGTTGGAGCTGCCCAACAGCCGTGGACCCAGCGTCCGCAGCCGCTCGCCCGAGCCACCGCCACTGCCGCCGGAGCCCGAGATCCCGCCAGAGGACGCCGGGAAGGAGGCTCGACGGCGGCGCGTCGTGGCAGCCGTCGCCGCGTCGTTCTTCGCGCTGGCGCTGGCGTCGGTGCTGGTGGTGGTGGTGACGCTGACCCACAGCTCTGTGCTCCGCGCACACAACCAAACGGCCAAGTACTACACGTTCTCCGTGCCGCCGCACCATCCTCTCAGTGAGCCCCGTTCATGTTGCCCCACCGTCGCCCCTCCCGCTTCGCATGCGACTGTCTCCGACCCTGAGTGCCAGGGGCTGCGAACGTCGCCGAGGCGGCTCGGCTGCACATCACCGCCACCATATGCGGTATATAATATTGTCAATACACACATGAACAATCTATCTGGGGTCCTTGACGACAGAATGCCAGACTGATCTCGTTCATCACCATCGCTTCCTAGCGAACGTCTCATGTATTAGACTCGAAAGCTGATGGGGCGATGAATGAGCATAGAAGTTAATAAAGGTGGTGACTCTGTCATTATTAGCTTCTGTATAAATATCTTAATCATCGCATGCATTGATGGTTATGAACGGAATCGCCTGGTTTCTGACAAATCGGCCTCAGTCCATCAGGCCACACAAGCTAAGCACGTTCGCAACCCCCTTTCTGCATGATTAGTTACTGTATAATATAGATGTCACGTGTTTGTGATGGTAAATGTTACTGTTATATTACTTTTAATTATAGCTGTCTTGTATCAAGTTCATTAATTATGACTTGCTACAATTATTATTATAAACTGTCGAAAACATACGGTACGCTATGATATAGTGTTGAAATAATTATAGCATCTATTTGCTACGTCTTTATGACCATACATACGTTAACTCCAACGGCTATAACTTATACCTTTTACAGTACTTACTTGTGATACGTTTTGTAATAGCGTAAGTAATTACTTAGTTTATTGCTCTTCATAAACTTATTTAATGATCTTGCGTTCCAAAAACCTTATGAAATTTGACCCTTGTGTCTTAGTCGAATGATCAGGCAAGGCTGGCCCTCAGTATTTCTATCCAGAAGTCCCCAAATACGGTGGTATCAACAGTAGATAACGTAGAATTAAGGGTTGTGAATCAGCATTCAGCAAAACTAATTCTTCGTTCTTATTCATATTATCCCGAATATCTAATTAAAAGTTTCTTTTAAATCCTTGATATCGTACAACGTTTGCCCTAAACTTATCTTTATTTTTCCTGAAACGTTTCAGACTTTTAATTTTCTTTTAAAATGAAATCAAACCCGTTGATCGTTTTGACTTACGCAAATCAATCTGTCAGAATACAATTTAAAAACAATCCCTCTTTCAAAGTTGCAAACAACAAAAAAATAAACACAAAATAAACAAGAGCAAAACCTAAAATAAAATGGTTTCCAAATTCACATACCACACGTGACTCGTCGATTGTTACGTCGTGTTTCGTTCGTTAAAGAATTTATACCATGCACATAAAAAAAAAAACGAAAAAATGTTCACAAACCAACGAATAATCTGTAAAAGGTCCTTTTAAACATCAACGAATAATAATGCCATCTTAAAAGCTTACTTCCTTTTCTCGTCACGACGTTTAGGTTTCCTCTCGCAAAAAGAATAAAACGTTCTATTAAACAAAGTGGGAGTCATAGAATATTGTGTTCTTTAGTCACAATTTTAATGAGGGTAAAGAAGTATTGGGTTTTAAAGACAATAATGTGCAAAATCGTCTTCTTTTTAACAAGTCATTTCCCTGTACCTGTTACAAACTTCGTACAAGCATCCTCATTCATAAATGTCAAAAAGGAAAACGAGTTTGAAAAGACTATAGTACTGTAGTTTGAACATCCCCAAATGGTTCGAGTCCTTGATATTATGTGTAAGTAATGCGTCCGAAACTTCTTTGGAAAAACTCCCACCCACGATACCTAATCATATAATCTTTGGAACAACGTTAGGTATAATGTTTGGGCCGTGTCTACATTATGTATGAACTCGATCATGATTCTTCTTCGACCGCTAAACTTTTCGGGGAACACATCACTCATGTCAAAACTTATTATTAGGTAAATAGGTCATCAATGGAGACGTCTGACTTTCGACTTTTCTTCCAGTTTTAGGAATGAAACTTTGTCTTTCATATTTCAGAAGATTTTGTAAAATTTCCACTGTAAATAGATCTATATTAACTGCATAATTCTATGAACATTATCCTCAATCTTTGATCGTAATTCTTAGATCCCTTTCAATTATGTAGACCGAAGAAATGGTTTCCGTTTCACGCCATCACAGATGTATCCCACGTTAAAATATCTGTTTATATTAAAAACGTGTGATGCATTAACATTGTCTTGTTCGCGGAAACTGTGGTCATTTTTATAGCTAGAGCATTGTTTAACACAACAATAGTGTTTAACATGATATTTTTGGCACGATGTAGTAACACGGTTTTTCAACAACAGATTGAATCCATAATATTCAATAGCAACGTTATCATCGATACGTTTGCGAAGCGGGCTGATTATGGCAGTTTTCCCTATAGACCATTCATTAAAACGATCTATTAGACTCGGGAGGCACATGTTCAGCAGTGGCCGTTTATATAGGCCGCTGTTGATTATGGTAATATCCAAAAGCAGTTTATGTTTAGCATAAAAATGGTGGTGGAATGTTTGTCTGTGTGTGACGTCAGTTTTGTAAACGTTCGCCAGAATTCCTAGTATGGGGCAACGCTTTTAAAACAACAAATAATATAAAGGTAATATTAGATACTACTTCTGAGGCCAAGTTTAAACCGCATTTGATTTCCACCGTTTCCCGTGAACAGTAATAATTCGGAATCGTCGCTAAGCTCATAAATCAGTTATTGACGTGTAAAAGAGCGCTTGAACATTTATTTGTTGAATGAATGGTTTGATTTATGAAAATGTGATTTTATAGACGGTTTCCTTCCTTAGAGTTTGAGAGGAAATGGCAATTCATGCATTGATGCAAATGTCAGGCAGTTGATTCTTCTTTATTTTTTCCATTTCCGACTTATTGAGATTTGATGAGGGATAAACTGAAGACGTTTCGTTTTAATTTGGAGCTCATTAGAATACACTCTGTGACCTGTATTTATTAAATCGGACAAAAATAAAACGCTATTCCCGAAAATATGGTTATGTTTGTAACACTTTATATACAATTCTGATGATTCCACTACAGTTCAAACTTCAAAGCGGCTTAAAAGTTTCCATATTTCGAATTCTAGTGCACCGTATTATAAGAAAATGCCTGAATCAGCTAAACCAAAATAAGACCACGTTATTGCATGACGTCCAGACTACGGGTATTGAGAGTTTCCAATAATAACTGAAGTATTCAGTGGTTTGTGGACTCTACTATGCAACTGTGATAGTGCGGCGCAAGCTAAATATTCACAGCATTATTGGTTATAGCATCGTTATGAACCTTCCACACAAACATCTGTGATTGACGATTCGTTAATAATTATAATTTCATTTATTTCAAACATAGCTATCCCATACATTACATAAAATTTGAATCACAAAGTCACACATGTTCAATAAAATCAAAACTCAAAAATAAAATCTTATAAAAAATAACATAAAAAAAACAAATTTATATTTTAAGGACCAAATCCGCGATTGGACACTGACGAACTGTTGGAGTCAAATTTTCTGCAGGTTTAACTTCAGTCAAAAAACGAATGGCATCTCATAAGTTACAGCGAGTTATGCCCAACTCGTCATCGAAAAACAAATGATCACGATTCACAACTGTTTTACAGTATTTTAGTTTTTATAAAACCGATTCGTCATCAATGCTAAAGTATCGTCAAATGAACAAACGCACAACAAATAAGACAAGTATAGATAAGGTAAGGAACATTTACTCAACTTTTGTAAACGGGATAACATATTCGTCCTGAAAAATACGTAATTTTGTACGTATTCATGTCTTTTTATAACTTCTGAGTGTTTATGAACCACGTTAAAATGAATAAAGGTTATTTGTATTAAATATTTATATCAATCGTCGATGTGTGAATGGTCCGTTACAATTGTGGTGTACAGTAATATTCTATCTACAGATCTGAGTATCCGTCTTCGAAGTTCAAACATTGAACTCAATCGGGTTCAGTTGTATGTAATAGTTTTGTTTACAAGTTGTGGTGACTACAGATTTATGTATTGTATAGAATTGCTAGTGCTATTGGTGTATAATTTTGGGTACATTGGAAAAGAAGCTGTTAAACCAAGCGGACCGGACAGCGAACTTTGACAGATATTTCTGTAAATTATTATGTGCATGCTTTGTTTATTCGTCGTACCGTTGAGCTCATTGAGTTATGAGTTGAGTTACACGATGACTGAAAAATGCTTACACTGGCTGGACAGGTCCACTGAAATCTGTGTGGTTCTTTACTCAAAAGGCCATCTCAGATACTTCTCCGAATAGTCCTCATGTGAGTTGACCAAGATTATGTCTGGACCTTAAAAGAGACTATGAGTTCTATGAGCTTCTTCTCACAGTAGTCAGGTACGAAACACCGGCTTTTTCTAGTATAAAAGAAAACGACGTGTAAAAGCGTTCGTAAAATCCTATTTGCAAAATAAACATAAATTATCATTTATTATCCTTACAAAGTCCGGTGTCCGCAGTTCGATCCGCATTCCAGACCACTCGGTTTAACCACACCTTTATGCCAAGCAAACTTCATTAAATACAATAAATGATAGTTAAAATAACGTAACAAACAATTAATTACTTAAGTAGGTATGTACCTATCGTGTAATTAATTCACAAATAGCAAACCACTGTTTGCCAGTACAGGCTGTTGAACTGGGCTTTAGGTACGTTTATTTTACATTACAAAATCTCAAATTCTTACCGAGTTGTCAGAATGTTTCAGGAGAGTTCGACATTTTTGCTCTGCGTAAAGAAAATTCTTCTTTTGTTGTTTGAAACCATTAGAACAAAGCAAATTAAAGTAAAGCAGAGCTACATTTCTTATTAAGTGTAAATTAATCTGAATTAATTGTAATAAAATTACTTTAATTTGTATACAGCGTGTTAAGGTTAAGACCATCGAAGCACAAACCGTTACCGTGTGTTCAGTATATAATACCGTACCAGTATATAAACCACATAGAAATTTTTCATCGATATTAAAAAAAAAAACTGCTGTTGTTGCACTTTAAAAGTACGTAAGTTTTGTACTTTAACGTAGGTATTGTACGTTCAAAATGTACGGAACACCTGTTTTTTTTAAGAAAATTTTCGCAATAAAACAAATTAAAAAAAGTACCTAATGAACACGTGACAACCGTTTGAGCGTATGCCTCTTCCAACCTGTTTAATTTATTTTCTGTTATGTACGTAGGTATATCTTAAAGATTGTATACCATGAATGGCTGATAAAATTTATAATTCCCTTTATTTACACATAATCATAAATGCCCGTCAAGTAGTGTTTTGGTATGATTATAAGCAAAGTCTTTCTGGTGGACATATCACATACGTAAATAAGTTTCAGACGACAAAATGGTTTCAAACCATTGGTATGCTGACCATAAAGAGTTACATTGTCCATTAACTAATTAAAAATGGAATTTATATGCAATTAATTATCTGAAAAAAATTCAAGTCACATTCAAATCAAATAAAAATAATCTTAATAAGAATAGATAAAACATTATTCGTTCGAAACAAAAGAGAAACAAAACATAATTTCATTGACGTCACGACTGCATTCATTAGCTGACTATGTACGATGTTAATTGTACTGGCAAGACAAATTAGCTGATCCCGTAGATAAATGATTTACAGGCTAAGTTGGTACTATTCAATTAAATTACAGCTTTACAGAGTGAATCTTATAGATGGGACTCCTGGGGCTTATTTTGAAAATAAGAGCAGTAAAGCAAAATTATCTTAGGAACCATTATCTCGATTTTGGACAATATTGAGGCAATTTTTGAATCTAGAACTGCTCCCAATCTTATATGGCGTTGAAAAGTACCCAGTATAAATTATTCCACTGTGCGATAAATCGCTGAAAAGACTTTTTTTAAAGTACCGCCTCAATTTGAGCGGACCGGCCCGATACTTAAGTACGCATTATGTAGATACGCATTGTATAAAAATGCATATCATCGACGTATAACGATTTGTATACAGCTCAAAATCGAGAAGTCACACCCGAAAGGTAGCGGTACAAAACCCCTTAAAATGTAACAAAAGAAAAGGTCTGAATGAATATCATCTCAAAATGTTCCTTACCGCGCATAATAACTTCAGAAGAGGTGGTTTCCCTTTTTTATAAATCATAAAGGGAAAGGATGTACAGAAAATTTAGGTTTAAAACATCCATCCTGTGTGATGGCCGTGATGCTCGGAGCCATCTAACATTAATTATAACTTATTTCAAGTTGTTTGTGAATGTTTAATTGGGTTGTATTAAACATAGTCCCTAACTGTAGCAATGAAAAATTTCAATGCTAAATCAACGTTTGTGTGATATGATATGGCCTTTATTTTAAAAGAACCCTTAGCGGAAACGAAAAAAAAGTAGGTCACACATTAGGTACGCGATAGGAATTCATATGAAACAACGTTTTATCTGTGTGAATCTACTGACTGTTTTATCCATAGATGAAACTAAGTATACTTTACTGAACTGATTTATTACACTCTCCTTTTCCTCCTCCAATCACGAAATAGTTAAAGCTTTTAGGAAAAACTTTGCGATCGTAGATTCCTATTAAATATTTTCCTCAAATAAATTAAAGGTTTTTGGACTTAAATATCTAATTTATCTTATTCTGAGTCGACGAGGTTAATATTGCAAAGTTTTCATTTTATTTCCATAAAATATGATATGAAAATGCGTTTATAATTTAATCAAGTCTGCTAATCCAGTTTAGTAGAGCGACCTGATGGCCCGTCTCCCGGATTCATTCCAAACTTTTTACTGAAAAGCACTAACAGGCATCCAGTGAGGCGAGGAAAGTAGACACTAGTGAGCCACGGCACTCATAGATTCATAGGTGGCTGCCTATGTGCTTATACACATAGAGAATATGGAACTTTTTTAATTTCACGCTTGATTCGAAAACTTCCACGCGACTGCGGGGTAGCGGATGCCAAGAACTCGACGTTGTCATTCAACGTACACGTTTCTGAACCAATGATCGCGTCATTTGAAATACATTAATTTTATTTAAGTTGCTTCGCTTTGTTTCAAATGCATAATTGAATTTGAATGTGCGGAAAAGGGTTTCAATTCTGCCCACTAAGCTGGAATAAATAGGTTTACCAATTAACTGGTTCAAAAGTTTTCACAGTGCTTGCGTGAACTGCCTAATAATGCTTGAACAGAAAATTAAGTTTACACAATTTATATTTCATGAACGATTGTCTGTGTAATTGCTAAGTTTATTTCTCCATCAACTTTCTGTAAAGTGATCCCAGGCCAACTTCTGACAGCCAAATTCTGAACAGTCTCTCTTTTAAGAAATAACTCAGCCGTTTTGATAAATATATACGGTATCAACCAAAACGGCAAAGGATATCTTTGTAAAAATACAAATATAAAAACAAAACCATATTCAAAGGCGATAATTAAAGAGGCAATTAAGTCACTTACTTAATGTTATGAACGGTTGGGAACTAATTGATAATGTAACCTAATTAGAAATAGGCTACGTTTACGGCACAAGCGCTTTGTAAATGCACAATAGGTGTGTTCAAAGAACTCCGCGTTTAGTTTACGTAGAGGGGTACGAATCCGTTGTTCCATTACATATTATATTCGATTAGACCCGCAGCCTACTTGCATGCCTCGTTGCGTTTTAACAACCCGCGAGCGAAAATTGATTGCGACGCGTTTTAACGCTGCATTTTAATGTGGTAATTCCTCACATTTTCGTTAAGCACAGAACATAATTTAATATATGTAATCTAATATTTTGGAGGGTTGCTCCGAAAACATATTGGTAAGGCTTGTAATATTTTTCATATCGAATATCTATCAATTCCCAATGTACTATTTGATTTTGGTAGTCCGTTTAAAATGTCAAGATCAATATATAAATACAACATCCGACCTAGCGTGTGTTGTGCGTATTGCGAAATATTTCGAAATTTTACGTCGCTAAAATTACGGTAGAGCAAAGTCGAACGTGCAACCAATTACAAAAGGCACACGTACAAAAGAGACGATTAATGAATAAATAATCGGATAATTAAGCTTCCCATGTTTCGACGGAACGCTTTTCACTGTAGAACAAGTTGTATAGACAAACGCCGCGAGCGACGCTACCTACATCCCGCGTCTGATCACCCTGTGTATTATGAGCTCCTAGCACTAACGGGAGGTACACACAGAGGCAAGCCAGGCACCACCGTGTAAGCAAAGTCAATTATAGGTGTGTTCGCCTCACAGTTTATTCCATACATTTGATCGGAGCGCTGCTCATCTATCAGTGTCGTGTCGTTCACGTCAACCATGTGGAAATAAAGTCCCTGTCGCACGAAGAATAATCGATGTAGCGCAGTCGATGTTTTTTCAAAATCTTTTATAAACATGTTTACGAATGTTTACGTTTAGCCTCGGCTATGTATTCGCCCTATTTTACATGTACCTTACTTGTTTGAGATTACTTAAAGAAAATTCCCGCTTTAATAGATTGACAGGTGTAGCCAATACTCAGCCATTAGCTTGTTTATGTTGACTACACAAACGGAACCTCAAGTCACCTCACCTCAAGTGTTAGCTTAAAAACTTGGCTTACACAAGGCTCGTTTGAAATATTTCACAAAAAAGTAGGATTTCGCTGAAAATAATACCAACGATTATATCAAGACTTATTTCGTTGTTTTCTGGAATACAAACTGTTGACCCAACTCGACGGTGTCACTACAATTCCCAATAATATTTATTCCCGACTCCACCCTCCTCCAGTCTAAATGATAGCAAGCATTCATATTCTCCCCTTTCACACTAATAATACAAGAACAGCCAACTTTCAGGAAGTTAATCATATCAGTGAGAAGTCAAAAGTTCCGTGAATCAATTCCGTTGAAGTTAACAATAGCAAGCGCACGGAACAAATTTTATGAGGCACTTGTTGATACGACATTTAAGCCGGCTTTGGGCCAACGAATATTGTGTCTCTGCCCTAATACATGCTAATACAGGGTTTAGTTACGAGCCGTCTTTTGTAAACTCCGCTTAAATGGAACCATGCACAGATAATGGTACAAAGACAGAAAATATATTGTGGAAAATAAAGCCGTGTTGATATTACCCGGGCCAAAATTGATGAAGAAGATATGGCAACGTTGCGTATTTCTGTGCAATCATTTTGAGTGCGTTTCGCATCATTTTTACCCGACTACAGCGACGTCAAAGGGGGGGTTGTGATTGCAACCGTATGTATATAATATGACCTGTTCCCTCTTATCTATAATTATTGATTCAACAATAGAGGTTATCCAATGAACATCACTATGTCTATGCATTAAATTGCAATGTATATGTTAGTTGGGGGTCGTCCTTTAACCACGTCAAGTTCGAAAAGGGGGGAGGGTGTCAGAAAACAATCACGTTTAATCACTATGGGATTGGTTCCTGTAAAAATCGCGTGTATATTATTACGCTATAATTAATATAAAAAATAAACATACTTTTCAGAAAGCGATTTTTACGTATTCGGGTGTTTGTTCCACACACACAGTGAACACACAGCTTTAACTCAAACTATATACATCTATTTTTATGTGTTCGTGGAACGAGGCATGTTATGACTTTGTGTCACTTGTCTTCAGACTGCGTATTGTTATGTTGTTTCTACTTATAGATCAGGGACTGTCTGTCACTTCTTATCTGACAGGTTATGTGTGTATGTTACTGTATTAACTTCCCTTGAAAACATCGTGCCAAAAGAAATTATCGAGGACATGATTTTTATGACATAACGTTCACAAGACTTATAAACTCATACTAAATTTCCTATTCTGAGTAAAGGCTAAATATTGTAACATATACAATCACAGTTAAAAAGCACCGTTTCTTAATTCCATTGTTTCTTAATATATTCTAGATTCCAGATGTGCTGATATGACGAAAAAAAGATTCTCAATAGTTTTTCAAACTACGTAAATATTCTTATATTCCACACTTATTTAGCGACTTTAAAGGTTTCAAAGTAACATGATATACGACTTGATATTGTGCTTTGAAGAGCTTTCATTTGATCTTCCCACGAAGGTCATCGTGGGAAGATCAAATGAAAGCTCTTTCGAATCTTCGCAAATTGTCTAGTCTGGCCTACTTAAAATAAAAGCAGAATCAAATAAGTACAATTTTTGAACTTCTGTCTATATATAACTCGACAAGTTCTCACCCCTCACCCGTTCTCAAATTCCGAAACGGTTTCGTGAAAATACCGGGAATGACTTCGATTGACACTGGAGATTAAATACGAAATCAAGAATCAGCATTGCCATCCAACGTGGCAATGCTGCCAGCCTTCTGGGCACTTTTCCTATTGACAGCGATGTGGACAAATTTTTTGACGCCCTGTAACCCTTTTGATACTTTTACATATTTTTATTACTATTATAGATTTGTAGTTTGTAAATAATGTACATATCAATAAAAACTAATAAAGCCAATAAAAACAAAAATACAAAGTTACCAAAAGTATGTTATTTTTGTGGATCTGTGTGGGCAAAGCCTCCCATAAAGCTTTCCACTTCAGCTTCTGTGTGGCAGTCTCAATCTGTGCAAAATTGTACAACTACAAATAATTATGTACATGCCCTTGTTATTTTTTCTCAAACAAGATATTAGATGCCATCCAAAATATAAGAGATTGATACGAGGGATTGATGCGAGCAATATTGGAAAATAAATAAAAGCTTATTATCTGCGATGACGATGCTATAAAGTTGTATCGTATCAAGATAATTCATGTCTCGAAAGCTGATAAAGCTAAAAAAAAATACACAGGAAATCTATAAAAATGAAGCATAAATAACGATTACAGATTAAGCACACAAATAAATAACGCTTACGAAAACGAAAAAGTTAAGCACTGGGTTTACAGGTAAGCTATTCAGCGAAAAATCTAATAGCACTCATTACCCCTTAAGAGCACTTAGGATTTCGTTTAAAGCAAATCTGATGAAGAATTTGGTGTGGGTAGAGTGACCCTCGTGTTAGACTAAATTCAATCTAATTATCACGGTGGTGTGGCGTCCACAACACGTACGTTTATGTGCCCACGTGTACACACGACAAAAGCGACTTCAAAGGGAACGCTCGCACGGAATCGTAGGTGTGGCCAGTTGGCCACTTATAACGGATTTACTGGAGGGGAGCGCCATGCCAAACACTCTACAAGCACGATGCACTTGCGATGTTTTACTTTCAAACCTCGATGCTATTCTGGGAAATAGCTCGTCGCAATTATAGATACAGTTCGTACTACGATCGGCAACAAGTGGCTCTCCAATCAAATTCTCATTCAATTCAAGTTTGATTAATATCGAGCGATTATTTCAGTTTTTTTTAAACTTTAAGGAGTGTTCTATTATTGAACATGCTGAAAACCGTAGGAATTTCTCTCCGTACAATAGCAACACGTTTGTTATCATAATTATTCACTATATATTTTTACTACGAGTAATTCATTTGCAGCTTATCAGAGTGAAGCGTGCTATTTCTTTCGTCGACATTGTAATGAACATCTGTTAGATTAATTTTTATGTAAAACATTACGCTGGCTTCCTACGCGTTCTAGTCTTTATTCAATAGACTCGTGTATACTATGATATAAACAAAGTCGGCCTGCTCCCATTGATTCAGATAGAATACTCATTGCACAAAGCTTGAAAGCGATTCGATACTACAACGATATAAATATAACAAAAACACCTTGTAAATAAAAATATAAAAAAGAGATGAAAAGATTTACATTACTTGATTAAAACTTGCGACGTACAATAAAGTATAGTTACAAGAATAGATATACCAGTATCATTCGTATTTTCAATCATCTTGATTACTTTACTTAAAAATACTATATATCTTAATCCTTTGTAATAAACGTTAATGTTATGCATTGTCATACAGTTTAAGACGCCACAACGAATTTACATATATTTCGTACACAAGTTCCTGAAATTCAGAATTAAACTTATCTTCCGTGAGAATGTGGAACACCTAGGCGCCTAGTTTTGTCTCCTTGTTGGCGCCTGTACATCAAACAACTTCCTTAGTTGAAGAGTTGAAGTACTTAGGAAGTTTGGTCCGTTAAGTAAAGTCACATGTTCGGATCAGGGGCATCTTAGTACAGGTAGTTTGGGAGTATAGTAAACCGTGGTTTTACACGACATACTTAATTAATCTGGTTTTTTGCGGTTTGTGGGAGAAAATTCCTGAGCGAGTATATCTCAGGGCTTTTACTTAGCCAATTAAAGCTGAGACAGTGCAATTCTTTGGGTTAAGGTTTTTATATTTTCCGGATTTTATGTAGATATCGCTAGAATGTCGGACCTTAGTATTGTGGATTTCGTAACACATTTATATTAATATTTTTGCCGAGACGGATCCCATCTTTTTCCCTTCTGATTTTAATATATTTGCTACAAATTCCGCTAGTGATCCGTAGCAGAATGTTGTAATAATATTTTGCAACAAAAACAGCGCCGTTAACTAAATGCCTCTTCGGTTTTACCTCTAACTTTCCCGACCTCTCGTTACAACTAAAGGCTGCTCATATTAAATTTCAATTAGGTTCGAACAAACTAGGAGGGTAATTATGCAACCCGTTTCGCGCGAAATGTAGAGAGGAGAGTTTGAAACGTCTTAAATCAATCAGTAACAAAAGAAGACTATTTTTAATTACAGCAGTGTCTGGCAAAATGAATGTGACGCAATATGTGGTTTTACAATGTCGTACGTTAGAATTAGTGATGACGTTTGAAGCGGACCGTTACCGGTGAAATAAAACCAGCTACTAGCTAAATGAAGCTGGAATATATCTGGATTAAGACGTTGCTAGATAATGTTTTAAAGCAGAGCTCTAAGATAGAGCAATAGATTTTAAACATAAGATTATTATCAGCCAGTATTATCCAGATCATAAAGTTTAATATCTATGACTAACGCGAGAAATTATTTATACTTGCATTTGCTTAGACATGACACGGTAGTAAAGTAGAACGAGTATCGACATATATATGTTTATCGCTGGAGCCCGCTATAAATTTGTAAAATGAAGTTTTATGAATGTCCAGAAAACGAGAGAAGGATATTCGATCACATCTAGGTATTTGAAATGGGTTTACATCATACTTTAGATATTGTGACTATCAATATCCGTTAGTTAAAATTTAATATCATAGTAACGTCAATCTTTTAGTATAAGTGATTTTATTACTTTCAAAAATGACATATCGATATTTATCTAAGGTCCGTTTATGAGTAATAATTTCCAGTATACTTGTTTTTATTAACCTATAACATATTTATTAAATCGAGACTAAAATCTGCGAAACAGCGGGTAACATCACTGTTTCTCTTCGTAACAAAATGACATAAAAGCTTTCTGAAAGCTGTAACAACGTCGAACGGCTTTCAAGTCGGTAAATGTGTGGTTGTACTACGCAATATTACTGTATATATACTTGTATATAATATATATTCAGATATTAATAACAGTATCGTATTAATTAGGTACGCGTAGACTACGGTATCGATTGTTAAATCGTTTTCCTTTTATACAGTGTAATCTCGCTCTCTCGTTTTATTATCTTTGTAAACATGAATAAAATGAAAAGATCTTTTTGAGTAGATAACCTGTTTTATATACGGGAATCCCAATTTTATTGGAGAGTAAAATTGATTAAGGGATTGTGTTTTACCCGTTTTAGTATCAAATATATTTTTAACTTTCTTTTTTTCTGAACAAGGCTTAAAATACCTAAAGTAGGTGTTTTTACACGCTTTTTATTAGCTTCACCTGTATGTTTGTTTGTTTGCAACCGTCTCCTTTGGGCATGATTTTGACCCACTTTAAACAACCAAATTTCGTTCAAACTTTGTAGATATATCGAGGACCGATGACAATACATTAATTTTATAAATTATTCAATTTTTTTTATTTGCAAAATAAGATTTTTGTTAATTTATAAAGGGTGTAAAAAGACACTTAACGAAGCCGAAAGGCACTTGTTCTCCCCGTCATAGCGATCTTTTTTTTGTTCTAGACCATACCTGGGAACCCTCCATTTACGTAGATATTAGGGGCCAAAGTTCCAACTTTCTCACAAGTGTTTTTTTTAAATACATGTTTTTAATGTAGGATTTTTACTTTAAACACCTCCACAAACTCCTTACTATTGAATTCATTCATCAGCACAATGTTTTGAGTGCGTTACATTGAGTCCTACCGTAAAACGTGATTTTTCAGCCCAAAAAAAGTCTTTTTCCAGCACTAATTTTTGCGTAAAGTTACTTAGTTTGATGTACATAGTGCTTGGTTGATGGCTTCGTGAAGACTCTGTTTACACCCTGTATAATTTTCATCTATACTTGATAAAGCAGGAATTGATGTTAATTTTAAATTTCAACCATTATCTTTAACCGATTTATCTAATACATATTAGGAAATTTTCGAACACCAAAGAGAATTTTTAATTGAACAAAGCAAATAATAGTTTTAAAAAATCTAAAAAAACACGCTTTTATAAATAAACCAAACTAAAAAAGTTTATTTATTTTAGTTTAATAGTTTTTAATTATTAATGTGTATAGTTAGTTTATCCTATTGATTAAATAAGTTAGTAGCTAGAACTAAAAAGTAGAAAATAAATAATAGTTAAAAAAAACTAAAAAACACGCGTTTTATAGAAAACCGAACTAAAAAAATAGAAAATAAATTTTGATAAATTTAAATTAAGAATAGTGTTAAAAATTTTGATGAATATAAATTAATAATAGTGTAAATAAGAAAAAAAAATATTTTATTTAAAAAAAGCGTGGGGTGCTTTTTAAAATAATATCCAAATGATAATCCTTCCACTCATATCTATCAATAAAATATTTATAACTATTGACACCATGCACCACACGCTTTTTTTTAAATAAAATATTTTTTTTTCTTATTTACACTAATTCGCACTACTCAAGTTTCTATAATAATATAATTCAATCATGATTCGAAAGACACGTGGTGCCATCTATTATCATAAGACCGTTATTGTCGTTTTCCTCAAGAACCGTACTTTTTTTCGGGATGAAAGTTACCCTATGTCCGAGTCTGTACACCTGATAAAGTACGTGCAAAATTTCAGGATGATCGGTTCAGTGGTTAAGGCGTGAAAAGGTAACAAGCAAACCAACACACTTGCTTCCGCATTTATAAATCAAAAAAATATATAAAATAAAGTTAGGATTAGGATTTAACCATTTTTTGTTTTGTCCTGTGTGAGACAAATAAATACTTTTGTTTCTTTAAACGCCGTCGTCTAGATGTGCTCGGTTAATCTTATTAGTGAAATCAACCCCCATCCACACAGGTGTAACCACAGGCTCATCAGTCGATATTATAATTAATTAATTCACAAGTGATACTATTTGAAACGCAATAAGGGTTTCTGGTTTTGACACGTTATGGCCATAATTTCCAATTAAATTAATTAAGTGCTTTGATTTGTCATTCAGTGCGCTCAATCAAATAAATTGTAGTTTGATATTCACGCTTCACACGCTTTTTCAATTTATTATTAAAATTGAAACAAAGAATAGAACTCTTTCAACTTATTTAATGTCAAAACTTTAGTAGAAAATACTTTTAGATTTTCACGGTATCGGTAATTAATATTTATTTTTTGAGATAGTTTTGGTTCGGTCCACCTGAATACTTACTAAAAAAAAATCAAACAACATTTTTTGTGATTTGCTAAAGATTTGTTTTATCACAAACTGTGCAAAACTGCAAATAAGAAACTAAAAACCTTTTTGTAAGCTTCGTTTTTCATTTTGTATTAGCTATTGATGGTTGCATTTATGTAACCATCCATGTAAAACTTTCGCAGAATCTGTAGTCTGTGGGTTTACACGTAATACTTGAAACGAAAATACACGTTACCGTATCCCACAAGCGCCGTGTATTTTCAAACAAATATTTTCAAGAATTTGAAATTCAGTGTATGTTCGCTAAGCTCGTTTCGCATTTTGAATACAATTTCGAATCATAATGTTTTCATAAAATTCATGTTTCGTGTTTCTGATTGCACGCTTCTCCAATGTTATTGGCTTTTAACCTTTTTGTTCGTCAAAATTGTCTAAGGTATACGGCAAAATATTTTCGGGATGGGAAGCATGGCTATGTATTGACGCAGTATTTTAAACGACAATATTAGCTGTGCATTGACGCAGTATTTTAAACGGGGATTATAAAACAAAATTAGACATGTTCTAATTAAAGCATTCTTTCAGTGGTTAGACACCTACTTAAGGGCCCAATTCAGCAAAACCGACAGCCCGTCGTAATATTCGCGCAGGTTCCCAATGTTTTTGTGACTTAAGTCATAAATGAATTGCAATTATTTTCAGTGAAACATGTTGGTTATATACTTAATAACTATTTTATTAAAGTTCATTAAACTCGCTCTTGTGAGTAAATCAGGCGTTGAAAAGAGGCCTCCCGCGCCCTACGGGGATCCAAGTTCTGCGTCAGCACTCCTTTCGAGGCAACAAAGGTTAATAAAGTTAAAAATACCTACTTTTTGACGACCTTACTCGTAAAACAGACATGACAGTTTTGAAAAATAAGTAAGGAATAAACGTTAACAAAATGTATGCAGAATATTAAGTGTTGAGCTAAAAAATAAACCTAAAAAAATGTTGCAAAACATCGGACCAGCCATTACAATTTACAAAGAGGCATCGTGGGCGTATATTGCTATAACCGCTGCTCTAGGCAGGGTATAAAACAGACTAAAAGCCGTGGTTCGTCTGAGTGGAGGCTAATAGTTTAGCAAACGCAGTTAATTCCGGTTTACTGGCACTTGGGTAACCGCACGTGACCGCATACATATGTAGGTAGAAGTAATATATGGCCCGCTTCCAATATCCCCCGAAAGGACCGTTTTTGTAGACCAATCGTGGTTTTTTCGTACTTTAATATAATAGGGATGTTTCCTGAGTAAAAAAATTATGATTCTATTTAGTCCGTCAGTTAGATTATCGAAAATTTTGAAAACATATTTTTTGTTTTATCAAATCAATAAAAACTGACGAAGATAAAATGCAACAAAGATCATGAGTCGGGCTTGTGACGTCACTTCGCTGGTAAAACTGTGCTGACATTGTGGCGTTACACGAGTTTTCAACGCACTGTATTGTCTTCATTTTTTGTGTGAAAAAGAAAAAATACATGTTCAATATTTTTTGGAATTCTATCTGACGGACTAATTAGATTTTTTTGGTAAAATATTATGCTCGTTATTAAAAAGGTGAAGTTTGTATATTTTTCTGTAAGAGGTAATCTTTGAAACACCCCATCCATCATCATCTGCCTGGCGTTTTCCCAACTATGTTGGGTTCGGCTTTCAGTCTAACCGGATTCAGCTTGAATACCAGAATTTTACATGGACCAACTCCCTTTCTAACCTCCACAACCTTGTTAGTACCGGGTAATAAGATACCCCTTGGTAAGACCAGTTGTCAGAATTTCGGGCCACTGACTGCCTGTAACGACTGCCAAAGATCTACAAATGGCAGCCGGGAGGAACGGCTTAGCGTGCTTTACAAGTTACTGCCGAGTTTACTCCGTGCCTCCGTGCCAATATTCGAAAATTCTATGTAAATATTCTTGCACTGATGGAAAGCTGTATTACCCATATAATTCTACGACAGCGATGAAGTCGTGGGCAGTAAGTATCTAACAAAAACGGTTCATAAAATATGATCCACCTATTATATGATAATTTTCTATAAGCGACCGGTTTATTGAGCTCTCAAGGTTTAACACAATAGCTTTATGAGAATCACTTTACACGTACACTTACAATCCATTTGGCACTCATTGGAGTTAGATAGTAGCAGTATATAGTGTAGTTTTTATAACCTACTCGCTGAGAACGTAATTTCCTTATACTCTAAGGAACGAAGGAAAATTTATCAGGAAAACCCCTTTATGATATTTTTTTCGACGATCCGGTCGTGGTTTCGGATATTTTTTCTATACCAACTAAATTGTTGATGATACTTATTTGAAACTCATCATCATCCACAGCCTAATGTCACCTACTGCTGGATATAGGCATCTTTTTGCTTGTGTCAAGCTCCACATTCTTGTGCCAGTCTCATCCAGGATATTCTCGCGAAGGCAACAATGTCATCTACCCATCTCGGTGCCGGACGACCAATAGTTCTTTTTCCAGTCCAAGGACGCCACTCGGGCACAGTTTTACTACACCTGCCATGAACACGTCTAGCTAGGTGTCCTGCCCAACTCCATTTAAATTCCATAACGCAATTTCCAATATCGAATACCTTCAATACAATTTATATTTGTAACTACGTGTTATCAAAGAAAATTATTGTAAAGGTTTTAGATATTTTACAGTTTTCAGAAGATAATAAAGTCATTTGGGTAAATTTTCCAATAATTGACATCTGATCTGCTTAAAAGTTAAACTTTCTTCTAAAAACTTCGCCGTAAACAGATGGAAAGATTCATTTATAAATGGATGATCAGTAATACTGTAGCAGAGGGCTCTAAGGGACTAACAAATCTGCCGCTCCCACAAAGCAATGAACATTATTTATTACTCTCACTAAATTTTGTTTGCTTCATTATTCAACCTGAACTCTTCACAAAACTCATTGCTCTGGAAGCCCTAGCACAAACGCGCGGTGTAAACGTAAAGTAAATACATCGATTTATAAATTCTAAAATATAATTATTCTATAGCATTTGCATCAAACACAATCAGTAACATCCATAGATATGAATAAATTGTTCAAATTATGAAAATATTATTTGTAAAACGAGTATTTTTAATTTTAATATTGATGTATTACGTTACGTTTACACAGCGCGCTCGTGTTAGGGCCTCGGGTCTCGTCAGATTCCGACATTTGCTAAAAAAAAACTGTAGCTTACTGAAAGCTTTTTATTTTAGCCTTTTTGTGAAAGTTATGAACTATTAAAGTATCTCCGAGGGACTTGATAAATGCGATTGAACTAACTTCAATTAACTTCACTCTTGGTATCTTTATTTACTTAGAGTTTCGTACAGTTTGTTATTGTTTAGCTTCTCGGTTAAAATTAAAAGATTTATTTAGTTTGTTTTGGTTTTGTTTTCATATCAAATGATCAATACACAACTTTATAATACCCATCCTGCGATTGCAATTAAATTTTCAGATATTTAAACAAATGTGATTTTTGAAATGTTACTTACAAAGTTTGCGCTTCAATTTTATACATTTTATGACCTATTCAATAGCATTTTCATTCTGAAATCAACTTGATTTATACTTACATAAAATTGATAATTGTTAAAGTGGAATTCACATAAATAGGAAATGAGTATGATAACGGCATGTACTTGCACTTATCACATGCGGGTTACACGGGTGAACTCGCATTTAGGTAATTCATTCAGTGTGTATTTTAAGAGAATATTTTTAGTATGATTGCTTTTCATGTCATTGAAATCTTAATAAATATGTAAAGTAGCCCCAACTGCCCCGTTGACAGTCATTGGTCTAATGGTCACAAACGGTATCAATGAGTATGAGATCTTAGGTTCGATTTCCGGGTCGGGCAAAGTGTTATGTTATTGGGTCTTAACATTAGGAATTTCTCAGTAGCAGCCGTGATCTGGATTTATACCCAGTTGATGATAATAGGCGCTATATAACATCGGACTTTAAAATAAGTAACAACAAAATGTAGGTTTATTAAATACAACTCTGCTTAACCGGTCAGGGACAGCAGGCGAAATATTATACAGGGTGTAAACAGACTCTTCACGACGCCGTCAACCAAGCGTTATGTACATCAAACTAAGTAACCGTACGCAAAAATTAGTGCTGGTAAACAACTTTTATTTTGGCTGTAAAATCACGTTTTGCGGTAGGACTCGATGTAACGCACTCAAAACATTGTGCTGATGAATGGATTAAATAGTAAGGGGGTCCTAGAGATTTTTAAAGTAAAAAACTTTCATATACAACATGTATTTTAAAAAAATCTTGTGAAAAAGTTGGAACTTTGACCTCCAATATCTCCGTAACTAGAAGGTTCCCAGGTATGGTCTAGAACAAAAAAATAATCGCAATGACGAGGAGAATAAGTGCCTTTCGGCTTCGTTAAGAGTCTTTTTACACCTTTTATAATGGGCCGAACTGCGCTCTCAAGGCGCTACTGGTATGAAAGTATTCATAAGTACCAAGTAGGTTGTAGAAACACTAAGAACAGTTAAACCAAGTGGTTTCCATCTAAGAATAGACCACACAACTCGTATGTCATCGCGTGAGTGCTGCCACTAGATGGAAAGCTTTACTTGGCTTTAACAGATTCTAAATAAACTCACGCTTGTATATCCCGAAAAGATTAGATAGACGTGTATTTTTTCGTACACACACATTTCTTCAGATATCTTAGTACAATGGGGCTACCCTTTGCCATCAACTGGGCGCAAATACAAACTCAGTCATTCCCGATGGAAAATCCCAGAAACATTTTTCCCGGCCTGGGAATCGAACCCAGTTCCTCACGCTCAACAGTAGTGCTTACGCTCACTAGACCAAATTCTCTTGACAACTAACATCGATGGTATATCTAAGCCTATAAACATATCGGTTAATGAACATTGACATGAATAATTAACTTATCAGACTACTGCCAAATACGTGTATGTTGCGTTTCTACTGTCGTGGTGGTACGAGCTGTACGAATAGTTCATGTCACTGTAAAGGGATCAACTTGTCAGTGCTGTGTTTTTGTAGTGGGACTGACGTACGTAGAAACACTACGTACGTCTATCGGACCCTGCCAGGGTCACGTACGTAGTGTTTCTCGTAAATGCTCATATTGCTGTTTGTTTCAAACCAAACAAGTTGTCGTTGTGCTTATTATTTAAGTGTACAGTATAGTATAACGAGCGATAGCGGCGGTGGCCCAGTGGTAGCGACCCCGACTTACGAACAGTAAGTCGTGGGTTCGAACAAAGGCAGGCGCATTACTTTGTGTAATTTATTTCATCACCACTGCTCTGAAAAACGGTGAAGGAAAACATCGTGAGGAAACCGGCATGTCCTAGAACCAAAAATTCGAAGACATGTGACATCTACCAATCCGCACTGGGCCCGTGTGGTGGATTATAGGCCATTCCCTCTCCTACAGAGGAGGCCTGTGTCCCAGCAATGGGAACATTATAGGCTGATGATGATGATAGTATAACGGGCTGGTGTCCGCAACTACACGTCCAAAGCGCGTTTTTTTTTATTTAAATGTGTGTGGTATTATTTACAATTTTACATTAAACATACCATTTAAATAATTATTTTAAATATTATTATAAAAACCATAAATTAAATAAAAAATGGAAGCCCACCGGTATCGGGAATAGGGTCCATTATAATTCAGGAAGATACAACTATTTTAGATCAGACAATGACCAGCTGATGATTTAATTACTTAATCAATGAAGTAATTATGAAAGTGCGTTGAAACACGGTCCACGGTAACAAAGCCCGCCTCTTGTTTCATGTAATTGAAGGGGACACGTCCGTAACAGTCACTTGTTTACCAACTTTTGTTCAATATTGTTGGAAACTGACTCTACAGACCGGCCAACAATCTTTAAACAAATTATCTATATAAGTGCCAAGTTACCTCTAGTTTGAAAGCTATTTAACAACCAATGCCTATAAATATTTAAACAGCGATGAAAAACAATTGGCATATTTTCTAAAGTTTAGACTTTTGTTGATTTAAACACAACTCTCCACTCAAAATGTTTAACAATCTATTTTATTTCTTTTTTATATCAGTGGCAACACTTAAGTCTTGCTAGTATAAATCATTATGTAATTTACAGCGTCTATTCGTAATTAATGGTGCCATTACAGTAGGTCTACTCGGAATAATGTTCTGACGTCGCGTTTGATCTTTTTTCCTTTAACCTCAATATTGAATGGACGAATTGAGAGCGGCTCTGATTTCCGGAGGTCAGTTGTTACTCGGGGCTGGCGGGTAGCAAACTACCAACGTATTGCAACTACAGCTAATTGTCTTAAACCAGAACACATTTTGGTATATATGACCTGAATCTGAATAGCACTGAACACTTTACATGTTCGTTTTACATAACATCACGCCTGTAATTCCCTAAGGGTAGAGGTGTACCCATTAAATTAGCACAGCCACATTTCGCCAGTAATGTTTAAGTCTCATATAATAGGAGGCGATATTCAATTTAAAATACAGAAAATGGTATATTTGAAACTTTGTTTACAGTTTTACGTTATAAAACACAAACTTTCCAAAAGTTTGTCAATACGTTCTTTAATGCTTATAATATAATTTAAAAAATAAAAATTATGTTACGTTTCAGAACTTGTATGTCGCTTAAAATATATATCTATAATTATGGTAGATTATTTATTTTTAAGTCTACTACCTACATAATTATTGGGAAATGCGAATTACCTACCTACAATTCGTAAAATGGTCACAAAGTGATAATTCATAATATTGACTGCGTCTGAGACCATTTTAAGAATTTTAACGCTATTCATATTGTTATCCTACATGATTCTACTAAAGCGGTCATTTTAGACGCCCTATTGTTTTTCAAGTGACTTCCTCTGCTCTGGGCAGAGCGCAAGGGATGTCAGACTTGTACTGACTAAAACTCATCCATGTTCCTTCCTTGCCCTTTGTGTTCCAGGGCTGCGGTATCTCTTTCGAACAGTCCCGTAGCCCATTTTGGAACCCCTTGTCTACAGTTTTCGTCACATATCGAATCACATCCTTGACTGATGTCCCGTTTATGAGATTACAGTATAGGTATAAACAATCAATATATGACTCAATAGCTCTCTATTTAAGTGAAGATCCTCCTTATACAGGATGTCCCGTAAATAATGGATCAAACGTAACGGGTTTAAAAAAAAACCGTTGTAGTAACCAACATATTGATTTCTTTCGAATTTTACCATTTTCTCAACTATGATAATATTTTTAGGTATGATTTTTGATTCACATTTATTAATAGCTTACTAATGTTATAAGATACCATTTTTTAACAACGTTTTATTTGCCTTGGAAAAAAAATCTTGTAGTTGAAAAGTTTTTTCTTTACGATGAAAATACCGAAATTTAAGACATTCTCCTGTAATAAAATTGTATTCAAATCAGTTGTTGGAAATTAGGTAAGCTGCCTACTCGTTACATTTGATCCATTATTTACGGGACACCCTGTATGAGTGTATCGAAACGCAATGTGTTTGAATATCGAATAATTAAATATCGTTTGAATACTTATGAAACTAGCATTGGTCCCAACCGTAATTATTACAAGTTACTACCCAGTTCACTGACGCACTATTCATCTTTATTACTTAGGGTATCATCATTCTCCGGCCCTTATCTCAATTTTTTTGGGGTCGGCGCAGCATGGCTTCTTCTTCCATACTTTTATTTTTATTATTTAAACATAATAATAGTCTTAATACAGGTTTATGTTTGTTTTGTACCATTAAACCAGAGATGGTTTCTATTGGTACTCACATTCGCTAAAATAACACTGCTTAATCACTTCTAAACAAATACAGGGTGTAAACAGACTCTTCACGAAGCCGTCAGTCAAGCATTATGTACATCAAAGTAAGTAACTTTACGCAAAAATTAGTGCTGGGAAACGACTTTTTTTTTTTGGGCTGATAAATCACGTTTTGCAGTAGGACTCAATGTAACGCATTCAAAACATTGTGCTGATGGATGGATTGAATAGTAAGGGGGTCCTGGAGGTGTGTAAAGTAAAAATCTTACATTAAAAACAAGTATTTAAAAAAAAACTTGTGAAATAGTAAGAACTTTGACCCCCAATATCTCCGTAACTAGAAGGTTCCCAGGTATAGTCTTGAACAAAAAAATGATCGCAATGATGGGGAGAACAAGTGCCTTTTGGCTTCGTTAAGTGTCTGTTTACACCCTTTATAAGTAAAAATGTAGGTACCTACATGGAAAATATTTTGCACGTAACTATTTTAGCCGTAAACATCTATCAGAAGACTTCTCAATATTACTCGTCATCTCAGTAGTCACCCCATTTCTAGCCATATCACACAGTCTATCCATTTTTTTGTTCTCCCTCTACTCTTATAGCCATCTACATTCATACTCAACATTCCTCCGCATCAGAATCAAAAACCTTATTACTTAGAGTGTAAGGGTGAAAACTGGCAGATCGTGTCGGTGAACTCGGTAATACGCACTAAGGCTGATCAAGTTATACAGAACCAGTTTATGCGGATTTCTCACTGTACAGAAAATATATACAAAGCGAGGCCACGTTATACTGAAAATGCAAAGCTTGATGTGCCGCCGTGTGTACAACATAGTCTAATGCCGCCACCACCAGCTAAAAAAATAATAATTTGCATCTTGGCTAAACATGTTTGAACTATTCTAATTTTATTTAACACCATTGTATACCATGTTTATGCAAATAAATGATTTATGATTAGCTACCAAGACTTTCTCTATTCTATCTTAGGGTGGGCTTCTATTCTAACTGGATGCAGCTAGTGATACCACCAAATGGAACGACCACCCATCATGGAATTAATTACCTCCACAAGCCAGTTACTGGCTACCACGATACGTTTAGAACTCTACTTGGTGTTGGTGGTCGTGATTCAGATACCATCCAACCTTTTTAAAGCTAACCCTTTTTACGTTTGAAAATCCTTATGGATGTCCTCCGTCGAGAGGCAGGCGAAGGGGTCTGACAATCTCCTATTGACTATTACCACACGGTGTTTCTCCTCGTCACGTCTGCCAAGCACCCTAGCAGAGGTTAAGCTTACTAAACCTAACCTAGAAGCAGTACTTATCACTAACACAACATATTATAAAACAAAGTCCCCCGCCGCGTCTGTCTGTCTGTTCGCGATAAACTTAAAAACTGCTGCATTGATTTTTATGCTGTTTACACCAATGGATAGAGTGGTTCTCGAGGAAGGTTTTAGTATAAAGGGTGTAAACAGACTCTTAACGAAGCCGAAAGGCACTTGTTCTGCCCGTCATTGCGATCATTTTTTTGTTCTAGACCATACCTGGGAACCTTCTAGTTACGGAGATATTGGGGGTCAAAGTTCCAACTTTATCACAAGTTTTTTTTAAAATACATGTTGTTTATGAAAGTTTTTTACTTTAACATCTCTAGGACCCCCTTACTATTTAATCCATTCATCAGCACAATGTTTTGATTGCGTTACATTGAGTCCTACTGTAAAATGTGATTTTTCAGCCCAAAAAAAAGTCGTTTCTCAGCAGTAATTTTTACGTAAAGTTAATTACTTTGATGTACATAATGCTTGGTTGATGGGTTCGTAAAGAGTCTGTTTACACCTTGTATAATATGTTAAGTTTTTGTTGTGGAAACGCGATCAAAATTTTATGATTAATATTGGTCGCGATAATCGACATCCACGCGGGCGAAGCCGCAGGCATCAGCTAGGTCTAAATTAAGATTACTGCGACATTGTGGGCAACGTCAGCGCACTTCAAAGGCCTTGCGACTCTAGTCACGATATTTAATATATTCACTTTGTATCGAAACTCATAGCTATGCGCTGACACTTGATGCATTCATGGAACTTCTTGTGAATTAATTAGGAACAAGCGGGTTTTAATAAGACTTTTTTTAGCTTATCGTTTTCTTAAAGTTTTGCTTTTGGGTTTTGCTGAGTGAATGCATATTACTGCTAGTAACTGTATACAGGGTGTTTGGCGCATGGACCGACACAATTTTTCCAGGGATTTGGGAGGTCATTAGCTAGGTTAAAAAAGAAACAAAAAAGACAAAAAAAAACAAACAAGAAAGTTATTTCGAATTAAAGGAAACATTTTGGGCATTTTTTTCATTAAAAAAAAAATCATATGTAACCAACCGTGACATTTGGGACAAAGGGTGTATGGGTAGAACCTAGCTAATGACCTCCCAAATCCCTGGAAAAATTGTGTCGGTCCATGCGCCAAACACCCTGTATACATATTGTTTCTTAGCTTCAATATTCTTGGATTTGGATCTACCTATATGAATTCTATAAACTTTGAATCCATCGCAAATACCCAGAATTTTCTCAATACTATCCCTTTGTTTGTATTGAAAAGCTTTCAATTTTGTTTATACAGGGACGTAATGATTTATGTTTTACTTGGCCCTTTATCTTAAAGACTATAGCGTTATTCACTTAAAATGATTACTGTTTAAAAGTTCCTAAACTTGGTTATACAAGCCGTCCACGAAAAGTTCAGATAAAATTATTTATCCGCTTGGAAATTAAAATTTGTCGGAGAACGCTCCTCCGAACATTATTTATGGTTTGTTTATTTATAAAAAGAACTAGAGACGTACGTACCTTACGCTACGTTGTACCTTTTTCTAAACATATTTATGTATAGGCATAGTTAGTACCTACCCATGTATCGTGTTGGGTACAAGGTGAGCGAACGAGACTCACATGCACTTTCTATCTATATTTAATAATAATATTATAAAGAGAAAATATTTGTATGTTTGTAACGAAAAAACTACTGGACCGATTTCAAAAATTCTTTCACTATTAGAATGTTACATTATCCCTGAGTAACATAGGCGCCCGTGCGAAGCCGGAACGGGCTTCTAGTATTTACTAGTTTTTTCTAGTATTTTTAATGTTTTTTATTTTTTACTAAGTGCTATTTCGGACGTTTCGTGATTGTACAATTATAGGTAGTTTTTCAAATATGTTTTCATTACGTATTAGTCAAATGCCTTATTAGGAGGAGCTGGTGGCTAAACAATAACAGCCGCTAGGGTCGATCGATAACTAAGGCCGCGCTTGCCTAAGTTGGTCCAGATAGGTGACCGACCATTACATGCCGAGTTTTCCCCGTGACTTGGAAAGCACAACAAGCCGTTGGTTCCGGCTGTCATTCGTAGATCTTTGACAGTCGTTACAGGTAGTCAGCGGCCCGAAAGTCTGACAACCAATCTTACCAGGGGATATCGTATTACTCAGAACTAACGGTTGTAGCGGTCAGATAGGCATTCGTTCCATGTAAAATACTGGTATTAAGCTGCATCCGGTGAGACTGGAACCGACTCCAACACATTTCAGAAAAGGGTAGGCAGATGAAGATGACTAAATTTCAAGTTTTTATTATGGAGTAAAAAAATTATGCCTACGTTATAAAACAAACTACTTACAACAAATAACCCATAAACAAAATTCTCGGTAGCGTTCCATATGTTGATGGCTACCACACTCGTAGTTCGACCACAGTTCAAATTGTTATTAAATAGTAAAAGCATGTCCTAGAGTGCGGAAACGGAAACAAAGCGTAGCAAAGTTTGCGCGGCACGGTCCCTTTTGTCCCCACTTTACGTTACATTCTAGGTAAAGCGAGTTCTAAACGAAGTAAACGGAGTTCTTCTGTTATTTACTTGGACATGTTAATGAACTCAATTTACTGTTTTTGTTTAAATAAATGGTTTATAATCGGAAAATGAAAACACTGAAATAATTAAAGCAATATTTGTGTTTGACTATGAGACGGTTTTTTTAATATTGTGCTCACCATCGAGAGAATAATCTTTTAGGCATTTCAATTTCACTTGTCCTATTAACTTACTGTGTGTTTGAGATACTACCTTTGTTCAAGTTCTACTTTAATTTGGTTTCCAAGAAAAAACTCTAACGCAAGTATTTTTACTTAAAAGTAATAAAATTACAAGATTTTTGCAAGCTTTACTCTACTCATACTTATCTATACTAAATCTGAAGTAACCAAGAATCTACGAGTATGTATTATTAATAACCATTTTATGGACTGCATAATTACTCCATATTGCAAGCGTATGAAAGTCTTCCAAAGTCCAGTATTTTTATTTTGTGTAAAGTGCAATTTCCTCCAATGCTTTCGGAACTTTAACAATGTAAAAACAAAAGAAGCAAGAAGGATCAACGCTTATTGCTATGCTTAAACGTTTGCATGAGAAATATGTATCGAATAAAGAATTTTATGGAAAAGAATCAATGCCGAGTCAAAGAGGTTTTATTCATATAGTAAATTTGAGAGTCAAGACTCTATTAATGGAGCTTGGGTGTAATTAGAAGTATAATCTCTCTTTTGCATTCAGATTCACATAGATGTTAAAAAAAAAAAAAAAAAAAAACTACAAACTGTCATTACAATGATCTTCAAATCACGGAAAGTATATAATTTAAACTTATTGAACTTTATGTAGCTTATATCGTCTTAATACAGAGATAAGTCTAATTGCTCTTATTCACTATCTCCTCTTACTTGTGTGCAGTTAAGTTATTTATACTTGGAAACTTAACTTATCAATAAAAGTACCCTGTAAGTCCTGAGGCAGTACATAAAGTGCATGTTAAATGCAAGCCCTCACTAAAATGTCACCGTGCAAAGTGCAACCTTGAAAATTTCTTGTACCTTGGAAAAGTGGAGCTAATTTTTGCTTCATTACACGGTAAGGCATTTACCCAAACCCACGAGCGAGATTGGAAATTCATAGAGCAAACCGTTTTTGTCTTAATTAGTTTTAGAGGAGTTCAGTCTTATGAAATGTTCGAGTCGATCAATATTCTGTGTTAGAAGCTTAATTGAATAAATACCAATATTGTTGAGTATATTGTGTGGGTATTTTGGTTAATTTGATATATGAATCTATGAGGAAAACATTAAATTGTGTAACTACCAAAGTTAATTCTTCGTTTTCATTTTAATTTTCTCGATGAAATGTTATCCGGTATTATACACTACAAGGTTCTAGAGTTTCATACAGCCAAAGAAACACAAAATACAGTAGTTTATAAAATACCTAAAAGACTTACCCTTTGAAGCACAAGAACAAGGCGAATTCAGTTTGTAACCAAACACTCGCGTCCCGCTCTCCGCGCTCGGCGCCCTGTCCGTGATTTGCAGAACATCTTCAATGGCTCATTAGCTCCTAACAAGGACTAGTTTACGTGGGTAACTTTAACCAACCGTTTGATAACTCTCTGAAACCAAACCCTAAGATTACAAAGTTTTAATTATTCTTTGGAATTAGTTTTTGAAGTCATCAGATTGATTTCGAGGTAAGGCGATTCTTAATCACTGAAAATATTTGACTGGTGTAAAGTTATTGCTCTCATAATTTCTTTGGGCGAAGAAATAATGGCGATTGATAATCTTAACTTTATCACTTAAAACGAGTCTGACACCGTCGCCGTCCCGTCGGTAACCCGCCGCTAAACGTCGACGATCAAACTTAATTTATTTCTTTCAGCGAGTTGACTGAACCTTATTTATTACCACCGCGTTTACTTATTTTCCGTGACCGAAGTTTATTGAAACAAATGCCATTATTGTTCTATTGGCTTATGCTCTAATCTTACTGAGCCACAACTCACCACGGCTGGGCTATCACAATCCCTTAACGCCTACACAAAAAATCCACCAAAAGGGTAATCACACTACCGCTAAAACTTCCGGACGGAACCCTGTACCGTTTTTTTTTTTAATTTATATAAAATTCCTAAGTATTGTATAATTGCCACTTGCTTCGGTGAAAGAAAACATTGTGAGGAAACCAGCATGCCTGAGAGATATTTCTCGACCGCATGTAAAGCCAAGTCATAAAAACCCCGACAGGTTAGGCACTAACCACACGATTAAGAATTTAAAGTTCCTACAAAAGATTCAGATTATTAAAACGAACAGGAATTTGTAACTCAGAGTGTATAGGACATGTGAAAGGTCTTTGCCCCGCGGTTGAACCACGTTATGCTTTCAAGAATAACACTAACAAAGAAGATTGTGAAACACGAATTATCACAATTCATGTTTTTAAACAGACACAATATGTAATATTTCAGCAAATGTTTGTTTGCTTACCCAAGCGTTCAGTAAATGGCGGAGCTAACGTAATGACTTGAACCTATAAGTTTTGGGAAACAACCTATAAGCAGAATCAATATTTGAATTTGAGGTTGAGATTATAAATACGTAGCTATATGTTTGCATAATCACTTGATAACGGTTTGATGGATTTGGCTGAAAGGTAAAACCAAATAGGTATTCGAATAAACATTTTCATCTCAAAAATTATAAGTTTTCACACAAAGGAGGTGGGTAGTAAGATAAAATTAAAAGCCGATGTATAAACATGTTTTCAAATGCTGTTTTTGTAAGTACAGAATTTAGTGACATGGTATAAATTACTTGTTTAATTCTTAATCAATATGAGTATTTTAGTGCACTACGATATTAAAAATTTCTTTCAAACTCAAACTCAAAAGCATTTATTTCAATTGGACCATTACAGGCACTTTTGAATATCAGAAAAACAGAGAAAGCTACGGTCACAGACACAAGGCATAATAACTTGTGAAAGTACTGTAGTTGCCCATTCCAAAGGGCCTTTCAATAATATTGACTAATTAATTTGAACAACAAAATCTTACTTCGATACTTGCGATATAGCCAACGGTCTGGACTCACTCCCGATCTTTAAAGACGTTATAATTGCTTGAAATTAGTGAAATCTTTCTTTATATCTCATTAGTTCTAGCTTATTTTCTTTGCCATTTTCGGATCGTAACTACTAATTATTGAGAGAATGATAATACTCTCATTGTCTGAATCGATTAAGCCTCAATAATGATGTACCTACGTAGTTGGTAAACCTGCGGGATAACTATCTCAACTCAGATTGGGATGAATATTAGTTTCTATTATTCTTTTGTGAATTCAACCTACGATATCACTTGCAAACGGGTGATTATTTATGAACTTGTTGTTTACCGCGTTTTGCATTGAGAAGTTCGTTGGTTTATGAATTGTTTGTCAAACTATTGTCTTAGAATTGAATGTCAACAAGGTTGTTTTCGTAAATTAGTGTTAATCAATACTAAGACTTGATTATATTTCTTTTCAAATGAGTAGGTACAAAACAAAATTAGTAATTATTCAACTCCCAGTTTCTATTTATGTTGAATATTTTTTCGTCTTTTTTATCGTTAATATTTATTTACTTAAAACAAAGCATTGTACTCGTAGTACAGTCACGAGCACCAATATGTATATGTTACCGGAAATAATTGGATTGGATGGATTAAGAAATATGTAAAATAATATTTCAAAGATTCTGTAATACACGCATTTCTTGTGAAATGTATGTGTTTCTTAGGAATTGTATGGAATTCCGAGATGATACGAGTGTAGTCGACGTAGCCCTGCTAAGCGGGGTTCCTATTTCTGTCTGCGGGATTTATAGTAACCGATACTGTTATTAATGTATCAACCTTTAATACAAGTAAGTACAAAATTAGCAATGCGAATGATTATTTTCTTCATTTTTATTTTAATAATAATATAATATTTCGTTTTTTTATCATTTAGTTTCATTAATTTACTATTTTTTTTAATGTTTCATGGTTGTAACCATGAAACATTAGCACGACAAATCTTTTAAATTTTCTCCTATTCTTGTATTGGTCAGTCTGTTGGAAATTCAAGGCCCCATCAATATATTGGCGATATTCTAATTTGTTCCTCGGTCGTGCAGAGTGTTATTGGGTTTTTCGAAACATATCGCCTCTTGGCCTGGTAAATAAGTCCCTTATTTACCAGGCCAAGAGGTGATATGTAGTCAGCAGCCTAATAGCTCTGTATGTTATAGGCCAAAAAAGTGCATATCTCGAAATATATCATAGATTTCCTACCTACACACATCAAAAGTGTCTAGGGGTCATGCACATTAATTAGCATAACTTTAAAAGTAATGGACATTTCAAAAAGATTTAAACGCGAATTTGTTCCTGGTACATTTACCTTCCATATTAAAAGAAAAACAAATTAATAAAATAATTCAGATGTGGAAAACAACAACAACAATACAATCATAACAACCATAATTTTCTTACCTACGTGTGTTAAAGTTTTAACGGTTTTTTTTTAAAACAGAGATTTTCAGAGATTTTTGACTTAAATCAACACTGCTGAGTTTAGCTAAACCATGGAACATCGAAATTTAACTAGGTAAGAGATGTTGAGAGCAATAGGCTTAATGGAACCATTCACGCGCCAGTGTACAGTCAGAACATCTGATCTTCGTTAGTGACCAAACTAGCAGGAAGAGACCAAAAGCAGTCAACCTTCATGCTAGTACACCATTTTCGCTTCTAGCACTACGGCGAAGCAATCGCGGGCAAAGTTTAGAATAGGCAAACGAACATTTGGCTTGGTATGATCGCCAATAATCTAGATGTTACTCTCAGATGAATCCCGGTTCAGCATCTTTCCAGACACAGTAAGAATACGTGTTTGGCGAACACCTGGACGTGAGACCAGCTTGCGAAATCCCCAGAAAGTCTATCCATATCAAAGTGAAACAGTCATGGTATGGGCGAGACTACGTCTAGGCAGGAGAACTGACCGTGTTTAGATAAAATGGAATTTTACGGCTGCAAAATACCGTGATAAGGTGCTGGCACTTATATTCCAACCACACTGGATGGATATGGGACTAGATTTTATGCGTATGCATGATGAGGACCGCCCAACTGCGACTCCAGCGGTAACTCAGTGGCTACCGCAATATAATGAAGAGGCTCTAGACTGGCCCACGCAATCCCCAGATTTTAATCCTGTTAAGTACGCCTGGAATATGCTGCAAAGAAGATTTTACGAATTTTCCAGAGAATCTGCTGCCGAACAGTGCACTTTTCGTGCATTTTCGTCGGACCTGGTAACTTACACCACAAGGTGAACTTGACAACATTGTTTTCAGCTTGAAAAACCTTTGCAAACGTGTTATATACGTTCGAGGTGCTCTTTCAATTTATTAATTTTTATATAATTCACCAAAAACAATAAGTCTAATTTTAGCAAAATTTTAACTTTTTCATTTTTATCTAAAAAAACCCTCATAAAATAAAAAAAAAGTTCAGTTTTTTATGATATATTCTGTAAGAGTATAAAATTCTGCATACTTTGATATAAGGATGCTTTAAGAAATTCTTTATAGTTTCGTTTAAATACGTGAATAACAAAATATCTCCAGACACTTTTGATGTGTGTATTTTAGGAATTGTACACATTTCCTAGGGATTGTATACAATGACGGATTACATACCGTTAACATATACACTCAGTAAAATTCAAAAGCGATATTTTTCTCGTGGATTATCGATTGCTACTTTGAGATAAGACCGTTATATTATAATGCAATCAATACAATAGGAGAAAACCACATTTAAAAGTTGTTACGTTTATACATATTGATGTTTGTGACTACACGTTAAAAAATACAGTTTACACAAACGTGTGGGTCAATACGTGTGGGCACTGCTCTGCTAGCTAGATTATAAAAAACTGTTTTAAGGATGAAAAATGATCCATGATTTTCCATTTGATATCGTGTAGATTGCAGGTAGGGTACTAGGTTCTAGTAGCTGACGTCACGCCGTCTGTTAATTAGTAATTTTACGTTCAAAGGCTTATGTAACATAATTATTAAGTTTAACATGGCCTAAACGTGGCTTCACATTTTATGTAATAATGGTTATTTGGGATATGTGGGTGTGTATGTGTATGTTGGGTAATAAATTAATAAATATGTCTTTCCGATTCCTTTCAAATAATGATTATTAAAATATTGACTCGACATTCAGTATCCCTTGTAATAGGGGATGAGCCATCAATTGGGCTCACATCAAGACTCCGGACTGCTACTCAAATAACTGACCGGGCAAATCCAAGAATATTTTGCCCGAATCAGGAACCGAAAATCTCAAGCTCAACAGTTGCGCTTTTGACCAATAGACCAACAAGGCAATAACTTTACCTTAGAGGTAATTTTATTGCTAGTACAAACCGAATAAATATATCTTGTAAAAGTAAACAATGTTATCTTCACATTTTTGTATATTCATTTTCCCTTCGGCCGTCTACGAAACCGTAGCTTCGAAACTGATTTCGATGAAGGAATTATTTTTCCTTGCACGTAACTAGTTTCGATGAAAGAATTATTTTTCTTTGTACGAAACCGCGGTTATGTACCATGGTTACGTACATAGAAATTATTGTAAATATACAAAGAAATTATTGTAAACTGGTTTCGATTGGGGTACTATTCCCCGTCGACACGTCAGCTGTCTACGGAACTGACCTTCGTCTTGTAATTAATGAAACTAGATAAGGCTGTATTCATAAAATATATATAAATATATATTTACTCCATTTACATTAAGTCATTCGTCGATTTTTGGACTTTGTTCCCTTCCACGTCATAATTCCGCATCCCCTCTGATTTAGGTGAAGTGTCCCCGACACAGTTATCCTCCCCTTTTATACTTCAGATTATTTGTTTGTGATATTATGAAGCTTTATACGCCTCGGGATTTGGGTGAATCGATATCATTGAGTTAAAACTTTTAACAAGAACGAACTCTGTAACTCTTTTGGAGTTTTTTTTTTTTTATACTGGTGCCTGTCACATTCTATTTTTGAAATGACATGTGTGGTATCTACATATTGTATGTATATAGGTTCAGTGTCCCTTGGGACATTTTTATTTCGTGTGTACCAGACCAGCGAAAGACAATGTTGACAGAGCCGTGACCTCACTCTGCAATACTACTAGCAACACGGGACGGTCGAACAAAATAAAAATGCAAATTAGAGAAATTCAATTTCATGTTGATACTTACTTACACTTATACTAAAACCTCTTTATAAAACGGTCTTTAGTAGGATTATGAGAGTGTAGTGACCATTTTAGAGGTCAGTTACGTGTTAATTGAATTGTCAGATCTTTGCATAACCCGATAGTTTCTGCCAGAGAGCCTGGCATGGCGCCAGGACAATCACGTTTTCTGTGATTGTGTTCACTTTCCACTCTCAGCAGCCTCAGCTAATTTTCAACTTTGGAATAAGGTAGTGTTACAGGGTTCGCCACAATTTGGCAACATTTTCTTTGGGGCTACAAAAAGGCTTTCGAAATAAAAATTCGCTAGGGGCTACAGGTCACTTTTAACTCTTTCGGGAAAATTGTTTTGAAATTAGCAATCTTTTGCTCTCTGTTTTTTGTGTGTTGTAATTTTTCTCATGAAATGATAGAATTGGTGAACTACTTGTTGCGGTAACAAATACTTAAGTAATTTACTGTAAAATAGACATTAAATACAAAATCAAGCATTAATTGGTATCCTGCTTCTTATTTTTCAAAACTGGAATTCATCTCGTCTTATAGATAACCATATGACTAGTCTAAGAATTTCAGTCATAAAAATAAAAAAAAGATAAAAATTCACTTTACATGCTATGACAGATTAATATAAAGAAAATAATTTATTACGGAATAAATTATTTTATACAAAAAACGTCATTTCCGAGTCAGAAATACTTATTGCACGGGTCGCGTCTCGCGTACCGAACATCCAATAGGCATGAAAATAATGTTAAAGCTCGTAAACATTTATTGGATGGCCTATCACCTCCTTTTTAACCAATTGGATGTCGTTTATTCTTATAGGGTTTAGGTGTCGCCAGCGGTTCGATTTAAAAGGTTCATAGGGTTAAATTCCAAATGTTTTTCGATTTTTTAGTGCAAATGTAACTGATGATTTGTCATATAAGCATGAAAACTGACGGTCGTCATAACATAACATCACGCCTGTAATCGCTGAAGGGTTAGGCAGACGTGTACGTAATAGTACACTCACATTTCACCAGTTATGTTTAAGTCGCATGTAATAGAGGGCCATAAATCCGGCACAAATCCAGGTTTCGTGGCTGCTACTGAGAAATTCTTTATGGAAAAATCCAATAACATTTTGCCCGAACTGGAATCGAATCTAGGACCTCATGTTCATTAGACCGGATCGTTTGCTCAGCAGACGGTTGGTTTGTTTTATTTTTCGGCATTTCTTCTCCAGGACTGTTATTTAGAACGAATAAGGACTTGCTGTCTTGAGTAATATTTAGTAGATGAAGATTGAACAGTTACCAACTATAAACTCTAGAATCGTTTTCTAAATATTGTTATGTTATAGTTTTGTGAACACAACTGCTGACTATTCATTCAAGCGCTGGTGTGGAAGTATAATGAGGCATAAAACTCACTATAAACAAATCGATTTTAACGATTGTTCCCAACGAGTCCCACTGTAACATGTCACAATGTGACTCGTTGAAAAAAAAGGTGAATAAAAATCCCAACCAGTTACACTGTTGCTCGATAGGACAAGTTTTTGTGTTTTTTCCCAACGGATCACACGCCAAGTGAAGAGTGTTACTCGTTGGGAACAAAATATTCTCTGTGACTGTGACGTATTGGCACTACTTCTTACCCAATCAGTAAGACTTATGCCCTCGCCTTCGAATAAAAACATAACCCTGCCTTGGCAGTCGGGTAAAAATGAATTGTATAGTTGTTCATTGGATGATACTTTAGCATCGATGACGAATCGGTACTACCAAAACAAAAATTGTTGAAACAGTTGTGAATCGTGATCTTTTGTTTTTTGATGACAAACCGGGACAGTGACGAACCGGAAGTCTTACTGATTTATGTTACAGCGTTACTGCATGAGAATATTTTGCTCCCAACGAGTCACACTCTTCACTTGGCGTGTGATCCGTTGGGAATAAACACAAAAAGTTGTCCTATCGAGTAACAGTGTAACTGGTTGGGATTTTTATTCACCATTTTCTCAACAAGTCACACTGTGATACGTTACAGTGTGACTCGTTGGGAACAAACGATAAAAAGTTGTCCTATCTAGTAACAGTGTGACTGGTTGAGATTTTTACTCACCATTTTTCCTAACGAGTCACACTGTGACATGTTACAGTGTGACTCGTTGGGAACAATCGAATTTTAATATTATTCCGCTCAACATTTTCAAGTTAAACAATAAGAGAATAATAATTTTAAAAACTAAAAACAAAGAACTGTTTCTCTTTACATAAAGTTTTTAGTATTTCTGCTTTGTATTTAATTATGTCGAGTTCCATCAGAATGTTACTCTACAAGACATAATTTGCGAGATTGAGAAACGAATAAATCTAAAACTGAAATGAAACTAGAGTTATTTGAATAGTTGTATATCTACGAATCGGTAGTGTAGTGAATAAGCTGGTCATAATTTTCAGGTAGACACGATAGGTAATATCCAATCCGTATTCATAAATCTGTAGCGGGAAGCTTGTGTGACGTAATAATGTTCGACGCAAGCGGCGGATACACTAGTATCAGAAAGAGTTTGGAGGCCCGCCAGTGCACTCAGGTGGAAACTGAACCCCACACGCGGGCCCAATAATACATGGATCTATCTACTTCGATACACTTACGTGGTTTTAGTACAATCGGATTTACGTGCTGTCCGTGCCACATGTTTAGGTTTATTAATTTTGTAGATGTGGATGCTGCAGTGAACGTGTTCATTTGTCTGCCCACGCGCATATTCTGTAGCACGTGTCTTGTATCTGTTTGTGCTTTAGTCTTTGGGTATTAAGAATATATCTAAGTATATTACCAGGGGAGAGATCTTCACTTTACCTGACATTGCACAAGGTCCTTGGAATTACTTCTTGCACTGTAATCATGGCATCATGTTAAAGAAATTCGTCAGAATTTTCCATTCTGCTAATTTATCCATCTTCGTAAAAATATGTAGAGTTATACATTAAAAGAAGAAGCGTTCAGACTGTTAAATTATTTGTGTAATTTCCCTTTGACCGCACTTCTATAAATATTCTTAGTAAAGTTTATTGATACAACGAACGTAGTAATAGCTCAGCGGCGAAGTTGTAGAGGGGCGTGTACCAATAATGTTTCAAACACAATTCAAATTTATTACCAGCTTCAAACGGCCAACGAAAACATTGTAAGGAAGTTCGCAGCAGTAAAGGCTTTACGCAAATACTGTCTTCAAATTAATGGCAAATAGATCATGACTTGTAAGAGGCCGGAGTGCCGTCGACCGACAAATTAAACTTTTATTTTGATACAACTGTCATACTAAAACTCGGTTTTGGAACGCTAATACGTGATTTCTGAGGCCCCCTATCGAAAATACAACTATCCTAGACCTATAGCATTTTAGTAAAACTTGTTTGCAACAAGCATCAGTAAAATCCATAAATATGAATACATTCTTAAAATTATGAAAATATTACATGTGAATCGGGTATTTTTAATTTTAAAATCGATGTATTTACATTACATTAACACCGCGCGTCCTAGGGCCTCTGATCGCTAAATCTGTTGTCAAACTGTGATCGTGATTGGTTGAGAAAATTAACATCAACCAATCATGTCATTTGACACGGACTTTGACAACATTCAAAATGGATTAGCCTTTCAAAAACCGGAGGCAACGCCGTCAATTTGACGGCCTTAGCCCTAAAGCTTAATCAGAAACAAAAAGATATACGACAATCATTTACGTTTGTAAGATCACAAGGGGACATTAAGTAATTAAGCCTCGTTGATCCATTAGAACAAGTATCAATCTACGTCATGAAAGACATAATAATAGAAGGTTGGAGATTCGCCCGTGCGTTCAGACGGAAATATTCCAAATTGTTTACATGCTTAATAATATAAATGGGGGTACTTATTGTATCTTGAGCGGGGCTGGTTTACTTCACAGTACATTTTGCAATGTGGGTCAACCCGAGCAGGTAAAGTAGTCGTACTAGTGTTTATTATTTTGTGAAGTTTTATGGTAGTTAACATAGAAAATGAAGATAGAATATTTTGACTGTTAAGTGTCCTATATTGCACGGTTATTTAACTATTGAGTTTGCTCCGCGTACAGTTAACGAAGTTTAATGTCTTCATAACATACTGGCAAACGAATTCAATATCACCTTCAAGACAATTTAGAGTTTGTACGTCCTCATCCCATAAGCTTTCCATTGCCACCCCCCGTTGACCTTTACTACGATGGAAATGCCACAATCACTGTAGCTTTTAGCCAAAACACTATTTCACTTTTCATATCTGCCCAAAGTGTTCAAACATTTTCCAAAGCGTTTTCCCGAGCGGTGCGCTCTATTTCCCGAAGGTGCTGTAAGCGTCTGGTAAGGGATTAAATCCGGCATCTAAATGATGTTATGACAACAACATTTTCTCACTAAAAACATTTTCTGCTCATCTCCATGTAGTAGGAAAATCCTACAGTAACATGAGATAAAACTACTAGCAAATAAGCTTTCGACGCTAAGCCATAATCCCGGAAAAAATCATCGGATTCGACTGGGTTCGCAAATGGATTAAAAAACTGATATAATAAAGAACCGTATAACTGTACAGTTCTCCATAAACAAAGATAACAAATGAATGTTCGAGAACAATTCAGTTCTCCTATAGCAAAAATAATAACCTCAAATGTTGGACAGAATTTATTTCTTTGTTTGTCTGCACTTTATCGTTAGTGCCGTGAGTTCTTTGTCAGATTTTCGGTTAGTCTGGGTTTGTTTTTACTCCTTTATTATTCTTTTTGTACGACGCACTAGCACTAGATAAGTACCTCACCTAAATTACACATAATATATTTTTTTAAAACATCACATTAAATAGATACCTACCACAGGTAACGTAGCAATTTCTGTATCAATATTCTGCATCAAATAATAATTCTCAAATAGTTACTGACTCTGCATCTATAGGGAGGAGCAAACCCTCTGTCGAATTATTTTTATTTAAAAGAACTATTTCGCTTCGGAACTTTTTCGATTGTAAAATTTTCAGCTTGTTGTGAAGGCAAGTACAGTTTTTTTTCTTTGCTTTTTACCGTGCACAATTCGAATTTAAACGAATATTGACGAACGTTTTCGCTACAGATAGATCGTTTAAACATTAGGTAACTACTTTTGGATGCTGATATATACCTCTACAAATAAGTGAACAAATTCAAAATATTAAAACCAAGAAAAACAATCTAATCAGAAAAAGCGTAAGTTCTGAAGAAGTATTACGCAGACGAACTTTCTTAAATGTAAGATTTGTCATTTGCATGAGAAAAACTTTTGTATTTTATAACAAGGCGGGTAACAACCTACATACTTATATTCGCAACTACGAGAAACTATACAAAAAAAATATATTTTTAATTGGAACAAGACTTCAGCTAATTGAAAGATTTTGTACGCTCAACTTTTTTTTAACAGCCTCCTTATAATGAATCTCGAATATTCTCCGAACCCATTATTAATGTGGAGTGGGATATTCCTTTAAGTGAAAATAAAAACGTAATAAAGTTTATTAAATATGAATGTCTAATACTTTTAAGCGTTCTCAACGCGGGAGTTTTAACAGTGTTATCCCTCGTCAAAATTAGCTGCCGCTGCCGCGTTAGGGCGACACTCGTTCCTTATTTGTTTAGGACGATGATTTAACTAGTTGCCAACTGAGGGTACAGCTTCGGAATGGAATCATTGAGTGTTAAACTGCTAATGCGTGTTAAACAACGTGATACTGTTTGAGGAGTTTAATTATTTCAGGAGAACTTTACGGCGCAGTAAGATAAAAGCTCATTTTGAGATTCTGTGATGGATTTTAATAATTCGTTTTACCAACGAATTATTAAACCTCGGAAAGGAAGAGTTATTTCCAACCAATGAACTCAAACGTATATTATGTTAGTTTATGGACATGCCTTAGAAAACCCGGGACTCGTAATTTATCGAGAACTTTAATAAAGAAAGTTGGTACCCACCCAACCTGATTCGCATGAGTTTCGGAATGATCCTATTTTAATGCAGGTGAACCTAGTTTAATCCAAATTAAAATTTTACCCGTGATATATATGTAGAGACATACAGACAAGTAGCTTACATTATGATCACTACCGGCCCGAATCTTGGGATATACAAAAGAACTCTACATAATCCGAACACTAAATAAAACGTATAAAGTTAAAGATATACAACAATACTGGCGAGGGTGATCGGTAATTGGCAGGCCTTGAAATGGGTGATAGTACAGTGCATTTGTAACAAATTTGGTCCCGATAACTAGGGGTCCTATCTGATTGGTTTCGGAGTAATCGAACTTTTATGTTTTTTTTCGCTCAGAGCGTTGATATGATACTTTTCAGAGAGCGCATAAACGAATGAATATTCTGAAATTAAATTTATCAAAAATTACCCAAACCTATAGTTTAACAGCGTCATAAGATAGAAGAAATTGAAACTACCCTTGCTTTTCAAAGGAGATTACTCAAAATAAATGTCTCAGATAGGACCCCTTATTGGGTCAAATTTATTACAAATGACCTCTATTACCTCTGTCACCCATTTCATGGCCTGCAACCAATTACCAATCACCCCGTATAGTTAACCCAAACCTAGCCATACAAATGTTAAATGAATACTGATATTATATCTGTAGGTAGCTATTAGGTATCCACTAATAACTAATATCGTACGTGACGATATTAACGGTTGAAATACAATATACAGCTCCAGATATATACATACGTTGATAGATACTAATGAACTCTATTGTGGCATTATGTTACCGCAGGCAAGCTGCCTACCGTACATAATGTGAACATATGCGTCTTCGTATACATAATATGTATTATCTTTCAAAACTGGACTTTACGTAGATTATTTGAAGAAAATTGCTATTTAATTTTAAGTTTTTATGTGTCTGACTAAAATATTGTGTTTATGTAACTAAACTGTTTCCCCCAACTAACAATTTATTAACTTTCTACGCCAGCCTGTGTCACTAACAAATCTAATATTGCCTTCTAATCAGTAACATGAAACGCCATTGTTGTGGACATGTCACCCCTAGAGCATTGAACCTCAAACAACCAGTAAATTAAAATCACAATTCCACCGAATGTGTACTTTCCTTATTAGATCGAGTTACTCCTATCGATCGAGTGACTTGACTGGTAACCCTGGTAGGTCAACCACCGCACTGACCCTTGGTGATACTCCCCGATACCACCTGAGTATGTACCTACCCTCCAACGTAGCTCTTAGCGGCTGGTACCGACTGTGTAGGGATGTGACCGTTGCAACTTCCGTCCCTGATTGACATGTATAGTGACCATGATTAAGCCGTGCCCGTGCTTGTCCACAGTTCGCCAGGAGAACGAGCGCATGATGCACGACGTCCTCCAGGCGGGAGTCTTAAATCGCACCCAGTCGTCGGCGTTGCGCTGACGCCGCGCTATTCGCCGCGGCCGCGCCTTGATAATGTGCGGCCGGCCGCCGCCCCGCCGGAGGAGCCCGCCGAGCCCGACCCGGAGCCCTCGAGCACCGAGCCGCCCGACCCTCCTGAGCCGGCCGCGCTCCGCCAGCCGGTGAGCGCCGCCCCGGCCGGCCTCACGTGAGCCATCCTCCACGGCCTGCTCCGGTACGCACGCACTGACTGCCGCTAGGCGCACCTCGGCTGTGACGCACCGGTATGTGAACTGAGAGAGTATTCATAGACATAGATAAGTTACTCGTTCGCGAAGAGAATTTGAGAGTGACGAAATGGACGTGTAGGTAGCCAATGTGAAATTGTGAACAAATAGTAAAGAATGAAAATGTTATTGTTGAAACGTATCGGATAGGGTGTAAAAGACAGGAAGTCAATAATCCACGATAGTTATTAAATATGCAATTGTCTATGTTAAGACTACATTATGTGGAACTAAAGGAAGAAATATAATTTGCAATTCAACTTCTACTGTATTCCGCACACCATTAAAATATGAATGGATAAATTGTAAATCTAAGATTCTCGATGAATTTATGTCTCTGCGCTGTGAAAGAGACTGCGGTTAGAATGTTGGATATTTGTAGATTTGATATCATAACTGTGTAATGCTATACACATAACATAATGATAAAAGTACCAACTTCAAACGGGAACAATCATCAATACAATAAGGACAAGTTAGATTTCTTTCTTTATTTGAATAAAATTATTAATTAATGTTAATATTTGATGGTGTGGAAATAGTGCCATTATATGCACAATGAAGTAATTTAAAACCCGCATGTATTAGATCTCTCCTCTAGCTATCAACCTGACGATGAATTGAATAGTCAGTTCATGATGTATGTATAACTAAAAAATAAAGCCTATCATTTAATCAATGAGCACAATTTAGTATTATTTTATTATTCACAGAACAACATACTAATATATCTAATATTCTTACTGTTTACCATACAAGTTGTATTTCACTAAGTGAGTCTTAACTGAGCTTGAGCACAATAATTTTGAGTTACTACTGATAATATTGAACTCCTGGTTCAACTCTAATCAAGAGCTTTCGAAACTGCGCTTAAATAATGAAAAAAAAAAAAATCTGTTAAAAATAAGAGCTTTTTGTATAGTAGTTGTTGTAGTATTATTCTTACGAGAAGAACATTCTAATGTAAAATAGAGCTGCAAAAAATCTGTGTGGTTCGCTCCGATGGATCTGTCGTATTTAAGTATTGACTTCGATGCAGTGACGCGAGCGGTTAGGTAGAATATTATTATATAAATGAAAATATTTTAGCGTTCTTTGGCGCGGCCATGTTTGCCTGAACACAGCGAACACAGCTTTACGCTTCAGCCTGTATTTCAGCGATTAAGCGCACTAGAAACAAGTGTTAACAGCCTGTATATACATATATATAAACGAGGAGCTCCCAACATACAATGTCACACCATCGCCTTTATTACATTATGGATGGCTGTCTCTCCAAGTAATGACGTACGACGTAAATGTAATTTAATTAATTCACGGAAAGCAATTCAATTAAATTTTCCGAGATAATACTGATTGTAAATAACTCGGTTTATTATTTGCAAGGTTATATGTCTACCTTTTTATTATGACGAGAAAATATCCAAATATCCATATAACAATTCATGATATCAATGACAAGTATCCATGGTTTCTTCTAGTTACAAAGTCATGGTTTTTCGCATTTTCCTCTCTCCGTTATACAGGTTGAGGTATGAAGCTAGCCGTTGCCGCCTACTTAGTGTTTTCCTTCTACCAACAAAAAGGTTTAAATTTGAATATTTACCCAACTAAAAATATCTTGGCATAAAATAATCTCTAGGCTAAAAGGCTCTTATATATACCTATGTATATTTCTATATACTATTAAGTCCCACAAGGGATTTTGTAAATACTAACTAGTTTGGAACAGTTTTCTGTTCGCATGATGTAAATTAACAATAAATATAGGTATCTCACTCACGGCTCCTGTCTCCCTGCTTCGTGTATCTAAACTTTATTTGAAAAATATTCAAATTTATCATTTTCTCAATTTTATATTGATTACACAGCCCTATGGATCAATGTAAAAGTCCCACTGAGATCCGTCCAGTAGTTTTTCTGCGCCTGCACAATATCTAGTCTGATTTGTATAAAAGTAGGTAACAATTCTTACTAACCCAGAACTAATTATTTTCCGGCGCGACTACTTTATTTTCCTTACTTATGTTTTGTTATAACCTAACATAAAGTAAAAAGTTTTTTTTTAACTGGCTGTATCTTTTAAGAAAAGTTAAATACTATAACAACAAATCCATTCATCTTGCAGCTGCAATATTTTATATGTGTGAATAATAAAATGAACAAAATTAAGTAGGTCAGGATACGGATTACCGTCATTTTATTACTATCCTCCATGCGAAGCCGGAGCGGGACGCTAGCGAACATAATCCGGATTTATCCAACAACTATCTGCGATATTGAACATGATTTTAATCTTTAACTATTCGACCCGGGTCGAATCTAATTTATTATTCAGTAATAATTAAACCTCACTCTGTATATCTAAATTGTACGAACTTTACATAACAATTTATTTTGTGAAAATGAGTCTTGGTCGAGATGTGGACGTTAGATAACAAACCACAATGCTGGTAGCAAGAAAACACTGAGTGAACACTGCTGTTCCATGTTACGAATATAATGTTTAATGTGAGCTAAGCGTGTGTGTTGCCCTACATAGTGCTCATTTTCAGCCTGCCGCTAATCGTCCTGTTTGTGTCGTAGATATATTTTGACCAATTTAGATCACAGATCCACCATATTTGGCCGGTAGGCCACAGACCAAACAGTCTGCGCATACCATCGGTGCATCAACAAAGAGAATCCCGAGATTGCGACAGGCTGCAAACCCGCCTTGTGTCGGAGCAAGACTAACGCTGTGCAACTATTAGTTACGAATATGTGTATCGACAATTAAATGTGTGTACTAGTTTAATTGCGATCCGCATCCCCTCCCATCCTCGTGTGATACGATATGCTACGTGTTCAAATGTTATCGTTTGATTATCTCTAAGGAGTCGCCACTTAGCGAGAATTGTCAATGCATTCATTCGGCTATACTAGAGATCAATTCCAAATATTAAACAGGACCTATTAACGTAATTAGTGTTAGAGGGAGATACAAAGAATTTTATAGTTGTTTGTTGTAAATGTCAGTTTAATTAATCTATTTTACAGAACAAAATGTTTAATAAAATATCTTTATAAAATAAGCGGTTGTATCATTTGCTTGGACGGTGTTTATTATATTTATGGCGCGTTGGGCGGTCTACTGCGAGGCGTCGAAGGGTTAATATTACCTATGTTAAGTTGGTGTGTGCACAAAAGCGTGCAATATACCTACAAGTTGTGTAGAGAAAAGGTAGGGCTTGGTTAGGAGGGGCAGAGAGAGAGAGTGGCATTCCTCCCGGGGCGCCCTCCGAACTATGCGGCCGTTCGTGTTGCCACCATGCAGCCTCCTAAACAATTTGTACTACAAACTTGCTACACTCGACTTAAAATTAAACTGTTCGCACGCAAGTTTGACAGCACAGAACATTTGTTAATACCTTCACACCTCGTGTTTAAATGATATTTTAATAAGTCTGTGACAGTTCAGGCTCCACTGTCGTTTAATGAGATAAAACTTTAAACAGTGTTCCATAACTGTCACTGAAATAAAATTGTAGGAGTAAATTAAATTACTAGTTAGTTAGCTTTTACTTTTCGGTAGTCACAAAACTTGTTGAATTTATAAGATTAGTTTATAGGTACTTTAGTTAAAATGATAAAGAGAAAGATGAGATAAGATTAAGCGAAGAAATGCATTTATCGTTAAAGCGATCAGCAGCCATTTTGTTTTTAGGTTGGAGAGACACTATAAATATTGGAATAATGATGCGACTGGAATTAATTTAGATTTAAAACGCCGATACGAACACAATAATCCTATGCAAAAAATTCGCAATTCGTTCAATTGCACCTACCACAGTTTGTTTCTGCAGCACTCAAAGTTTGACTAGTAGAAAATTCCAATGGCATTAAGTCCGCCTCTGTATGTGCACACACATTATGTGTGTGCTTAAAGTATTCAATAAATAAAGGACCCTACCCCTTTACAAAATCTCAGTTTAACGTTGAAAGGATTACAGCTACAACCTTTACGACGAGTAAGTCAACAGGAACATTTATTTCATGTAATAAAGTACAGACATTCTTCACGAAGTAATTCATGTAGCACGGTAGGGTTATGATTATACCGCGAGTACCTGTGGAGTATGGATATGCATTTGTGCGTACGTACATACGGCGGGTTTTGTGTTGGTATATTCGTTCTACAACCGTTTAATTTGTTTGCTGAATTTACCTTTACAGAATAGACGTAATTACCATCTAATAAATCATTGGAAAAAAATAGCAGGGTGAAGGTTTCAGATGCAATTAGACTTAAGCAAAAATGAGCTTAGTGGTGATCAAGGAGAAGTCTCCGCCATTGTATTGGAACTGGTCATGTCTAGGCTTTAAGTGGCATACGAGAAGAGTATATCTGGAAAGATTTGGGAAAGGCATTAGGCCAACAGTGGGACATAAATGGCTTATAAAAAAGTAATTGTTTTTTTCTTGAAAACCAAATAAAACAGGCTGGGGAAAATCTTTTGCTGACTATTAATTATTCTACAAAATCAGAGGACTCTCCAATCGTTACTATTACAAAAAAAAAACCATTTATCTACATGCCTAAAAACGTTAAATCCACTAATAAGTAAGAGGTCACATGTAAAATGTACCTGCATATGTAATCCGAAATAGAAAAGGAAATGACGTAGCGCATCACTAATGAACTTATTATTTACTAGTGGACGTCATGCGGTTTCACCTGCGTAGTTCCCGTTCCCGTGGGAGTGCGAGGATAAAATATAGCCTATGTTACTTGCTGATAATGTACCTATCCATTGCTGAAAGAATTTTTCAAATCGATCCAGTAGTTTTTAAGTTTATTCGTTACATACAAAAATACCAATGTTTCCTCTTTATAATATTAGTATAGAAGTATAGATTTATTCATCTAGAACATTAATTCCACGAATTAACTTAATTATCATTTAGTTCAATTATCAATTTGAACTCTATGAACTTTAATGCGAACACATGTCAAACAAAGACTGACAGTGTCAAAACTAAAATTCCAGCACAAAGTGGATTAAACTTGAAATAAACGTCAGTTACACTCATTGTTTTTAGAACTATTTTACTGCGAAGCCTAGAGTTTCGTATGTACTTCTATATTTACATTCACCTTCGCGAAAGAAAATTACATGTTGGCTGTAAACTTTTTCTATTACAGTAATGTGGGCTTACTGTACATGCTTTCAGGTTAATGATTGTTCGCTTTTATGGTTAGTTAGAATTTATTTGAAGTGCAATTAGCTTATGGGTTATTAAATTAGCTGATTGTGTTCGTTTAAAATAGCAATTTCGAACTGCAAAGTTTGTATGTGAGTTATTTCATTTATGGACATGTTCATTTATGAAACTCATTATCATCATCGCCACACCTAGTATATGTCTGTAGGTACACCGTGACTGATTATTGTCAGGAATATTGGTTTTATGGACATACCTTAAACTAGTTAACTGACATTCGATGACTTTCTGAAAATCAAGAAATAATATTTAGTTATCAGGAGCGGGATCATATTTTCCCTGATTCCGAAAGTAGGACCGCCTCTTATTAATGTACGATTTACCTTTATTACTTTTGATTTCATAGGTTTTACTAATGTAAGTACAGTCAATCAAGTTACCTCTTTAAGTTCAATTAAAACTAAAAGTACAACTTACAGTGTAGATTTTCCGAAAGCTTACACATTGTCTCAGAAAGTTGAAAATTCCGAAGTTATATCCACCCCAGTGCGAATATGTTCTTAAGTTAGGAAACTTTCAATCCATATAGACGCTCTCACACCTCGTAGACACTTAGGAAGCGCTCGCCTACTTAGCAGTTCTACCTGAAATAGAAATGGCGGGAATGCTAGCAATGTCTTATAAGTATTAAGTAATTTATAGATTTTTGCAGAGCTAGAAAAATAGACTCGTAATTCAAGTAACGAGATTATTGTTAAGATTAGCATCTCTACCTAAAATGAGCGCTAACAAAAACGGATTGTTGATTTATCGGATTGATATTTATTAAGTCTAGTCTCGAGATAGTTGACACAGGGTGGCGCTCGACGCCTTTCGTCCCTTATTCCGCTCGGAATCACTTAAATTTTATACTCATCAACATCTACCTAGCTTTTTCCCAACTTTGTTAGGGTCGGCCTCCAGTCTAACCGGATGCAGCTAAATACCAGTATTTTATATGGAGCGACTGCCTATCTAACCTGATTTTATACTACAGGACCACAAAATTCCAGAAGAGGAGTCTGAGTATCGAGATTCAGCCAGTTTGTTAAAGTTTTCCACGTGTACCATGTATTACGAGTACCTACATTGTTACTCGTAATACTCTTAAAGTAAAGTAATAAACTGATCACCGTTTTCACCGTCGAAAGCTCAATGTTTTTGTTTTCGCGACGAAATGTTTGTCCTATTTTAAAATGCATGACATGACAAGTTACATACTTTAAAAACAAACGACTCGTCACATCCGAATTAAAATACCACAGGGCTGTATTAATATGGATGTTATAATTCTGTGGTATTCAATGCGACGTAGCAGTGCAAGCTTTGATATTCAACCAGTAAATAAGTACGTCACGAAGTACTCAATTTCGTTAATGGATATCTAAATATAAAGTGCTCTCTCGTAGAAGCATAAATCTGAATATGTTCTTGACTATATCTTCAAATGATTTTATTTTATTGCTAAGTATTTCCTACCGCATATCTTATTATAGAATAGATATTTTCTGGCTGAATCTCCTTGTTCTTTGGGTACCTACTTATAATGTTTATAGGCACGTGGGTGTATTTGTGCCGGAGATGGGCGACTACAATAAGCGGCCGATTAGAAAGGAGCCCAATTACCGTAACCCCTTTACAGATATTGAAATAAGCCTCAGGCATATTTAGTGGGTTCCTTAAGTTAAGCCGAATATACCGCGAACTTTGTAAGGATGTGTAAAGAAAAGTTTTGAATGTAAAAATGAACTGTGTGGACAATTGAATACTCTCATAAAATCAGTTTTCTCACTACACCCACGAGTGTACATCGACCTCTCTCAGAGACGGTTACATTGTGCGGTCTCAAGAGAGCATTGTTATGATCTCCACGCTTTGCAAACGGATTTATAACGCGCGCACACATAATCTGTTCGCAGCAATTTTTGTATCCACTAGTAAAAGATTTCATCGAAGAGAATGTAGTCGCTTCTAGAATCTCTTCTTGTAATTTTTTGTTGTACAGGTTCTTTATCAATCTGATAGTAAAAGATATATGATAATTTTCTATATGCATCACACAAATATGCTACCTTTTAACAATTGTAATAAAACCAGGAGTTAGGTATGTGTTATTGTGTATACCTAACCAGACTATAAACTTAAGTTGATCGTAATTTCAAAAATAATATCTATCTTTCACGTTCAAAAACCGATAACAGCCAATCAGCCTGGTTTAGTACAAATGTGAAATCCAAATACGTACCTAAGTACTATCATTGCCGACGTAAGTTTGATTTTCGAAATGTAAACAATGGAGCAACAATCAGGCCTTACGTAGCTTCGTATCGAGGTTGATACGAGGGTAGTTTACACTCGACTGCTACATAAGTTCCGCTCCGCCGATCATCCATTGTACGTCGTTAATGAGTCTAATCGGGGACCATAAGCCACTTTATTATATCATTAATCATCAGCCCAAATTATTTAATTAGTCCGTAGTGGTTTACGATACTTGAATTTTTTTATGGTCGCGGAAGGCTATACTGTAGTTTTCGTGGTACTGCTCCACGAAAATGTCGCGGTCCCACTTGATCAAATACATTTTCTGTTGCCTGTTATCATCTCTAACCCGCCAAGGAGTTGTCCAAGCTGAGACACTTAGTTAAAATGCCTTGAGTGCACTTGACTTCACTGGGAGCCATACCATTCACACCAGAACACAACAATACTGTTCGGCGACAAAAAAAGGTACAAAACAATTACGCATTGTGATAGAACCACTTCTCACAAACCCTTTCCGAGAAGCTCACAAATAACTTAGGTATAACGACGAATAGACACAACTCTTATGTACAGTAGCGACCTTTTCCGCCTGATCATTTAAAAAAAAATCCCTTGAATCATGCGGAGGCGCCGCGCCCGGCTACACAGCCCTTCATGTTGTGAGTGCAAGCAAACATGAGCTTAGTGGTGATCAGGCGGGAGTATCCTCGATTGTACATTCAGTATCCAGCATTAGTGGCTGAACCCTATTCTCCACCATATTTAATCCAGATATTTTCTGCCTTATTCTGTGTTAGCCTCTTCACAACGTCATTAAGGTCCCCTTCCAGTCTAATTAGATACACAACTAGCAAGAGGTGCGACAGCTATAAATAAACGTCCCTCAAATTAATTACTGGGGTATCGACATTCTTAGGTTGACCGGGCTGACTACGGGTAATTAACGGCTGTTATTAGGTATGTTAAGTAAGTACTAAATACATTCTACCTACTGGAATGAATTAACTAAAACCTGTGGTAGACCTTAAGAACTGAAGGTCAATGTGTTATTTTTTTCCTGTCTGATAATCGGAAAGTTTACACTATACATAAGGTCATAAAGCAGAAAAGACGATTGGCAGAATGTGACTACGCTTCGACTGCTAGAACTGGAATGGTTGGTTCTTTCACCAGCCCTAGACAACTGCTGTATTCTTTATCATGGTGGAAAAAGAGTAAGGTAGGTCTGTAAGTATTGCAAGTTAATTATTTAAGTACAAGCAGCACAACCGATCCTGATCCTGTGCAATTGTTATAAAAATCCTAATTTGAATCGGATTTTGATCAGAATTTCTAGGGTTTCTTTTTAGCACGGAACCCTAACCCTTTTTCTAAAACAAAACCTTATAACATCAGCTATCTGCCAATAAAAGTCCCGTCAAAATCGGTTTAGCCGTTTCGGAGATGAGACGGAACAAACAGACAAACAAAAACGAAAAAAAACTGTTTTTGTTATAAGTACCGTACCTATATACTTTTATAAGCATTCAGTAAAAAGATGTTATTTTGAAATTACAAACAGACACTTCAACTTTATTTATTTGTATAGACGAGCAAGAAGACCGCTCAATGAACTCTATGAACTTATGGAATCAACTAGAAATCATATAAAAGAAACTTCATTAGATCTTTCATTACTCCTTTAAGATTAGATAGGTACATTTGGTCGTAAGCTGAGATTATCCACGAAAGATCGTGTGTCCCGGGAATTTTCCGAGATGATGAATTAGGACAAACTATCGATATTGGTCGGAGCAGTCACGTAGTCTTTCAAACTAATTATATGAGTGTACGTGTTGATAGTTCAGCTGTTTGTGTACCTATGACAAACGGACGGAGGGAATGGTCATAATGTTATTTGCATTCTATTTATAAGATATATTTACTCTGGTAATAGGTTCGGCGTCATATGGGACTTGAAACATTACTGTCGCAACTCGCAATGTTAGTGTCTTGTAATATTCCAAGGCCTATTTCTTCAGGGAGTCCAAATGACATTCTACTGATTATGGGAGGTTACTAACATAGTTTTATGGTTCTACTAGCTTTTGCCCGCGGCTTTGCCCGCGTTAAGAGTCCTATTACATTATTTACGCAAATTCATGATTTTTGACGCTGTAATTTTCAGCAGCAGTAAGATATTTTGATTATGAATAGATAGAGACATTCTCTTTCTTGTAAGTTGGAGTTACACATTTGCAGTTTTCTTTTCGTGTAACTTATACATATTTTACGAACTCAGTTTGCAAGAAAAACCGTCGGCGATGGAACTTTGACGCCCAAATTCACAGTTAAGGACTTACTAACACAATTTGTTTTTTATCATATGTAGGTATGTTAGTCTGTAAGGTTTATATCTATGGGCCAAAGTTATGTTATGGAAAAGTAAAAAAAGATAATCTATTGAAATAATTGCCCGATATGCAATAGTCAATGGAAATACGAAACGCCTTGACAGCGATTTCCAATCTATGCCCATGATGTTGCTATTTTAGGAGTTTATAAATAACATAAAATAACATCACGCCTGTAATCTCCGAAGGATTCGTCGGAGTTGTGTCTCAGTAGCTACGTACAGCCAGTTATGTTTTTATGTCATGTATTAGGGGGCTACTCTATTGCCACCAACCAACCATAATCCAAATTTCGGGCTGCTAAAAAACCAAATAACTATTTGCGCGACTTGGGAATGGAGACAAAGACTTCACTTTCTTCAACCGTGGGGCTTGTGACGACTAGATCAATGACGCCGACTTAAATAATAACTGACCACCTTTTGTTAGTACAAAAGGTGGTCAGTTCGAGTTCTTGAAATTTGCAAAAAAAAACTTTGCTTTCTATACTGATACGATCAGCTGGTCAAATACTAAAAAAAAAAGTGCTGAATTTCCAAAAGTCAGATCCAATGTTGTGCAATTTCATGGTCTGACAAGAGGTTTTGCGTTTAATAAACCTTTTGTTTTTTTTTTATTTTACACACTAAGAGTATAGGTACTCTTTGTCACAATGGGTAAATAATTAAATATTTAATTGGACTATAAATTACACTAACACTATGCTACTACCACAACAAAGCAATGTTATACACACACATAGTCTATAACTCTTCTTGGTATAACCACATCAAAGCACCTCACCTGATGCAGCAAGGAAACCACATACGTACCTAATTAACAATAACCAATTACCATGAATACTTGGAGGGGATAACTAGTGGTCCATAATGACGGCACAGTGGGGCCTAGATGCGGAAAAACGGCGTTGAGGTTGACGGCGAAAGCAGTGATGGCGGTGGCAGGAGGAACTGAGCAGGTTTTATTTGGATTGGACATGCATTATCAGCATATAATTCCCAATGTTGTGCAGTCCTTGCAGTGGCCAGCACTGGCCTCCTCTCTATGAGAGAGCTAGTGGGCTATAATCTGCCTGGCGAGCTCAGTGAGAGTTAGTACAGACAAGCCACGGCCACATACCCGTTCAAAACATAAATGACATAAAATTATCAATCAAATGAAGCCAATTTCCAATAATGAACAATTTTTTCTGTTTCATTTTCATTTTAAGCCTAAAAAAACTCCCGTTATAAAAATAAACCCAGCCGTTCTCACAACTACCGCAAAGGCGACTAAAGGATGATATTAGGAAGGAAGATGCCTATCTACAACAAAAAGATAGCATCGTGATACGGAAACCTGATTTCCGTTTCCCAATTCTTTCCCGAACGCTTACCGTGTGAAAGTTAAGACGGTACACGCCATTCCAATTGCTTTTTACAAGCACCACGTATATGAGAACGACTAGTTAATAAAACGGATTAGTTTAATGCATACTTTGGTTACAGGCATTTTCTAAGATAAGTAGGAGTACTTTTTCGATCTTCGGATGGTTGTCACGGGAACGGGATGCAGAGGAATGAGGAAAATATCATGAGGAAAATGTCGTGAGGAAAATTTTAAGTATGAATGATTCTTAAAAGTAGAAGATCAAAGAAAAAATGTAAGGCTAGCCAAATAAATCGAAAAGGAAAAGGGTAGCGAAATGACTATGTCGTATCAAACATAACAAGATTAGCGTGGTATTCTCTCAAACAATATATGAGATTTTCTACAACAATGCAGCTTGTGAACCAACACTACAGTTGACTAGAAATGTCCTGAGTAATATAACTATTACAATCCAGAGATTGCTTCTGTAACTGTAAAATCCCTCGACACGAAAGCATTATGCATAAAAATACAATTTTATTCCCGCATTCCATTTTGTTGTAGAATTTCTGAACTTGTAGAGTAATCCTAGTTTAATAAAGTGAGCTCTGTTTACTGTGGTCCGGTCCACAAAGGGATAGATGCGAAGACGATGTTGAGCGGCCGAGCATCATTGTCGGATATACAGCCTACGTGTGGAGGACCCTTGTTAATCGTTGAGACTACTTCTAACCACCGATATATAAAGCTGTTGGTGTAACTGAGCTTTAATATGCAAAAATATGAAGTAAAGCAATCTGAAATTTGTAGAAATCTATACTAATATCTAGGTATATTCATCTAGGTATACTAAAAAGGTAAAATTTGTTTGTAAGTTTGTAAGTAGGGGGTAATCTCCGGAGCTAATGATCCAATTCTAAAAATGTTGACACAGATAGAAAGGTACATTATTCGTGGGTGCTATAAGCACTGCAAGCAATATAAATTATGTATATATCGTGCATATTAGCCAAGCTGTCAGAATTTTTGCGGACAAGTCGCGGCCGAAGTGTTTGTTTACTATAAAATTAATAAGTGAATTTCTCAAAAATTACAGCGCCCAAAAGATTTATAATCACAACCAGTTTGAAAATCATACAACATTTTCGACTATAACTATTCGTATCAAGAAACATACGCGTAGATTACTGAAAAAATATAATTATTAAAAGAGAATTTATTTCAGCAAAACTGTCATTACATCGGAAGCAGCATCAATAAAATAAAAGATAGTCAATTTCGTCGAGTCAGGGGCACTGAACACTGACATTCTTTCGGCTGTAAAGGCGGTAAGTGAAAAGGAAAAAATATTTTTAAATAATAATTTATTTTTAGATTGAAATTGGACTCTTGTCTTTTGTTAAGACGCTGAGCTTCGAATTTAGAATTTTGTGTTCGAAACTTAAATTGGGTAAAAGGTGTATCCAATAAAGGTTTTTATTTATAAATACAAGGTGGAAGCACAGAATAAATAAACGGTGGAAGGAATACTGTCACACAAACCGTTACCATGGACTAAGTACATACGGGGTGGAAAGGACACCGACGCGAAGACGGTTACCACGTATTCAGTATATCATTCTGAGCCCCCCTACATAGAAATCATAGAAATTTTTCATCGGTTATTAAAAAAAAAACAACAGTTTCCAAAAGTGCAATGCAACAACAACATCATTTATTTCAGGCTGCACTGCCATACAGGTTATTTTTCAGTCGATAAAAATGTATGGAATTACTTTTTAATAATAAGTATTAAATCCAATCCAAGGTAAAAGTTAATTCAACGATAATTCCACCAACTTAAAAAGGCTTTCAGATATCCTCAGACAGTTTATCTTATAAATTTTAGCGGTTAGTAAGATAATATTGGCCAGAATCTAGTGTTTAAACATCACCGATCTAATTGACACAGTGACATAGCACTGTCTTTCTGCGTTAAGGGTCGAGGGTTCGATCTCCGCACAAAACAAATATTTGTTCGTCCTTTAGATATTTGTTCAGAGTGCGGGTATTTGCAGTAGTGTTTAAGCTTGAAGTATTAAGTATAAGACCACCACCGGAGAAAATGTAAGCGATAATCATCATTTTACTCAAATAACCAAATAAATAAAATAGTCCATATTTCCCTATAATTTACAGTTCTTACATTATTTAAACATTACCTATTAAGGAGTCATCCATTTCTGGATGAAAGTCTCATTATATAACCAAAGGTTATAATTTAAACGCAAAGAAATAAGGAAGGAAATAACACCAAGATAATTAAAAAGAAAACGTGGAAAATGATCAGAAAAATGATAATAATTATTATTTTACTTACTGTGAATAATAACGTATTTTACTTAATTAAAAATGAATATATACCATGAATATATTTTTTAAATCGATCCACCTAAGATATGAATATTTTATTTCTCTAAATGATTTTCCACCTCACCGGCGTTAATCGGCCAGGAGACGTGATCAATGATCAAGCCACGTCAGAATATATTGCCAAGCGTTCTTCCTGCAGCATCTGCGCAATTTCAATCTTGTTTAATACCTGATCATACAATAAGGATTAACATAATCCGTAAAGCATTCAATGAATATTAACCGTAACTTTGTAACATTTTCTACATGCATACCTGTATTACGAGGTATCGTATTACCCTGTAACTGGGTGGTGGAGGCCAGATACCCAGTTGCTCTATTAAAAAAAAACTGGTATTTAGCTACATCCAGTTAGATTGGAAGCCGACCCAAACATTATTACGAAAAGCTTAAGGAAATGATGATGACGTACCTGTACCAATTCTTTTTCTTCTTAGAGTATCAATGGCAAAAAGTTCAAATATGTTTAGCTCAAAACTCAGTCACTCAAACCCCGCTCACTGATGCGGTAAATAGATCATCGAAAGCGCAAGTGATGCGGTGCAAGATGGAAGTTGGGCCATTGTCTGTGGGGAGACGCTGCATAGACACTTGAGGTCTGAGTCGTCTATGAACCCCCATCTGCAGAGATTATCTTTGCTCCACCCGACTTGGTTTCGAAGTCTGTTTAAAGATTTCCAAGTCGACCGCAGGTTATATATCCTGTACCCATTATTTACCTGTATAACTAAGTACCTGCTTATGAAAATTTAAGAATAAAATACGCAATTTCTAGTTCTTTAAATGTGAAGCTCAGCATCTGTGACGACGGTTTGACGACTGACCGATGGCGGGATAACTATCTGACTTGTCACACTGAATATTCCGATCTTGTAACTGGTAAGACATTCGCAGACACTTACAAATGCTGTAACTAAAAAACTGGCCAAGTGCGAGTCGGACTCGCGCTCGTAGGGTTCCGTAGCATTATTTTATTTAATTTTAACTATTTATTTTTAATGTGAATATACAACGAAATATTCTGTGAATATTTCAAGCGTCTACCTGTCGCCGTTATTAATATCGAGCAAAAAAACGACAAAAAAATCCCGTTTGTTGTATGGAAGTCAAATCTTTATTTTATTCTGTTTTTAGTATATGTTGTTATAGCGGCAACAGAAATACATTATCTGTGAAACTTTCAATTGTCTAGCTATTACGGTTAATTAGATACAGCCTGGTGACAGACAGACAGACAGATGCACGGACAGCGGTTTCTTAGTAATAGGGTCCCGTTTTACACTTTGGTTCCGGAACCTTAAAAACTATGGAGTAAGTATACATACTCGTAGAGTGTGTTATACATTCATTGTTTGTTGAAATTACCGTAGTACGCCTGCAATGAAGATTAAATTACCTGTAACACTTCAAACCAAAATATATAAATACATAAGCTGACAGCTTTTGCTGCTTCAAGATGCCATCTGCTAGGATCCTCTAGGTCTACGTTCATAACATCTCGTCATACAAGCACGCCGGCTGCGAGTACACCGCAGCTGATCTTTCTGAAGAACAAACAAGAAATTACGCGTAATTTTCATAGGAAGGGCACACCGAATTTACTTCCCGTATTTTCCGTAGGTGTGTCTCTATTCGAATGATGGACTATCAGAAAAAGTAGTAGTTACAATAGGGCTTGCGGTGTTTCCACAAATTGATTAAGCGGATACCTAACACTATCGTATTAGTAACATACCTAACATTATCGTTTATAGTATTTTATATATCCTTGCAGATTATCTTAGTATAAAATTAAAAAATATTTGCAGATTTATACAGGCATTTATGCAGGTTGACTGGTAGAAAATGCCTATGGCATTAAGCCCGCCTCTGTACTTTGTGCTTGAAGTATTAATCAAATAAATAAATATCGTAGTGCGACAGGGTCCAGACTCCAGAAGTGGCAAAGCCGTTTCACAAGCGTCTCGATTCATTATCGCAATAAATTGTGAGAATCCAAGGCCCAGCGTTGACTAATCATAACATAACATCACGCCTGTAATCCCCGAACGGTTAGGCGAAATGTGAGTGTATTATTGGGTCCACCTCGGACCTAATAGTACACTCACATTTCGCCAGTTATGTTAGAGTCCTATGTAATAGAGGGCGAGCCTATTGCTATCAAACGGGCGCAAATGCAGACTCCGTGGCTGCTACTGAGAAATCTTGATGGAAAAACCCAATAACACTTTGCCCGACCTGGGAATCGAACCCAGGACCTCATGCTCAGTAGTCGCACTTGCGACCAACGAGGCAGTCTGACTAGTCATACTCATAGATAGATATACGTTTATATAGAATTAATATTATAATGAAAAACTGACACACAGTACAACGGCAGATCTTCCAGACAACCTTTCATACATAAATTACAATTTTCGTGTTTTAATAAATCTATGAATTGCTTTGAAGTCATTTCAAGTCTGGCTTGCAATGTAAATAAACTAGTAGCTCAGTTCTGGGCCGACACAATATGGATTGCCATCGACACGCTAAGAAGAAGAAGAATGTAAATAAAATATTAAAAATAGACGAGCTTTGTTCCGTGGATTGAAAACCAACTTAGGCTATATTTTTGTACTAGCTGTGTCCCGCGACGTTAGTCGGCGTGAAATTAGTTTAAAAATATTACTTCTATATTTGAATCGGATTTTGTAAACAATTTCAAGGGTTTAATTTTTTTATATAAAAACAGACAACAGACAACGTTTTATAACCTAAGTTACTCCTTATAACATCGGCTATATGCGGTATGTACCAGTACAGGCCCCGTAAAAATCGATCTAGCCGTTTCGGAGATTAGCCGGAACAAACATACAGACAGACAGAATTAAAAAAAAATAGTATTTTTTTGTTAAAAGTCTCGTATATACTTTCAAATGCATTCAGTAAAAATATGTTAGTTTGACATTACAAAGACACTTCAATTTGATTTATGTGTGTACGTATTTCCAAAAAGAAACATTACCGCTCTCCTAATGTACAGCTTCTGCAAAATCATATTACAAAGTGTTTTGCAACGAGACTAGCTAATATTGCCATCTGTTCTTAGTAGTTAGCTCCAATTCTCGTTTAATCTTTCTATCTTCCGCTTGCAAGGAGGTTGGAAATTGCTTTTTCTACGACGGCCATTTTTTTCCACGATTGAGTTCGTTGCAACCAAGTATGCATTGCCTGGAATATTCTGAGGATATATATATTTAAAAAAAAAAAACGTTGCCCAGCTGTACGCTATACAAATATTTGTTCCGTGCGGGGATCGAACCCGCGACACGCAACGCAGCAGTCAATCGCTCAGCCACTGCGCCAACCGTGCCGTCAAATTATAATGTCTGTTTACTTTTTGGGCTCTACTAAATATAACTCTCGCCTCCTATTACATGAGGCTTAAACATAACTAGTGAAAAGTACTATAGTTCCTAGCCTCTGCCGAACCCTTCGGAAATTACAGGCGTGATGTTATATCCGATTGACCAGATAAGGGTGTCACTAGCATGGAATGCGTGTCATATAAGTTATAAGATAAATCTTTTTTCCAGTAACCATAAGTACCTACACGTCTGTTAGAAAAACTGGAGAGACATGAGACAGGTCAATTCATAAAATTAATAAGTTTTTCGTTTCTATAGGAAACTTGACAAATCCGGTTGTTCGCGTCAGTCATGGAGCAAAGTTGCCCTCACACTAGCGCAGGTGAATGTGCTACGACTATTTACGAAAGCGAAAAAGTTTTTAGTAGCAAAGGTTTTGTAACAATGATTTGATTGAAAAGAGTGTCCATGGAGTTTCTTGCCCATTCTTCTCCACAGAGAATTCGCTTTTGGAATGGGCAACTACAGTACTTTCACATTATGCCTTTTTTTTACGGACGGGAAATCATCAAATGATTTCTCCCGCTCCGGGCAGAGCGGAAGGGAGTGTCAGACTTGTACTGACTAAAACCCATCTATGTTCCTTCCTTGCCCTTTGTGTTCCAGGGCCGCGGTATCTCTTTCGAACAGTCCCGCAGCCAAGTTATTTTGCCTTGTGTCTGTGACTGTAGCTTAGCCTTCTTTGTTTTTCTGACATTCAAAAGTGCCTGTAATGGTCTAATTGAAATAAATGCTTTTGAGTTTTGAATTTTGTTGTTAATCCTTCGAAGATACTTACTCAAGATACTGTATACTTCGACTTACATCGAAGAATTTTCTGAAAATGATAGGCAAGAATCTGAAGTGTCTTTTAACTGTCTACTGTCTAGTATTGCGATAAGGATAAAGTCTGCCAAGCATGCTGGATGAACTGTCTTACTACTATTATCAAAGTTTGTGAGGATGGATGAATGTTTGTTACTCTTCTACGCAAAAACTACTGAACAGATTTAGATGAAATATCACACAGGTAGTTTATGAACTAAATAAACACATAGGATACTTTCTATTCCGGTAGTACGATCTTGCGGGACAATTACCGCACTCCACCCGAGCGAAGCCTTGGGTAAAAGTTAGTTCATCGTAACTATCAATGTTGTGAATATATACCCATACATTTAACATACTATTATCTGAAACTTAGGGTACCTATCACAAATCGTATAAAATCTCACTATTAACACGTTCTAAATATAATGTATAAAACATGGAGGTTTGTTTGTTCCAAAAAAACGTCTACCACTAACGTCCATTCGTTTAATATATAACATACCATATAATTCTAGGGCTCTAAGCGATATGCGAATTGCAATTTCAAGATAAGATAATACCTAACACATTTATCTCTACCGTCAGCAGAGAAGCACAGGAAAGTTTAACGCTGCTATAACCCCTATTAAACTAGGCGTAAAGACGCTAATCGCATCAATTAGTTATGGCACATTAGTCAATTATTGCAAGATCGCGGCGGCCCCGACCACGCGGCATACTGGGCTCGTTTGACGAAGGATGTTTAAAGTTGGAACATTTTTGCAATGTATATACATAACGAGAACGGTCACAATTTGTGGAATGTCGCGACTTAGACGTACCGATGGAAAAGTTTCAGCATATTTTCGGCGAAAAATGCCAGTTATTCGACATTTTGTTTTCCACGGAATCAGTACTAACCGATAACAATGATAATTTGACGTTCCTTTTTGAGATCAAATCTTCTGGAATATGCTGTAAAGCATAAACATGCTTTCGGTAAGCAGTATCTATGTAGGCAGTTAGGCACACTTGTCAAAACCGAAGTGGAAACAGGAGGCTTGATGGAGTTTTGTGTCACTGTGTCCAATGGATTTCTTTCGGTTGAATGATGATGATGATGATGATGAACATCACATCGAATCACCTTGCATTAACCATCAGTTTTACAAAAGTATCGCCATCGTGAAAAAAAAATCTAATTAGCCCGTCAGATAGACTTCCAAAAAATATTGGACACGTATTTTTTCTTTTTTGACGTATACTGAAAATGTGGACGATGCAGTGCATCGAAAACTTGTGTGACGTCACTCGTGTACGCTACACTTTTTACCGGAAAGTGACGTCACAAGCCCCCACTCATGATCTTTGATGCGTTTTATCTTCGTCATTTTTTTATTACTTTAATAAAACAAAAAATACGTATCCAATATTTTTCGATAATATATCTGACGGACTAAATAGAATCATATATTTTTTTTATCTCAGGACAACTTTTAAACGCATGTAATGTACTGACTCCTCTAGACCCCTTCGAAGACCAAACAAAGTCGTATGAATGTACAAAGTTGGCGAAATTAAAACGGATATAGACACTCACACACACTTACAAGCATGTAATGAATATATGTAGCTCTTATCTTACAAGAACAATGGTACGAGCAACACTACCGTACGCGCTGAAAGCGTTGCCACAATAATAGTAAAAATAAACAACTGCCACACGTTCTCTGCACCCATTGTCGAGCCAACCCTGAAGCAGACCAGATAAACGAACCCTAATTCTCTGAATACGTAGGATACGAATACGTGGAAATTAATTAAATAATCCTGATTAGTAGAGGTTGTAGATAGGAATAATTAACACGCGTAACAAACGCTCGTCGTTAACCCCTGACGGATTGGATCGACGGGTTAGACGTGGCAATTTTACCGTCGTTTACTTTTGACACCGGATGCATTTACAGATACTTGCAATTAATTGCAATAATTAAAGATGGTGATTTACATGGATATCAAGATGGATGGGCTGTGTGAATGATGATATGGCTAATGACGGGGTGACTCATGAGATGACAAATAAAAATAATAAAGTTGCGTTGAACCCAAATAAATTGGGATATGGGTTGAAGAATGATGATGAATTAAAATGTTTTAAATCTCCACTCAACCATGATTTAAAGCCTAAAACTGTGACTGTAACTTCATGTTATTTCTGTCTTTGTTACGACAGTTCAAAAGTGCCTGTAGTTGGCCTACTTAAAATAAATGCTTTTAATTTTGATTTTGTGATTTTTAAATTTAGTCATCAAATCTTCCTTTTTTTACTTTGTTCAGCTTGATAAAAGATAACATGGAAAGAAAAGCCTTGTTATTGCTTCAAATAATGTACATGCTTTCATTGATGAACGCTTCTAAAATAAACAGCGCCTCATCTTCTTTGCGTATTTACTATACGGTAGGCAAGTTTATAGCTAACTGCTGTTTCTTTCTCGTCTTCCGGAATTTACAAGTACCTACATACTCATGGGAAATCGCTTTTAATGTAAAAGCGCACTTTGAGTGTTTTGAAGATAAGCACTATATCATCTATACTTAGTATGGATGTAAAAGGACTGGGCCGCGCTGGGGCCGCACTGGGGCCGCACTGGGGCCGCGTGTTGGATTGCCCACTCCCTAATAGGCTTGAGTCCCAGTGCAGGCAATGGGAACATTATATCCTTATTTATGAATGTTTATTTTTATAAGCTTTTAACTGTCTTTTTAGTACGTAATCCTCGAAGATTAGGCAGAGGTGTACCTAATAATACACTCACATTTCGCTATCTATGTTTAAGTCTCATGTAATAGGGGGCGAGCTTTTTGCCGTCTACCGGGCATCTAGACTCTGTGGCTGCCACTGAGAAATTCCTAATAGAAATCCTAATAACACTTTTCCCGACCTGAGAATCGAACCTAAGACCTCATGCTCAACAGTCGCGCTTGCGACCACTAGACCAGCGCATTAAAGCAAAATTTAATGTACGCAATATGTAAATAACTTTGAGTGTGTCATTTGAGATACAGAAAGTACCTACTTTGAATTAACATTGATAAAGTTACCGAAATCCGTACTTCTTCGAAGGTTCTCATATTGTCAATTTGGTGAAACTCGCTCGAGAACGATCTCGTACAGGTAGGTGCCGCTTTGATACACGATTCTCTTGCTTTTTATATAAACCAATTTCTTTTCGTTCATACGACTTTAAGAAAAGTTTTTTTCTTAAAGGTTAGCCGATATTAAAACGATATTATGAAATTCATTGTGCTTTTTGCTTTTCAGTCATAAAGTAGTATAGCTTTAAGCTTAGAAGTGTTGAGAAAATTGGAAGAATTTCTTTCTCGCGCAGGTTCAGTAACGCAGACTAAAGAGAGATCAAATAACTTGTATCTTCACAATACTGAGTAAAAATGGCGCTATGAGAAGTTACATAGCCACGCCACTAAGCGTAATCTTATGTAATTATGTATGAATATGTTATGTTAGAACACTGTTAAAACATTCCCCGTAATATAACAAGCTTTCTCTGTATCTTGATAACTTATTAATAAATTTAATTTGACACCACTCACGATGTTACGTTATAGACATTTTCCACGCACTACACGAAGTATAGGGATGTGTATTGTGTACGTTTCGAAGTGTGCACATCCCTACAATCGACTATTCGGATAATCGCATCATTAACCACGTACAAATAGTTTGTTTACCCTCCGAATAGGTAACCGACTCGGGATCGTTCACCGAAATACCGAAACTAGGATAATGGCATGCCGACACTCGTAAAATTGCATGATTTCTGTTCTAGTAAACACATTGAGATGTATTGATATGTTCTCGTTGTAAACATTTACTCTTACTCAAAATATAGCGTGAGTATAATAGGCGTTGTGTTGTTGACATAGAGCTTGCATTCGGTCAATATCAAGTGCGATGGGTGGGTGATGAAATCCTTCAGTGTGTTGTCATTCCCATTAACATCTGAATTTAATTGCCTTTATTCGCTTTCATTGCTCTAAATCTAGTTTCATAATGTCATCAGTTTTTTAAGCACAATTCCCGTAGCAAATTAACTTGCATTTTTTTCTTCTTTCGCCCAATTTCCTTCAACAAAGTTATTTTAAACAACACGTACTTTGTGTCAAAGCATACAGTATACGACGCGCCGTGCATAAATATGTAGGGAGAGAAATTCCCTACAATGCAAATCGTGCCTAGTTCATAATGTTACATCAGCACCTATGAAAAATGTGAAACATAAATGGATAAAAGAAAATATAATTTAAAATGTTAGCTACAATCATCAGATGAGATACAATTTTCTCTCCACCTACATTAATTACGTCAGTCAGTGTATTAACATCAACGATTTACATAATTAATGGGATATAAGAAATAAGAACCGCGCAACGCTGAAAAATTTCAAAGGCTGAGAAAAAAAAAGAATTCCTTTTTATCTTTATCTTAGACGTGGCCTTTTTCATTAAGACGCAAGCAATATTGTAGGTCGGCAACGCGATAGAAAGGCGAACCTCTCCTAATATTCGTGACCGACGGTACTGTGCATAAAACGGAGGATGATATAAAACAGTGAAGGAATATTTCACGTCGTGAGCCTGCGTGACGGGTACGCGACACCCTCTCTGGGGACACCTGTATTGGGAACCTGCCTCCGCTAAATTTTGTAGCGTAAGCGGGATGCAACCTGAAAATACGTGTTCACCTGAAAAATTACCTAACGTTAAACATTTTCACAGCGCTACCAGCTAACAAAATATTTATACCACACAATACAGATGGAACTATTTTTAGCTGATAAATGTGGAACTATTTATCAATTTTGGCATAATAAACAATATTTAATGGTTACGGGAGTACGTAGAGTACGTAACGAGTATTTACTGGATTTAAGATTCTTTAGCTTTTGTAAAAATAACTGCACATCAATGAAATACCAAAAAAATGCACTTCATAACTGAAATTATATAGTTTCCAACACAACTGAGTATGTTTTTAAACAATGTAAAAAAAATTAAAGACAATGTAATTACAATAAATACCTACTCTCGTGATACAAAAATATGTATACCTGGGTAACGTTACTTAACTCGGTAAATTAATTACTTTCACTTACACAAGGATGAAGAAATTTCAAAGTAACTAAATAATACTGTTTGTAATTTTATCTTTTCATTACAATAAGCCCTTTCAGCAAGTTCGTGAACATTGGGGCTCGTTCCAACAACATTCCAGTCTGGAACTACGCATTGTTTTGATTCACTGGTTTTAGGGACCTGCTTAATTACTGCTAAATTCGGATAAGATTTTCCTAGAACTTTGTTTGCCTTTGCATACATAAAAATAAAATTTTACAGCTGAAAAGCTGGGCTTTGAATTAAGTGTTAATACTTCGTTTTTAGTTTGGAATGGAGCTTCTAATGTTCGTTACCGAAATCATAGAAATAGAATTAGGTATTCAGTGTGCCTACTTTCACAATTTGCACAAGATAATTAAATGAAGCATTTGAAATTCCCAGAAAGACAAAACAAAAAGATTTCGAGTATTTCTTTTACGAAATATGTAGTAAAAGAGATCTTATCTCTTGTGACTTGTGGCGTGTTTGTGCCGTCGCAGACTATTTACGTTTTGAGGAAACCTATAAAATATCGTAAAGGATGAATACCTGTGCGTTAAAGTCAGACATAAATCGATCAAATCTACATGCTAGTATATTCTGGTAATGTCACATTAGAACATACAAGTGAAATAGACGCGGCAAAACTACTTCAGTCTATTACTTTCGAAAACGTATTATAAGGTAGGTAGGTAAGCACTCAAAAATACTATATGCTCGTAAAAATGACAAGTCGAATTTAAGAGAAACCGGCCAACTGCGACTCGGGCTCGCGTATGAAAGGTTCCTAGTAGGGGGCTTCCCCTTTAATTTATTTTTATAATTTGTTGTTAAAGTAGCAACAGAAATACACATTCTATGAAAATTTCAACTGTCTACCTATTAAGGATATACAGCCAGCCCGGTGACAGAGAGACGGACTGATGGACAACGGAGGCTTAATAATAAGGTGCAATTCCCTTCGGGTACGGAACCCTATAAAGAGACTGACATAGGTTTGACTGATAGATACGACGTTCTATAAAGCCCATTTTTTTCTAAAACTCACCTCGCCATTTTTACAGTCAGCTACTGTAATCGAAGCTCCTGAACTGTAAGTATCAGATAATGACTGAAACGTTAACCGTCGTCACAAGTTCTACAATCTACATACATTGCCGCGAGCACAATACAATGGCGACCGAGCGAAATGGCACCGTAATGTGGCACTTGTTGATCATTCTCCGTGAACGGTTTATTTATACCTAACAGAATCTACTGTTACTTTTAGCCCTAGAGAGGGGTAGAAACGTGTCAATTGATATCTACACGTTGTGACACAGTTGGGGATGGATGAGTAGCATTATGTGGAAATAAATACTGGCTCATCAGTATCGTTATCATCTTGGCATGTAACTTGGTCTATTATTTTTCTTTCTCATTAGTACCCCAATTAAGGTATTAGTTCAAAAGTAGAAGGTAGATAGTTTATATTCTAAACTTGACCCGTTTTAGGCGTCAATAGAACTTGGTAACAGTTTAAAGGTGAACGCACACTTATCCGAGCCGAACGCGTATAGCGAATTGAAGTCAAGGAGGCCTCGTCGGCATCGCATATTGGGGTTCTACCAGATTCGGACGATTCGACGCAAGTGTGCGAGGTTTCATAAGATTTCATATAAATAGTAAAATATTCTAAAATTAGTTACTTAGTTATTATTTTATTTTAAAATTAGTTTCGTTCGATACCCACCTTAATAAAGAAGAAATATGTTGGGGTAAGACATAATAAACCTCACGCCTATAATCCCCTAAGGGTTAGGCAGAGGTGTACTGAATAGCAGGTACACCAACGTTTCGCCAGTTATGTTTAAGTGATGTAATGGGGGCGAGCCTATTGCCATCAACCGGAAACAAATCCAGACACCGTGCCTGCTACTGAGAAATCCTGATGGGATAAACTTAATATCAATTTGCCTGCCTGGGAATTGAACCCAGGACCTCATGCTCAGCAGTCGCGCTGGCGACCACTAGACCAACGAATCAGTTGGCTAAATATCACTGTCACCTGTTTATTTAATATTTTAGCCTTTCCATACAGACAATACCTACCTTCACTTTTCATATCAAAACCGCAAACCACAACTACCACAAACAACCGTACCTACATTTGCTACTCTCTTAATCTCTGACCAAAACGACTAGAAACAAAAGTCTACTCCAGCCGGAGTAGCCTGCATCTCTATTTATACCTACGCAGCGCTTGCATCGCTTGAGCCTTTGTCTTTGCAGCGCTACAGCGGTAAAAGCACTAACATCCCCCTTGAGACTTGTAGTAACGAGTTCAGTTTAGAGGCAATGCGAACAAGTTATAGTGTACCTGTACATAGCACGATTAAAAGAGAAAGTAATACCTACCTTTAACTGACCGATTCGCTGGTTAGAGGTCGTGAGTGCTACGTACTGCTGAGAATTAGGTTCGATTTCCAGGTTGAGCAAATTATTATTCGATTTTTAGAGAGGAATTTTTGTGGTTGCCAGGACTCTGGATCTGTGCCCTGTTGATGGAAATAGGTTCATCCTCTATTGCGGGTGTTACATTCACGTAGGTTGTATAGGGTTCAATTAAATTAGCTAACGAAACTCCACGGATGTGTTAATAGCATTACAAACCTCTGCCTGTCCTTATACTCAAGGTACCGAATAGTCCGGTTAAGCAGAAGCCAGCCCCATAGGTTGTCCTGCTAAAGCCATTACGAAAAAAAAATAGACCTCTGCCTAACCGTTTGAGAAAACGGGCGCAGCGTTATGTTATGTTTAAAACATTTAAGTGAAATAAATTGAATCGTCTCTAATTTCGTAATGCACCTTGTTGTCCAGGATCTACGATTTTTTGGCAGAAAGTTGATAGTGGTGCCCCTCTCCCCAGCGTTTGAGATAAATTACTTAAAAAAACTCACAAATATAATTATAATGGTTGGCATTTTTCGTGAACGGGACAATAAGTTTGTACTTTTATTTTATTTTATTTGTATTTTTACTATTTTCCAACCAGTCTTTTGTATGATAGGCGCATTGTAGAGCAAGATTTTTATTTTGTATCATATCTTAAACTTTGATATATTTTGATTTTGGGGCCCCCAGAAACTGCCGCGGTTTAAAGACATGTCGGGTGGTATAGAAAGAGCTTTGTCTATTGTTTATAGAATAGAGATAGAATTGGTTGGTATGGTAGACTTTGAAAAAAAATATAAAAATAGTCTAATGCTAATGTTTTTCTTAACAAGACTTTATGTTGTCAATTTTTAAGAACTTAAGTTCCTAAAAATTGACAACAAAATTGCCTGAAAAAAATATAGATGGGCAGGTAAGTGGGCTATATACCCATTAAACTGATTAATAAGTGGTGGTAAGTGCGAGTGCAATTTTATTACGAAGCGACATTTATGCTCAGAACCTACCTAGTAGTGTTGTAGTGAATAAATACTTAGGGAAGAGCCAAGCTTTAAGTTTACCATTTCCTGTAGAACAAAATTAAAACAAAATCCAGCCCCAAATTGAACTTCGAATCGATTCTTGAGTTTCGATTTGAATTTGTTTGCTGTGTTTGTAGAGTTCACAAAGTATTGTGAACTCTGTTTATACCGTGACTTTTTAGTGGTCTTTCAAAGGTGGCCCACTCAATGTATCCGACATAGAATACCTCTAAGCGTGATTATTTTTTAAGACGACTTAAAAGTCACGATATAGTGTCGATCACTTAATTCACGCATGTCACTTATTACCTTCATGTGAGCACCGTCATCTCAGCGCGGTGACCCGTGGGTGGCAATTCTTTCATTTGTTTTTCCACAGGGTCGCCAACATGGGCTGCGGGCTGTTCGAAAGAGACACCGCGGCCCTGGAACACAAAGGGCAAGGAAGGAACATGGATGGGTTTTAGTCAGTACAAGTCTGACACTCCTTTCCGCTCTGCCCAGAGCGGGAGAAGTCAATTGATGATTTCCCATCCGTAAAAAAAAAAAAGGGTCGCCAACACGCGCGTCGCTTGAACGTGCAGATCGTGGCCCAGTGAACAGGACGAACAGTTGTGAATCTAGGGAAAAGCGTAGGTACCATTGATCGTAGCACATAATATTACTACCGTATCCCACCCTACGTGGCTTACTCTATTTACAGAGCAAATAATTTAAATTAATGAACAAGACTCCGGCAACAACGTTAACCAAAACGTAGCAGGTGTAAAGTAATGTCGGTACACCGCATATTTAAAGGAGTATTTTGATTCCTTTGCGAGACCCACAATTATCCTCTTGGGATGTGTATTTAAAACTCGGGTTTTGTGAGCCTTTCTCTCTTTGTCTTGTTTGTTTTTAGAGGCTGTCGGGTACTATCTATTTATCACTCAACATTACGTCTATGTTTGTGAAGTAATAATTACTATGATAGTTTAGTTTTGTTATGTAAATAAGTTTGAAAAAATTGAATTCTGTTTTAAGTCTACAGGATGTAAACAGACTCTTCACGAAGCCGTTAAACAAGCATTATGAACATCATACTAAGTAATTTCATGCAAAAAACATTGCAGGGAAACGATTTTTTTTTTGTGGTGTAACATCACATTTTACCATATTTTTTGTTTTTAACATGTATTTAAAAGCTAACTTGTGAAAAAGTTGTAACTTTGAGCCCCAATATCTCCGTAACTAGAAGGTTCCCAGGTATGATCTAGCACCAAAAAATATCTCAATGACGGGGAGAATGAGTGCCTTTCGGTTTCGTTAAGAGTTTTTTACACCCTTTATGTTCGACTGAAATAATTATGCATTTTCAGAAAATTCACTTGTTAGTAAAAAAATAGTGTTGGAGAAAGGATTATTTTTCTTAGGACAAGTCCGTCACAAGGATATACGTGGACTTATTAAATAAATTATTATTTTCAAACTTCTGTTCCTAAGTTAAGTTTATTCACTTTTTAATCCCCAAACTGTGTTGTCATTTTCCCAATATGAATACTGACAATTTTGCAAAATTGTGAGGAAATAACTGTCTCCTAGTGTACTACTTTAGTTGAGAAATACGTTCACGTCGCTACTGTGGAGTTGTACGAAATGTTCGTAACTCTTCTGACTGACTTCAGACTGAATACTGTCTTAGTTTTAACAAAAAATTTGTATTGTATACGCATCGCTGGCTGTACGAACAATTGAACATCTGCAGAATGTGGGTGTACAAATTGGGCAGGCACATACACTGCGTCTGATAAAAATAGATATATGTTTCAAGTATTTGAACGGCGATTAGTTTTAATATTTAAGTTGAAATGAAGTTATGCTTGCTGAGAAGCTTTTTGATACAAAAAAAAACACGCTCGTAATGGGTTTTAAAAGCTGCATTTTTATTAAAAGGATTCGCTTATAAACAAGATACACGGGATAGTAAATAGTGCCAACAATCAAACTGACATAAAAAAGAGCAAAAAACTGACTCCGAAAAGCTTGTATTTTACAGTGGTAAACAAAATCCATTGCAATTTATCACGGACACTATTGAATGACGCCTGAAAACTGATAAAATAAAGTCAACCGTAAACAAACCCAAGCAAGCTATGTGATCCAACTCGGTATAGTTTCAGCCACGAATTTAGACCTAAAAATAGCAAACTATAAATATGTAAATAGAAATTTCAGGCTTGTTCAACAAGTACACACGTTCAACGGTTGTACGAGTTCAAGGTTTTGAGCCTTCGAGAGTCCATAGAAGAGTCGCTTGACTCCTGAATGTGTGGATACCGTAACAACTCACTACGGTGTTTCAATAATGTAAAACCTGAAGACACCCCATCGATTGAGCCACCGAAAGCTGAAACTTTTGTGTTTCTCAGAATTTTTCCCTATTTGTCTCTTGTCCTATGCGGGCCTATAATGGATTTTAGCGTATTTTCCAGGAATAAATTGTTTTGTTAAACGAGGCTAAGGTTTATAGAAAATGGTACAGTATGAACCAATATGGATTATGATGACAGAATAGTTTTTTTGAAATAAAAAAATATCTAACCATACATTTTCGAAAAAAATATTATTATTTTGTCAATTGCATCTCTGACTGATTGACATTAAGTCCGCCTCTGTACATTATGTTTGTGCTTAAAGTAATAAATAAATAAGTACTTAAATCGCTCTGAACATCATCTTTTCATAGTTACCGTACCTGCCTATAGCCACTTGCGCAATATCATTATTAATAACAGAATAGCTGGGAATCTGGCATATCAAACAGAAGATACGGTAAGTTATTTCAATGGGCAGACCGACTCTGATTCAAGACATGTCCAATAGGAGTGCGACAATGCGACCCTTGTCACATGATCCTACACTAAGTACATATAAAGATGTACTGTTTTAAGCTTAGTTTACATTGGCCTTTTATAAACGTTCCTTTGACGTCGTCTAGAAGGCCTATTTTTTTAAAACATAAATAGATCTTATATAAAAAAAATGTCCTGCTTATTAAGTTCTCAAGTTTAACGTCGAGTCTTGATGAAAGAAAGACTTTGGTCTTTTCCAAAATGAACCTTAAGTACCTAAGTTTATCACAGATTTATTATTATTTATTATATTGTCTGAAAAAATAATATTTTTTTAAAACCATCTTATCTTGTTGAACAAGAGCATAGAGAGAAGAACATTGATATATTCATTGCAGGAATGTTATGAATTTATGGTATGAAGGATGATTTTATTATGTCACAGTCTTACAGAGTTATAAAATAATAAAAAAATAGATAATTTGAAATAAAAAAGACGCAAACATTGACGAACTATGCTGGATTAAATTTCGGCGTCCATGTTAACATGCTTTATAATTCTTAACAAAGTCACTTTCTTGATAAGAAAAAAAAATCACAACCTTTCACAAATAAATAAAAAGACGCCTCAAATTGTACCACATTTTCTATTAAAAGGCAACGCTACCTGACATGTTATCAGTGACGAAAGTGAAAACGGATCCCGCATATTCATTCGCTCGAACCACATTGATATATAGGACGCCATGTTTCTTTAGTATTTCGGGATACAAATGATCAAGAAAGGATCACTTCACTTCACATCACAAATATTTATACAGGGTGTAGCTAGCGCGGACATTTTATAAAAATCTGGTGGCGCGGCTTGTTGTTTGGATCATATTTTCCACATTTACAATTAGTTTAGAATGTTAGTGAAAAATAACGGAAATTCGAATTTATTTATCACTAGCTGTTTCCCGCGACCTTCGTTCGCTTGAAATTATTATTATTAAAAAATCCTCATTATTATAAGCAATTCCCTATTTGAATCGAATTTTGTTACCGATTTCAAGGGTTTTATTTTTTTTGCACGGATCCCTTATTATTTATCTAAAATAAAAGTAGCCTAAGTCCTCCCGTACTCCTTGTTACATCAGCTATCTGCCAGTGAAAGTCCCGTCAAAATCAGTCCAGCCATTTCAGAGATTAGCCGGAACAAACAGCCAGACTAAAATTGTAAGAAATGTTGTTTTGGTATATGTACCGGGTATACAACTTAGAAAAGGCGGTTATTTTGATATTACAAACAGATACTCCAATTTTATATGTTTGTGTTTGTATATGTATAGAGTATAGATGTATAGATAACATTATGTCACCAGTATATCCCCATAGGTCGTGGTCCCGTGTCATAAGGGGCAAGCCATTAACAACAAAATCGAAAGTTTACTAGAGCCAGCCCCCCAAAACGTCCGCCCTTCGACAATTCCTAGTGTTTAGCCAGGATGAAAAAGTAGTGGGACAAACTCCCCAGCAACGCAATCTGCCTGTTAAGTTAGAAGAATAAGATTCTATACAATAGTGTGTAAGTTAATATTGACAAAGAATCCAGGTTCCCATGTCTCACAGTAGCGCGACCACCTACGAGTACGATGTATTCCTCTCTAAGCTATATACATATAAGTGCCGAACTGATACAGAAATATCCGCAGATGCCAACACCCTGTACAGTTAACTACATATGATACGTAATTTGTAAAGTGAGCAGACTCATTTCAGGCGTCACTTGATCCTGAACAGATTTTAACGTCACGTTGATATATGATTTGTATTTTGTATCTCCTTGTACAATTAAGTAAAGGGGTAAAATATGTTTCAAGTGTTTTAGTCAATGATAACAAAATTCTGTGTTTGTAAGTAAAAATATGAGCAGATATCATCACTACATATGATAAAATAAAGTCCTCTGCCGCGTTTGTCTGTCTGTTCGCGATAAACTGAACTGCACCGATTTTTATGCTGTTTTCACCAATGGATAGAGTGGTTCTCGAGGAAGGTTTAAGTATATAATTTTAAAAGTTTTTATTGCGGGAACGGGATCAAAATTTCATGATTACTTTTGGTCGCGATAACTGACATCCACGCGGGCGAAGCCGCGGGCATCAGCTAAGTTATATATAATCTCCTCACCTGTCTGCCTTGCCTTTTTCCAACAATTTTTGGGTTCGCTTTCAGTCTAACTGGATGCAGCTGAATATCTTTATTTTACAAGGAGCGACTGTCTATCTGACCATCTTTACATATACTTACTGGATAGCACGATACCCATTGGTAAAATATTATAAGCTCTTCTATAATATTCTGTTTATCGAATTCCATTCTAAAAGGACACCAAAATAATTCACACTAAGTAACAATACGATGACGTCACTCAGAGGAACTAAAAGCAAGCACATCGCTAATAGAAATACCTACTTCCATACATTACTAGAAGATTGCTATCGTAATAAGATCATAAATATATTATGTCAAGAGTAGGCACTAAATATGCGGACATACTCATTCTCGTATTCTAGAACGATATTCAATCATGGAACTCTTTTCAAACGAAGTAGGTTTGAATTGAAACTAGTTTTAAAATACTGTTATTTTATTTGTAGTTTACAGAAGAATTATTTTAATTGATGTGTTCCTCACCGAAAACCTTTTTGTTATATTTTTGGCAATAAAGTTTTTGTATACGGACAAACTGCGGACACGGCACCATTTTGACTGATCGTTCAATAATCTCTATGAGTGTTGTCAAAATGAGCATTGCATTCAGGCCCCCTAACATCCCGCTGACTGAGTCGCTGCCCGACAGACTACAACATGACTTATTCTCATCGCCCCGAATGAGAACAAGAGGAGGGAAAACCATTCCAAAAAGAAAAGAAGCGTCGTCATCACTTAAAAAAAATTGGCTGAAAATCAGAACGTCAAAAATTACGTAAGCCAGTCCTTCACAACGCCTTTTACCACTTCCTCTTGAAGTGGCGGAACAAACTCTCCAGCAACACATTTGTCTATAGAAGAATTTTGAACTTTCGAAACAAGTAAGTGTATTCAAGCATTATTCTCGAATAATCTAGAATATGCGACTGGTTCTCGTATGAAAACAAAACAGCAACAAAATATGTGAGTGTACGAGGCTAGCGTTCGAAGATTCCTTCAGCTGGAGTCCGCTACGTTAACGTCCGTCCGATGCCAACGTTTGAGTTACGCACGGGATCCAACGTGACATTTCCGCCGTCTTGTCCATACTTCGACAAACGCTAAAGCTGTATACACGGTTGTGACCTGTTCTCGCTATGTTATAAATCAAGAGTCGTATGTTTTTTACACCGTTGACTGTTGTATCTTGTTTTGTATTTATGTTGCTTAAGCAGATTTTAGTCTCTAGTAAGTAATAACTTGTTAAGTACACGTTAGCTACCAATGGACTTAATTTTGGACACGCTAATAAGTGTAATTACAATGTAAGATTTTCCATGTTTGTTTGAACTAATTTTCGATAAGGAATTTCTCTTCTTCTTAGCGTTTTGCAATCTAGTCTGCAGACTATCTTCATTAAACCACAAACACCACACCAAGCTTGCTTCATGTTTTTCTTATAGATTTCGATATCCGGACTACGCTTACCAACTGATATTATGCTATCTTGCTAAAAAACTACCGAAAATACAAAATATAACTTTATGAAGCGAGATTTCAAACGAAAACAAAACTTGTTGGTAGCTCGGTAAATACCTACATTATGCTAACGACTAGTTTTCCGCTTCGCGGCGTCACCCGCGGTTCACCCTTTTACGGGTTGGGTTAATTTAACCGTTTTTGCTGGACGCCTTCGTAAGAACACCGTTTTGGGTCTCGTCAAAGAAAAATTATCACTGGATACGGTTAACAATACAAATAATGATAATGTTGGCAAACAAAGGGATGTAACGCGTATGATAGACGACCTTTTACACTTGAGGAATTCGCTGATGTTGCTACATTCAACGAAATCTTCTAATTTAAAAACGACACATCTGTCTTCACTTGTTTTAAATCTAGATTTATGATGTTTATGTTAACACAAACGTTTATAAGTTTATTGTCTTAGTGGTAATCTTTCCTACAATTATTTTAGTTGTAGCATAGAGTCACGAGGACGTTGCATGAACAAAGAAAAAAAAACCGGTCAAGTGCGAGTTGGACTTGCGCACTGAGGGTTCCGTATAAACTTGTAGGTATTTTGTTGTTAAACTACATATGCCATAAGACATTGCTTCTTGCCAAATTTCGTGATTCTAGGTCAACGGGAACTACCATATAGGACCAATTTTCGACCCAAAACCTATACGGTACGGTTGACCTAGAAATGTCAATTTTGGTTAAAAGCGAGGTCTTACGGCATCAGTAAAGAGAAAATAGCGGAAAATTAAAGTAAATACTGGTATAGTTTTCGCGAAAATTTAAATTTGCAAATATTTTTCTATCGTGTTGACTCAGGACCTTGATTTTATACACCTAATAGGGATTATAGACCTCAGTATCTGGTATAAATTTCAACTTTCTAGGTCCACCAGTTCCTGAGAAAATCGGTGGTGACACACGGACAGACAGACAGACGGACAAGAGAGTGATCTTATGAGGGTTCCTTTTTTACCTTTTGAGGTACGGAACCCGGACAATTGAGAAGTTTTCATGGCAGTCATAATATTGGAATTATGTAAAAGGTATTATAATTTGATACTTTATTTTTTGATCTTTTATTCCTTTATAAATATGGTTCGCATATTATGTTATCGAAAGGCAAAATATTCAATGAATATTCCATGCTATAAATAAATGACTTAATAGCTTCTATTTTATTATACGCATTAATACTAATAGATCCATTAGTTTCTACCTACCTACTCTGATCGTAGATTCCAAACATGAGTGACGCAAAAACTTCTTTATGTTTATTTTCTTTCCGTCAACGAGATTACGACGGATCCGATTGCGTTTTTATGACATTATAGTTTGTGGGAATGGAACATTCTCAAAATAAATAGGGAAAACGTAGTAAACTGAATGTTGGAAATTGGTATATTTTTGAACAAACAAACGGTTTTTAAAATATAACCTTCTATGAATATTATAATGCACGTAACTGTTGTATATCTAAGAACTTTTTAAACGAGATGAATAATTGAGCTTTGCTATCCTGAAACTACTCTCTCTTCTTGCAGCATCTCAGGACATTTAAGGTCAGGTCTTAGGTATCTTACATCAGCCTCTATTACCTATTATTATTTTTTAACTCCATAATCTCTATACTAGTAATAATGACAGCAAGTTCTTAAAAGATGTTGCTGCAGCAATATTAACTTTGAGACAGAGGCTTTGAACCTCCAATTAGATTTTTCTGAAAATAACACAAATAATAAAGACAGGTATTTTGACGTGACAACGTCTAATAAATCGATGAACGCCGGCTGCATGCACGAAAAAGTGTCCCGTCCCGTTACGCTCATTGTACGTATGCGCCACTTTCGTAGTGTCAGATGTTGAAAAGCCTAGGTTATTATTATTAATCTACTGCTGGAGCTAGGAGGTTAGGTTGTATAGGTAATTTTTCTCTTCCAGTCGATTTTAAGACGTTGTTACGTTAAACTATCGTCCGTAAACCAACTTTACAGACAATCAATTTTTTTGTATTAATCTACTTTGCATTACATTATTGCAACGTATGAAGATTATTTTAAAACAAACTGATTCGAAATAATAGTAAAATTTTCTAATACTTTTTTTAATGTATCAAAAACTTCAACTAGAATATTCTGAATTCCCGCCTTCTGCGCAAATCTAAAACAATGAGTATCGTAGCGCCATCTATCCTCATTCGAAGACAAACGTGAGCGCGGTGAAAGGACGACGGAGCTCTCAAAGAGTGACCCTCTCTAAACTGCAGACGTTACGCTATCTATTGAAAGCAAACAATCTCACTCCCTAACATTTTCACTATACAACGCCATCTAGCGGTGAAAAGCGGAATGTGGTGAAAACTTTCACAGAGCGAGTTTTCCCCATGTCCGGATCACTTTGGACCGGTTATTATTTCCTTGGATGCCACCGAGAGTGCGCTGTAATAAGTAATAGGTTGAGGTTCAAGGAAAGTTTATACTCCAGGTATTTTCCACTTTCTACATATTAAACTGTTGGTTAATTCGAACAGCGTGAAAGTTTTAATAAAAAGGTACAGTAAAGGTAGGCAGGTAGGGTAGGGACCAATTGTTAGGTGTCTTTTGTTTTAACATCTTATGTTATTAGATTTGATCGCGAATAAATCAAACTTTTATTTTCCTAATTAGTATACAAAAACTGCTCGTTACCTTAGCATTACTTATTAGCATGTAAAACGTTGCTTTATTGGCATTCGTTATTGCCACCCATCTTAGACAACACATCACAACAGAGGGTTAAAATATTATCGAACTGATAATAATTTAGCCCTCTATTGCAAGGTCTAAGAGAATCTGGATGATTTGTATTTTGGATTACCGCTTCACTGTTTTTTTAATAAAGCGTTAGTGGTGTTTCTTAACCACCACTTGACACTGACGTCAAGTGGATAAGAAACACCATATACGGCATCAAATTAAATTCTGCATAATCTATTTATTTATTTTATGAAAGGTAGTTAAATTATTTCTTGTTCAAACCAGCCCGCTATAGGCATAGTTAGCCCCTACATTTCATTTGCTCCCTGAATCATTGAAAACAGAGTCAGAGGTGGATATATTTTAACCACAAGACAAAACAGTGAAAAGATATTATTATGCTTGTATAGTCAGCACTTTAAAAAGTAATTCAAAACTCGACCACCATACCATCTTATTAAATCTCAACAAATTTTCCCTTCAACCACACCGCATTAAGCATCTCGGATCGCTTACAATAAATCACTTAAATCTGCGACATTAATCAAACAATAACCGGTAGAAATTGGATCCTCACCTCATCATAAGCTTTTAGAGATCCTTTGTGAGCTAAAGAGCTCTGACATAACGTGTTATCAAATAAAAGAAAGGTGTGAATTTTCACAGGCGGTTATCGAGGCCCCTCCTACTTAAGATGGCGCCATCCCCTCCACTTTGGAAGCAGCCAGTAGCGTGAGAGCATCTCATCTCGTTCATACCTACAGCCACCGCGGCCGATGTCTTGGCACCACCTATTTTCAGATGCAATTATCAGTTTCCGGCAAACATGAAGCTAAGTTTAGTCTGGGTTTTAATCTCCGCGGCAAACGTTTGAATGTTGAGTGAAGTGACATTATACTATAGAGGCTCTTAATTTAATCAAGTTACAAAAAATAGCAATAATGGAGACTACAGACGACATTTCAAGCACTTGCGAAAATGAGTACATTTCTAACGCGGAAAACAATAGTGTCATGTGTAGTGCCGAAAGAGACTCAAGTTATGACTGTGAATCAGAAACAGAATATGACAGTGAAAATGAAACAATAGATATTTGTGACAACAGTGAACAATCGGGCCATAGAATCGTCGAAAACAAAAATATTAAAAATATAATGAATCCTTTATTAAATTCAGATAAAATATGTTTTTTTGAGCAAAGTCGAGTGATATTTCCAACTAAAACATTCGAGAGTATTAGGAATCTATGCAATAGCAGTGAACCGACTCATAATAGTACAAAAGATTCAGTGAGCAGTGTTATACATGGGAAAAGCAAAACGTTTCTAATAGACAGTATATTAGGCAATAATAAAAGTAATAGCACTAAACTTGTTAACAACTTACGTCTAGATGATGCCGACAACGATGAAGAAACCACTGATGAACATAATGGTAAGAAGTTTGCACTACCAGCTATATCCTTAAATTATTAAACGCATGCTGTACCAGCGCTCGGAATAGGATGTAGTGCTATCCCAAAGTTTCATAAATTACATATCAAAGCCGTCGAAGACGTTAACGGCAAAATATTTATTTGAAAACACCTTTAAATCTATATTTTGCAATTTGAGACTGATAAATAAACAAGAAACTATAATTGATGTGCTCCCAGACGATGAGCCTTTTCACACAATTTTGTCCGAAAGTTTCCAATAAATATTCTTATTCATTTTGAAAAAATATCTTGTTCTTCCTCCTTTATCTCTTATCTACAAAAGCAAGAAGGATCCAAAATCCTTCTTACTATTCCGATTGCTATTGATACTTTCTGATTACAGTAGAAGTATGATTTTTCTGGCGATTTTCTAACGATTTGTTTTGCGAGATATCGTTGTGCCAAATTTCAAGAAAACCTTTGTGGCAGACAGACACGCAACCCAGAAGGACGGACAGACCCTTTTTCTTTTAAAGGACCTTAATAACTATGCTATTTTTAACAATTTTATCTATTGAATACTCTCTGATTTAGCACATAGAATTACAAACCGGAACGCCCGTCGGCGCCGCCGCCGCCGCAGTTCTCGTTACCAAATAATACTTATTGTAGCTGCTCAATATAATTGCATACTAAGAAAATACCTTTTCTAATTTTTCCCGTGGTTGTCGATTATGCTTAAACGGTACTTCTTCTGGGTACTTCGCCTCCAAAACTACGGGCAAAGCGCTTTAGGTGATGACAGTATCTTTTTTTTAATTTTTAATGTTTTTACAGCACCAAGACTAAATTCATTTTCTTGAAAACTCTGATATCGTAAATCCAAGAAGGTACAACCCAATCATCATCAATTCATCATCTGCATAGCCTTTTCGCAACAATTTTGGGGTCAGCTTCCAGTCTTACCGGATGCAGTTAATACCAGTATTTTACATGGAGCAACTGCCCATCTGACCAAGGTATTACCCAATAAAACTGAAAATATCAAATGTATCAATTAAAAAAAAAAAAAACTTATAAATAGTTCCAAATTAACATTCCTGTTGATTCGTGGAGCAAAAGCATATAAGCATGCATTGCATTTAAAATAAAACAAATAGGCCCAGCTATTCAAATCAATCGGAAATATTTTGCTTCATTTGTCTGCTGAAAAAGACTGTGCCACCGTTGAAATATTTTCACTAATACCACAGTAGATTTTAACTATCGATTATCTTCTCACGGACTGGAGATCAGGTTCTGCTGATATAGTTTAATGTAGCTGCTCTGATTATGCCATTGCACCAGTTCCATTATTTCAAGTCTTCCACAATAAAGGTTTTTTTATTCTAATTATCATAGTATCATCAACGTCAACGTGTCCGGAGCTGAGTGCGCTGAACGACGCGGGGCTGCTCGCCGGCCATGCGTACGCGCACTGGCTCGCAACACATCAACCATCCGCTACACTTTACGGTAATTATCTACTCTTCATTTTATTAGAGCAAACTCAAAGTCAAACTCTTTATTTATTTCTAGCAAACCATTAAAAGACAGTTTGGAACGTGAAGACTAGAAAATAGAATTGATTCTTTTTGCAAGATATGTTATACTGAAGATTCTAAACTCCTAGCTTAATATGGGTCGAATAAATTTAGATTTTAGAAATCGACAAGCTAAGAAGAAGATTTATAACGTAACATCACCTCGCCCCGCGCGGAATCCCCGAAGGGTTAGGCAGAGGTGCACCTTATAGTACACGCACATTTCACCATCAGTTATTTTTTAAGTTCCATGTAATAGAGGGTGAGCCTATTGCTATTAAACGGGCACACATCCAGGCTCCGTGGCTGCTACTGAGAAATTCCTGACAGAAAAACCTAATAACACTTTGCCCGACCCGTGAATCAAACCCAGGACCTCATGCTCAGCAGTGGCGCTTGCGACCACTCGACCAACGAGGTAGTTTAGATTTAAAATCATTAATATACAAAAAATATTAGACACACCACACAAACTCATTGCAGAAGCACAGACTAAATAAAAACAGAAGAAGTTGAAAGACTCCGTGGTCATTATCGGCTGAAAAGGCCTCAGTTAAAAATAGTACAAAAAATCTAATCAAACAAGAAAGAAGGAATTAGTTAACGTTTTGAGTTTATGAAATCGGACTGGGTCTTGGATCCGATTGGGACGGGTCTGAGTTGGATGATATGGTAAAAATTAAAAAAAAAGAAACCCGACTGCTTAAAAAATAACTAATAATAACTCATTAATAAATACTTAACAAATAATAAATTCTAATACGGGTCCCGACCCAATAAATAATCTAGACTAAAATCATTCTATCCAATATGGGTCCAGTCGGGTTTTTTTATTTTACACTTTTTAGTTACATAATCATGATATATACCATTTTGAAATCCTCATTATGATCCCTTTAATTTAATACCCATATTGCAGTATCAAACTTTAAACTAAAGCGTCTCACAGTCATCACGTTGTTTTTATTTGTGTCATCTATCTAAAGGTCACTTGGGTTACCAAGACGAATCTAACGGTATGTTAATTACATAAATCTGTGCAGCGGTTTGGAATATATGAGGTACTTAATAAAGAAAATTACGTGCATACATACATACAAGATACGCGCGAAAAACATAACCCTTCCTTGGCAGTCGGGTAAAAAGAGGCCTATGGCTAACAGAAGGCTAGTGGAAACTGAATGAAACAACAACCTGTACCTCAAAGCTATGCCCGGTCGCCGGAACCGATATGGCATTATATTTCATTTTCCCGAAACTGAACTTTAAATAATAGGAAGGCAGACAACGCGCCATTCTATTAGCGATAACCATGATAGAAAAGTAAAAAATGTATGGGACTGGCAACTGATATAAGTTATCAGAAAGCTTACCTGTTGGAAGTGGCTGTAGACATACAGGCCACTTTAAAAGCCCTAGCCATTGTATAGGCCCTAACACTTTCAACGAGTCCAACAACCTTGGCGCACATAGAACGGTTGTACATTAAATTAGGTACAATTGCTGTGCCTTCTCAATCTCTCTTCTCTAAGAGACTACATCTTCAATCAATGTGATTGTGCAAAAGAATAAGAATAATTAGACGGACCTTCACAGATTTTAATCATCTGCAAAACTCATTTTCCCAAAATTTTACATGGAGCGACTGCCTATCTGACCTCCACAACCCTGTTAGTAGTAGTGGGTAATACGATACCCCCTGGTAAGACTGGTTGTCAGACTTTCGGGCCACTGAATCTGAGATCTTTGAAAGTCGTTACAGGTCTAACGACCTACGACGATGAAGATCTACAAATGACAGCGGGGACGAACGGCTTAACTTACCTTCCGAGGCACGGAGGAACTCGGTACATAATGGTTGCTCGCTCACTCACGTACCAACCTAGGCAAGTGTGGCTTAACCTAAGATTGATCCGAGTGACTGTTATTATTTAGCCACGAGCTCCTCCCTTTCACAAATGTACCTACTGAAATATCTGGCAAAATCCGCTGTCCGGAGGCAGTCCGCGTACTGCGTAGCGATTGGACTGATACTTAACTCATCAGCAGAGATCGGAGTAGGTAGATTGAATTGGGGTCATTGTTCCGAAACGTATATATTAATATGGACATTCCTCCGGAATTTCGGAATCGGTTGTAAATTAAAAAAAAACCGGAACTTAGGTAGGAATTGTATTACAGTGAGAAATATTATATTATTCATATTTTTTTGTTATTCCAGTCACGATTTGACACAACCCAACGACCAATCAGAGCAAAAGATCATGGGTGGTGCACTAACCGAACTAACCTTCCTTTAAATAAATTGAGTAGTAATAATATCACTACCAACATTAACAATATTTAATTGGATCCGGAAATACCGGAATTACTTTCCGGGAAAATGACTTATCCATGTTATTCTTTCTGTGAACATTTATGATACAAGTACCAAAAATCAATCTACCTACTCCGAACACTGCTCATCAGACAACATGTTTTAACGTGAATGTTATGCCAGTGGGAACGCAAAGTAACGTAACGTGCGTGCGTGTTATCATCGCGTGCTGTTACACCCGGTGTGATACTTCGCACGCCTAATTCACACGCAATCATCCCTCGCTCATAATAAGATGTAGGCAATTAACTGTTTATTCATTGTTATTATCATTGCTCAAACCATAAGATGAGTGCTAGAGCTATCGAATTTTTGTGGTTTTGGTAACGAAAAACGTGTGCGCAATACGATGAAATGTTTCAATAAAATCGACTTAAGAGTTCTCAAATGCTTGTAGAGTATTCTCCTCCGGACATACAGGGTGTAAACAGACTCTTCACGAAGCCGTTAACCAAGCATTATGTACATCAAACTAAGTAACTTTACTTTTTTTTGTAGTAAAAAAATTACATTACAAACATGAATTTAAAAAAAAAACTTATGAAAAAGTTGGAACTTTGACCCCCAATATCTCCGTAACTAGAAGGTTCGCAGGTATGGTCTAGATAAAAAAAATGATCGCAATGACAAGGAGAACAAGTGCCTTTCGGCATTTGCACAAGTGCCTTCGGATTCCTTAAGAATCTTTTTACACCCTTTATAGGATGCCTGCGCTTTGAGGACTGGAAGGAAAACCTAGCTAAGGCTGCATTATTTGCTCACCCTGATTGCAATGCCAAACATCACGTCGGTGTCACCAGTTTACGTGTATGAGGAACAGGTACTAGGAACTGGTAGTAGGATTCTCCCTTTTCTATGAAAAATTAACTTCACAACCTGTTCTTAATACACCTAAAGATATTTGTAACTAAAAGTTAGAAAAGATACACGTCTGTGAATACATTAACTCAAAAATGTTGTTATTTGGTGAATAATCAAGCATGCATGAATGTAATGTAAATAATCAATCACACTTTTCAAAATCTCATTAATAATTCTCAAAGACTGACGGTGAATCATACCGTAAGTCAAATACCATATGTTCAAGTAAATCTGTATATTTATCATCAGTTTTGTCACATTTGTTGGCTCGGCAGCGAGGAGGAATTTCGGTGGCTATAAAATTAGTGTGAGTGTGTAACGTCCGGGAATATCCCGGGGGTCCAACACAAACTTTCTATGTCAACTTGACGCGTTGACATTTGACATTCTTTCTGAATATCACGAGTATATTGCGTCAGAATTTTACCAAACTACTTATTTACAACTCTTGCAATCGAGGCGCAAACGACTAAATTTTCCTTGAAAATGTAACTGTCAATGTCGTCATTATTCTAAGTTCGTGACAAAACTATATTTTCAAACAAATAAATCTTGTTTAAACTCGATACAGACGCAAATTGGGCTATTATCAGTTCTCAAATATAACTATTTGTATTTCGCAATTCAACAATAGAAAAACTTTTGCAAGATTTGAACAACAGGAAACGGGCAATAAAGTAGATAATCATCTGTGAATCTGTGAAAATATTAAATTCAGCGACACACGCAAGCGTATCTTGTAAAAACTGGTGTTAACACGATGTGTTGACCGTTCTAACTAATTGTAACGTCCAACAACTTGGATACACACAGCGTTATGGTTCGCGCGATTAGTCCGAGGGCACATTCGACGAAATGTCGCCGGTGCTTGCCAGCCGTCGGTCGGTGGTCGCGACTTCGCACCGAGGTGTCGGCAAACAGCTGCTGCGGCGATAATTTTGAACAAAGCTCTCGTGTTTGTGCGTCGCCTTAACGCGTACCCTGCTGTGATCGAACTCTATCCAGAAACTGAGTTTACACCATGCCTCTATGCACTACATACCGAGAATTAGACTTTGTCAACAGTGCTGTTGGATTTTATAGAAATACTTAAATGGAAGTTCATATTTAGATAGGTTAGGTTAGGTAGGTTATGGTTACTTAACCAGTTTCTAAATCGAAGTTCCAGTAACACATTTTTAATCTAAGCAAAACTAAACGGAACTCAAAGTAAAACGTCCCCGAAAGGTCATAACAGAAAGTTTCATTATTAGAACTAAGTTATCAAATACGACCGTCACGACTAGTGATGATTTAGCAATGTCTAGGAGATCTAGGTCATCATTAACCGTGGAAAAAGTGGGTACGAGACATGATTACTCCACGCCGTCCTGACACACTAAAAAAGCGTAGTAATCAGGATCAATATGAATTACTAGAAACAATGCGTGGTCCAATAACCAGAAATAATTGATAATATGAAACATTGGTAAATGTGTCAGGTAACAATAATATTTTGATACGTAAAAAGAACGGCATATCACATACCTCACTAGTGAATAAATATTTCATTGACTGTAACTTAACATCTTATTTTTCAAACGAAGTTTAAAATTCCCTTAAAAACCTGGATCATCGTAAAACGCTTACGTAAATAGTTAACAGTCGGTTAGCACGGCCATCGCACATACACCGACCACAATGCTGTGTTGACACGCGAGATGTCATACCGCGCAGGCGCTGGACAAACAGACTGATTGTGTTTATAGCCACTTAACGAGAGCCTGTGATAATTCCGATTAGTGTTCGAAAAAACTTTACTATGTATTTGTTTTAGCGAGAGCAGCTACTTTGTAAATGAAGGAGACTCTTTTAAAACCACGAAAATATGAACTTGCGATTTTTATTCACACTTACAAAATACACAGAAAACAGAATGTCTACCATAATTTGCTTATCATGTAATTTTCTTTGTAGATGACAAGAATAACAGAAGACCTCGGCGTGCCGGTCCGGAGAGAAAGCCTCGGCAAGCATACAGTGCGAAGCAACTTGAACGATTAGAAGCTGAATTCAAGATCGACAAGTACCTCAGCGTGTCAAAGAGGATGGAACTGTCAAAAGCTTTAGGTCTTACGGAGGTCCAAATAAAGACGTGGTTTCAAAACCGAAGGACGAAATGGAAGAAGCAGTTGACTTCGAGATTGAAAATAGCTCAGCGGCAAGGGTTGTTTCCGGGACAGATCTTTGGACACGCACCGCCAGCGTATTCACTTTTGAACCCGTACGCTTATGCACCACTTAGTTGTGTTTTTACACCTGTAACATTACCATCTTCACCGCCTTAGACAAATTATGTGTAGTGGATTTATAACAGGCAAAACTTTAAATCAATATAGTTATTGAAGACAAAACATATTCAAGACGTAAGATGACAAACCGAGAAGCTGTTAGAACATAAATCATCAAACAAACGTCTCGTGTAGTCTCACGTATACCTTAGGTAATTACCAGTTCCAGTTACATAGAGGGTTTCATCTTATTAATCAACAGTTTCATCATACAATCATTTCCTAGGCATATAATTATTTTAGGATTCATAGTTTTATCAGATGCGTCGATGAGAAACGTTTTCTACTTAACAAATGTTTTCTAATATCTTATCAATGAGCCAGTCAAAATTTGGCATTTACTTCTCTGTCCACTGCGATTTTAGACTCATTGATAACTCTGAACGTATTTGGACGCGTTGTAAATAAGTTTACACCCATTTTAATAGCCTAAAATTTCGTCATTCAAGCACCAGGTTTAGTCTATTTTCGTCAAGTTTAATAGCGTGTTAACTATTTTGATTGCTCCGCGAACTGCACATAATTACTTAACTTGCTACTTTTGTCACTTCACACACATCGTCCTAAATCAGAGGTGTCAAATATAACACGCATAGGAATATTCTGTTGTCTCTACGTTAAAGTAGTTATAACATAAGGTTTCGTCAGAACATGTTATTTAAAAATAATATGCTACTAGATGTTAAGCATAGTTATTGTAGATTTATTTTATATTATAGGTAGTGCCTAATTTATAAGATGTCCACAATGTATATTTAAATGTATATAGATAGTTATAAACTTATAGCAATAACATAATAAAAAGCAATACCGCAATGCAATAAAATATACTAATTACAGTACTTATAAAACCATAGTTGTTTTCGTTATATACTAAAAACAAAACCTAGTTTGGCGCTGATAAGTAAATAAAATGCTCGTGTAGTTATGTGTTGGTGGTGCAGTGTGCTCGAGGGTAATGGGTTTCGCAGTCTGCTCCACCAAGCCCCAGAGTCGCAGCTCGAAGGGCACCTAGGGCTCCGCCGCGCGTCCACGCCACTCCTGCACTACACACAGATTAACCATACTGAATATCAAAGAAATCAAAAAAGCTTTCTATCAAATTACCTTAATTTAAACTTGAATTCAACGAATCTTGCTATCGATTTATCTTAGCATAAAATATGTATCCCGAACTCCAAAATACGAACTATAGTTTGAGGCTCACTGGCAAATAACATTTTGTAATCTACACTACTTTAAGCTACTCAAGATATTCAATTCTGTTTTAAACATATGTTCTCTTTACTGTATTACCTGGATCATAAACTATTTATATTTCTGCAAGTGACTTTTACGACTGACGGATTCCTGCGGCTGCAGTTATGAGGCTACTTAGCGTACGTATAGCAATCCGTCGGCACGTCAGTAATTTTATCAAACATCAAAACCATTTTATAAATACTGCCGTTTGTTCTTACGGGCGAGGCGTGATTGTTGTACGGGATGAATTACAAAATTTATTTCCCTTTTGTGAAATATTTATGGATAAGTAGTGAAATATTTGTTTGCCTACTACAGTATTACATAGGGAAACTTCGATCAATGTATGGCCCGTCACTGATAATTAAGCATTATGTACAGAGATTGAAATAGAACACATGGTAGGTACTACTTACTGCCAAACCGGCAACCAATACCAGTTGCCATCACGTTGATTCCGAGCCTGCTTATTCCCTACACATAGGGCTCGATACAGACAAGGCGTGGAGCGCGGTCGCAATGCCAGCAAGGCGTAGCGGGCCATCTTGTTCACAGCAGGTATGGAGATGGTCTCTGTAGTATCGTGTACATCACGCTTAACTCGAAACACGTCGTCAACGTTGACTGTATCGCCGCCATTGTCCACCATTTGCATCACTTGAGGTTGTTGCGGATTCTGAAACATTGGCGAAATTTCAGAAGATTTAAGATACCAATCACTTGGTCAGACACAAGACTGTTCTGTTTTTAAAGTGAACGATCGAGGTATGTATGACCACAAATCAAAAGTGTCTTTCCTCGACAGAACATGGTGGTCCAAAAGCAACAGATACAATAAGATTTGAAGATTTTTGTTGGTTGATGTAGCAGTGATTGCCTACATTATGTCTCATTAAGTACCGTAGCCTTTAGAAGACAACAACTCTGTACTTAGGACCCCCATTACATACTCAATTACTCACCATAGTAATACACATGAGCACTTGCAGAATAAACATCCCAAAAGACAAGAAAGCGATCCCAGTCAAAGATATATCGAACAGATCAGCCAAGCCAAGGCCGTGACTGTGGCTGTCCGAGTATTCCTCCACCACATGTGGTGTTTGCACGGCTGCCGGGTGATGGTACAGTGGTGGTGGAGGTGGAGGCATCGAGTACTCGTAGCCGCCACCTGCTGATGAGGAGGAGACTGTTCAAATTAGATAGAGGAATAGGTATCAAGTTATCTCCGAACACAGAAAGAACCAGAAGCCAGAAGTAATCGCGGTTAATACTGAAGCGACAAAAACTACTCTTTTAAAGAGAGCTTGATACGCAGGTGACGCAGGCGATCAGTTACTCTGTGAACCTCGTATCGCGTAACGTGTTTTACTGGTGTCCAATTAAAATATAATAAGAATATAATTTTTAATTATCAAATAACGTCTGACCTAGCCACATGACGTGGGTGGGAAGTGAGGCGGGCGGTGGACGCTTTTTTTGTATTTGGACACAACGTGCGGTTTGCAATAAATACAGTTGAACGCGGCTTCTGGTTCTTTCTGTATTCTGTGCAAGTTATAGGATGTTTATGGACATTAATGCGCATCCTGTTATCGTGGATTTAGTACAAATGGTTCTAGACTAAAGACAGAGGTTTAGGGAACAAAGGTACAGACTTTAGTTAAAGACGAAAATTAGGAGTCTAAAATCTTGTCATGAAAATATTTTGTGTTACGTACATACTTGTAAAACCTTTTTGTTATATTATAAGGTTTTAATATTTGTATGGCTCTTGCCATTACGAGGAATTAATGTGAATGAATGAATGTTTACGATAGGACTCAATGTAACGCACTCAAAATATTGTTCTGATAGATGCATTGAATAGTACCCTACAGGGAGGTATGTAAGTATTTAAAGTAAAGTTCTAATAATTAAAACTTGAATTTTATAAACTATGAAAAAGTTAGTACTTTGACGGTACTAGAAGGATCCGTTAAGGGTCTACTTACACCCATTATAAAGCGATAATTGAAAACATATCGAATAACGATAATGATGATGAGTCGTGATCTATAATCTACTTCTATCCTTACTATACTTAGCAATATCTGGTGATGCGACATCAGGAGACGGGTAGCCTGTTAATTCCTTGCCTCCTTCATACACTTCGTAGCCTTCCCTAGTTTGCAGTGCTGGGGCTTGCTGTGGTGCTGATGGAACTCCTAGCAGTGACGAATTGCCTGCATTACTACTTGAAGCCACGTTGGCAGCATTGTGGACGTCATTGAGTGCTGCTACCCTAAGATTGAATACATTTCTACAGTTATCTCCAATATCTGGAACTGATAGGGTTATCAGTTCCAGTGAAATCAATGTGATTTGAATGTTGCAAATTAAAGTTAATAAGTTAACTTTTGAAAATTAAAGTTTATAAGATAATTCAAGTTAACTTAACTTGAAGTTAACTTTGTCATTTTGATCAAACAATCAAGACAGTCACGACTTACAAATTAACTACAGCATAAACATTGCACTATATCGAAAGTATCACCTCAACTCGAGACGCATCTCAATGCTTTCTATGAAACTGAATACTGCAACGTACACTCATTATTACTATCGTAACGGCATCGTCTCTGATCGGGATCAGTTAGTAAACAACACTCACAGAGACTACGGCGAGCCGTCGCTTGCCCGCCTTAATCCATCCGTCGGCCAGTCGTAAACTCTGTGATACTTCTGAGGTGCTGAGCCCGTCCAGGTTAAGGATAAGTCATAAGTCATAAGTCATTGATTACCGTCAGGTTAAGGATGTGCTCATGAGTTAAGGTGATGCCGACCAGTTGCAGTATCTATATCTACTTATAAGTGTGGATATATTAATAGTGATTTTTTTATCAGGCTTTCTGAAATTGGCTCATGCAGGCTGCGTGTCTTTATTATTGAAACTGGTGGATTTATTTTAAATGCGAGGTCAAATCATACAATTTTCTTACTTGGCCAACCACTCTTGATAGTTAGCAGAGCCGACGTCAAACATAACGTTATTCCGCAAGTCTTGTCTCCGCATCAGCACATTGTCTTTGACATCAGTAAAAGGTTTCCCAACCCTATTCTGTAGGACACTCTTCCCCATTTCCTCTAAGATTTGGTCAGCAATGTAGTTGCGGCAGTGGAATTCGTTCATCATTTTCCTGCAAGCCACCTTGTAAATATTAGTAACATTAAACAAATTATTGCAGTTGTAACATCATGTAATGGACGCATATCTTGATTGAGGTGAATGGAAAACGCAACGGTAACTAACTACCTAGGCACTTAGTTAAAAAATAGAAAAGTTATGCAGTACAGATTCATCTAGCGATGCCGCATTTCAACAGTAGCCATGTAATGTATTATTTAGGCATAAATGTTTATAAAATCAGTAAACTACACTACTTACCTAAGAGAGTACAAATCTGCTTTGAAAAAACTGGGATTTCTTTTCTTGTGTGTTTTTCCTGTTTATACAATGCAGGGGTCATTTCATGTTCCTAAATATTTTAATTTATAATTTTGTAAGCATGGTTAATTGGTTATACCTAACTGCCGTTCTTGCGGCTACTCCTACCTACTCTGCACTGTATTAGAATCAAATTCTATTCTTTACCTGTGAAAATCCAGAGTAGACAATGCTGCATCAATAGATCCATTAATCGATTGTCCTACAGGCTTACTAACAGTGTGGTTCATGCTTTCAATGCTTTGGTTTTCACCGTCTACCATGAAATACGTTGGCATAAGATCCGATCGAAGAATATCATTCACATTCAGTTCACTTTCAAACATTTTTGCTGACACTACAAAATATCTCACAATGAAAATTATAATTACTTTAAACATTTTATTTGAAGAAAAATCCATGTGTTGCTAGGTAAGCAGTAAGATAACAAATGTCACACCACGAGTAAGTTGGACGAAAATATTATTCGAGTTATAAAGCGGAAAATAGGCCGCCGACAAGCGATGGAGTTTAGATATTATCGTCAATGTTCATAACTGTAAGTAAATATGATCTTGGAAAGAGTCATGAGTAAGATAACTGAATGAGAGGGATACGTATACTACTTGTACATACGTAAGTAGGGAGTGATTATTTATCATCATCAAAATAAGCCCGATGAAAACTAATACAATTATCTAACAGCAAGAGAGACTGGAATGGAGACCACGGACGGGACGGAGGAATGTGGTAAGACAACCTACTAGGACACTAGGTGGACATACGATCTCAAAAAAGTGGCTAGCCATGACACAAAACCGCCAAAAGCAGAGAGATTTGGAGTAGACTTAAAAAAACGGGTTTTGTTTAGTTGTCCAAACGGGAAAGTTATATCAAGCTTTCAACAACATCCACCAAGTTTAAAGTCTTCGAACGTGATATACTTGCTACCATGCCAAAATGGGTACCTACGTCCCATTTGGTAACTTTCCCGTTTGGACAACTAAACAAAACCCGTTTTTTTTAATTATCAAAAATTGATTCCCGTTTCTTCAATCATAAATTTCAACTGTATTTTCTACGGTTCAGTCAGCTACGGTACGGTGCAGCCGAAGTTACAAGGAAAGCTCTTGTTGATGTTGCTATTTTTTGTCTGGCACTCTAGAGTTTGTTACGAGAGAACTCAATTTAGAATTTGAACAAAAAGTACTAAGAGAACAGAATCAAGAAGATGTTAGTGCCGCCGTCTTCAATACTTCAGTAAAAATTTACTAAGATCTTTCTATGTCATTCATGATATTACATAATATGTATAATATACGACCTAGAATTGATGCAAGCCTAGTACTTTTGGTGAGGCAGTCACCAAAAAGGCAGTTCCGTTACTTTTTATTAAAATGTTATTATTTTTTATTATTAAATATTTAAGTGTAGTTTGTTTAAGTATTATTGCAACTTGTTTTATTACTATTTTTTTTTCTCATTACTGTGTACCTTGTTTGAGTATTCACGGTAAGTTTGAAATAAATAAGAGTTTACCGAATAAATATAGGAATAGGTATAGGAATAGGTATAGGAATAGGTATAGGAATAGGTATAGGAATAGGTATAGGAATAGGTATAGGAATAGGTATAGGAATAGATGTAGGAATAGGTATAGGAATAGGTATAGGAATAGGTATAGGTATAGTATAGTTTAACGGGCTGGTGTCCGCAACTACAGGTAATTGAGTTAACCAAATGGGATTGAATATACTACTACTACATACTCAAAAGTTGACGAAACGAGACTTGAGTCTCGTTTCGTTTACATTGATGTAAGAAGATCAAAATAGTTACGAAACGGGACTTTTGTGATAGTATTTTGTTTAGTTGTCCAAACGGGAAAGTTACCAGACGGGACACACGGCAAAATTAAATCGCTTACGAAATACTATCTCGACAATAACCCGCAGATACTTATTCCATTATGAAGTACCCCAAGTCCCAACCCGCCCCCTGCTGCTCTTTAACACCCCTCAGGGGTAAAAGGATCCATTGTTGTATTACAAATGTTCGGATGTCATATCAGAGACGTTAGACGTGAGAACAAACCATATTGCCTCACCATTAAGAAGCTTTTTATCCGCAGCGGGTAAACAGGTTTTGAGAGGGAGTTAAATTAATTGGTCCTAGAATAAATTGATGTGGTCATCTCTTTGGGTACAGATGCCAGCACATCAAGCTACTACAATCTGTCAAATTTCTTTAATAGATTTTCAACTTTATTTCTAAAGTGTTAGGGAAGGTTGCTTGGGAAAATCTGACAGTTTCAGTAACTCAAATGTATTATTTTGCTATATCATCATCTTAATAAGACAATAGTTAAAGCTGTCTTTCCATTTCAGGCAAAAGTATAGGAACGCGATATGAGCTCAGCTATGCCTATGCCAGAAAACCTTCAGTTTCTGTCATCATCATCATCATCCTATAATGTGCCCACTGCTGGGACACAGGCCTCCTCTCTATGAGAGGGATTGGGCTATATCCACCACGCAGGCCCAGTGCGGATTGGTAGATGTCACATGTCTTCGAATTTTCGGTTCTAGGACATGCCGGTTCCTCACGATGTTTTCCTTCACCGTTTTTGAGAGCAATGGTGATGAAATAAATTACACAAAGTAATGCGCCTGCCTGGGTTCGAACCCACGACTTACTGTTTGTAAGTCGGGGTCGCTGTTTCTGTACTTACATAAATTCATTCAAACTAATGCCCAATTCTTTGAAATAACCTAGGGCTCGTCCTCGATAGCCGGTGGAACTTCGTGGAGCATTTCCGACGTTTGGCCCCCAAATTGGAACGGGCCGGGGCTGCCATCAGGCGGCTCTTGCCCAACCTGGGGGGTCCAAACGCCTCCTGCCGGAGGCTCTACGCGGGGGTCGTGCGGTCCATGGCCCTTTACGGGGCCCCGGTGTGGGCGCGTTCCTTGAGGCTGAAGGCTGAAGGCTTGAAGGCTAGTCCGGGGGTACCGCACGATCTCCGGCGAGGCGGCGAGCCTCCTTGCTGGATTGCCGCCATGGGATCTGGAGGCGATAGTCCTCGCGCGCCTACACGAGTGGCGCGTAGAGGCACTACGCCGGGGGGAAACTCCGCTGCCGCGGCACATTGTCGCGCTGCGGACAGACTTCCGGCGCGATCTCATGGCGACATGGAGAGAGCGACTATCGCAACCTCGTGCAGGGCACGCCACAATAGTGGCGATAAGTCCCCTCTTTGAGGAGTGGCTGGAGAGGCGGGCGCGCACGGCACCCTCACCTTCCGCCTGGCTCAGGTCCTCACCGGACACGGTTGTTTCGGGAGGTTCCTGCACCGAATCGGGCGGGAGGAAACGCCCGGGTGTTACCACTGTGAGGGTCGCCCAGAGGACACGGTGGAGCACACGGTAGAGGTCTGCCCCGCTTGGGCGGAGCACCGCCGTGTCCTCCTAGCGGCGATCGGCGGCGGCGACCTATCGCGTCCGGCCCTGGTCCAGTCCATGGTCCGGAGCGAGAGGGAATGGGACGCCGTCACCTCCTTCTGCGAAGCAGTCATGCTAGCGAAGGAGGTGGCGGAGCGTGAGAGGGAGAGAACCTCTCGTCCCAGCCGCTGCGGGAGACGCCTCGGGCGTTGGGGGTCACGTGGTGGCTCCCGGCCACCGTAGACGCGGACCTGTGGATGGAGAGTAATGGGCTAGCTCGCCGTCCGTCCGTCTTTTGACGACAGGCCGTGTTGACGGCGCGTTCGTGTTCCACGCGCGCCTCAATGAGATGTCAGCAAATAGGGAGGGGCCCGCAAGGGCCGATGCCTGCCAGGGCTGCGGGCTGTTCGAAAGAGATACCGCGGCCCTGGAACACAAAGGGCAAGGAAGGAACATGGATAGGTTTTAGTCAGTACAAGTCTGACACTCCCTTCCGCTCTGCCCAGAGCGGGAGAAGTCATTTGATGATTTCCCATCCGTAAAAAAAAAAGGCCCAATTCTTTTGTGGCTATAATCGACCTCTCAAACTCTTGAAAACCAAAGCCATCGAGTTCCAACAGCCTCAAAAAAAACATAATTCGATGTTGTAGATATAGTACCTATTTCAATTTCCAGTTTCTTGTAATGCGCAACTGTTTTCGCCAGACGCAGACTGCTTATGCACCATAAATTCGGCGTTTTTTACATGGTTTCATAATTTCTTAGGAGACTGATTTTAGCAACACGATTTCAAGATGACTGCCAATTTTATAGTGGGGACCTTACAGTTATCTGGTAGAAAATGCCTAAGTCACTAAGACCGTATTTGTGGGTACCCTTTTTAACCGACTTTCTTCAAAAAGGAGGAGGTTCTCAATTCGGTTGTGTTTTTTTTTTTTTTTTTTGTGTTTGTTACCTCATAACTCCGTCATTTCGAAACCGATTTGGAAAATTCTTCTTTTATGTGAAAGGATATACTTCCCGATTGGTCCCATAGAAATTTCATCAATATCGGTTCAGTAATTTGGTTCCTTTTCACGTTAATTGGTACATCACGCGACGTCTCATGAAGTCTTGCATGTTACATTTGACGTACTTCCCGATTTCCAATCGAATTGAAATTTTGCACACTTGTGTATATCGCGTGATAGTGTAATATATAGATGACATGGAGCTGATCTGATGATGGAGCTGGAAGGTGGCCTTAGGAACTCCGTTATGAAACGACTTAACCCCATCGAATTTGGGCTCGTATGATTTGTCTTGACGAGTACTTTGTCTCTAGATAGTATCCAGGGTCTGACAATGGAGCTGGAAGGTAGCCATAGGATCTCCGTGATAAAACGACGTAACCGCATCGAGTTTGGGCTCGTTTGATTCGTCTTAATGAGTACTTTGTCACTAGATGGTAACCTGGGTTTGATGATGAAGCTGGAAGGTGGCCATAGGATCTCCGTGATAAAACGACGTAACCGCATCGAGTTTAGGCTCGTTTGATTCATCTTAATGAGTAGTTTGTCTTTAGACGGTATTCAGGGTCTGATGACGGAGCTGTAAGGTGGCCATAGGAATTCCGTTATAAAACGACATAACTCCATCGAGTTTGGACTCGTTTGATTCATCTTGACGAGTACCTACTTTGTCACTAGATGGTAACCTGGGTTTGATGATGAAGCTGGAAGGTGGCCATAGGATCTCCGTAATAAAACGACGTAACCGCATCGAGTTTGGGCTCGTTTGATTCATCTTAATGAGTAGTCTGTCTTTAGACGGTATCCAGGGTCCGATGATGGAGCTGTAAGGTGGCCATAGGAACTCCGTTATAAAACGACATAACCCCATCGAGTTTGGACTCGTTTGATTTGTCTTGACGAGTACTTTGTCTCTAGAGGCTATCCAGGGTATGACAATGGAGCTGTAAGGTGGCCATAGGATCTCCGTGATAAAACCACGTAACCGCATCGAGTTTGGGCTCGTTTGATTCGTCTTAATGAGTAGTTTGTCTTTAGACGGTATCCAGGGTCTGATGATGGAACTGGAAGGTGGTAGAGTCTATGATCTTGATGGGAGTGGGTGTCATATGGGCATTCAACATGACCTTAGTTTTGTCCATGCTAATTTTTTAGTACATTTTGTATGAAAAGTTTAAACAAGTATAAGTTTTAGAACTGAAACTGAACTGCTTATATAAAAGTCGCACTCAATAGAGTATAAAACAAAGATAATCAAATTAACAAAGATCACATAACTCTTACTATGTTCAGCCCTTTCATTAATCTATCTTTATATATAAAATGCTTTGTCCTGATTGACTGACGGATCAACGCACAGCCTAAACCGCTGATCGTAGAGACCTGAAACTTAGAGGGTGTGTTCTTTGTATGACGTAGGCATCCGATAAGAAAGGATTTTCCGAAATTATACCCCTAAGGGGGTGAAAAACGGAGGCAAAGTTTGTATGGGACAACGTGATTCCTTGATCCAATCTACTTCAACTTTTGCATAAACATTCTTTAACAAAATTGATGGAAGACGTGTTTCGTATTTTATTGAATCTCATCGCCTAACAGGGTGGGTGATTTGCATCGAAGTTGATATCAATACTCCTTAGTGCAAAACTTAATCCAATTTTATTCTAAAAACAATCTGTAGTCCGAGTGTTAAATTGACAAGACATATTTTTTCCGATCCGAATTTTAACTTATTAAATAACAGTTTAATCCCAGAAAATCAATTATAAATACAATGAAAAGGAAAAAATATACAGTTACACAGTTACTGGACTTTCATCGAAATTTACCCATAAAATAACCACATCGAAAATATATCGAAATGTCACTGATGTTGACTAGGCACCCGGCCAAACTACAAAAAGGACGACTTCCTTATACAAGGTGTTGATTTGCATCCTAGTCAAATTCAATGACGTGATTATGCTAATGATTCTCGACCCAAATCAACAATAAAATGGGTAGGTATTTTTTTTTTCTTATTAACGGAAATCCGTAAGTATGAACCAGCCGTATTTAAACGCGACCCGTGTATTACTAGCCTTAAAACCGCGCTTTCACAAACAAAACATACACAACGCATACGCAACGATCATTCGATAAATTCGTAGGTAATCAATCCCACCCCAATCACGGTGCGGGTACTCTCCCGCGCAAGCTCATAGCCACGCCCCCGCGACCCCGGAACTAACAGTGTGTTTGATGTCGCCGAAGCGTGCGTGCGCTTTGCGAATTCCGCTTCTCGGTACATCGTTGAGACGTAGGTACAAAGTGCAAGATGACGGACAATTACTCAAATGTCGAGTTGGTGGAGATGGTCCGCCTGTATGCCATCAGTGGAGACAGCCTACGTGGAGCCATCCGGATGTTCACGGAAAAGTTTCCCGATCGGCAAGTACGCGAGTACTTGACTGAAAGTTTTGGTAACCACTGGATCGGTCACGGAGGACCTGTAGCCTGGCCTCCGCGTTCTCCGGACCTGACTCCTCTAGACTTTTATTTGTGGGGAGACGTTAAAAGGTTAGTTTACACGGAGGAAGAATTACGTGCAAGGATCATTAGTGCCTTCGACACTTTAAAAACTAATGTGTTAGTGTTACATAAGCTGAAGGAAAACCAGGTACGTCGTGCTCGATTGTGCGAAGAGTGTGATGGTGGCAACTTTGAACAATACCTCCGGGTAACATAAGTAGGTAGGTAATTTATGTAATTATTTGTACATTTTGTAAATACGTCAATTTTAATAGTGTAAATAAGTTGATTTCAAATTTTTAACTACGCCAATAATACCTAAGAGTCGAAAGTATCACCACGTACTTACACTTAACTAACACGTCTTTCCATCTCCATCAAACGTAGAAAACATTTTTAGACTTAGATCATCGGTACACCAACTAAGGTAGGGTAGGAAGGAAAATTTCAAATCAACCAATTTAATCCACAAATAAAAACAAAATCACTACGAAAACTTTACGTTGAAGGATAAAACAAAAACTAACATTTTATTAATCATCTGATAACAGGTCAATGAACTTTTCTTTGGCGCACTAGTATTACTGTCATTAGTAAGATTTCCGTATTCTAATGATGCTCAAAAATGAGTTAATTATGAAGCGAAATTTATGACATTAATTCAGGTGATTTTCGAAATAAAATTAGGTAAAATTACTGCTACCGGTCATTGCTGTCCCGCTCGCGCGCACTAGCATTTCGTAGGTAAGACGTCGACACTTACGCACACAGCTGCATTGTCGCCGTGTGCGTAGCCGACTACTTATTCTGTTTTATTTGTATTGAATTAAGGGTTTAATTCTGAAATACTGTTTAATTTCAACAACAAAAAAAGCAGCGCTTATTAGTTATTGTCCGCTACCGTACTTTCAATTGATTATTTATGTCTTTTATGACAACCTCCTGAAATTTGACGAGGATGCAAATCAACATTGTAGTTTTTCTGAAACAGGTGCCACTTTCAAACAGGGGATCCGCTGGATGCGAGACGCACGAGACCGCTCAATGTGGCGACACTTGGGGAAGGCCTATGTCCAGCAGTGGACGTCTTTGGGCTGAAATGATGATGATGATGATGAATGCTATACTATTCTCTCCTTCCTGACAATGACCGAAGACATCTTACACACTTAAGAAAATAATGTATTACCCAAGGGCTGTATTTTCAAAATCCAAGCGGACGAAGTCGCAGGCAAAGTGCTAGTTATTATATATTATCCAACACAGCACCTTCCCAACTTTTTTTTTCGGTTTATGGCTTTAGACCCTTTATAGGGCGCCATATTTAGTGTGACGTCATATAACCAGCGGATGATCAGGGCGTTTCTAACGATACCTCATTTGTCGAACAGACGAACATACACACATACGGGCTGAAATCATAACCCTAAGCCGTAGTGGGGTAATAAAGAAATAAACAGTACCTGCCTAATGACTGTAGTTAATAGTAAGCCTTTTTGATTGAAATTGAGCGACAAACATGCAACTAGCCCCCCAGTGCCCCCCACCTAAATAATATAATGAATGATTGTAGGTAAGAGGTATAGGTACTGTACCCATGGACATCTGAAATAGGTTACAAAGCCAGGCAGTTGCATTGTCCGGCAAAAGACGACGCTGGAAAAGCCAATAACCAACATGTATGGAGCAATGGCGCTGAGAGTTGAATGCTGCGTTGTTAGAAGAGTGGTATTCCTCAAGATGGTTCCTTGAACCATCAAGACGTCAAGCCCAACACGTTGATTAGACCAATGAAAAACGGCTGCAAACCATGATTAGAACTAGCGGTACAATGTTATAATGTACAATGCTATGTGTAGACATAATAAATTATTTAAAGATTTTGTAAAAAAAAGGCCAAGCAAAACAAAGAAGTCGCATGCGATCAGAAAACGCCTAGAAGAGTTACTGGTCGCTGGAGGCAACGGACCGCAGTATACTAGGTGTTAAATTAACGGATCGTGTTCGAAACATAATACTGCGCTCCAAAACAAATATAGCTGACGTGGCTCAAAATGCTGCCCAAACCAAATGGGGCTGGGCAGGACATGTCTGCCGGATGCCGGACAAACTGTGGGCCAAAATAGCAGGGAACTGGTGCCCTGACACAGTGGGGCAGTGTCGCGGCAGACCACGAAAGAGATGTGGTGGGACGAACCAGACAAGTTCCTACAGAACTGAAAGGGCTCCAGAGAGAGAAATACGGACTATGCCCAAGTACCACTACCACCACCGAAGTCTAACAAGAGCCTCCTCAGGTATTGTTCGAGACTCTTAGTGATTAAGCCATTGGTTAGCACGACTATCGGCACAATGATTGTTAAGTTCACATCCCATAGACAACCTCGCGAACCAAGTCATGATACTTGATCTACAGACGCCAGAGGTCACACATCACACATCATCAGCCTATAATGTTCCCACTGCTGGGACACAGACCTCCTCTCTATGAGAGGGAATGGGCTATAATCCACCACGCGTGCCCAGTGCGGATTGGTAGATGTCACATGTCTTCGTATTTTTGGTTCTAGGACATGCCGGTTTCCTCACGATGTTTTCCTTCACCGTTTTTGAGAGCAGTGGTGATGAAATAAATTACACAAAGTAATGCGCCTGCCTGGGTTCGAACCCACGACTTACTGTTCGTAAGTCGGGGGACGTTACAACTGGGTCACCGCTGCTCTCCGCAGCAGGTTAACCTACCCGATACTGTCAGATTATTCCAACCAACCTTAAACCTTAATACTTCAGATATAAAATTGAAAAACTATTAAAGAAATTTTACAGATTGTAGTAACTTGATGTACTGGCGTTTGTACAGATGCCAGCATATCAAGCTACCCGAAACTGTTAAATTTTCCCAATCAACCTTAAACCTAATGTTTAGCGATAAAGATGAAAATCTATTAAAGAAATTTGACAGATTGTAGTAGCTTGATGTGCTGGCGTGTGTACAAAAACACTTAACGACCGAGCTTTCATTTTTTAAACCTATTTGGTACCATTATCCCAGCCCTCACAGTGTAAGCACTCCTTTATAACAGTAAAGTCCACGGTATTGTATAATCTGTGCAATCCTATCTAAAAAAAAGATCTGTCTTAATTTTGTCTGTGGAATATTGTATGTATTGTCTGTGGTGCCATATAAAGACGAGAAAACTTACAATTTGAACAATTTCTTTTTTACAAAAAAAATCCTATTAAATCGGTTTTTACTTTGATTCTGAGATGTGAAATTATATTATGAGTTCGAGATAGTCCTTACACTATTAAAAAATGGGCACCAACGGCAACGGTCGGCGTGGAGGAGCGAAAATGCCTGATGTTCGCCGCCCAATGGAAGAAGGAGATTGTGTTAACGACATGGAGAGCCCCGAGCTCGACTTCATTTACGATGATTGTGATACTCAACAAAACGAAATAGCTGAATTATACAGCTATACGGAACATCCAGAGTATCAGCTCAACGTCAAGGCATTCGAAGATATAATGGAAGAGTTCAACTATCCTCCAAGTTGGCAAAGATTGACACATAAACAGCAGCGTACTGTGGTAATGAAATTACTGGAGCATTTGGATGTCGCTGTGAGTGAGATTCGTATGCGTGCAACTCGCTGTATATTGTATTTAGCGCAGGGATGCTGGGCGGAGATGCAATCGGACGCAGAGCAGGCACACTGGGCCCGCGTCAACGTAATGATGCTGTATGATATGGGAACGTTTTCTGCTTTCGTCGAATTACTGAATCTCGAGATAGTTCGGAGCAGTTCTGCAATAGCTTCCAGGAAGCTTGCAGAATCTCTTGCGGACTCAACTAACTTACGAGTTATCCTGTCTGTTCTGTACCTTATCACAGAATATATGAGAACCGAAAAGGACAATCCTGAATCTGAATTTAAACATTTAGTTAAAAACTTTAAGGAAGAACTGGGAGCACCATTTGGAGAAGAATTGCTTCCAGTGAAACTGCTGAGCATGGTGACACATCTTTGTGCAGGAACAACTCCACACTTTCCTATGAAAAAAGTCTTACTACTGCTGTGGAAAGTGTTACTTGTTTACTTAGGAGGTTCAAAGGAGTTGAAGGAGAGAAAAGCTAGGCTCAGAGACAAATATGAATTACCAGCTTTATCAGAGGACACAATTGAAATAATTAAAGGTATGAGAGCAAGTTCACCTCCTCCTAGTGCAGCTGACATGCTTGAGAACCAAAATCCTGGACAGCGGAAATTACTGAAAGAAAATGAAAGAGAAGGAAAAATTCGTAGACACCTTTTCATGAAACAAACCTCACTTGATGAATCTGATGAACAAATATTTGTTGACAAAGAAGAAACTGGAAATGGCTCAGAAGATTACTCAATGGAGTTTCAGTCTATACCCAGTGAGGGCTCACAATCTGAAAATAACCCTAATTGTCCATATTACATGTACTTCAAACAGTTTGACAGCCCACCTCCACCACCTCCGCTTCCGAGAAGTCTTCCATGGCAATCTAAGGTGCGCCAAAAAGATATTGATATGTTTCTTGATAATGTCAGGATGAAGTTTGTTGGGTATTCCCTCCCTGGAGATCGTCAAACTACAGCAGGACTACCACAGCCAATACATGAAGGAATAGACATACTAAAGAAACATGTTTACACCAGTCTTTCAGAATTACAAGTAGAAAGAGAACTGGAAATAGCTCGAAGCCCTCTCACAAAAGGAGAAAGAGAAGTTGAAGAAACAGAAGCAGAAGTCTTGTATAAAGCAATGCTGCCTAATTTGCCACAGTACATGATTGCACTGTTAAAAATTCTTTTAGCAGCAGCACCAACATCAACTGCTAAAACTTATTCTATCAATATTATGGCAGACTTACTACCAGAAGAGATGCCCATGACTGTCCTACAGTCCCTCAAACTTGGCATTGATGTGAACAGACATAAAGAAATCATAGTAAAAGCAGTTACTGCAATATTGTTGCTTCTTTTGAAACATTTAAAATTAAATCATGTATACCAATTTGAGTTTATGTCGCAACATCTTGTGTATGCTAATTGCATGCCATTAGTTCTAAAATTTTTTAATCAGAATATTTTGTCTTATGTTGGAGCTAAAAACACAATACCAATATTTGACTTTCCAGCTTGTGTAATTGGAGAACAGCCAGAACTGACAAAGGAATGTCTGGATATTGGAGACTCAGCTGTTCCCTACTCATGGAGGAATGTGTTCTCATGCATCAATCTATTGAGGATTTTAAATAAGCTTACTAAATGGAAGAATGCAAGAATTATGATGCTTGTCGTTTTCAAAAGTGCCCCTATCCTAAAACGCACATTAAAAGTTAGACATGCTTTGATGCAGTTTTATGTGTTGAAACTACTGAAAATGCAAACCAAGTACTTGGGAAGACAATGGAGGAAAACAAATATGAAAACCATCAGTGCAATATATTCTAAAGTTCGGCACAGGTTGAATGATGACTGGGCCTTTGGCAATGATGTTGATGCAAGGCCCTGGGATTTTCAAGATGAAGAATGTGCCCTAAGAGTTAGCGTTGATCGCTTCAATAATAGGAGATATGGCACTGGTGGGGAACAAGAAATCGATTTGACACCCCTTGAGACAGATATAAATAGTGTATTAGAAGCAAATATTGAACTTGATGAAGAATTTAAAGATAATTATGAGTTGTGGCTTGAAAAAGAGGTTTATAACAATGAAATAAACTGGGATGTATTATTGACTGCATGAAATGTTATACTCAAAATATTATACTAAACTCATCTGATTTCATGTAACCCTGTTTATGTTTTTGTACAGTTAGTTTTTAATTTTTAAATATTGCTTATTTCATTCAGAAACATTATATCAAATAGATAAATTCCATATCTTCGATAACAAATGTTTTCTTATAAATCTGTCTTATTATTGTAGTTACTTAAATTAAGTTACACTTAGTATTGTTTTGTATTTAAAATAAAACTATCATGACAGACTCTTTATTGTGTAAAAACAGATTACAATTACTATTAACTTGAATGGTAAATTATGAATATGCATTATTTTAGTCAAATTAGACGTAAGATGTGTGTATTTTATTGTAGTTAACAGTTTAGAGCTTGTGGATAATGAATTATAATAAATCATGTATTTAGTAAATAGAACTTACTTCAAACAGAACTGAACATAACATTTGATTTCTAAGGCAATTTCTGCTACCTATAATGAAATTGGAGGATTTGTTAAAGTTTTAGTATTTTCAACAAGCTTATTACCTACCACGTATATAAATAAAATAGCTACATTTAAATAAAATTTTAATGAAGGTACTGTGTTTTGGATCTGTGTACATTGAAATATACCCAAATAAAATTTAAAACTTAAAAATACACTTATTCTTGAAATCATGCTCCTGCTGATCCCAGGTTAGCAGTGAATGAACACTGATATTCTGGTAGTTATTTTTGAGATGCTAATAAATATCTTAGAACAAAATCAGAATAATCCAAGGGTGCTCTAGTTACCAAAGAACCTATAATTAGGACTGTATCTTTCTAAAATTCTAGGATTTTCGGAATATAATCATTATTGAAAAAGTATTGCCCCGTGCCCAATGCCTCATGCCGTCTCTGGTATTTATTTTTATTTACTTCTAATAATGGATATAGATCGTCTACCTTCATTAACTAAATTGCCTAGCTGTGGGTGCCACAGAGTATATTGAATATTATTAAGATTACTAGTTGCCTGGCTTACTCTAACTATGCTAGAAATGCATTCCTTCTAACTTGCTACGAGTTTTTCAGAAATTCGCGAACCAGTAAAAAGGAATTTCAGACTACTAGTATTGCCCTCTAGTGTGATATTATGTGGACAAGCCGTCATCGTCGTACGATCAATTGGCATAGATGTCGCTAAAACGGTATTTATTATTGATAATTTATAACAATATAATTGTATGGAAAGAATGCTAATAAATAATAAAAATTCTCTCCTGGCTTATTTAAATTATTTATCTATATTTTTTATTTGAGAAGCATTAATTTAGCAATCTTGATTTCATGTCTCATTATGCTTTTTTCTTAGGGCAACTTAGTTTGTGTCACTGCAACGTCCCACCCAAAACTATATTATTTTGTGTTTTTCTATAATTCGTGATTATATTGTACATTTACAAATTACTATTATGCTGTAATTGATGATGTACTAATATAAACCAGTGTTTGAGTGGAATTCGTTGCCTAAGTTCACTTAAAAGGTAAAGACCGCTCCCCTTTCTCCCTAACTTCCTGTGGGTGGCGATCGCGTATTATTGTATCCTGTATTTGTGCTAATTGAGTGGCTGCAATAGGTATATAATGTACATTTCTTCTTTTTAGTTTAAATGTTCTAGTGAATGATTTTAGCTGCATCAAAATGGCCGAGTTAGCAGCGTTACTGCAAACCGAGATCCCAGAGGGGCGCACCCATCTAACAGACAGCCACACGAACCTCGAGCGTGTAGCTGATTACTGCGAAGCTAACTACTTTCAATCCGAGAACAAGAGGCTCGCTCTAGAGAGCACCAAGAACTACACAACGCAATCATTAGCCAGTGTAGCATATCAAATCAACACTTTGGCATACAACTTCCTGCAACTATTAGAGTTACAAACGATGCAGTTGGCTGAAATGGAAGGTCAAATGAACCATATTGCTCAGACCGTTGCCATTCACAAGGAGAAGGTGGCAAGGCGAGAGATAGGAGTTCTGACTGCCAATAAGGTGACCAACAGGCAGTACAAAATCATTGCTCCTGCTAATCCGGAGAAACCTATCAAATATGTGAGAAAGAGTATTGATTATACAGGTATGTATACAGGTGTGTCTTTTACTATTACCTTTTATTTTTGTTGCAATTTTCTTTTAGCCCACTAAAGTGTACATGTATTATTGCTCAACATATTACTTTTATTTTATCAGCTCTGGATGACATTGGTCATGGCGCTCGCTGGAATGGAGCTACAAGCGGAACCCCTAGAGGCCGTCGGTCAGGCTCTGCCCCTAGTGCAGCAACACTGCCTGCCCCCACTACCAAGCCTCCCACTCCACCAGCGGCTGTGAGAGCTGCAGCTGCCGCTAATACTGGAACTTTGGGGCGTGGCACTCTTGGTAAAGAAATGTTTACTTTATCCTAAAAAATGCCTTAGACTTACATTTCATTATACAGGCTTGCAACATCAATAGTGGCATGAGTGACCAGTACCCAGCCTACGCATTAGTTGCTCATATACACATTCATAATATAAGCAACACAGTGTAACCTGCATGTAATGTCTACAGCACATGATTGATATCAAGCATTTTTTTTAAGATTATTTTGTACCTACTGTATAACACTTTCTTACTTATGTACAGGTAAATCATCTCGTGAGTACCGCACACCACCAGCTGTGGCCCCCCCACAAGTGCCCTCGCACTACGCGCCAAACTACCCGCGTCGACCACCAGGGTACTCCACTTTGCCTGTTGCACAACCGCAGGTAATTTGCTTAGAAACATTTATTACTAATAGCAAAGATAATTTTCATTTATTTTAGGCCCAAACATTCAATATTGTACTGTTTTGGTTCCAGGTTGGAATGGTACATCCGAATCAGCATCAAGCTCCTTCCAACTATTCACAGCAAGACTTGCATACCAGTATGCCACGTTAGTATTATAACTTTCCTTGCTCTAAATTATTTGAAAATTTTCATAGCCCAAAATGAACACTTCACAATTTTTTATTCATAAAAGGAGACCTCCGGAGTGATATAACCTCTGTGCTTATTACGTCCGTCGTACCCAAAGTAAACGACTTCCGTCTATTGGCTAATCATTTCACCACTTTCAAGGCCCTTGTCAGGGCGAAATTCTTTCTCTCTCTCTTCTTCAACCTTTGGCCAAAATATCTCCACTTTTGGCGGTTTTGTGACATGGCTATCCAGTCCGGCCACTTTAATGAGATTGTCTGTTCACCTAGTCGGTGGTCTTCCCACATTCCTCCGTCCTGTCTGTGGTCTCCACTACAGCATTTTCTTCCCCCATCTTCCATCCTGTCTACGGCATATATGGCCCGCCCAATTCCACTTTCGTTTTGCTATCACTTCCGCTATGTCCGTGAGTCTCGTTCGTCTCCGTATTTCAGTATTTTCCACCCGGTCATAAAGGGAGAAGCCCAACATGGTTCGTCTCATAGCTCTCTGAGTGACTTGCATGCGGTGGATAGTGTGGTGAGCGTCCAAGTTTCAGCCCCGTACGTCATGACTGGCAGGACACACTGCTCGAACATGCGACGCTTTAGGTTTATGGGCAGGGTGCCCATAAACCTAAAGCGACATGAATACGCTTCGACATGAATACGTAGGACAGCTTACCGAAAGCACCCCTCAGCACCCCTAGTTGGATACGGCGCTTCATTTCACGGTCTTGTAACGAACATCATCGCTATACTCAAAGTCTGTCCCAAGTATATGTACTCTTTGATTTTTCTTATTAGCTGGCCATTCACTAGAATGTGATCAATGTCGTCATCACAGCACATAAAGAAGGGCGAAGTTCACTCACTCCCAAAACAAGCCATTCATTTAATAACAAGAGAATTTTTAAATTTCAGCACCTCCGTCTCCTTTGATTGGTTCTGATGGTGAACACAGTCAACATTCCATGAGCCTACCTGGACAGGTTTGTGCTGTTTTTTTATTATGGAATTTTATATAAATCTGTCATAGATATCAGATTTTGTATCTTAATCACATTGGGTATGATTGCAAAGTGCAATCTAGAGAATAGTGGCTGCCGTCATAAAAATGTCTAATGCCATTACCACAATTCCCGCCCGCTTACAACATACCCAATGTGAAGCAAGTACAAAAAGATAATTCAAAATGAAATGCTGCTTAATTTACTGAAATTTCTTTTGACTAGATCCAATAGCCCAACATCAGCGATTGGGAAGTCGTGAGTTCAAAATCCTACCCCAAATGAACCATCGTAGTTATCCCACTTCTAGTAAAAACATTCAGTATGTTGTTACGGCTAAAAAACGAAGTAAAGTTTTACCTAAGGCTCCTTTACAGAGAGAGGTTCTGCCTCGTTATTTTTGAGGTGAAATACTCTTCTGACAATGAGCATTAAACATAATCAGCATACTTAAGACCGAGAATCGTTTGCAAGCCTATGCATGTTCTCACCTCAAATCTAGTGACAAACTGTCGGTATGTAAATGGGCCATTAAGCTGGTTAGAACAAGGTGCAGCTTGTGTGTCATTGCATGGCCAATCTGTTGTTGTATAAGTGGTTGACCTAATTTTCTGTTGTCATGTCAACATAACCATTGGATGGAGGCTTTTTAACCTGTCCCAATCGAGTTGGTCCAACGTCAACTGCGCCTAGTTCAATTCGGCTGTTTGGGTTTAGCCGCCTTCTGCTTTTCGCCGTAACAACAATTATATACTCCGGTTACTTTACGACAAATTTCCTTATCTAATAGCACACTTTTAAAAGGCATTCTCTGTCAGCCTACCTTTGTCACTTCTAAACCTATAATAACCGGAGTATACTTTCAACCATAAACACTATTACTAGCATGTGCAACAATTGCAGCGTGCGTCGTCGTCTTCTGCGGGAGGAGGATCCATCCGTGGCGGTTCAGTGTCCCCACCGTTGCCACCTCCACCAATGGACGATGAGTTGGCGCATGAAGGCTTCGGCAGACCTCACCACATGAATGTATGATTTTGAGTATATTGCTATTACTTTGCTCACTTTAGTAGCTGCAACACTGCGCACTTTACATTTCGCGCGCGAGCTGCAAGTAATCGGTGGCTGAGGAAGCGGGCGGGTGTGCGCCGCGCCCGACGTCGCTACATATTTATTTATTTAACACTTCAAGCACAAAGTAATGTGGCGGACTTAATGCTATAGGTATTTTCTACCAGTCAACCTTACATACCGCGGGGTATAGAGCGACGCACGACAGGCGCGGCCGGACTCTCCCAGTACTAGGGTCGACCTTGACGCAAGAGCATGCTTATCGAATCGTTGTTTTTATTTTGCGATAGCTGTGTTATTTATACAGGTGTAAGGGTAAACACCCTTGTCACTCAAACCATGGGTATTTGACATAAATAAAAAATTATAGGACCGTGTTAAAATAACAGTATGAGTAATTTATTTAAAAAAGTGTGTGTGTGTACTTATGTACACGCGTTAGAAGTTATACTTCTTTTTAAAAAAAATATCTGTCGCCTTATCTCAGCCAGCAGTAGATTAAAAATAAAAAACCTAGGCTTGTCAATATCTGACACTAAGCTAACTTCAGGGTGTATGTTGACTAGCTAACTTCATGCTGTTAAATTTAGGTGTCGGTGTGCGCGCGCATCATAAAAAATTACTCTCATCATTTTTCCCTAACGCGCCATAAGAAGTATAACTTCAAAAACATTCAAAATTAATTATCCGACACCGTCCTCGAATTCATGGTATGCGCCCGAGAGACGCAATCGCCGCCCGCCCTATCTACCTACACAATACTAACATAACCTGTGACGCAACTTTCCCTGGCTTAGAACAGGCAACACCTAAGGTAGGTGTTGCGTGACGAGTATAAATGTAAATTTGATTTGACAGCAAAGAAAATGAAAAAATCCTCCAAACCATTGGGTGGGTATTTTTGGCGTATTTAAAAAGTTCATCACAATTTTAAATGTTCAGTTAAAATCATCGATTAAATTTACACTTTCCTATATTGAATATCTACACTTTCCTACATTGAATATCTACACTTACTTACATAAATCTCAACAATCTGTTCAAAATGCACACAGGCCTCCCGCACGTTTTCTTAGGTTGTTTCCAACTCGAGAATCTAACCTCTGCATACATCCAACGAGCTTCGTTCAGGTTATCACCCGCGATGTAAAGCCGTACCATTTCGGTCCACTGTTCATTTGTGTAAGAAAAAGCACTTAGTAGGTACACTCAATTTAACCCAAACCACTGGTTTCAAGGGTAACGGTGTTTACCCTTACACCCTGTATCACATTCCTAATGATTCCTCAGAGCTCGCGCGCAGACTGTAGTAGTGTTGCTGAATGGTCTATTGCTTATCTCTACATCATCTTGACAAGTTGTGCCAGTTTTCAGGCATTTTTTTGCAGATGAGACTCAAGTTTGACAAGCCTATGTTTAAATAAAGTCTTTTATTGTTTGATTACAATTTTAGAACAAGATGGGAAGTATGGGTACTCCATACACAAACGCAGTTCCTGCAATAGTACCAGATGAGGAAGATTTACCTGGATGGGTGCCTAAGAACTACATTGAAAAAGGTAAGACAGATTTTATTCACCTTGTCTGTTTTTAAAATCCAGTATTGCATAGACTATGATCATAAATTAATATAATTGTGTAAATGTTTTAGTTGTCGCGATATACGATTATTATGCTGACAAAGAGGACGAGTTATCATTCCAAGAGAGTGCCGTGATCTACGTGCTGAAGAAAAACGATGATGGCTGGTGGGAAGGCGTGATGGATGGAGTGACGGGTCTCTTCCCAGGGAACTATGTAGAGCCTTGCGTGTAATACGCATACACATCATAGTTTGACTGTACCTGTAATCATTCTATTACTGGTACCTGTGGTGACTTGTACTCACGGCTAAAGAGCTAAGAATAAGTTGATTTAAAGTCTCATTCCGTGCGGAGTTCAGGACGTTACTGCACGGGCCAATCAGTTACGCGATTATTCGAGCCAGCTTGAACACCTCCACGCGATCCATCCTGCGCGGTATTCGTTCCAATTTGACAAGAGCCCATTTTGCAGTCTGTAAAATTAGCCGTAAAGAACAGTAATGACACCGTCGTGTCTACAAGTGTTTATATACAGACAATATTATAGTGACTAGCGGGATGTACCTAGGTAAATGATATAAACGTATTTATTTACGTAATTCTGTAGATATTTCTGGAATTGAAAAAATTATGTCAATTCTAATATTGATGTGATCTCTTCCAAATGAATATCCATCGATGCTATATAAGATTATATTTTAATTTTAGCAATAGTATGCCGTAATTGTAGTAAGATAAAACACCTACGTTAATTTAGGTTTACCTATTCCTTGTTATAGAAATATGTATTTAAAACCTTTGTAATATAATTTAATTACTCAGTAAAGCAAAATTAAAAAAATATTTGCGTTTTGTTTTGGGGAGGGGGGGAGATAAAACGACAACTAAAGCTAGAAATAATACTTCATCAATTAATTTGTGAATCTTTACTGCATGAAATGCATAGAAATACTTAAATCTAGTCCAATTAAAGCACTAGAATGCTTTTTTCAACTACTACATTAAGAAATGTCACACATTTACCAGAGAGAAAGTTTGAGAAATAATAATTTTGGTAAAATCACATTACACTTAAGGGTCAACTCACACCGAAAGAGCGGCGAAGGGCAGCGACCCGCTCGGTAAAGAAGGCGCGCGATGAATTCACGGGTCGTTCTCCTATGCGCAGTTCACTTTCAACAAAACTCGAGGAAACTTGTGTTTAAGCAGTGACAATGGGTATTTTGGATTTAATTATTATTGCACATATAATTGAAGAAGAGGAAAAGGCCGAGGGGCGGGATATTGCCAGCGGCCGCTCGCGACTCGTTCGAGTTTCTCTTGCGATAATAAGTATTATAGTAATGAAAATAAAGTTGAAATTCATATGATACTGAAACGGGCTCCGCTTCGATGCCCTTCGCCGCTCTTTCGGTGTGAGTTGACCCTTAATCTGTGTCTGAATTTTTAATTATGTATCTCACAATTTCTTTGTTCCACACCATATTTGCTGAATGGAATTATAACAACCAATCCTTAATAACTTCTTAAAAAAATAGAATTTTACTTGTATGATTTGATTTATATCAACAACACTGAATAATTTTTGAATGTCATAGTAACAGCTTGTAGCAGCGGTATTCAAACTGCGGTCTGTTATTCAAGTGTACATTACGGAAGTTTTAGGCCCCAAAGATAACAATCAAGGTCTGTAGAATTGATCACAACCTGATTAGATAACTAACAAAGTTCATCAATATTATTAGCACACTAGTAAAAAAAAAAAACTGCGCATTGGTCATCAAAAAACCACTAATAATGTTTAGAATCATAAATGCAGGTCAAACATAGGTTGATAGCTAACGTAATGTAACAGTACCTCGTTCATCCAAATTTTTTGGAAGACAAATACAGGATGTATTATATTTTACGTCAGACTTCTTATGAAACTGAATACATATCTTCCGAGTAAAACAGTCATTTAATTATATTATCTTGGAGGTAGTTACTCTGAACAAGACATTCGATAATTAATATTATATTCAAGTTTCACTTTATTGAATGTAAAATCGTTTTGTATGTTACATTTAATAAAAATGTTGAAAAATCAGTCACACTCTAGAGACTTTTCTTATAAATTGCTATTCCTTATCATCTAGATCCATATTTTCCGCCGTTGATATTTCGTTTTCCTCTGTTTTGGTCTCTTTTTCAGGTATTTCTTTCTTGTCCTCAACCTCAACCTTGTCCTCAATTTTCAACTCTGTTTTTTGTGCAGTCTCATCAGCAGCAGGCACAGTGGCCTCCTTAGATTCTTTCTTTTCTTCCTTTTCATTATTAGGTGTAGGCATGTCTTTTTTAGTTTCCTTTTCTTTTGTGCTTCTGTAAATACAATTATTATACATAAAGTAATCTCAGTTAATTATCTATTTGGATTATAATCAAACATATTTATTGGAATAATTTAACTTACTGCGTCGGGCCATTGACAACTTCCACCACATCATCATCTTCATATTTTATGTTAACAACTGCCTCGACTTTAGACTGTATAGTCTTCAAGGCCGAATGGAATATTTTTGAGCTAGCCTGGAAGTAAAAACATAAAAAAGTTAACAACGTGAAATTGTTGCAGTACTCTGTATGCTATAGATTGTCCAAAATATGTGTTGCTAACATTGATAAGGCACTTATTGTAGTGATGAGACGCCCACTGCCAGACGAGTATAAAGCCGATCTTTTTTTTTGTTGTAAAACTGAAAACTTGAAGAGGCAGTTGTTGCAATCTGAGCATTCACAAATAGTCCTAGAAAAATGTAGAACTATTTTGGATAAGGTGGTCTCGTTGTGAAACACGTACCGTAAGCGACGCGATTCTAGCACGAGCGGCAGTGAGACTGGCGCTGAGGTCAGACACCTGTGTCTGCGCGCCGCGCTCGGCCTGCTGCGTGCTGGCAGCGGCGGCGCGCGCGGCCCGCAGCGCCGCCCGAGTGCTCTCTAGTGCAGCCTCAAGGCGTGCGCGACTCGCTGCACTACGCGCCTCTGCTTTTACCAGTGCGCCCACATCCACAAGGCGGGACTTGAACATCACCATCCCTGCAAGGAAACAACAAAATGCATACATGCATGTGGTCATACTACTTCATTAGTGACCAGTAGTCACTAGTAGATCCTGCGTCGGGAAAAGTCTTCATCTTTTAGGGAATTCTCAGTAGTAGCATGGAGACTTGTGTCGCCTGTGTATTGAGGCAGTGAGTTATTCTAGATGGGGCACATAACTGGTGAAATTTCTCTAAAGTGCGTTTTTTAATCCTAGAGACTAAATTGACACATGCTAATGTCAAACTGTATAGGTCACATCTATACAGTTTGACATTAGTATGTGTCAATTTAGTCTCTAGGATTAAAAAACGCACTTTAATGTGAGTAATATACACTAGGATACACACAGTAGTATGGAAAGTGTATCTTAGTATACACATACTAAGATACACTTTCCATACTACTTTAGGGTTATTTTATGTGATCAATTCTTATGTTAATTTTATTTATAAAGAAATAAATGTTACCTGAGTCACTGACATCCTTTGTTTCACTAGACAGCTCTCCAGAATCGTCACCTTTATTGAAAATTGGCAGCAAGTTGCGGTTGCCTGTTGCGATTGTTTCCTCTAATTCTGCAATCTAGAAGCAATTATTTTATGTTACTTGTTCCTATGTAAGCCAACATGTAATTGCGTCTAGTTGCGATTTATTTTTATTTAAAAGAGTAAAATACTTACATGTGTTGGCACTTCACTGCCCATGATTGCGCTGTCTAGCGGGAGGTCTTGCATCGCCTCTTGTGAACCTGATGCGACATCTTTGATGGTCTGGATCAGTGACCTGACAAAAATACATTATTTTGAATAAGGGTTCACATTTTAACAACCAAAATTTCGTTCTGAAACAAGTCAACTTACTTGTAATTAAACATCTCCTTAACGCACACCTTCTCAAGCACAGCTCTGATTTGTGACCGAGACAGTTGTAGCCCTAGGCTCATGAACAAGTTCTGCAGATCTTTCTTAGTCATGCTACCTCCACGGGATGTGTCGAAGTAGACGAGTGACAGTAGGAGGTAAGGGTCGGGGGGCAACTCCACGCCGCGGCTGCGACGTTTGGGTGAGCCGCTGCGTTCGTCATCACTGGGACTCTCCTGTTTATAAAAAAACGAGGTGTAAAAGATTGTTACTAAAAAGAGAAGATAAATGAGGACTAAAACTGGTAATAAATATTATTCTACTTTCAATTTGAAAATCTGACTATTGTAGCAATAGCTATCCAGTGATTTGGCTAACGCCACACATTAGGCCTTCCGCAAACAGGACAGTCAACCAGATTACTTAGTACTTATTTTCGTCAGTCACGTGACAGTTGACAAGCACTGATATGCCTTTGGCGGCTTAGATGTGACGGCTCTATAATAAATACCTGGGTATATCTATCCATAACCTACCTTCCTATCTCGCCTGCGTGAATCTCTCTTGTCATCGCGTCTATCCTCTCTCTTATCCGCCCTCTTATCTTCTTGTTTCTCATCTTTCTTTTCCTCAACTTTCTTTTCAGCTTTATCTTCTCCTTCCTTCTTCTCTTTGACCTCTTCTGCCTTTTCAGGTAATGTGTACAGTGTTTTGTAAATGTAGAAGCCGAAGTCTCGCATCAGCATCTCGTTGAATAGCTCGGCGAACACGAATAACTATGGCAAAGGTTTTCAGAACACTTGAATATACTATGTTTTGACTTATTTGCACCTTGAATAGAATATACTACAGAATTTGAAACATATTTTCAAGATTACCTAGTAGAAAATGTTGCATGGGGTAGGTTCTATAAAAGTTGTGTTTGGGGTGGTTGGTAAAAAAATGAACAAGTATATTACTCTTTACAATAATAGTGCATATCATATTGAATGGGCTAGAAAGAATAGATAATCTACGACCGAAATAATAGTCGGTAAATAATTTAAACTTACTTCAAAGCTATGTTCCTTATTGTCAGTGATACGATAGTCCAACAACAGCGACAGTGTGGCGACATTGCAGTTAAACTTGCCTCCCTTTGCCGTGTTGGATGGGTGCACCAAAATGTGAGGAGTGGGTGGAATCTCATAGCGAGATTTACGTATCTGCTTTTCTTTCTCCAGCTGTCAAATGAAAGCACTTGTATATTTTGTTGTATTAAAGAGTTTGAGTAAAAAAGTCTTATTACAGGTCCAACAAGAGAACTTTACTAGTGTCTATCAACAAAGTTACATTGTAAGAAAGAATAAGTAATTGCTAATACCTTTCTTTTTTCCTCTTCAATTTCTTTTTCAGTTTTCTTTTCTTCAACTTTTTCTTCTTTCTTTTCAACTTTTTCAATTTTAGCTTCCGGTTTCTTCTCTTCTTCCTCATCTTTAATTTCAATTTTATCTTCTGCTTGAGTTTCTTCTTGAGGCTTTTTCTCTGGTTCTAGCTCATCATCCTCGAGCTCCATTACGTCATCACCCTTCTTATCTTCCGATGCTTCCTCGGTCTTCAACATTTTGGAAAGACGAGATACAAGCTGGGCTCTCAATCCTGATGAAAAATTTCCAAAGTTCAGTAAAACATTGTCCATCTACCAATTGTTTTTTTTTTTATATTAAAAACAATTTATTTTCCTAATGTCAGCTAAATCAATGTTCTGTTACCTTTACAACTAACGTTGCGCGCACGCAGCTCCTGTCGTAACTGTTCAACTTTAATCGTTTTGAGGTCTATTTTTGAATAATGTGTTGGTTCTGGCTTTTCCTCATCATCATCATTCTCATCAATTGTTATGGTGGTACTATCGAGATCTTTCTCCTGAAAATTTTTCAGTATCATTATTATTTTTGTTAAGTTCACAACATGGAACTCAGGATTTAGGTCAGGTGTATTAAAGCTGAGTTTAAACTTTAAGATTTTACTTTAAATTAGATTACTTTTAAGATAAAAGAGGATCATTTTAATTTAATTAATTCTGTGAAGAGTAAGAAGGTAATGATTATAATAATATTATCTATTTCCAGGCGATGTCAGCATAGCAACAACACTGCTTGTCGTCGGCAGCACTGGCACGTTGCTCTTCCAACATTTTAGTAGCGAGCGGCCGGAATCGTAACTAAACAAAACTGGGAACAAACAATTTGCGATTTGTCCGCCGCAGAAGTGTCGGCCGCTGCCGCCACTTGCTGCTCGGCCTTGCTGGACTCCGGCCGATCGCCGTCGAGTTTTCGGATGGCCACGTCGCAGGCACCCTTATACTGCTCCTGTACGTTGTTCCAGTCGATACGCGACGGTTGCGCCGACCACACGTCCGGCAGGAACAACACCACACACTCGAGCCGCGACTTGCCGCCGCTGCCCTCGCGCCAGTAGTAAAACTCCACCATTCGGTACCTGCATGGGTAATAGAGTTATAGTGGTATACTCACAGCGCATCGCACGCGCCGCCCACCCGACTGCAGACATGGAAACGACACATCCGCTACGAGAGTAAAAGAAAACTGCTCTTTTGGTACGTGGTACATCGAGTCTGCATCCAATGAGTTGCGCCATCCAAGATGTACGAACGCCTCCATACTCTCACTTAAGGAATGTGTGTACCATGACTAATACAAAGAACGACAATAGCTTAAAGCTTCTTCTGTTTATTGATTACTTGCCAACCAATCAGTAGGGTTTCCCTTTATAATACTGCACCAACTATATCAAAAATCCCAGAAGAAACTCGTGGCCCATCAAATCGTTCTACTAAAGTAAAATACCAGCTTAGCAGGGCAGTTAGTTGACCTAACAAATGAGGATGGGACACTTACCATTGAGTGCATGAACTTAAATCCACGCCTGTGAGGGCTTTGCAAGTACGTATTGCAGTCTTTACCAACACTTTTGGATCAGACTGAGGATTTTCACCATCTAAGGAAGGGCTCCAAGGTCCACCTATAGCAAAATTTTCACCACCTTTCCCTTTTTGTCCTACAAGGAACTTGATCAGTCTGGTTGGATGCAATGGATTTTTGTTGGAGCTGGAGCGTTTATCCTTTTCATCAACTTTTGTAAGGCCACATTTCTGGTACAGGGCTTCCAATGTTGGCATGCTGATCAACATCACCTAAACACATTTGACATTTAATTAATTTCTTCATAATATAATCTAATACTGTTATTATATAATTAAACACAAAGTAAGACAAAGAATATTTAAAATAATAGGACAATAAGACTATGACTTCTATTGATATACATATATCCATAGATAGTCTTATTAACGACATAAAAACTGTCAGTTATAAAGTCCCATGTAATAGGGGGCGACCCTATTGCTATGAACCGAGCACAAATTCAGACTGTGGCTGCTACTGAGAAATTCCTAACAGACAAACCCAATAACAAGTCGCCCAATCCAGGAATCGAATCCAGGACCTCATGCTCAGCAGTCACGATTGCAAAGACTAGACCAACGAGGCAGTAAGTTTTGATAACAAATCAAAATGCAAATCATTTGAGAACATTAGCAGATATTAATCATCTTTAATGAACTTACTTTAGCTGAAAACCTGTAATCTGCATCTGGTGGTTCTAAGACTGCATCATTTGCAATGGGATTTTCCACTTCTTTATTCATGATATGATAAGCACATGGGTTGTTGATGGAAAATGGTGTCTGTGGTGGGAAAGTTTCGCCCCACTTCACTTGAGCATTGAAGAAGTCCGATGGAATATACAAGTTTGTATATCTTTGTGACAAAGCAGGCACATCCATTTTGTTTCTTAAAGAAGCACAAAATGATTAGTTTAAAACATCGTTCTATAAATATTTCATGTGTGGATCTTAAAATTATTATTGGTGATACATACTGAGTCCAGAAATACAAATGCTATGACATTTTCAATAAATATGGAACAAAAATTAACATATTTACAGATTTTATAGTTATACCAATAACTTACATATCAAGTGGCATCCTAGGCACTCGAACCACAAACTTGATGGGTGATGGTTGGTGCACAATCGGACGTTTGCGCGGAGGCGAGTCGCGGCGGCTGCGGCTGTCACGACGATCACGTGAACGGGAGCGAGTCCTTGACCGTGACCTCTTTTGTGCAAACTAGACAAAACAAAATAAAGAAAATGTTTGACTTGTGTGTGGCTTGCCTCACGTGGTGTTCAGAAATATTTCCACAGGAGCATACTACCAGGATAAAGAGTATTTTATGTCTTTATCTAGATCATGGGTCTACCTACCTGTGCGCCAAATTTCATTGTTATTCATTCAGACAGGTGTAAAAAAAGCTGTTTATTATAATAATGACACCATTTCTATATGGTGTTACCACCCCACATTTTTCCCACCTGGAGGGGGTGGTTTAGAATTTGGGGTGGTAACCATTTTGTTTTAGTGTTGGTGTCCTTTCTACCCTATATAGTATAAGCAAAGCTGATGATGAACAAAATAATGTTTTTCACTATTCTCTTTTCAAAAATCATTCATTCTCTATGTTTCGCCTAATCATTATTGCATTTGATTATGCAAGTTATGTCTGAAGGTCAAGAGATCAATGTTTTATTTTTATTTCAATGTAGTACACATGGTGTATTGTGTACATGACTAGGTTTATTCTGTTATAAAAATAAGTAAATCAAAGAGGTTGCAGATGTTATCCTAGGGTTGGTGAACATTACTGCAATTACAAGCTGAATCTTACCCTTTCATCCCTGCGAGGGGGGCGATCATCACGGCGCGAGGGCAATGACTTCTTGTTAGCCGGAGGTGGTACAGCATTGTAATTGTTACTCTTTGAAGCATTATTCGATTTCTGATTCGGTCCTGTTTTAGGTAGAACCTGCACGCGAGTTGCATTCCATTTAAAAGGCATATTAGGGTTATAAGTAGCTTCAACAAGTACTCTATCGTTAACCTTAGGGATGATACCCTTAGCGCATACTGATGTTTGGTAAAATACATCATGATCAACAAAACCAAAATCATTGTGTGTTTTGGTTACAGTGCCGGTAAACACACGTTGGTCAGTATTGTTTGATGTTTGATTTGATTGCGAGTTCTGATACATCCCCGGGTTCATAGCACGAGGTGTAGGGTATGCCACAACGTTACCAGGATACATCTGACCTTGAGCCATTTGGTTCATCGGCATTTGTCCGGCCATTGGCATCGCCATGCCGCTTTGTGCTTGCATCATACTAGGATTAAAAACAGCTTGTGTTTGTTGAAACTGCATCATTCCCTGTTGTGTCATCATTGCATTTGGATCCATGATTTGCGGATTCATGCCGGTCATGTTTGTGTTCACATTTGACCGTGCCCATGGCGGATTTTTTGGACCACTTCCTGATTGCATGCTACCACTACGTAAATCACAACATAAAACACAAATTCAATTAAATTGTCTTTAAAACGCGCACGATCCCGTAGTAAATCACTCTTTTTACCAATAAACAAAATTACTTTCCAGAAGAGCAAAAATTCGCATCTGCAAATGGCGAAATAACCAAAGAGGGTGGAACTCAACTCAATCAAGCTAGCGCGGCGCGGAGACAAGATAGAGCAGAACTAGTTAGCGTCAGGGTAACCCGCGAAATTCAAATCTTACATAATTTGTGGTTTGTATGGCGTGCTATAATTAAAGTGAAATATCAAAGTTTAACTCACGCGTGAAGATGCAAGGTTTACCAACATAGTATACATACATGAATATCGTCTCTAAAGTTTGAGTTTTAATTGATCTTGATCTTATTGGTTGATCTTATTGGTTAGTACTTGGACGTAGAGTGATTTTTAAATGTTTCATGCGTTAGGGAGAATATTTGAAAATATGTATCTGAAGTTTACACTATGTTGATATACGAAATGAAATAAACTTTTATGAAGATTTTTTTGTACTTTAAGTATAAAATAGAATTAATGACAGGACCTTACTCGACAGTGGCGCCATCTGGTAAGTTTAAAAACAGTAGCCCCATTCTGTACTTAATTAATCTGTGGTTCAAACATGAAGCGATAGCACCTTACGACGGGAATGCATGGATTAACCAATTAATCCATGCATTTGATTGCATGGAATAATTAGTTCCCATTAGACTTGACTTTATAATACCTACTTAGCGTTGGTCGATCGCATTGGTTGAGGGTACCCGGCCAACGTCTACAAGGTGTTGACCTTTTTGCGTATTGGACGTTCGCAGCCAACGAATAGGAAAACCAACAAATAGATTTTAACTTTGATTGTGTATAAATCGGAAAGGTGACGCTTTATAATATTTTTTCTCTTACTTCTTGTATTAATACCAGCTGTTTGATCTGTCTTATTAATACAGATTTTGTGTGGCTGCAATGGGGCTATCGTTTTTAAGCTCACCAGATGGCGCTACTGTCGAGTCAGGTCCTATCATTAATTCTATTTTATACTATAAAGTACAAAAAAATCTTATTTTATTTATTTATTTTACTATTTATGCACACACAGTAGAGAACAGAGGAGAATAACATTATAAAATATGAGTATAAAGGTACTGCTTATTTCTTAAGAAATTTCTGCCAGCAGACCTGCAAAAGGAGAAATGAAAAAGAAACGTAGACAAAGTGTGTGAGAAAAGAACGAGAATAATGCGTTTAAGTGCCTTACCTAACTTAACCTATAATATTAAATATAATTACACATATAAGTAAATAATAATACATACTTCACCTTTCACTCTGGCTTTGAACAGTGAAATGGTCTTCAAATCACGAATGTTAGGCGGAAGTGAGTTCCAGAACCTTACAGCATGGACGGAGAAGGAGTATGAGTAATCTTCATAAAAGTTTATTTCATTTCGTATATCAACATAGTGTAAACTTCAGATACATATTTTCAAATATTCTCCCTAGCGCATGAAACATTTAAAAATCTTTCTACCTCCAAGTACTAACAAATAAGATCCTAAGTTGCTACTTAAAATCTTCAAGTCATAATTAATCAGAAATGGCTCAATCTAGACCAGAATCATGAATATTAGATAAAATACGTTGGTGTGTGTAATTTAATCATCTGGCATAATGTGGATATTGCCCTTCATGCACTATAGCAATTATTCATATTCATTGTTGAAGTTCTCGTCTGGAACCGAGGCTCGCTTTGGAATATGAATCGAACTTCGGAGTTTTTTTCTTACACGAACCGGCAATACTTACCTAAGTACCTAGTTCAAATTCACGCGTGGCACGCGCCGCGCCGCACTTGTCGACCAGCCCGAACTTTCTTGTCAGAACATGTTTTTCACGGCTGCGGCGGCGTAGCGTGGCGTGACGCGATGCTTGGTAAATATTAGGTACTGGATTAACAATTAACGGACTTGAATAAATTTAACGGAAGTTAACGAGTCCGTTAAGATTTTTAAAAGTTAATCTGTTAATGGCAATGTTAACTTCGTTAATTAACGATTAACGAGTTAATGCCCAGCTATGACTGGAGCCAATAGTAAATTTTGACGGTGGCATCGCCGCTAGAGGCAACAATTTCGCTGACGCATTATTCGGACAATGATGGAAGTAGAAAAAAATTAAGGCAATAAGGGAAACATTCTGCAGATTCTGCTCAATATACCCACGTCAGCACAAAAGTGGAAAGTAGTTAATTTAATTTAATTAACAAAATTGTACGTTGACGTATTATTGTTAAACAGCGTGGTATTTATTTTATTTATGGATGTGTCACTACTATGGATGTGTTTGCAACGCGACTATGTACCGCTATTAATAAAAGCGCGTTGGGGGCGAGTATAAAATAAAAACAAAGTTTTAAGTTATCTAAGTTTAATCGCTTAAAGCTTGTTGTAATGTCGTTGCAGATGGACCTTGGAAATAAAAATCGAATTTGGGCGTGCCTGGGCTTGGTTCAATGTTAAATTCTGCTATAATTGATCCACCAGCGGCCATGACAGTTGGAAAAGCAGCTGCTGGGTAGACCATGGACGATGTTCCAATGACAAGGCACACGTTACACTGGGACATGACGATATCTAGGATCAAATGGAGTGAGTTTTATACAAGACAGTACATTTGAACCACATAACTACCAACAAATTAAATAGGTATTTAGTCACCAGCTTGTTCCACAACAGAAGTTTGTAAGACTTCACCAAACCAGACAATGTGTGGTCGGAGTAAACCACCACAGTCCGGTTTTTGGCAATGAGGGAGATCCTCTTCTTTTATATCAGATACCAGCTTATCAGACTTCGGAGAACCGGTACCTACAAGTGCCTAAATATAATTTCGTATAAGTTAGAAGTCGACATCATCATGGTTTTATAGTGCTGCATAGTTCTTCTGGCGTGTGGATAATCGAAATAAACGCCGCCATCTTGTTTGGTCAACAGAGAGGAAGATCGGTGAAAGTGCATTGCAGATGTTGCGTCAATAGCTAGGACCCAATCTGACCAATAAGGTAAAGCTATGTTAAACTAACAACGATTTTAAAAGTAGCTTTGCCAATGTCATTAATTTCACAGTCCCCAGTCCTGACAATCTCATCCAAGAGCTAAAAGATCCATAAAGCACTGTATTCAGTTTCTACCTACTTACTGCACATATAGGACTATCGAAGTTAACCAACACTTCATTGCATTTAGTGCAGCGTGTCTTGAATATATTTCCATGGAGTTCTATTATGTTCTTGGACCCTGCCCGAGAATGTAGACCATCCACATTTTGGGTGATTACGGTCACTGACTTTTTTCGTGCGTGTTTCTTTTCATACTCGGCTACAGCTATGTGACCCTGAAATCAGAAGTCGAAACTGGGCCCACATATTGGCCTTTTCTGCCATATTAGTTTATATCCAGACTCTATTAGTCTGTCTGGCAAGTCCTGGGATTCCCCGTGCGGACAAAAATCAATAAGGACTTTCACTTGTGGATAAAAAGCAATTAAATACAAAAACAAAACAAGCATTACAAAATTGTTGCCGTTCTTACCGCATTAGGATTTGACTGCAACACCAACTCCCGCATATAATGGTAGTACTCCCAAACCAGACCGGGGTCCTCCCTAAAAGTTACAGGATTATACAAGATTGAAGCTTCCAGTTTTCGCCACAATCCTTCAGGGCCTCTGAATGTTGGAATACCCGACTCCGCACTTATACCGGCACCAGATAATACAACGACTGTTTTCGCGGCATTCAAGAGGTGTTTCAATTTGGCAAAGTCGCTTGTGGCCTTTAGAGAATAGCATTTAGGTAAATGACTGATTGCTTTTCTGTGTTTATAAAATGATCTTGGATTAAAGTTCATAGTTCCAGTTTCTTGAATGGTTGTGAACCAGTAAACTGATTTAAATCGCGTGTGTAGGCTTTATTGTAAAAATGGAAGTGCTATGGAAATGTTATCAGTTGAAATTGATTATAAATACATAATTATTTACAAAGCACTCATGCACCTATGCTGAAGACATATTGACATAAGTCAGATATTTCAAATGATCATAGACCAAAACATCAGTAAAAGGAGAAGGTGACGAAGTTCAACAAATTCCACCAACACCATGTAGTACACGTAATAAAGACTGAAAGCTGACCAAATGAGATTACTTTATTTGTGTTCTGGCGTGTTTCTGGACTATCATTATGCCAGTCTAGCTGCTGAGTGTTGTTTGTGTTGTGTTCCGCAAGAGTTGCAATATTGGGAAAATTACATCATTTTATAGTAAATTTATTTTATTTTCAATGAATATGTATATATTGTATGGAGGACCAGGGTGGTCCTCGAACAGGACGAATCTTTAAGGGTTCCATTTGGCAACGGAACCCTAAAAAATCAGCTGTTCCACTTAGGGAATGTGTTTAGACCAGGCTCCTTTCACAGTTTCTGATAAATAGGTATTTCAGTTCAGTATCAAAACCAAAACTATAGTAATAACTTATTCCATTTAGTTCATTATCTTATTTATGTATCTCCCACAATATTTATACCTATCCCCACGCGCAACACTATTTCTAATACTCATAGTTCAAAAAGGTTTCCGTGGCTGAAACGATTTCATAGATTGGAAAACTATGCACATTGGTTTTCCACTTCACTCATTAATATTCATAGATGGGTCATCCATTTCAATGTTACTTTCTTTTTTTAAACGGATGGCCGCTACGGACTGATGAAGGTATTTTCCCACCTTGGTAGGTAACTTGTTTTTCCACTTGTAGCATACATATAACCTGCGACTCTATCTCAGGTTATACGAGTATGTATCGGAGGGCAGAAAATGACCATCACACTGCTTGCAATAGGCTTTTCAGACTAATTTGAGCACTACAAAGCATTGATAATAACAGCGAAAACTACAATTTAGTACTTACATTCTCAGCGTAGGTATAAATTCCAAAGTAACTAAGCTAATTTTTTTTAGTACCTATGTGGTGCCAGCCACACGAAAAATAGTATCTCACCCATTTTACTTGTAGTGTCGTAAGAATATGCCAGAATATGCTAGAATTTATAAATTTTTATATAATAAAAAGAAATTCAAAGGCCCGAATTACCTACTATCTACATCTGAAAATCTATACGCATCCGCAATCCTTACTGAGGCCTGCCACATATGTCCGAAATTGTCCGCATATTTGAAGTAAAGTTCTATAGATAAATCAAAAAACTTTGTCCTTTCAGTTTAGCGGACCATTTCTCTTTTCACGATAATATTAAAAATACTTACTTGTTGGTAAGAGATGGGAACTGTTTATCTGTTTTTCGCTAATTTTAATTAGAAAGTTTTTAAGCGAATAGGTGGGTTCGTTCTAGTCGTAACTTTCCTTAGATGGTGGTCAAATGCAGGTCTATACAATTACGTAACTGTCTGTATCAGTTTAAATTTGGGGTCCCGACCGCTTTCAGCCATGGCCACCGCAGGAAACATTTTAGTGCACACGTGGGTGCGCAAACACGGGTGCAGTGTGCACCCGTGTTTGCCTCACTCTCAAAGTCCGATTGGGCGGCAATCTGACAGGATCACAGAGAGCTCAGAAACAGGATCAATGGCTTTACGTGCTTTCCCCTTTCTAAACTCCTTGCGGTTAATGAGTAATTTCTCATGGAAAGCCCCAATAACACTGCCCAACGCTCAGCTGCTGCGCTTGTGTTAGTGTCAGCATAACTCTATAATCAATTGTACAGAGGCCAGCAGGTCAACCTACCCGAAAAGGTTGCGTGGGAAAATCTAGCAAGCCCCACATAACCAAACCGTCTCCCCGGTCTGTGCGGTATGCGTAAGCATAGGTAGGTTATATTTTATTCTGACCATTTATACTGAAATAGGAGTTAGGCAGATACTTTGTCCACTAATGCATCTCTGCATAGTCGACAAAATATGTGCATAACTCAAGTGTCTAGAACCAAGAGAATGCAAGAGCGAGCGATGCGAGCTCAAAAACTTTCACAAGTCTCTTCGGATAAAAATTTGGTTATTTTTGCTAATTTATTCGGAAATGAGATCTGGAGTATGAGCGAGCGAAGCGAGCTCAAAAATTGTAGTATTCACCTGGGATAGATTGGTTTCTCTATAGTTGTCTGAGATTTCGGGGGGTTTGAAGTTTTGAAACCCCAATGGAGGTTTGGATACGCGGGGCTCCTGTTTCGCGGGGCCCGTAGCAATTGCTACTTCTGCAACTGGGTTAATGCGGCACTGACGCCGTCTCTTATTGTGATCCAGGAAGCTCCATTTTTTATAGCTTAAGGCTTGACTTAGACCCACACAGGATGCTCTAATTTTCTAGCTGGCTTCGTTCGCTTTACAATAAAGACTTGATCTATGCGAGTCACGATCGAGATAGCTCAATGTTCTATCTCATTTCGCTTGCTCTTATATTCTCTTAGTAAAATCAATCAAAGCTTTTAGCGATAAATCAGGATGCAATTTTATTTATATTGCAAAAGCATTACATATTACCCTTATTTTGGGCCACACTCGGGTTCAACGGGCCCCCAAATTATGATACTGGCCCCAATTAGGGGTTTCTACACCACTGATTACATATACGGGATTACAGGGTGACATAACGTTGTCTAGTTAGATAAGACTGCTAACAAAGTGACGCAACAGTGAAATAAAAACACTTAACTTTCTGAACACGCAGCGACTGTTAATATTCAGCTTACGTAATCTCTATGTTCATTATTTTTGTCCCAACATTGTGAATGTTACTGAAGGGCATTCAAAATAATATTAATTCGCGAAGATTTCGTACAGTTGTAGGTACACAGTAGACGACACAATGTTTCTCTTAATACGTAATGTCTTCAATTAGGTATTCAAGTACTTGGCTTTCAGCTTTGTGCTTTCTTAGATACTTAATATATTTACGACTAAAATCCCGTCAGAGCTGAGAATTGTGTACGCAAAAAATGATTTTTTTCATTCTTAATGGGAAGATAAGTGTTCCTTTTGCCCATGATTTGGTTTTGAATCATCTTTTATATATATCTATCTATATCTATACATCTATATATATATATAATAAAACAGTAAAAAAACTGTGTCTGTACATTGAATATGTTAAAAAAAACATTGTGGGGCGTTTAGAAACAGTTACATAGAGCACGAATCCAAAAAAAAAATCTGTTGGTCTGTGTGTCTGTTTGTCTGTACACGCGGAACTACTCGACGGATATGAATGTTTTTTTTTTTTTTTTGTACAGGTATTAAGTCTGGGCAACATATAGGCTATAATTTATCTTGGAAACTTGAACACCTGATGCAGAACCGCAACAGACCAGCTAAACTATAAGAGATACAAAAATGGTGCCATAGCAAAAATTGTTCCACGTAATAAGCATTTTCTGCTAAGAGAACAAATTTGAAGATCTGGAACAGCTGATGCAGAACTCCAAGAGCCTAGCCACACTATAACATATATAGGAATGACGTCTTAGCAAAAGTTGTTCAGCCTGATGAGCACTCTCTGTTGACGTATAAAAATTGAAGATCTGGAACACCTGATGTGGTAATCAAAGCTATCACTAATTTCACTGGGTGTGGTGCCGGTGAGACTGTGTGTGAATTTCCCCTTTCAATTTAAGCGCACCCAGTTCCCTGTGACTATATGCTTTGCCATGACAATAAACAAGTCACAAGGGCAGACGCTTAAAGCCGCTGATGTTGACCTGACAACCGGCTGTTTTCCTCATGGCCAACTTTATGTTGCTTTTTCAAGGGTCAGCAACGCTTCCGGTCTTTATATATTAGCTCTTGAAGGAAAAACCCCAAATATAGTTTATAAAGATTTTTTTTTAAGTTATTTGCAATATTATTGTTAATTCAGTGTACCCTTGGGATCCGCTGCGGAATAACGGGAAGAAAAGTTTTTTGTTGTATAGGTATTAAGTCTGGGCATCATAAAGGCTATAATTTATTTTGGAAAATAGAACACCTGATGCAGAACCGCAACAGACCAGCTAAAGTATAATAAGAGATATAAAAATGGTGCCATAGCAAATTATTCCACGTAAAGAGCATTTTCTGCTGTGAGAATAAATTTGAAGATCTGGAACACCTGTTGTGGAACTCCAAAGCCCAGCGACATTAATAACATATTAAGGAATGACGTCTTAGCAAAAGTTGTTTAGTCTGATGGGCATTTCCTGTGGACTTACAAAAATAAAAGATCTGGAACGTCTCCAATCGTCTCGCTCATCCCGTTATTTTCCCGTCCCCGGTCCTTAGAATTCTACATCAGACGTTTCAGATCTTCGATTTTGACGACCCCGTTGTCGTTATGCCATAAGCAACAGGATCCGCGTATGAAGTCGCGGGCAGAAGCTAGTAGGTAGTAATGCAATATAGGTAAGTACAATTCCTCGAAAACTGGCTCTTATGGCACTACGATTAGGTTCAACATGCAACATATTTCACACTCCTGGATTTTTTTCATTTGCCTCGACTAGTGTGGATATAATTTCCAGCTTTAATTTGGGGCGGTTTTTTTATCTTATCAAAGCATATGTCTTTACGGCGTTAATATATTTTTAGCGGCTTCATACCTTTGTTTCTCCTTCAACCTGGCGAAAGCAAAGCACATTATTTTATTTCTTCGGAAGCGTATTGAAAAACGTCGTTTGATACACGTGGGCATTTGTTACTGCAGTTGTCTGCTGCATAACTTGCCTGCCGCTCGTATGTGTATTTTGCCTCGGCTGCAATAACAAAGTTTCCCCACTTGCATCAAAATGTATAGTAAAAAATAACTGTCATTTTTTTAAACATTTTTCTTATTTACGCTTCCTAGCTCTGCGTTTTATGCATAAAGTATGCTAAATGAATGATGTAACTAATAGATTTTCGCATTTGTGTCAAAAAATATGAAGTTCTTTTATAAAGTGCCTGGCGGCGTGTAGCTGGTAGCTTATCTACCTATCTTAAGTTGTTGACCCTACGAAGGTAGGTACCTTACTTGTTGAGCGTTGCGCCACAACCGGGGCAGTCTCCTTTGAGAGTATTACATAATTTAATGTCCGGAGCTATGCATCTAATTAGGGCCAGCGCTTTCATCCAAAAGGGATGAGGATTGGAACTTTGAATGTTTACTTACTCGTTGAATTTAAAGATCTTTCTTTCATGTAAAGCGGTGTAGAGCCTAACGTTAAAAGGAAATAAGAGAATATCTTTTACGTAATATTTACATGGCATAACGAAAATCTTATACTATGGCTTTTTTTTTTCATATAAAGGAGCCGATATGTGTAAGTTTAAGTGAAAGTTTTTTTCCGGTTGGAATAATACTGTTGAAGGAAACAGCGGTTTTCTTTGGTCATAACATCAATAACTTGAAAAGAAAAGCTTCTAAATTATTTATCTTTTTATAAACAAGACGAACGCACTTGTTGACTAAATTATCTACGTGAGTGCGTTGTTGTTTATGTTGTTGGTTACGTAGACTACCAATTCCCTTTTTAACATCTATGAAAACCAAAAAGATAAAAGAAAACGAATATAAAAAATTGCGCTATTCTAAAGCCCGTCATTTTTCAATTCAGTAAAGAACTATAATTGATTCTTTAAACCAAGATATGAGCTAAGATAAATGAGATGAAAACATTGGTCTCTGACTGACAAAGGTCAGTTAAAGAACTTAGAGAATCATACCCTAATACATAATAATACCCCGAACCGCATTCGTGTAAAAAGTTATACAATAGTAGCTACGTCTAAGTTCTCGATGAAACTAGAGGGATGGGTAACCTAAAAAACTGCGGTCTAACTAAAAAGCTATTACTTTCACGGGCTCGCGCCAACTGCGGTATATGAAACACCAACCTGTATGCTTTTTGAACGAAACCATTGACGTCATAGGGTCGCACATGCGCCCTGGATAGCGTCGCCATTACTCTTCGCGAAGGGGAGTGAGGATCTGAATAACACAACGCGGCACGCTGTCATAGCGGGCAGACGTATTGTGAATTAACCCAGAAGACAAATAACGCGGGAACACGACCCCGGTAAGTAATGACGTAGTAATAATTACAGAGATAAAAATTAACACGACAACCGCTCGCTGTTTTTGGTGGAAACTTTTACAACTTTTTTGCGGTCGTTTGTTTTAGTAAACTCAGTTGAATTTTCATATTTATTTATTTCAGGCTTCAGGCTATTTTATTAGTTTAGTGAATATTTTTTCGTAGTTTTCTGATTGGATTTTTGTATAGTATCTGACTTTTTAAGGCCTAATTAGGTTTTAATATTGTGGTTTCCAAGTTTTTACATCATATTACGAAGCTTTTTGAGAGTTTTATTAAACCTCGCTTTTAATATCAGCCGAAGTTTTGCGTCGTAAAATCTGTATTTTTTTATATATTTTTTGTACAGACGCCAGAACATCAAGCTACTACAATCTGTCAAATTACTTTAATAGATGTGCAACTTTATCGCTAAAGCATTAGGCTCAAGATTGATTGGTAAAATTTGACAGTTTCGGGTAGCTTGATGTGCTGGAGTCGGTACAAAAAGCCCATTTTGTAAGATATCGTTTTGGTCCTAAACGGATTGTCGGAACAAAAATTGATACGTTGAATTTTTAGATGAAAAAAATAATCATATTAAAATTGCGATATATAAAACTGCTTTAAATGAACTTCTTTGGCTCTTTCGATGACGGCCGCGGGGCACAATAGCACAGATAGGATGGGCTCATTCAATGTCGTTTCATAAATAGGTTAAATAGAGTTAGTACTTGTGCACTGGTTACTATAGCTAATCAAATGTATATTACATTAGGTACATCTATGTATCGTCAGTTTTTAAACACGGTACACAATAAATCGTTGGGTAATCACAGATAAATTATTTTTTTTTGGTACTTTTTTGTTTTTTCTGTACGTCCAGTCAAATCATAAAATCCTAAAAAGAAAACCAAAGACTAATTGTTTCTAGTATCTTGACGGTAGTGTAACAGGCTGGTACAACAATCATAACACATAAAATCACGTCGTATTTCCCATGGGGGTATAGAGACTGCAATACGCAACTTTTATACGATTCTTATTTTTCCTTCTTTTTGGTTCGTTTTATTACACCTTGATATTATTATATATGTACCTACCGACATATTTATTGCTTATAGGTACTTGAAAGTAAATAATTTTGCTTGAATTGCTCCATATAAGTTACTACTTTGGTAAGTCAGTAGAACTAATTTTACAATATAACAATGAATTCAGATCTATTACTAAAATAAATCTTCAGGGACTTTTAGGTTGGTATTGCTTTTCTCGATATCTGTAACTCCACCTCTATTGTTTGCATACGGCTCAATCACTAGCAAAAGCTGGGAGATGGCAACCTATCGTAATATAGTCTAAATATTTGAACTTTTAGCCAACATCTTATTCGATTCCATTTAGGAATAATTTATTCAAGTTTTAGTTTTTTTTTTTTGTAGGATTAAAGTTACATTCATCGTGAAAAGAATCAACAGGTAAAACTTGTTAACTAATAAGAAACCACAGAAATTGCTCATTTATGTTTTTGCGTTGATATTGAAATTAAAAAAAAAAGGATATGAACGATCGATGTTGGACGAAGACCTCTCCCATAACTTCCAGTTTTTTGGGTCCATATTTATGCTTTAACGGGGCGAACATGGCCAGATATCGCACAAGATAGAGAGGTTTGGAAGAAGAAAGGACCAGCCTTTGACCAGCATTGGGACACATGAGCGGTTAGGAAAAAAAAAATGTTATCCATTGCTTGTTGGTTTTGTCCAGTTCATTCAGCTAATTTCTTCATGATTTTTCAAGACGCCTTTCGGTTGCGTCGGGGCTCCACTTACTATTTATTTTGTTCACTGGGTAATGACCGATACAGACCCAGCTTTTGAGCTACATCACTGATTAATATCGGATTACCGACCCATTACTGTACCTAATTGGGTTGATATTACAAAATCATAATGTCGGTAAACTATAACTCTATGAATATTAATGATCCAGAGTAGCGGAGATTTTAAAGGGGTTTCGGCACGGTATGAAATCAATATTTTTACAATTTTGACATGCTGTAATTTTGGATTCGGCAATGGATGCGGCAGCTGACTTTCATTTGAAAGATTATTTGTGAATAGTAAACAACTACTAGTGCCTCCCGTAATATAAAAGACTAACCCATGACTTTTTCTTGGGTCTTAAGGTACATTCCCGTACGTGACAGACTATGACTGGCGGTAAAAAGCGTTTTCAAAGAGTTACATACATAAAAACCAGTCGCGTCGCTATAGTCTGTTATAGCAAATGGGAGGGCTTTGCCGCTGCGGTATGCGGTTTTTAACCAACTTCCAAAAAAGGACGAGGTTCCCAAGTCGGTTGTATTTTTTTTATGATTGTTACCTAAATTTTATCAAAATCGGTTCAGTAGTTTTTCTTCTTCTTGGCATATTGACATGATGGATCTCAAGGATTTGTGAGACTACAACTAAAAAGGACACTGATTTCCAAAAGTAAAGTTATTTAGACGTTTTTAGTGTTTTTTTTTGGACACTGGTTTGTTTTTACTGAATAGACTTGCGTTTGGCTTCAACTCGCCTCGAAGTAATGACGCAGCCTATAAATGGAGCACACTTGTCTAGAAGAAACCAATTCACTCGAACTTTGCAGAGATCTAGATTTAAATAATCGGGAAACAGAAAAACCGGCAGTGAATTCCAAAGACTGGCGGTTCGCGTGGACGCTTAGCGCATTGTTCGGATCCGTGGTACTTCAACCATAATACCGGTGACGCTTCGCCGTATCTCTGCTCGTCCGATGATATAATGGGGATGGGGGAATTAGATTGTGTAATTACAAAGCATACTCTTCGACTCCGAAATGTAACCGATAAAACCGATAGGCTGGCAACATTGCGGCGATGTTCAAAGCGACGGTCGGCTTCGGACATATCTGGTGAAATACAGGGTGTAAGCAGACTCTTCACGAAGCCGTCAACCAAGCATTATGTACATCAAACTAAGTAATTTTCCGCAAAAATTAGCGCTGGGAAACGACTTTTTTTTTTGGGCTAAAAAATCACGTTTTACAGTAGGACTCAATGTATAGCACTCAAAACATTGTGCTGATGTATGGATTGAATAGTAAGGGGGTCCTGGAAGTGTTTAAAGTAAAAATCTTACATTCAAACATATATTTAAAAAAAAAACTTGTGAAAAAGGTGGAACTTTGACCTCCAATATCTCTCCCTAGGTATGATCTAAAACAAAAAAAATGATCGCAATGACGGGGAGAATATGTGCCTTTCGGCTTTGTTAAGAGTCTGTTTACACCCTATATGTGTTCATCTCTGTCTACCTCATCGGGAATTAAGAGCATTAACGACTTACGGCATTTCATACAAACTTTCAAGTCGTTTTTTTCGAAATGATTGAACCGATTTTAATATAACTTCATACGCAAAAGCAGGATACATATATCTAAAAAGTGGACAGAGGAATTTTCGAAATTTATTTAAAAAAAAAGGTAATTGGAAATTTGTTTCTACGGATGAATCAAAATTGGTCTAATTTAACTGTAACACTAGTTTTAGAAAAATCCTCTGTCAACTTTTTAGACCTATATATCCTGCTTATGCGTATGAAGTTTCATTAAAATCGGTTCGATCATTACGAAAAAAAAAAACGATTTGAAAGTTTGTATTACATACTCTATTATTTAGACTATTTTATACAATGCTCAATGTAAAGTTTTGTTGTGTAAATTTTCAGTCTAGTCATGTACCGACAAATTGTTAGGGAGGCGACCGTTAACATTTTATAAGTTGTAAACTTCATCCTAAGTTCGTTGGTAGTTTCTTAACCTTGGGGCGGCCTCTTTAAGGTACATATTTGGGCCAGTTTAGTTGGAGAATTTTAGAGGGTTGAATATTGTTTAAGTGGTCTATTACAAATGTTTACATAGCAATTTAACTTAAGCCTGCATGAGACAGTGAATAGCTACACACACAGTCAATTATATATATGTATAAGGCTTTCAGTCAGTTATCGTTATATAGGATATGGGAGATTATTTTATAATGTGATAACAAGATATGGATAAAATATGAGTTTGTGTAATGTAACATAACTGATTATCTGGAAACAAAGTACTTTTAAGTATCTGTATCAAAACAATCACATTACATGTCATAAAAATATGAATCACATAATTATTACTGTCGATGATTTTTTAATAAATTTCTCTTTCTTTTTACTAACCCTCTGTAGATGTTACTCGTCCGAAATAAAATTATTTTATTTTAATAAGCGCATTTTTTATTGGAACTGTTTCGTGCCTCACTGAGTGAAACGAGCAGACGGAACTACTGAAAAGCAATGTGAAGGATTACCCTCTGTTCTGTTTTTAGTGCACAACCACTACCCAGGAATAAAGAAAACTTTGCACGTCAAAGGCGACGCTCAAAAATAAAACTTCACTTCACACACACACAACTTGATTCGCAGAACGTCTGATTCGCAAAATTTTAATAAGGTGCGATTCACCGATAAGATTTTCTTTTCAACATGACGTGTTGCGAATCGAACTTTCTGCGACGAGACCGTTGAAGCTATACTGTTGTGTTCAAAGTTATGCGCGACATAAAAAAAACATGTCTCATAACCAGCAGTTAAGCTAAATTCATTGTTCCCAACAAACACCATCAGTTTTCTTCAACTATTCCAAACTGTAACACATCACAAAAGCTTGTTGCTGCAACTTTTGTTCTACACCAAAACTTGTTGCTGCAACTTTTGTTCTACACCAAAACTTGTTGCTGCTACTTTTGTTCAACACAAAATATATGAGTTTTTGCTTTTATCACAGGTACACTACACTCGAATGTTACGAAGTTTTATCAGATCATCCCTTGTTATCGAAGGATAATAACTAAAAGGAACCTTCTTGAATGGACCATTATATTCTTTACAAAGGATTTTAATCATACCCGAGATGAAAGAAATTAATCTATGTTTACTCGTGCGTGGTGTCTTGTGGTAAACAGAGATTGAGAGAGGGGGCGTCATATTGTGGGCTATCTATAAGTTAGTTTGTATTTGTATGTGAGAGATATGAATAAGTATATTAGTATCTTGGGTTAGTACTTTAGTACCGATGACGAATAGGAACTATGGAAACAAAAATATTTGAAACAGTTGTGATTCATGATTTTTTGTTTCTCGATGACGAGTAGGAATAGTGACGAGTCGGGCATAACTCATTTTATTTGCCTCTGGATAAGCACCTAGTATAGGAAAATTAATAAAATCAGGGGAAATAATTCGTTTAGTTTTGCAAATTGGTACAGTTATACCTTGCGGTATCCAGATGAACATACTAAAAGTCCTCAAGGGTGGGTGGTGTGCTGGAGGTGTAGGGGGGGTTGAAGGTACCTTTTTTTCAGGTTTTGGCTCATATCTCGAATATCTGTAGGAATAGCATTATGAGTACTTTTGATAAAACTTTCTACATAAAATTTCCTACAGATTTGATCATATTTATTTTTGCTCTACGATTAATACCTTAAGAGTATTTCCCAGCAATATTTTTTGCGTAAAGTTACTTAATTTGATGTACTGAATGCTTGGTTGACGACTTCGTGAGTCTGTTTACACTCTGAAGTTATATCTAGAGAAATATACTTTATGGCCTATCGAAATTACATATAGTGAGATTAAAAATAGCATTGTCATCGTTTAACGAAAATGAAAACTCCTTTATAAAATGATTGATAAGTAGAAGAGGACTAAGCGGCACTACATTTTAATAATCTCTCCTATAATTCTCAGGTAAAAGGCGATTATATTTATTGCCGTGTCTATACTAAGATTTCCGCATCCATTAAGAATTGTTGCTTCTTTTTCGTGAAATTGATTTAGGTTTCAGCAGACTCTTATATTATAATAGTACCTACTTATATCAAAGGAAAATTTGGTTTACTTTGAGTAGTACCAGCGTCGGGCACTACTTGTCAGGCATTGTGCTGAACTGGGCTTATCTGGCGCAGCCTTGAGACACGCAATATTTAATAATCTTTCTTGTCCAGATTTAAGTTTTTTTTTTAAATAAATTATCGCATATTAACTTATCTTCTTTCTATCTAGTTTCTTAGTACCTTCAAAAATATGGATCAATAATAATTAACTCTTGTGATAATTTATTTAGAAGTTCTCAAATGTTAATCCAATCAAAAAGATACCTAAGTGATACACTTATATAAGACTTCGTATCGATTTATCGTAATTTTACTCGACTGATGCTAATATTAGGCACCTACTTCATAGTCAAACGCTTTGAAATCCAAGAACTGCCAAACGCTAGTTTTGATCATAGACTAATTACATTAATAACAGGTGTTGCGTTCATATTTTGAACGAATTTAATTGGGCTACCGGAAACCCTGAATGCCTACATGTGAAGTAGTTTAATTACGCTATATGTTGGAGTATAATATTATTAATTACCTATTTACTAAATATTATAATTTCAGCGGTTTTTGGGAAAATACGTGTTTATCACATTAGCCCTCCATAACTGGCATCATTTTTCACATATTGCAGGTAATTTATCAAAATGATCCCAACAAATGTGTGGGTTTCAAAACTCCTAATTACATATTTGAGGGTCTGTATTTTCTCATTTGTGTGACGGTCCTACCTACCAACCAACATTACGATTGCAAATAACTTTTAAAAAGGTTACATCTGCCCTTTATGTTTAAAAAGAATTTGTTTCAAAATTCCTAAACCTTTTTCCTTCATGACTGAACACACCTTTCGATACTTGGCCCTCGGATTGCGATAAAAATCCTGTATCAGACGCAACAGGTTTACGAAGAATTTTTCCATTATTTTTTTTCGCGAACAGGCGTTCGCAATTTTATGGATTAACTCACATAATTCCCACTCTCTCGACCGCTGAACTGTGAAATGGGGCAGATTGGCAATCAATCACTTTCTCACGAATGCTCTCACTATACTAAATTATATTATTATGTGGTTTCAAGACCAATAACTTATAGCGTAGGCGAGCTTGTGTCCTAAAACACTTGTTTACTCTTTTGGGTGATTGATAGAACCACATCTCACTCACTACTAAGTGCCTATTTCCCATCTGGAAGATTATGGATGCCTAGGTATACTTAGTTTAGGTCTATAAAGCAGCAAGAGATCAAGACAAAGCGCCTCAATTTAACTCCTAAACTAGGTCTAACTTTTTTCGAGAACAAAGTCTGTAACGAAGGGCTCAAGGCAGAAAGAAAAATTATCTTAAACGATGGTCATAGAAGTAAGGTATGTCCCTGCATACACATAATGGGTGTAAAAATACTCGTAACGAAGATGACAGTCATTTGTTCTCCTCGTCATTGTGATATTTTTTTTACCATACTATACTTGGTAACCTTCAAGTTAATATCTCCTTAACTTGAAGGTCAAAGTTTCAACTTTTTCCTAAGTTTTTTTTTAATATAAGTTTTATTGTTATAACTTTACTTTAAATACCTCAACGACCCTCGACTATTCAATGTATCCATCGGCACAATGTTTCGAGTGCTTTAAATTGAGTCCTACCGTAAAAAGTGATTTATCACCCCAAAAAAAGAAGTAGTTTCTCGGCAATAAAATATTATTGCGTATTACTACTTAGTTTAATGTACAGAATTCTTGGTTGACGGCTTCGTATAGGGTCCGTCTACAGCTTGTAGTTACATAGGTATAATATTGATCTCTCGAACTAGGTACTAAAACACGATCTCTAATCTTTCAATTGAAGACTCTAGTCTCAATTGCCCAGTTTATTGTGCAGGCCATTCATTGACAATAAGCTAAAATCCTTCCAATTACGTGGTAAATTGCATGTTTCCTTTTTTCCCATCTCATGATGAACTGGAGTTAACCCCGGGTTTCTCTCGCGTAATATTCTTATTGATTTTTGGAAATGTCTATGAACCGAAGAAATGAAAATGGGTACCTAATATTTACGGACAAATCAGTCTATGCAAAAAGATGATTTATCATATGGCATTAAAACGATTATTCTAAAGATTTGATAACAGATGCCTGGCAAGAGATTAATGATGACACTGACACCACTATAATTACTATTGAGGTTAAAGGTCAAAGGTTTTGTGAGTCCCTAAAAGTGAATCGCAACTGTATGATACTGGACTATCGGCTTATCCATTTTTAATTCGGATTAATGGAAGTACGAAGTAGATTAAGGACAGTGGATAAAAGTAAAAGCTTTCGTTAGAAACGGAGCACTTTTTAAGTAGGTACCTCAGTTTTAGTGTAGAAAAAAAGAATTATTAAATGATTCCGCTCGTTACTGTTTGAAAAGTCCAATTTTCAGCACCTAATATGAGCATTTTTTATATCTACTGATGCTGAAAAATTCTGTTGATACGAGTCGTGTCGTTCATCGAGTTTTATATGATTGAGTTATTTGATGACGGACATATGAATGGGATTGGAAAACTGGTTGGCAACAACTCGTTGCTATCCATCGAGATGGTTATGAAGATGTTCGTACACCTTATCGATTGCTAGGTAATAAATGAAGTATTTACTGTGCATATGCACGTGAAGAAGATTGCCACGTTAGCTGTTTGGCCCATTTGTAGGCCACGCATTTTTAATTAGTTGTGGGCTGCAGTGGATGATCTCGCCTACGTTTTCATACAAAACGAAACCAATTATATAGCTTGTGTGTGAGCGGCATCTTACTTTTTACATGTGTGGGTATTAGTGAAAATGTAATTTTCTGGAAAAAAAATTGGTGACGTGTCTAGAAAACTTCCAGTAATCGTCTATCCCTACACACTAATGAAAACCAATGCGTGCAATTCTGTATACTAAAAATTCACTTACATAATATATTAAGAAAATAATTCAAATAAATGTTATTCACTGCACAGTTAACCACGTGAAAACAACTTTGCTTTGGAGTTCAACTTTGTGGAAACGATTCTGTATACTGCAAACGTTCACAGATGATTCAGACATATCTCTGTGTGGGTGCCACCGTCTGGGACGAGATTGTGCAATCAGTCTCTTGTGTTTAAGATGCACTGTAGACGAACTGAATGCGCTGTGTAAACTGTTTTGAGGAGGGGAAGTGAGATTACGCTTTATTGAGTGATGTACTGCGAACTTAACTGCGAGTTAGTTTTACCAAGCCTCATCCTATTTTTTTTTACTAGCCTGCACTATCCTACTTTTGGGCAAAGGCCTCCCTCTACTAGACTCCTTTTATACCTGCGCGTCCTCCTTCTAGTTCTGACGGAACCTGTCCAGTTCGCCTTGCTACCTCGTTCGTGGTCTGCCGCAACCCCGCCCCACGTTCTCAGGGTACTAGTTTGCCCCACAGTAATTATATCCTATTATCCTCAGTCAATATAATCAGGCTTCTAAGGTATTGATTTGTAATGAATTTCACGATTTATATTCTGTTCATTCACTTTTCATATAACTTGATGTAAACTCACTCTGGTCATTACAATCAGTCTTAACTTTATGATAATGAGTGAACTAAGGATTATTTGGTGGGATGTTTAAGTTGTCACAAATAAAACATAAGGCACAAAACATCACATTTTTTTAGGGTATTAAGTAGAGGTGTACCTAAAGTACGACCCTTCATTACATTTATTTCGCCAATTTTGTTAACCTATATGAAATATGATAATATTGACCCAAAACTAAAATCCAGAAGGGAAACTTTGTAACCAATTGATATCAAATTGAATAATTATGCAGATGAAGCCCTTGGATTTATTTAATTATTTCTATAGTTGGATAGTAAGACAGCAGTTGGATAGTTGGTAGTCTTAATTAAACCCAAACTGATGAATGAATGACAAGTAGGTTCAGTGAAAGTTTAACAATGAATTGAGAGAATCTATTTACGACCTAGATACGGTTCGTTACTTTTACAAGTTAACATTTTCTGCTTTATTTAGACTTTTCTAAGGTATAGATTCCATTATAACGTAGAAAGGAGGTCTTACTGATCGGAAATGAAATGAGGAGGAGTAGAGTCTGCTGTCCAATTGGTAAATTTTCACACTGCAATGCTTGCCTGAGGTCTATTCCGCTTCAAGGAGAGCCATCTTTATAATAATGTGGTGCCGATCGGCTGTAATATTCGTTCGATTTCTCGAATATCTTTACATAGTTTAAACAGTCGTTTCCGCTGACTGTACGCTTAGATCTTTTAAACTACGCAACAAATTTAAATGCAGTTTTCAGCAAAAGATATACTGATTCAAGAGGAAGGTTTTATATGCAAAACATTGCACCCGTGTGAACCCGGGGTGAGTCGCTAGTTTAAATATAATTTCAACCCGGGGACCCAAAGCTTCCTCGCACAGTTTTTATGCATGACAACATTGTCATTTCTATACATATAAACCTTACGGAACAAATGATTTAAATGTTGAATGACCAAAACTGCATAAAAATTTATTGCCTAGTTTAAAAATATGTAGATCTAGAGGACGATAGATGAACAGACAGACACCCAATAATACCTTTGAATCAAAAAGCTCTAAGAAATATTTGCTTATGAATGCAATCTTATTTATAAAAGTTAAAAATCAGGTTTCTCTCTTCAGACTCACACAGAATAAACTTACAAGGACGTATTATCCGCGTATTCCCGTAAAATAAAATGGTACATATCAAGAAAAATGGATGCCAGACGAAATGGATGTAATATTACGTTTATTTGAACGGATTTGTATTTATATCTTGACTTTGACGGTCTTACGGGTTTCTATATTACAAAGCGAGTGAACAGAATCGATTTCTGTGATTCGTTTCTTAGACTTTTGTGATGTTATATAAACATTAGGAATTTGATACAGAGTAACTGAGTTTCGCAAATAAACCGTCACAACGAACTTCTGAATATTTTTGTAAAAACAATCAACAGTAAAAAGGATCTAGCGTGATTATCTAAGTGAACACTCACCATCTCCCTTTAGGTAAAAACTTCTCAACTAAATATCGTCTAAAGTCTTTTCCAACATACGCAACTTGTTTAGTAGGAAATATACCTAAAACATTCAAAGCTAACCTGAAGACACAGAAACGATTAACAAAGTCTAACAAATGTGCATGCACGAAAACTAGAACTTTTCTCGGGACTTGTGATCACCGCACCACAAACTACGTGCTCATTTGGCAAGCAGGCATTCGTGAGATCCAAAAATATGAACCAACATTTACACCCAAGCTCATAGCTTAATCTAAACTTCAAAGAACTTCTGTTTTCAACATTGTAGAAATAATAAAATGTCTCCCACAAACATTTACCTAGCAACGAAATTTTAATCTTCCTAAGAATGGTTAAGGTACACAAAGTTTTCGCAAACTTCATAAAGTCTTGAAATTATCTTCGTTTTTGCACTAAGTAAAGGGTACAAAGAAATATCTTTTGTGTTAATGAATTGTTCGCGGTTCCTTTAAAACTGTTTGCAAGTTCAAGCTTTAGAAACTTAGCAATAATTTACAGTAATTTCAATTGAAATGTTCATTATTAAATTTCAATTGAAGTATTTTAACCTTTAAGTTTTACGAATCTTTTACCAATTTAAATGAATCTGCTATTTAATTTAGTAAAGAATTAATAATTATTTAATTGGAAAATTAATTGGAATCCGAATTGCTTATTATTGAATAAATGACGACCCAATTGTTTAACACGATGTTGAACCGTAACTATTTATCTTTGTGAGGGATTGCTATTCAGGTTATGTCGAAGACAGCTACAATCTGGGGTGGTATCAGTCTTTGTTAGTTACAACCCTATAAGTACTATAACGGTTATCGACTAATATTGTGAACATGTAGATTGAAGCCTTATTTTTCAAAGTGACCAAGATGCTGACAGATGTTAGGTTGCAGAAAAAAGGCTGCTTATTGAAAAAATAACAGCTTTCCTGACTTTGCTTACGTTTTTAACTGACACTTTAATTAAGGAACTTTCAATGGTTATAACTGCAACTAATTAATTGTAGTTCGATTCTGTGTTTAGTTTTCTTTCTTTGGAAGCTCCCACCAAATTTTCCCACCAAGTTTTCTCCTGAAATCGTTACTATTCAATACATGGCATGTCAATTGATGATCTAACTGATTAAAATGTCAAAGGTCTCGTAATTACACGTGATGCAACATTATGCACGAAGTAATTAAACTGTCCCGATACGATGTCACAACAGTCTGCTTTGAAAACCAATTATTTTTGAAGTTTAGATTTAGTTTTCATTATCATTAAACTTAGTGTATTAGAGATTAGCATTAAAATGAATATTAATGCCCCTGATCTACATGGAGCCACGGTTTGTTTATAAACAGAACATAAATTGCTTTGAAACTTGGTTGGAGCGCAAACTTGCAGGTTTTTAACTACGTTTCTTGGTTAACCCAGGTTAAATTAGAAAGTTCCAGTGTTTTAACTGAATAAGAAATGCTAATAACTATGAGTTATCATGCAGTTTTCATGTTTTATGGAGGTAAATTGTTCGATGAAACGGGCTTTATCATTGTTATTCGTTCTCTTCTTCAAGTAGGTTATGGCTAATTTGACGATCGAAGATTGTACGACTGTAAGATAAAATATTATTTGATCCAATGCTTGAATAAGGATTCTGGTGTTTCTGGGCGGTAACAGATATGATAAATATTTGTATGGCTTACAGATAGTTGTTCCGGGTCTGGCTGTTTGTGTATGTGAGTTTCAATGTTTGTGAAAGCACCCACGATACATGAGAAATTCCTAGTGTGGGGCAACGTTTTTTAAAAAAAGAAAGAAAGCAATCTGAAGTTTTGTATGTTGTGTGATAATTATCAAAGTAATGATCTGGATATCATCCAATTTAAAGGAGAATCTGTGGAATGTGTAATAGAAACATTATATGTCTTCGCAGGACTTTAGAAAGAAGAGAGAGAAAGAATGAGAATGTGTAAAGTAAAATAATGCTAAATAGCGAAAGCGGTAAAACTATTGAGTAAACGCTCCTGTTTCTTAAAAGTTGCTCTCTCCAAGAAGACAGATGTGGAGGAGCTTAATTAATTAGCTAAGACTGTCTCCAGACTTGTTAGGTGCTGGTATCACTCCGTCTATGTTACATTCATTTGCTCTACGTTTAATTAATTCTCTAAGTTATGACGACGTTTGTACAATGTGGTTGGTTGGTGCCGTCTGGTCGCCTTAATAATTAAACTAAAGGTACTGTTGCCATATCAAAGTTTATATGGATAAGAATTTTATGATTGTTATCCTCTCTAAAGTCGTGAATAATTCGATAAACGTCTATTTTATGAGCTATTCTTTCTCTCTCGTGTGGTTAGTGCCTAACCTGGTGTCTGAGCCGCCCATGGGCCTCTGACTTGTTTTTACATGCCGTCGAGAAATATCTATCAGTTATGCTGGTTTCCTCACGAGGTTTTCCTTCACCGAAGCAAGTTATACAATACGCACATGAATCCGAAAAATTAGAGGTGCGTGTTTTGGATTCGAACTCGAGACCTATGTCTTTTCAGTCCGACGGCTACACCACTAGACTATCACTGCTTATGAGCTATTATTTCGTAACAATATCAGAAAAATCTCTAAAAAAGTTGGCAAAAGCCCAACCAGCTTAGCATTTTCCAAAAACACCCGCTTCGTTAGATCCATTTTCAAAACCAACATCAAAAATTCCCGGAAAGTCAATAAATCCGCAGCTATATTGCACCAAAGCAATTTTAATCACGTTTCGATCAGCCGTTGCAGGAGCCGTCCCAGTCCCGGGACACAGGGGAGCGGGTCGAGGGGGGAAAAGGGGAACAACCGTTGAACTGGGTCACTAAACCAGACCAGTACGGGACCTACAGATAATATTGGGACACGTGCTTTAAATCTGGAACTGGTATTTTGGAAAACTGGTGCACATCCTCAACGTTCGGATTTCGAATTTCGGTTGCCTGATTTAATTACATTCGAATATTGCGCGACGTTTTTTTTAAAAGGCCTGAGCAAATAGTAATAACTTCTGAAATAGGTCAGTGGACCAGCGCATGTTGCCTATATATATATAAAGCGGGACGCGTGGTTTTGTGGCCGTTGTGGGTATCCCATTGTAGTTAGATGATGTGTTGAATTGTCTATTGATGTTCGCGTTTGTTTAGTTTTGTGTATGTGCATTAAATAGTTATAGGGGAAGACCAAATTCACGATGAATGGCACGGTCTGTTCATCGTTAAGATGTGTAAAAAATCATATGGCTAGAAAGATGGTGAGTGCTGAGAGGTATGCTGCGTCGACCTCAAATAAATTGGGGTAGGAGAATAGTAATGACGTGCGTTAAATAGTTGCTGAAAAGATTTTTAAAGAGTCTTCTGTAACAGTGAAGCCATGTTTGGTTTCATACGATACCTCCGTAGCTTCAGTAGCCGGTAGTAATGGTTTTAAAATTGAATAGGAAGTCAGAACTGCTTGTAATGTTATTGCTCTCTAGTCGGAGCGGAATCAAATAAAGTAATTTTATCATTCCACTCTTACTGGCTCGTATTTCACCCCCGTGAGTAATGTTTATGTTGAAAGGACTTTTACAGCTTCGCCCGACGAAACCGTTTTTAATTATCTACGCAAATTAATAAAACGGGCATTTTTTTTCCTCTACGTCGCGTCGTTTAAAAATACAGTCTACCAAATTGAGCAATTCCGCCATGACATTATCAGTATTGTTGATGAAAGTTATAGACACTTAAATTAGAATGCCTCTGCTATTTTTGTTTTACTGGCAAAGTTGGGAAATATGCTATTAATAATGTTGTTTATAGTAAGGATTCTATTGAGTAGGGGAAGATAAAATTACATAAGGGTAGCACTTTTAATTGAAATGCTGAGTTTAGAGCTTATTTGAAGAAACACAATAAATAATTAGCAAATTCTGTGAAAGGTGAACTTTTTAATTTAAGAAAGGGTAATAAGAAGATTAGATATGTGTTTTAGTTAAACTTAATTTATAAATAAAAAAAATGAGAGATGAATAACGTCTAAATCAATTTCAACAATATAATTTCGCAACAAAAATCTGATTTTCACTTAACCGCAAAACTTACTCTTAGCCGCCACGACGTCGCGTCAGGAGCACTCTCCGTGACGAGGGTCTGATATCAGGGCTTAACATCTTTCGACAACCCGATGTTACGGTTTTTGTTAAAACTCTATTACAGCAAAACTGAAAGGTTAATAATTACTATGACACCACTTTTAATGATGGTTTTGAATTTGAATTCAGATCATTACAGTAAAGTTGCTGTAGGATTGCTGCAGGGCAGTTCAGGGATATGGTGACGGTGAATGGAATGTAATAGCTTCATATTTTTTTGTTGTTTTTGTGGTTGGGCTGCCTGACTCTTTGACTAAGCAAACTGACTGTAACTGGTTGTAAAGAAATGAGAGAATTTAGTCTTCATTATCACCTATAGTGGAGCTCGTGGTTAAATAAAAACAGCCACTCGCATCAATCTTCAGGTTATGCCACGCTTGCCTAGGTTGGTCACTGGATGGGTGACCACTCATTACTTACCGAGTTTCCTCCGTGCTTCAAAAACCGCGTTAAGCCGTTGACTGGCTGTCATTTGTTGATCTTTGACAGTCGTTACAGGTTGGCAGTATTACCCAATAATAATTGGGTTCAGATAGGCAGGCGCTCGATGTAAAATACTGGTAATCAACTGCATCCAGTTAGACTGGAAGCCGACCCCAACATATTTAGGAAAAGGCTTGGCGGATGATGATACAGACTACAGCGGTCCACTACTGCCGTCTCATCTAGCGCCATTTAACTCGATTATCAGATTTTCTTCAATCTCATAAAGCTGCTCCCGACCACCCCACGAAGGTATTATCATTCACTTCTAGAATTAAAACGTGCGACGCTGCTCTATGCTCTTGCTTTATCTTCAATTTTTGAGTCGTTAGCACTTTTAAGATTAGAAGTACGTTCATTACAGTCTCAAACCATTCATTAAGTTCTAAAAAGTACAGCTGTATGGACACTTTTGACTTTTCATCAAGTCTATTTTTCGATTTGGTGGTTAACACTTAAGAGCCACTTACCCTAACGGGCATTAGTTCTACGGCTAATATAGATGATCTATTGCTAGTCGATCTTAAAATGACATAGAGGTTAACCGACTAAACGAGCTCCTCCACCAGAAAACATTATGATCATAACAGCAGCCATCTTATAAAATTGGTGCCCATCATTCACCAGTAACTACCATTAAAGCACCCATCAGTTATTTTTCGTGGGGTATTAAAAGAGATAGAAACTGATAAATCCAATATAACGGAGGGTATATTTCAGAAATGGATGGTAAAGTATTTTTATACCAAGTAACTTTTTCGGTAAATTTAACTACGTGACTAGGTCTTCGATAAAAATAACGCAGAATCGATACAAAGACTTGAAAGAAATAAAACCTAATTCCAAGAACTTCATGTCGTGAAGGGTAATTTGAAATAAACAAATTTTGGGGTTTTGTAAAATGTATTTGAACTTACTAACTCAAAAGTCTTCTAGAATATGTATTTTAGAATAAAAGAAATGATCCCTTTCTTGGCGATTTTTGTTTGTAATTCGATTTAATCCCATACCCCACTAAGTAGCCTGAGTAGTATTATTCTATCCTGTAGAGTGAACCGGATTTTCTTTTAATTTTTGATAACATTCGGTTGCTAGACTAAATACAAGACTTTATTCTTATTCTTTATTGCACACAAAATTAAAAAATATACTCACAAAATTACAATATATACCTAACTTATGTATAACGGTGAGCTTAACTTTCCTAGATAAATCTGAAAATAATAGTATCTATTATTAAGAGCTTAGGCCATTAATATAATATTATGTGGGGCATTAAATACGTATTAAAAAACTCAAGTCTGCGTGCTCTTATGAAAGAAAACATATGAGCAGCTACTTACGTCATTAGGTTGTGAACAGATAGTCAGCTCCACCGGTTGACACTCCATTATTTTGCTCTCTTTACGTACCTACAATATTATATACTCGTGTTACTGTTACTGTTCTAAAAATATTCTGTGTCTCATCTAGCCGTTTTTGCGTTGGCGTTACTTACCTACATCTTATGTGGAACATCGAAAAATAAAATGATATAATGTAAGATATCACGCGATGTCCGAAGTTAGAGGGTCATAACAATCTTAAAACGTGCTTCTTACTAATAGTACCTACAATTAGGAATCTGTCGAGTGCTCACAAATATTGATGCAAGTCTAAGCCGAACCGTTCACTTAATTTTTCTTTGTTAAATAAATAAGTGTTTTATTTTTTGTGTTTAATAGAAGAAAAGTTTTAGATTTATTTATTTGAAAACAACTCAATACTATGTACATTATATAAAGACTACAAATACAACAAAAATAATGCTAAAAACAAAAGAAGACTAAAAGTAAGTAGACAACAATAGGACACTTAAAGGTCAAAGTACATCCGCATCGCTGTCATCCGGAAAAGTACCCAGAAGACTGGCATTTAAATCACTATTTTCTCAAAAGCCTTTCGAATTTGCCTATGTAGGTACTAAATATAGGCTCAGCAGAAAAACTAGCATCTGCTAACTGCTGATTCCTCATCGATTAACTTTAGATAATTATGCCCAACTTCTAGAAGTTCAACTGATAGAACGCCTACTAACCATGTAATCAATTAATGACTCAGTAATCAAAGTTTGGGAAGTCATACATAAGTCATTCGTGCCGAAATCTCTAGTTAGGCTCAAGAACAACTTTAAATTGGGGATAATTGAGTTTGCCAAAATCCATCAGAAGTTTGTGATTGATTCCTATTTTTAACAAGATAACTTAGAAAAATCTGTCGGTCATTACTGGGGTCGAGTATTTATTAAAAAAAAGAAGATTTGGTGCTCAAACGGGAAATATAAAGGACCAGCGATGTATTTGATCAAAAGTTGTCATCTTGTCATGTAAATTGATTTACTTGAGATAATGCTCCCGTCCGAATTTCGATCAATGAGGCCTATCTCAATACATTCACTCAACTGCTAATATCAAAGGGCATTAAGCAATACTTATGACACTTCAGGTTCTGAATTCACATACATCACAAAATCAAATCGTGTAGGTTTAGGTATATGGCTTGCGGTCAGCCACAGGCAAACATACACACATATACACATTATAGGACACATAACATTTCAAATGGCCGCTTCAACATTAACCATGCTACTAGCTTTTTTTTCTACAACAATATTACATTTTTAAAAATAAAAACTTGATTTGACTTCGTACATTTACATAGAACGAACATCTACGACTATAAAAGATTTATAAATGACACCCGGGACCGAAGGCTTAGCGTGTTTTCGGAGGCATGAAGGTAACTCAGTAAGTAGTTGGTCACCCATCCATGGACCAACCCAGGCCAGCGCGGATTAACCTGATGATCGACCCGTGCGGCCTAAGGTTACCTAATTGACAATTACTAGTAATCAAGAACAAAATCTTGTTGAACAAAGTCTTTGTCAAGAGTTTGTTCTTATAAGCCTTCTGTATTCGACTCCCGCCAGATTTTTCTCCGCCCAGTTACTTTCTTAGAACATTGAACGTATGGGCTTCCGTAGTTTCGCTTACTTAGGCTTGTATTTCTTCGTCAATGTTTGAGGTAATAATAATATTATGAAACGATGAAGATTATGATCAAATTAAGAAAAAAAGAAGGGAATAAAATATTGACGTATTTATAGGCTGTTAGTAATTTTAAATAACGATATTTGTATAGAAGTTAAAATCAAAGGTCCTTACAGAATGTCAAGTTGTTTTTGTACACTCTTTGAAACATAAAATATGTCTTCAAATTAGAATAATATACTCGCAACAGGCTTGCGTGTGTGACCAGATGTATGAACGTGAACGGAGTCAAAGGATTTAGGTAAAAGGTATCTTACCAGGTAGCTTTCCGTAGTTTATACTCTCCTGGGAAAAAGGCATAAGGATATATATATATTTTTTAAACTTTGCCCTACCATAGGAATTTCTCGTGTATCGTGAGTGCGTTTAAAAACATTTAAATTCACATACACAAACAGCCAGACCCGGAACAACTACTTGTAGGACGTACAAATATTTGTTTCGTGCGGGAATCAAACCCGCGACACGCAGCGCAGCATTCGATCACTCAGCCACTACGCCATCCGCGTCGTATATATAAATGATCGCCCTTCGTTGTCCGGTAAGAGAGTTCTTCTTCTCAAGTTTTTTGTATAAACTTTAACTTTCGGTAGTTTACAACACAGCAATCTATTTTACGGTCCTGAAGATGCCGCGGAATTAAATTTTCCTTGAAAATATAAAGAATGTTCTTTTTGTCAACAGATCGCGATGTCAGCTACTTGGTTGATCTTCGTGCTAGTCCTCGTGAGTACGTCTCACGTGTTTGCAGCCCCAGCTCACACAGGTAACTGCTCGTATTTAACTTACAGTTCCCGACGGATACGGACCGCTTCACCGAATTCATAAGGATGTTTGAAACTCTGTCTTGAATGCTAAGTCAATATCTTGAAAGTTTTCCACGGATTACAAAGAAGAATTTCTTAAAAAGAAGTTTCTAAAATGCAGGTTTCAATTCTTTGGTAAAAGTATTGTGTAACAATGAAGTTAGTGCTGGTTACTATTTTTTTAATTTACTTACTGTAAAATATTTGAAAAAAAAATGAATTGCAACACTGCGTTCATAAATGAAAAAAGAAAAGTTAAATAAGTAGGACAATCATTATTAAGGAACTTTATTAACTAAGGAGTCGCTCTAAATGAATTTGTAACATAATCATTTAAAATAACCGAGCAAAACGGCCAAAACTCCGTTCCGCATTACCTACTCTCCACTTCTAAAATGCTAATTAAATTACTACAGCATCGTTACATTTGGGAGAATGCAAACGTTTAAAAGGAAAATCAGCAAGAAATTCAAAAGTTAATTGTATTTCCCAAAAGAAAGTAGGTGAGTATCTGAAACCAGTCTACGTTTAAACTCCGAGATAAATATTTATATTCTGCCAAATTCTCTAAAACAAAGACTTCTTACTTACATAGTCATTTGTGTTCGTATATTTAAAAAAAAAAGTTTTTAATTTGTCAGAACTTATTTAAACTTCCCATACCAACAAATGTATGTATTTAAAAACACAACTACACAGTTATAACTACATATGTCGATTTAATGACTTTTCAGAAACCGGCCCAAATTATTTCTCCATTGGTGCTTGGCGTTCAATAATTCATTGTAAAATTACTACTCAACTATCAGTTTAATACTCGAAACTGACAATTAACATTCAAGGGTTGTTTCTGTTTACAGAAATGTCTGTGACAAGTAACCTAATGAATCCCTTCAGAGACTCTCACGACAGGTGAATAACAGTTACATAATAGCTTCATAGCCTGCCTATATGCATAAAAGGTCCTCTTACAATCTACGCGGTAAGCTACGTAACTGCGTAGATTCTACGCAGTTTCTAAACACTTAACCCTAAAATAAACTGTGCTCAAACATTAAAACTTTCCCGTCCTATGTAAATAATTTCTGGTAGTATCGACCACCTTCAAATGGATAGTGGTGCCCCGGACTTACAAAGTTCACTGCTGTAGTTTTAGAGCTGGGATCCGGAAACCACTAAAATAATATCGGAGCTAAAAGGTGCATAATGGTTAGCTGAACACCAAAGGCGAAAATAGGGATAGCTAAAAACCTAAAGTGAAAACGTGAAAAGCGAGACAATACCTAGGTAGTTAAAGTTCATTTTTAAAAAGGAAGAAACTACGGTTTTTGCTATATTTTCTGGATAGAATAATCTGAGTGAAGATACGTTTCCATACGTCAACTACATTATTTATACACACCGAACTGGAGTTATGGCATTTGACAGCCAATCTCTTCGTATAATAGAAACTCGGTTCATTTCAATAACTTTATGGGCTTACTCGTATAATATAAGTTTTGTACATCAGTTTTATTATTTTGTCAGTAAAATGTAAAATTTGCATATTGTGTGTATTACATTAAAAGAGAATAAAAAAGGTTTGACTTATACTATTTATTTATGTCATGAATATTTATCTGTGTTTATTTTCACATAATAATAATTTATTTAAAGATATTATTTCTAGTTGAAATATAAATTTTCACAGAGGACCAATGTTTTTAAAAAAAAAAAAAATCTGAAATGATATAAACTTTAATAAATGTTTTTTTTTGTCATGATTTCCATTGCCTGCCTTAGACGAAAATAAATTATTTTGATGGGTTAAAATATGGCTTTTGTTATGTAAAGAAAACCTCCGAATCAAACACAAAAGTAGGGCCAATCCGTTTGAGCACCCTGTTTAAAATCGATTAATAAGTTATAAAATCATCTTTTGTCGACAACAAAATTAGCCGATAAAAGATTGTGTAGCTGACCTACCTGAAAATCCCTTCTTAAACCCTTGGGATAATTTTTACGTAACCATAGTGACGTATTCTCGTATTCGCTGCTCTTGACATAGACTCTTTTGCAGGGTTATACATACTTTGTTACAACGCATAACCTATGGATACCTGGATATGATAGGTTAATCCCAACTTTATATTTTTTCATAATTTGTGTCGTTCGTTTTTTGTTTCATTACATTGGAATGACAGGGTAGCGGGGATCATCATATAAATCATGTTACACGAATACATAATTGAAATCCTTATTTTGTAATTAAAATTAGCCAATTTCATTCTAATCCCTATTCCAATTTAGTTTTTAATTGAAATTCATACTACGGCATCGGTTTATCGTTTCAGAACGGGTATTATATAAGCACTAATTAAGGTTTTCATTATTGTCCGTTATAAAATGAAGACTTATCTACTAAAGCTTGCATTTGGTTTTATTAAATGAGATCGGTAATCAACCTGTGGTCTGCCACGCTTTTATAATAATAATAATAATAATTCATTTATTTCGGACAGAACCCATATGTGTTAGTAACAATTTTCTTAAGATCTATGTTAGTAGGTACATAATATAACGCTCACAATCTTCCCGTAACTATTCCCACCCAGTGAGCCTGAATGGGACAGTCGTGGCGGGATGCAATCATATCGACCACATATTTAAAAGCAATTAATACAAGTTCATGTAGTAAAATACATAGCATACGCGTGGGCGTAGCGAGTAAGTAAAAGTGAAATTCTCTTACCAGTGTTTCGCGATGCGATGCGATGAGGAGCTAAATATTAACAGCCGCTCGGGTCGATCTTTAGGTTAAACCGTGCTTGGTCGGTCTGTGAATTGGTGACAACCCCATTACATACCGAGTTTCCTGCGTGCCTCGGAAAGCAAGTTAAGCCATTTGTAGATCTTTGACAGTCGTTACAGGTAGTCAGTGGCCCAAAAAGTCTGACAACCAACCAAGTGGTATCGCGTTACCCAGTACTAACTAGGTTGTGGAGATCAGATAAGCAGTCGCTCCATCTAAAATACTGGTATTCAGTTGCATTCGATTAGACTGGAAGCCGATCCCAACATAGTTGGGAAAAGGCTGGGCAGATGGTGAACAGTATTTTGGGATGCATCTCTATATGAGCAATAAAGGTGACGACTTCTTTCTTGTAACATTGCTAGTTTACATGTTCTAAGGCAAGGTTTTTGTGTGGAATAAACTGAGTTTCATTTTACATTGTACCAAAAAAAAAATATCATAGGAAGAAAAAGTTTCATCCGTTATCAGAGTCTGTCCAACTTGAAAGTCAAGGCTTATCCTGCTTTTCGAAGTTAACTTTCAACTGAGCATAATCACACTGTCTGACATTTTGTTATTCACTCAAGCAAAAATAACCTTTGTAAGAAATCCCTTAATGATAACGCCAAAAGATTTTTGTCTCGAGTTTCCCAAGTTTTTTTGAAGTGTCTTAATCGAAAAAGAAAATTGATTATTCATGTAAGACCATTTCTGTATTTAAATAATCTCATATTCAAACAATACGAAGCCATGATTATATACGCTTTGTCTTAGATGGAAACAGTGAGCACTATTCATTACAACATATGTTTGTACATACATTAGCAGATTGTTGGTAACCTTGGCAAAACCGGAGCCGTTTAATTAAGGTATCAATGGTTTACTACGTCATTGGCGCTGACGTAGGTAGTTATGTATGCAAATTTAACGAAGAAACCATACGAATAGGTACAGGATATAAAGCGCTCGATAGTTTTCTAGTTTGCATGACAGAGTTTTTTCATTTAGTTGACGTTATTAACGTTAACGACGTTATTAATCCTTAAAACCATTTTTGGCATTTGACAATTGCTCAGCAATATTTGCTATAGCAATTCTAAGGTCCTAGAAACATCATTTTATAAACCAAAGGGTTATATTACTTGTCAGACTTTACTAGATATTCATAATTATCATAGATAACAACCGAGGACAGCCGAGACTGATATAACGTTTTAATGAGCTCTCTGGTTCGCGGAGAAATCTCGATGTGAAGAGTAGTCAGGGGTACTATACAAAGGAGACAGTTTTTTTTTTGTTTGAAGAATAGGCCCACTACGTAAATTTTAGCGTATAATAATGAAACGTTTATTGATTTCTTCCTTATAATCTCTAGATTGGAGTGGTAATATTAGCTAAGCTTTGTCTGACCGGAATATAGAGAAATTCGAAAATGAAAAAGTGAATCAAACAATAACCTCAAAACGTCAATATTGTCAATTGAAAAGGTTTAACCGATATTTTAAGTTAAAGAAGTGCACTGTTTAATAACAAAAATAGTCACTCATACTACTTGAAAGATTTTGATACGATTTTCACGATTGGATAGACTGATTTACGAAAAAAGATTTAAAATATTCATTTTAGTAAGATGTTCTAAGCTGGCCGTGTATGGGAAAAAAACAATTTTATACTTCAAAAATATTTATTGCTTTTAATCATCATAATCAATTAGGACGAGTATTTCATCCAAAAAAGATGCAGGTGGTTAGACCTCATCTTGATCTCGTGCCCAAGATAACTACCACACTACAGACATTATATGTATATGCAAAACATCTGGCATCAGGTGCAGGCATTGGAGGTGGTTATTGCTGTTCTATTCCTATAACCATTGGCTGTATTTCCATATCTCTGATATCATCCAATATCACCTACTGTAACAAGTGGGTATATCTGAAAAGAAAAAAAAATAGTTAAGAAACATAATACTCCATTTTTTCCACTACCCACCCAGTGTAGCTGGATAAAAAGATAATTATTTAGTCGCATTTATCTCTAGAGCCACAAATATAATTTAAGGAATGTACCTGTTTTATTAGTTCATTACTCGATAGCTTAATCCTAGGGTGGGTGGACTAGGCGGGTAACTAGCATTATACCAACTAAACGGTATTTCATTGTATCATGATAGTTATAACACTGAGGTAACGACGTAAATAATATAATTAAGTTCACATTATCAACGCTTTATCGTCACTCACCTCGCGAGAAATTCACAAACATACAAGTAGGCACACGTCTGTAGCATCTTACAATGCACAATTGACACAACAGCTTTGTGGAGTATATGTGCGCTGTACTTACAGTGTCATTTTCATGAAATATTTTTTTAATAAATGCGAAAAATCTGCAGAAACACTTTTACGAAAATCAAATAAACAGAAAACGTCAAATGAAGGTGTCTGTCAGCCATCAAAACGGCGGATTTACAAAATTTCCGTGCCATGGTGATTGTTTAAAACCCGGTTCCTATATTTAACATATCTTCGTGGTATACAAACTAAAATACTTTTTGCTAGTACAGACTACGAGTCGAAAATACCGTTCCACAATGTACTTTCTTTCACTGCTTTCGACGAATGTCCGTTGGTCATTGAAATACGGAGCCCTCTTCACTCGTTTCGTTATAAGCAAATTTAAATTTAAAATAACACAAAATTCAAGATAAAATAAGTTACATTTACATATAAATTAATCTTTTAGTTTTATATCGCAGGCATCTGCGTGATATTTTTTTCTTTTCCTTACCAAACACAATTGAACCCAGCTTACACATAATAAGAATGGAACGTTATAACAGTTCAGCGCGTGCTCTTGACACTGACTTTTGACATCCGTCAAACAAATGTCCCTCAAATCAATGTTAAATTATTAGTACTGGAGCTAGTAGCGTGCTATTCTGTCAGGACGATCCACGACAAAATAAATAAAGTTACATACCTGATAAACATCGCAGTCCCCAACACGCACAACATACAGAAAACAATCAGTGAAAAAATAAGTAAATACTTTGATCACTATGACCAAACAAAATACACAATGGAAGGAAAAGAAATGTTCTTTCTATCCTCGTAGATCGATCCACCGAAAAAGCTAAAATTTACTCACAAATCTTATTGTGGTATATTTTTGTAGCTGCAAATGTCAAAGGCACAAGGCAACCTACGTTGGGGTGCACCGTTCGTTTCGTGCTTTCGGAATTCAGAAAGACGAAAATAACCGAAGTATTGTCATGTCTTGTTTACTAATGGAAAGAAAATGGTCTTTCTTGACTGTAGCATGTCTAGGTCATTGACAAAGTTGAGGGTTACAAGCGTTCTCGCCACTCACTTAGGCAAATTGTAAATTTAATATTTGTGGAAACAGCGTGTATTTTCTAGAATACGATTTTAATGTTAAATAATCTTGTATTTCGTATGTATAGATCGTAATTAATAGTGATACTGCTGGCGTAGGACAAGGCTTGTGGTAAATGTCGTGAGGGACGCCATTTAATCCAAAAATATACCGAATATTAGTGACTTTCCCGAAAAAGCTATTCCGAATTTAGATTTTTTTTAGGAAGAATGCAAACAGCTATTTTTGTTCGTCTAAAAATATCTACAAAACTGTTGTAATTTAACAAATTTTGATTTAAACCCTATCGCGAAAATAATAGGCTTAACAATGTTTGCGTTTGCTCCTACTGAAAAGTTATTTCCCTTTGAGGCACAATGAGTAAAGTACTATAAAGCAAATTATCTTTTGTTACGAATGAGTGGCCGTCTTTCTCCTAATAACAACAACAGCTACACAACAGCAACAACTAGGACAGTGTGTTAACAACCAGCTCACGAACGACTCCATTACATTAACTGGTTAATTTTACGACTGGTTTTTATTTTCTGCGGTTGCCTTGTGTGTATGAGTTGTTTATGTGTAAGCGTGTTCACTCAGTGGTGTCGGAAATGAAAAGACAACGGACTTGTACCGCGTTCGTAGAATAGTTAAAAAAGTATAAACGAATACGTGTTTTTGAAAAAAAAACTCTACACTCACATTATAAAGTTCAGTTTGAGCAACAACTTTATTTGCGCAGGTTTAAAGTTAATATTCGTTTAAGTGGATCTAACATTAAACGGAAACATGAATATGAAACACTTTACAGTGGTAAATAAAAGAGTTTGAACTAACACAGTTCATCAATTACATGACCTATTTATCGATAATTAATTCTTTGAAGTTTCTGTAACTATAATGTTTCCTCAGCTGGCCATAGGGTTTCTCTCAGTGAAACGGTGAGACGGTGAACGGGCCGGAATCCATCACATCGGCCTAGTGCGGATTGGTGGGTGTTGCATGTCTTCAATTTTATGGCGATGTTTTCCGTCACCATTTTGAGAGGAATAAATAACACAAAGTAATACCCCTGGTTTCAAATCAATGACCTGTCACTCTTTAGTCGGAGACGGTCTTACTGAGGCACCACTGCAGCTCATCTGTGTTACTCAATCTATAACTTTCGCCGAATCTTCTAAGGGCTTTGTTTGGCTAAGTAACGATCATCATCTGCCTAGCCTTTTCCCAACTATGTTGGGGTCGGCTTCCAGTCTAACCAGATGCAGGTGATTGCCAATATTTTACATGGAACGATTGCCTATTTGAACTCCCCAGCCCATATTTGGCTCAGCCACAATATAAGACAAAATGTTGTATTTTGTTATATTTGTAGTCTGTATACAATGTACATAATATTACATATTAATGTGTAAATAGTTAATAATCTGTTGGAAAATGAAACAAAGGATAATTATATACCAAATTCTCTTCGTACCTCGGAGACAACGATAAGCCGTTGGTTCCGGTTATCGTTTGTGAATCTTCGTCAAAGATTCACAAAGCATTCTCTTGCCTGAAAGTTTGATAACCAGTCTTCTGTGTACCATATTACCCAGTAACTGTTTTGTGGAAGTCAGATAGGTAGTTGCTCCATGTAAAATACTGGTATTCAGCTGCATCTGGTTAGACTGGTAGCCAACCCCAATATAATTTGGCAAAGGCTAGTCTGATGATGAATATTAATTAGTATTATTTTGTTTATTCATTTTACTACATATTTTTTAATAATTTAACATATTTTTTAAAATAAACAATATCTTTTTTTTTTATATAAAAAATAGGTTTCCGCCGGTGCAGGGACCAAGCTACCGGTGGTTAGGGCTCCAGAGACAGGAACCTCCTCACAATGCCAGCCGAATCAAAGAGTACCGCCTTCTGAATCAGGCCCTTGATCCAACCGCCTAAGATGAGCCTCGAAAGATGGTCGTCGAGGCTCTTAGCTATAAGGCCATTGGCCGTTACGACAATCGGCACAATGATAGCCAAGTTCACATTTCACATGTCGACAACCTTGTGTGCCAAGACGAGATATTTTATTTGTTTCTCTTTCTCAGCTTTCACGAGGTTCTCGTCATGCGGGATAGTAACATGGATTATCATAACGCGGCGCACTTATCGGTCTATCACCACTAGTCAGGCTTATAATGTTATATTTATTAGTAGACAATATGCTGCTCATAATATTGAATCTATTCACTAAATAATTCACGCGTATGTTGCTTACACATCAGTTTACTAATTAAACACATAGAACCTTGATCCAGGCACACAACACATTACCTAAGTCGTGTTCTTCGAGGTTAATTAAATGCTCTGTATCGGTTTGGTTAGTTCTACTAAGGTTTGCTTATACATAATACCAAATATTGTAAGAAATACTAAGATATTTACCGCTATATTTACGTAGTTTTTGTTTCATGTAGTATCCAAAACTGCGTTAACAAAAAGAGTATGGTAAGGATCGACGCAGGTGGCGTACTATAGTTTATGTCTACCCTTAGGGGAAAAGGCGTGAATTTATGTATTAAATGTATTTAACAGAAAACAACTTTGGAACATGTAAGAAGATTTATTGTTAAATAAATAAATAAGAACCAAGAAATGAATAATAACAGTACAGTTATAGTTTTTTTGAGTGTGATATGGTACATTTCCAGATCCTTCAAGTGATGATCTTCAGTGTATAAAGGTTTGAAATATAATACACTTAGTGCAGCACAAGGAACGCGTTTCCACGTAAAGTGTCTCATAGAATACTAAAGGTTTCTAACCCAGGGAGGCAAGAACTCGTTTCTTTTTAGTTAAAGACTACTTACTGCTGTTTTTAAAGCATTTTTTTTTCCATTCCTAAACACTATAGGTATGAGTAAATTTTCTTAATTTCATGTTGACTGCATGTTTCAACATTTGGATAGGTACTTAATCAGTTCTGAAAATATTTTATTTGAATGAATGCGGAAAATACAAGCAATCAAAATCTTCACCTCTTTATTGAATATGAATTCTCCGAAGCACTTATGCTTATTGCTTGCCTTAGTAAAGCCTTTTCAAAACCATCCATGTGCATCCGGCACCAATTGGTCCGTTTCCATCTCATTTATTTTAATTAACACTGACGGAAAACCGTTCGTGATGTCATGTGTCGTGCGCCACCCCGCAATGACTACTTGGAACATTGTCAAAATATTGGGTCCACATTTCAAGAAAATATCGCCACTGATATAAAGTCAGGTTCAATGTAAGTGGTACTGCGAAACCGTGAAAGTTGGAACTCTAAACATTAAGACGCTTGAAAAATAGTAGTAAGATATCAGAAACATATTGGTCAATATTTCCTATCTAACAACCACCAGAAAAATCGGAAAAAAAAATTGGAGGTTAAAATTTAAACTTTAAAGCGTCTTTCTGTAGCTAAAACACACATAGACATGAATCCTGGAAACACAACACTCCAATTTGGGGCAGTTGAGTAAAAAATGAATCCAACTTTTACTTTAAGGCAAACCGACAGTCTCATTTAACACAGTGATCAGCACCAAACAGCTTCTTGACCGTGACGTGGCCTTTTGGTAAAACAGTTTATCTTTTTGTTGTGTCAGTCACACGAGCTGGAAATTGAAAATGACGTCTGATACACACGGACAGCCTTTATTTCCTGCCTGAATGTGGAACGTAACTACGTTATCGAACTGAGGGAACATTGGCAGATGTTGCTGCTTCATCCGTAATTATATTATCGGCTTCTTTGTATCAACGGTGAAGGAAAATATGGGACACATTTTATGAAACGATACCTAGCGATAGCTACCGATTTTATACTCAACAAACAAACAATCAATACCTACAAACAAACAATAATAATTGGTTTAGGTATTGTATTTTTTAGTTCATGCCCGGAGTTATGAAGTTCTTTTCTTGAAACACAAACTCATTCATTAAAATCAAGTACCACAGATTATTTTACGAATAAATTAATGTTCACTATCAAGGGTCTCATTCACTTTAATCCCAGCTTATACAGCAAAACTTTGCACTTTAAAGTATTAATACCGCATTATAATTAATGGATAGGCAGAACTTTCCATTATATTTAGTAGGCTTTTATGCGAAACAGCGTACGCTTGTTTGCTATTTCTGTATTCAAACTCTCGGCTGCGAAATTACTTTGCTACGCGGACTACGCCGTAGCAAGCGCTACGAATTTCGTAGAACATTCGCGTAGAATTCTTTGTTTTGTTCGGAACGTTTGAAGACGCTCATACAAAAGCTATGCGGTACATTTCTGTGAAACAATACTGAGAAAAATGTAGAGTAATTTTAATAAACAAAAGGAAAAAACTTCACTTCGGATTTTGAATTTTATCTCATCGCTAGAAAATAATTTACATTATTTTGTTTAAGGCAAAACCAAGTCAGATGAAAGGGTTATATTATCGAATTCAGTAATAATAATTTCAACACGAGTAGCACAGCACGAGTTTACTTTCAGTAATCAAGGTTGGAGGTTCATTTTCCTCATCTGAACAAACATATCAATACAATATAAGGATGTAATTTATTTCTTTAATAGCTCTTTCAGTATGATTGGCAATCCCAGCATGAGGCTTTAGTAGGAAACAATATCCGACATCCAAATATACTATGTTTATTTTATGATGATTGATATGACACAAACAATAACAGCCTTTCAGGCTTTTTTACAGAGAGTACAAAGTCGTAAGGCTAACTTTTGATTTATGGTTTGCCACAGGCCCATATTTCTAAATAAAGCATTTAGAATGTGTCCCTACGAATCAACATTTAACTAATATAAGTCATACGTATCCTGCATTTGTACGACATAGTTATTCTGAAACCAATACAGTTGATATTTGTTGAATATGGAATAGTTACTCTTAGTCTGCCGTACGATAAGAACATTATTCAAATAAATAGGTACAACTTTTTTAGGCTCGCCCCAAATTACATGAGACTTAAACAGCACTGACGAAATGTGGGTGTACTATTAGGTATACCTCTGCCAAACCCTACGGGAGTTACAGGCGTGATGCTATGTTAGGTACAACTTTGAATGACTTGCTACTACTGACCTCACGTTTATATACAAAATAACATAACATCACGCTTGTAATCCCCGAAGGGTTAGGCAGAAGTGTACCTAATAGTACACCAACATTTCGCCTGTTATGTTTTTAAGTACCATGTAATAGGTGGCGAGCCTATTGCCATCAACCGGGCACAAATCCAGACTCCGTAGCTGCTATTGAGAAATTCCTGATGAAAAAACCCAATAGCACTTTGCCCGACCCGGGAATCGAACCCAGGACCTCATGCTCAGCAATCGCGCTTGCAACCATTAGACCAACGAGTCAGTATATACAAAATATTCCACGATTTTCTTCATGTAACACTCTTTTTTTAACATCAAAGACCTTCTCGTTAGAATTAATAATGAAAAACAAAATTGGCAATTACAAGATGGGCGCCCAATTTCGTCACGGAGCAATTTATAATTACAGTGTGGCAAATCTACTCTTTAATTATTCGGTGGACTGGAGTTTTTTGTATAAGAGTGTCTTGTTAGCGTTCGTTGGCATTTTCAGGGTTAACACGGGTTAATGGGAAGTTCAACGGATCCTCCAAGTTTGTGTTTGTTTACAAGGCTTAGGTATTATGGGTAAGCTTTTGAGGGTTAGGGATATATTCTTCTATGTAAAAGGGTATCATCACTGTGTTCCTAAATGGATTATGTTTGCTTTTACGATTTATGAGTCTATTTAAGGTATTTGGTAAGTAATAACCACAGGGGTGCTTCGTTAATCTACAGCTAAAATATGAATGGTTCTAAGTCTACTCAAGAAATGAAGTTTGTGCAATGCAAACGTGTTGTTTTCCCAAATAAATACCTTACATTTTCCTAAGGTACAAAAGCGTTTTTTTTTTTAATTAAAATGAAATGGTGTTAAGCACATTGCATACTCGGAACACATATTATTAAATAGGTTGCAATCGTTGTTGACACGTAAGTGTAACATTCTAAAGTTATTAGTCTGAATAGAAATCTTAATAAATAAATTGAATTGTCAAAATAACAGCTTTTCACTGAATGCATATAAATACAATTTTTTCAATTTTTGTCTGTCTGTCCGTTTGTTCCGGCTAATCTCCGAAACGGGTTGACCGATTTTGACGGGACTTTTACTAACAGATAGCTGATGTTATAAGACTTAAGCTACTTTTATTATAGGAAAATAATTAGGGTACCGTGCAAAAAAATTAAAACCCTTAACATTGTTAATGAAATCCGAATCAAAATGGGAAGTAATATTTTATTTTAATAATTTCACGCGTACGCAGGTCGCGGACAACAGCTTGTACAAGAATAATTAAATAATATATAGAAAAAAAAACTTATTAAAAAAAAAATTACATAAAAGTTAGACTTGACTTAATTTCATCTGGCAACCCAATCGTAATGAGTTTGTTTATGTATTAAGATAGCAAAAAATATTTTTTATTTGGAAAGCAGATGAGTGAAGGTTAGACGAGACCTTAGGCCCCTCGCCCACGGCGACTTTTTGTAGCGATGCAGTAGCGATGTTGTCGCGCGTCCGCATCGATCGACCGCGGTCGCTAGTGGTATGCAATCGCCCACGGGCCCAGATTCCGTCGCGATGCAAACGCGATACTGGTGCGATTCTGTCGCGATGCGTTCGCTCGGTTCTCCACTCACGCGCCACCCTCCCTCCGTTCTCTCCCCGATGTCGTCCGACACGGTCGCGCATTTGCATCGATACAGTCGCGTTAGTAGCGCGTTGGCATCGCTTCTATAGCGCGTTGCAAATGCGACTAACGCGCGTTAGTAGCGATGCAGTTGCGCATTTCGTAAACGCGCGACAGCATCGCTACAAAAAGTCACCGTGGTGGGCGAGGGGCCTTTGACTATCTGTAATGTCAATGTCACATATTTAAATATTACACTAAAATACATTGATCCATATCCATTAGTACCTACCCATTTCAAAACTTGTTTGAAATTGTGCAGACAGCCTTTTGCACGTCAATTATATTCGGATCGGATTGGCTGAACTGATTGAAACATATTTCAATACATTTGAGCTTAACATTTGTTTATAAATGGTGAATGTTTCAATATTCACAGTGTATTTTCGTAAGTTAAAAAAAGTTTAAATTGCTAGTTATAAAAAAGGTTAATGGACGTTGTTAGCTTGTTACAGGTAGTCTAAATATTAAAAGCTAAAAAGTTCACTTTTCTTGATAGTAGTCAAACATTAATTCGTAACATCACACGAATAGTTTTCGTTAAAATAACTTTGACGCATTTTTTTAGTTTATTGTTAAGTTAGTTGCTTTTCAAATTTAAATTCAAATTCTAATATTTTATTTCAGAAAACAATCCATATATTATGTTTTCTGAAATAAAATATTTGAATTTGAATTTAAATTTTGAATGTCTTGTGTGTTATGTTTTTGAATGTTAGTAGTAGAATAACTTAGCCTAGTGTTAGTATTAAACTAATAATAATACACAACTAATGAACCATTGAACTGTTCGTCCAATGGTACACCAGTCTATTTGGAAAAGCGTGTTTTGACTCCTACCCACCAACCACTTTAGATTATTTTAATTTATAACTGTTATGAAATAGCTCATATTAATTATCTTTAATGCCAATAATAATTGTTTAACAAGCCAAATAAAACATAATCCGAGACTTCAGCTATATTGCTGGTAAATATTTCAATGAGTTATTAATTATAGTCAAACATAAAATATTTACTAAGAAGATGTAATGAGGGATTTTTTGATGGCAGTAGGCTCGCCCTCTATTACGGGATTTGAAGATAACTGGCGAAATGTGGGCGTATTAAAGGATATACACGCTTGCCTACCCCTTTGGTGAAAAACAGGCGTGATGTAATGGTATGATTTGGAAAGGTAATTATATTTTCAACAAAGAGCTAAAAACAAAAATCTTTATATGACTTTAATCTACAAAGTGGTTACTTCACACTTAATATAGAACTAGCAAATTGAGAACATACAGTCTCTTTGATGCCTTAGTCAATTATACCATTCAAACAAAACACGTTTTGCTCGCAATCCTGAAATATTCATCAACACGACCGCTAGTAATGGAAGTTGGGCCTGGACTGAATTATTTCTTTCGTTACCTCATGCGAATGTTTGGCAAGAGTCAACACGACATTAAACCTTTGAGAGTTCCATTATTGAGTTTACTTAGTTTTAGTTGGAATAGGGGCTTATATCAAGTACTTACATGTAGTTGCGTCTACCGAATTTGAAGAAAATATAAAATAAAATTTAGAAATAGTGTGCAAACGAAAGTTACTGAACTAATATTAAGTTTGAAGTTATTATATTTTTTTTATGAATACAAAATAAAAGTCACTTTACTCGTAACTAGCACGGTCATTGTAGGACTGAGTGTAATACCCACATTAGAAGGAGTAGTAATAACATTCATTCAGAGTTTTATCATTTCAATTTATGTTAGACCATCATTGAGACCTTCACAGTTGTTAAGAAAAAAAAGGTTTAGTTAGTTAATTTACTTACATTCAATAAAATCCTTAGTGTCGAGTCAACTTACTCCTAATTTAAATGAAAAATGTGTATTCATACTTAATAGCAGTTAGCATAAGCATAATCAGCCTATAATGTTCCCACTGCTGGGACACACGGCCTCCTCTCTAAAGAGGGAATGGGCTAAAATCCACCAAGCGGGCCCAGTGCGGGTTGGTAGATGACACATGTCTTCGAATTTTTGGTTCTAGGACATGTCGGTTTCCTCACGATGTTTTGATTCACCGTTATGAGAGCAGCAGCGATGAAGTAAACTACTCAAAGTTATGCTCTTGCATTCGAATCCATGAGCTACCATAGAAATGACAAATTACTTCATCTTTGAACTAAGTACTTACTTATAAGACTCCTCAACAAAAATATTTGTTTTTTTTTTTTAATGTTTTTTAGAATATTTCCTAAGCAAAATCTTTTTTAAATTCCTCATAAAGTTCTTAAAGTGACTTCATAAAACGTCATACCTTACTGAAGTCTTACGTAAATTTACTTGTCGTGAAGTTTTATCTCGCCGGCTCTTCGGATACAGTCTTAATAGCCCACATCACCGACAGACGGGGATATAAATTCCTCGGATTATTGACGATCCAGCTCCTGGAGTATAGTAGGGTGACTTCCTAATGCTTTGTCCTTATGGTCCGCAGATTTGAGAAGATTTTCGTAAAATACGGAAAGTACCTACGTTCCTTCACGTGTCTTTTGTTCTATACGTAGGTTAGTGCATATTTATGGTGGCCTTGCAGTTTTGTTAAAGTTTTATGACACCGTTATATATTGCATTCATTATTTACATACAATGTCTTAGACTTTTGAGAAACTTGGTTTGCTTTAGCAATCAGGACTACTTAATATACAAAAACAGTTATTTTCTCCAATGTGATTTGACTTTAATTAAAATCGATTAATTATAATAATGAATGTCAACTAGTTTCAATAAAAATAACCTTTTTTTCTCAAGATTCGTTTCTGTCCCAGCTTAATTTGTAAAGGCTGGTGATCTTACATGTTACCTGGAATCTGTTGACTTCAGCATATAATGCAGACGGAGAGTCGGAAAGAAGAAAATCTGTGCTTAAATACTGCTTACATTGCCGTTGATATGAAAATATGCAGGTCTTTATCCGAGTAAAGGTTTTATATTTTCATTTCAGCTCTTTGCGATTTGATTTTGTAAATAAGAAGAAGAGTAAGTGTTATTATGAATTATTATTTGCAAAAAATAAATAAACCGAAAGGGTAGGTTCACTGTTCAAAGGTTCGTGTACAAAGGAGGAAAATGACGAGAAATTTGCGGGTGTGGAAATAAAGGGTTTCTCGGAAAACATAGTGATTTCTTTTGTTGCATATCAGAGGATCTATTACCAACAGGATAAACCTGTAAATGGTGACTTTTACAAACCCTTAATGGTCAGGTATGAAGAAGAGAATCTTGCAAGGGAAATTAATAAAAAGCAAAGGCATCTTTACTGTCAATTCACAGATATTTTATCCAATGCTACTTACCCAGATAAGAGTACATACTAGCTATAAAATAATATAAAATGGTTATGTTCTATACGACAATAAAGTTTGATGGGTTATTAAAAGTTAACGTTTCATGCACGTGACACCAGTTTAAAATAATGCTCATGTGTGAATTGTAGCATTTAAAATTAAACACACAATGTAATTTCATAGCCAGTGTAATGGTGTGTAAAAAAAATATAAAAGTTCTTCGAAAATTGATTTTGAAATGATGGCCTCTACTATACATTTTGTAGTTAAAATACATAAATAACAACACGCCTGTAATCTCCAAAGGATTAGGCAGAAGTTTAAGTTCCTTGTAACGGGGGGCGAGCCTATTGCCATCATTGGTTATAATACCACGTGGTCTACTACTTTCTATAATACCAGATTTTCAAGCGGCAATAGTGGACATTAGTGAGAGAAGTTTCAGACAGTGCCTTTTATATCTAAACTTACAAACATAATCTCTTTTATTTATTTTAGTATATAGTTAGGGATTTTGACTGAATAGAGTTCAATGTTTAGGAACTCAGATACATAGACTTGGTCCTGGGGTAACGTATAGGATACGTCTAGGTACATTTGATGTAGTTGTGCAGTAGTTGCCCTGAAATTGCTGCTTTTAATGAACCGTTTTACTGCAGTTTTCTATCACATAAACCCACTTCAAGCATTAGAGTAAAAATATATAACGACCTATAACATAATGACTTTTATTTCTTTTTTACAAGCACAGTCCATTTCACGTTTTCATAACAGACAATTGTCTAATATATTATACCTGTGAATAAAGTGGTTGTGACATTCAACCAGGACCAATTTATTTATACTTGCCCACGATGCAAAAATTGGCCCTAACTTTTTATTCACATTCATGTGTGAGCTGCTAAAGCCAAAGTAAATGTCAACTGAATTCAAATAAATGTAAAAAAAAAATGTTATAAGATTTTTTAAACGTAATGTATTAAAAATACGAAGTAAATACCACTCATAGATACAGTCGAGCAGAGAGTTTGGTGTACAGGAGTTTGGCAAAAAATATAATTATCTTTGACAGCTGACCGGTCAAGGTTGTGTGACGTGGAAAATTGCAAACAGAGTATTGAGAATACTAGCAATTTTTTTTACTTTAAAGATTATAATGGCTCACATTTTTAATAAAAACTCTTAAAAATCAAACCTGTAATATTGATATTAAATGTGTATTTTGTGTTGGTATTTGCTCATAAAACGTTATGTTTTAAAAGTCAACGGAGTGGCCATGAAGCGACTAATTCGATAACAGTGAAACTCATTTTATTAACTTCAAATTGATATTATGAGCAAAATACGAAACTTCTCTATTGTTACCAATTTCAGCCGTTTAGTAAAACAAATAGAGTTCAGTTTTATTTTTAGTTACAAGTATGTTAATGGTGGATCAAGAATTAGTGGTCCTCATTGACCCTTATTATTAGACCAGCAAATGATATCAAAAAAGGTAGTCGAACTGAACTCAGAAAAAATCTTCTAGAATATTCCTTGATAGGTAATAACTAAGGAGTGAGGACACTTTTATCGGTTCTGAACGTTATAAAACTTGGTCAAAGGGGAAAGCTCGTCTAATAAAATGATAGCTAAACAGTCGATAACGACTCCAATAACTTCGCCCACGCTCTGCCGACGATAATCGTGAACTCGGGGCAGGACATTGATTACTGTCGCTTCATGTGAAAAGTAAAATTTGATTATGCACTAGATTCGACGCCGTCTCGGTTACTTTCAAATGTTTAAATCAAGCCTATTGAAATTATACATTTCTTTAAATTTATGAAAAACGTTTTACGTATAGGAATACTTACATAACGCATGTTATTCCATAAATTAACATTATTCTCTCGCATTGTTTGTTTTTGTGCATTGTGTTTTGAATGACCTGTTGGTCTAGTGGTTAGTGACCCTGACTGCTAGGACGGAGGTCGTGGATTCGATTCCCACACAGGACAAATCTTTGTGCGATGAGTACGATTATTTGTTCAGTTTCTGGGTGTGTAATTTATCTATAATATGTACGTATTTAGAAATATATAAGTATGTTTATCAGTTGTCTGGTTGCCATAGTACAGGCTCTGCCTAGTTTGGGATCAGATGGCAGTGTGTTGGTTGTCCCAAGATATTATATTATTATTTCCTTTATTATTGTTCTTTTTTTCAGTCCAACATTTGTATTTTGATAAAATAACCAAATTAGATGTAAGTACGTGTGTCTTTCCCAAACCCCGAAATCCACGCCGACAACGTCGTAGGAGTTTTAGTTGAAAATAAACTAATTCATAATTAACATATCATACACAGTACAACATGTACAGGCAACCACACAATTTAACCAGGTAAAGATGTTTCATTTTTACAGCGGCTTTATTTCATTACAGCAGGCAGATTTCGTATTTCAGACAGCACTTCTAACGTGTAGTGGACCTTACCTTAAGAACAGACCGGGTGTTCATAAGCTTCGCCCGCCGCCTTCCAGTATTGCATCTTAAATGAAGTTTGAACAAACTTAGTGCTCCAAATGAAATATTTTAGTAGTTATACCTTCACTTTGACTGGCACATTATATCCCACAGACCCTTATAGTTCTAGGTCAAAACTTAACATAGGTATGTAAAAGGGTTGTATTACCTAAAGGGGCAGTAGTACTAACTTTTAGTCAGATAAAACTTAAGGGGTAATGTTATCTTTACTGTAATGTAAAGTTCGCGAAAAGCTAAGCAGTACTAAATAAATGCTAGTTAGTTTAATCCGTAATCCTTTTTGCTTTCCCCTTATGCCATATGCCTTTTTTTTAGGATGGGAAATCATCAAATGACTCCTCCCGCTCTGCCATATGCCTTTTTTTATTACGGATGGGAAATCATCAAATCACTTCTCCCGCTCCGGGCAGAGCGAAAGGGAGTGTCAGACTTGTACTGCCCGAGGCGTCACCCGCGGCGGCTGGGACGAGAGGTTCTCTCCCTCTCACGCTCCGCCACCTCCTTCGCTAGCATGACTGCTTCGCAGAAGGAGGGGACGGCGTCCCATTCCCTCTCGCTCCGGACCATGGATTGGACATATGCCATTTGTCTTGCATAACATTTACAGATTTTTGGTTTGTGCAGACAAAAATGCAAATACTGCTATGTTTGAGGTTCTTACTTTCTATTCTTCATCGTCGCGTCGATGATCCTTATATTCAAGTTAAACGAATTTAGACCAGAATTCTGCCACCTTAACAGCCACCTTTTTGACAGGTTTCTTAACGTGTAGTTCACTATCTATTTTAAAATAAGGAAAGCAAAACTTTAAAGGTATCAGAGTCGAGAACTGATCGAATAGACGTTTAGATTAACTTGTATGGAATCCTATGAAACCTCGTTTCTCACTTATCCGCGCCGAATCTGACGAATAGACAACGTTATACGTTTGAAAGAACGTCTCGTTCGGCGCGGACGAGAGAGACAGTACAGTTCTTCTAAATTAGAGTGAAACACAGAACGACACGTTAAAGGTAATAAGTTTCGATTGGTATTCGAGTTGAACATTGCACACGTCGGTTCTAATCGCAAAGAGGTATCTGCTGTTACAAAACATGGGGGAGATTATTGAATTAGATTTCAAATATCTAGGAAGTGAACGTGAAGTAAAATGAAAATAACATAGTAAAACCTGCTCAAATAACTTTATATGTTGTTCACTCAAGTATTGGTCTAAGCCGATTAACGTGAAATAATCTCTCTATAAAAGCTAGGAAAAATGTTGCCAGAGTTTTCAGTATAAAAGGTTTTAATCTGGTTACACAACATAAATTCAATATATCAAGCGTTTTGTGATAGCGTTCGTTAGCTCACGTGTAGAGATAACGAGCCGTCGACAGATAAGCCAGTTTAAACGAGAGCCTAGCCTGATTCGTGTGGACCTATTATGCCAGTGACTATTATTCACGGATATGGCCAGTCTGCTAATGAACGTGCACACAATGGCCGATGTTGGCTCTAATCTAATGAATACTGATGATTATTTTAATTCAGGTATTAAACATACTTAATTGATGGAGTGTTAAATATTAATGTTTACGTAATGGCTTACAGGGTTTATTTTCTGTTTGTTTTTTGGTTTCATTTTAATGAGTTAAGCTTAACAGTCCCAAATGAAGCGAAATATTTTTACTTATAATTTACAAATAGAGGGTTATGAGTAACATACTAATACAATTTCAAGAAAAAATATATAAACAAGAAAGTAACACAAAGCAGCATCACTACATACATGTTATTTGTAATTGAGATCAATAGTATTATATTGTGGTTATTTATTTATAAATCTTAAGAACAATAGTTGTATAATATTATAGCAGATTACTTATAATTAATTATTGAGATCTATAATAGTTATAGTTATAATTATCTTAAATTACTACATTAGTTTAAGGCACATAATATATTCTGTAGGCGGTTAACAATTAATTAAGATAATAAAATATGCTCACAGTGTAAGTGGTGGTGGTGTAGTGTAGTGTGGGGTGTATGTTTGTGTGTTGTGTGTGTGTGCGTGTTTTAGTGAGTGTGTGTGTTTGTGGTTGTATTATTTCTTAATATAAAAGTATTCAAAATTAAAATTATATTGCTTTATATTTTGTCAGTTAAGTATTCATTTATATTATAGTATCTTTTTTCTATTAGGAATAGTTTTAACTTATTTATAAAACCACCATATCTGGTGATGCTCTTAATTTCTTCAGGTAATTGGTTGTATAATTTTATTGACTTGACATAAGATGTACTTGAAGAATGCATTTTTAGTCGTGATGTAGGTATATTTAGTCTATGTTTATGTCTTAATGTAATTTTAGTAACTCCGGATATCTGCGTACAAATTAACATATTTCTAAGATATAGAGGCAAGGTAGTGTGAGGATTTTGAGTTCTTGAAAGTGTGGTTCACAACTATCTGTCTCTTCAATATTAACTAAAATTCTAACCAACTTTTTCTGTAGGGTGAGTAATGTGGGCGCATCTGTACAATTGCCCCATAAGATGACGCCGTATTTGAGCCATGCGTAAGCATACGCGTAGTACGTAATTAGCGCAGTTTTGAGGTCTGTAGTTTTTTTGATCTCACGGAGTGCGTAGGAAAATCTAGACAATTTAGATCTTAATTTTTGAATATGAGCCTTCCAATCAATATGTGTGTCTATATCTAGGCATAAAAGGGTGAATTTGTCTACTACTTCTTACTTGGAGTTTTTAAAGCTAAGGTTTACATTTATAGGTATTTTTTGGCGGGGGTGTAATGTCATCACACCTGTTAGCCGCGTTAGATTTGTTGGACGCTTGCCTATGTACAAGTATACACTCAAAATTATCACCAGTTATCATTGGATGGTAACTTTGGTCTGCGACTTAGAAATGCCTGATAGAATACCTAATAGCACTGCTCGACCTCGAAATCAAACCCAACACAATACTATTTTATCAGTTTCGGAAATCTTCGTATTCTCGAATTAGTTACAGTGCACGTTTCTATAGATTCATTGTGTTGTTTTCGGTGAAAAGTGGACCATAAACCGGAATCATTAGCGACAAGACTAACTTAACTAGTTTTTAAAATTAAATAGTTTATTCACGGCAATACATCCAAATACAAATTCATGCTACCTCTGCTAAACCGCAAAGCAGTTTGTTGGCAGATATAGCTCCCATAATTATCCAGTATTACCTGAATAGCACAAAGGCTGACCAGTAGTGAATTGAAATGCCACTACGCAATTCAACATGCTGTTAGCATTAGCCAAGAACATCCCAAACCGCGCAACGGCACTTCAACTCACGCCGGCGAAACTGCGAACATAAACTAAGCATAATTTATGCATCTCCATCTCTGATGCTTTGACAAAAGGATATTTTAATCCACTTATGTATAATTGTACCTGTTAATGTATTACCTGGGTAATAAACAATATTCTATTTCTAATTATGCGTATTAGTAGAATTACTAAAAACATAAGTGGTCAAAATAAAGTTCCGAACCGTAACAATATTTCCAGGTAAACAGTAAAAAACATTTCCACGAATCACCTACCATGCGTAAGCGATTCGTAGAAATGTTATTTTTTTATGTTTTTTTACAAAATAATGGCTCGTCCCGGGTTTCGGTTACTGGCAACATAATTATATAAGATCGTTAACCTATCAGTCATAAAAGGTCAGCTTCGATGGGTAGTCTATTGAATTACTTTATAAACCGAACTTGGCTGAACGTGAATCTAATAAGCTTTGCAATAAATGTCACTTAGCGCCTACTCGAAACAGATGTTCTGGCAAAACAACAACTAAAGGTTGATGCGGACGAAAAGCAGTTGGTATTTCACGTTTTCTTGGATTTTCTGCCTGTTCGATAGCTGTTTTTCGAGTAGGTAGACGAGTGGATGGATCATTAATACTAACACTTAAATAAAGCATGCTCTACGGAATATTGTGACACTTATATTAAGGACTTTTACAAAACATAACGCGCCTTGAAAAATCCCATTCTAAAATCTAAGAATTCAATTTGGAAGGCGTTTCTGAGGACATTGCTAAGGCGTCCTGAGTCGAGTTCTTATGAGTCGAGGAACGTCGAGAACTTAGTACATTGATGTAAGATTTTAAGTATGCAAATCTTTCGCTATACCTTCTGGGATTTGGTTTCAAAAAAAAAAAAAATTTTATGTTTTAATGAGATACGAGTAAGCAGTGCCCGTGAACTCAAAATTATATTACGTTTGTCTCTTATATTTTTCTTGTGTGTGCATGAATAATAAAAATAAATTACACAATGCACCTGGAAACTTAACTTATCCTTACTTAGCTTATCCCCGCGGCGTCGCCCGCTACTAGCTTATACCGCGTGGAGTTCGATAATTGTCCCACGGGAACATACTATCGGGATAAAAAGTATCCTATGTGCTAATCCAGGTTATAAACTATCTGTGTTCCAAATTTCGTCCAAATCCGTTCAGTAGTTTCGGAGCCTATTCGGTACAAACAACCAAAAAAATCTTTACTTTTTATTCTTCTGTAGATAGATAGATCGACAGTCCCTACGTATAAAGCGACATCTCTAAACACATGGTATACAGGAGAGTGTTATAAGCGCGTTCCGTTTTTTATTTAATATTCATAAGATATGAATGTAAATAAAAACCATTACGCCATTAAAAACTCTGAATTTCGAGTACTTAATTACATTAATAAAAATATAACATCATTTCATAAAATTGGTTTTAGAATCGTTTGAATCTGTATAACACTCTCCCTCCTGTAAACCATGTGTTTAGACATGTCGCTATGTACTTAGGGACCATCGAGATGTAGATAGATATATTCAGTGAAACTTTAAACAACTTAAATTAATGTATAAACTTATAAATTGAATTCTTAATGCAGTCACTAAATATTCCTTACGATGTTCAAGTGTCTTATAAAATACTAAGTTATACTCAAACTGAAATTCATTTTGGAGTACGTGAAACTTTGCTACATCTTCGAGAACACTATCTTTTATAATATATTCACTAAACGTACAGTGTGTCACTTACATGAGCTTTATATAAACTCACTTTCGAAGTTAATACATACTGTTCCTTATGTTTTAATGGATTCTATTTACGAATGTAGGTGGCACATTTCGTCTGTTGGAATTTCTCGCATTTCGAGAATGTACGTGAAACGTGTCTGAAGAATTGTTGTTTTAGTACAAATACGTACTGTTGAAATGCGTATGTTTATAGAAATATAATCTGGCTCTACCTGTGCTCTCTTGCGCTAGTTAAGATTACCACGAAGGTCGTAACTCTCTTGGAAATGTAAAGGTATAAATAAAGGGCATATCTACTTTTTTTTTTTTTTTGCTAATCAGTCAGTCTTTTATATAACCAAATAGTTTTATTGTAGTCCACCACAAATTTAAACTAAAGAACTTTGTTCCGTTTGGTCCGTTTAAAGTCAATATTAATTTTCCGTGAAAATACGCTTTGGGATTTAAATTTTTGTTGCAATTGCACAAAAACTTAACTCGAGAGTGAAATGCTAACACGAGGTTAAATTGACAATATTGTATGATAAACTGTCAATTTAACCTCGTATTAGCTATTAACTCTGAGTTAAGTTTTTGCTTGCAAGTGGGCCTAAGTCAAATAGAGTTAGTACTTATACAAATAAGTAATAACTCTATTTGACTTAGTCCTAAAAATTCATTTTGACGTTCTAAGTATGATGAAAAGAAATGAAGTTTCTTGACTATCCCAGGTTACTTACGTAAAAACTAGTTTTGACTTACGAACGTCCCTTAAATAGGACAGATGAGGTCCACAAAGACATTTCGAGAATCCAACTTGATTGATTAACTTCGCACTCAATTACGGTTCAGGAATTTTATTTTTTGTAAATAGTAACTACTGTCCTATTGGTTTAGTGGTCGCAATCACTACTGCCGACCATGAGGTTGGGTTCGATGCTCGGGTGGGGTAAAGTTTTTAGGTTTTTCTATTAAGAATTTCTTTTTTGCTCAGACTTAATTTTTCTTACATTCAAATGTAGTTTGTAATTGTCACATAATTTTCCTCTTATTTACGTGCACCGCATTGTTTCAATTAAATTTATCACACCGAGACCTTTGTTTACTAATTTATTAAGCTAAGGTTTCCGAGAAACCGAACACTTTGAAACAAATTGTTTTATGATTATATTGAAACTCGTAACGTCAATTGTTACGGCATCAAGTTTGACTTATTTAATTTGGAAATTGAAAAACATGTTTGTTACATTTTATTACGAAAATATTTTCGTGAGAAAATGTATTTATGGTCGTAAATAAAACATTTTCAATGCTTAAGTTTTATGTGGATTGAAAACTAGTGAGAATAACAAATTGTCTGCGATTTATAAACACTCAAACGTAGTGACAAAAAAATAGCAAACGATGGCGCTTGTTCTAAATGAAAAGAATAATTTAGCAAATTGGTGGAAACATTAATCTTACCCAAGCAACAGGCGGGCAAGAAAAAAGAATAGAAAGAGCTAGCAACAAGTGAACAAAAATCACAGAGCCTTGAACCTTTCAATATATTACTAAGACAATATCAACCCATTATAGTAACACTATATCATAAAACATTCAATATAATCTCTTACATACGTCAACAGGGTGTAGAAGGAAAATGTTTATCACCCCTATCGCGTCGTGCATACAATGGTGACTTGTGAGCCTCGTGATGTCACATTCCTGGTCGGCAACTCGTGATTTACGAACCGTATCGACAGTTTATAGGTTTATTGCTAATGTCATGTCAGAGACATTATATTAAGTGCTTGTTGTTTAAGTTTATTCCTAGTTTAAATGTGGTTTACGATTTTATGTCAACAATTTTAAGCGATGAAATTTTTTAGTTTTAGTAACGATTCTGTTGACGTAATCGACCCTGTTTATGGTAATGGTCTCAAGTTCATCATCATCATCCGCCTAGCGTTTTCCCAACTATGTTGGGGTCGGCTTCCAGTCTAACCGGATGCAGCTGAATACCAGTATTTTTCATGGAGCGACTGCTTATCTGACCTCCACAACCCAGTTAGTACTGGGTAATACGATACCCTTTGGTAAGACTTGTTGTCAGACTTTTTGAGACTACCTATAACAACTGTCAAAGATCTACAAATGACCGCCGAGACCACCGGCTTAATGTGCTTTCCGAGAGATGGAGGAAACTTAACAAAACCGAACCGAGCGGCTGTTGTTATTTAGCCACGAGCTCCTCAGTGGTCTCTCAAGTTCATACTTTCTGTATATTGTCTTGAGATAATAGCTTGATAAACCAGAAAACATTAAATCGTCCTTAAAGTAGGTTTTATTATTTTTTATAAAGTTTCAGTCAATTTAATAAAAATAACTAGACATCTCTTTGCTACTGAAATAAAATTGCTTTACTTTTTCAATTTTCGTTGTTTTAACGGTTTTAGCTATTTTCTAAATAAACGTAACGTAAATTCGAAAGATTTTTAGATCGAAAATGACCTAAAATTTATTTCATCTTTTTGCGTCACACACACACACATTTTTTTGCCGTGAGGAACGATGGTTGATTCACCGTATCCGTCTACAAACTTCCATAGTAATTCATACAACACTGAAGGTAGGTTTCACGGCAAACAATGTGTATATTAGAAGTATATATTTATGAATTAAATTTTAAAACTAAGTAAAATTAGCGTAGCTTACGTTCGTGATAAGCTCATTGTAGATTCCCACAAAAGTATTCAATAATGTATTATTTGTTAACTTCGTTATATCCCTTCCCTTGGCCTGTAAATAAATTAACAGGGGCCTCTTAAAGATAACGACACTTGATTATATAAAGGTTTAAACGATGTTTAAATAGGATAATATGTATGATACTAGGTTAAACAACATTTCGGGTCCTCTTTATTTAGTTATTCTTCTGTTAAATAATGAACAGAAATCTACTTAACTAAGAAAATAGAATGATTTATTCTGTCTGTGAGCCTAGCCAGTCCAATATTTTTATCCGACTACGCGGAGCCCAAAGGGAAGGGAAGGGAGGGTAGTGGCTTTCGAATCATAAAATTACTAAGCACATACATTTCCTAGATACTTCCTAATTTTCCAGAAAGTCAAATCTGAACGCTATTCTCTGCACTCTAAAGTCAATCTTCCACTAGCCGACTTCCCCATTAGCCGATACAGACTCAAATATGTTACTGTAATCCTACCCGCTACCCGCCCCTGTATCAGGAAACTGGTTTATCTAAAGCTTTTGACTTTGTTAATGTGCAACTAGCGTGAAACGGGATCCGTAGTAGGTATATAAAGGACCTACTTTAGCTTTCCGAGCGAGCTAAAAGTCCACCAACATAATCCACCAAGCCTTAAAATATAAATATTTTTATATTATTTTTAATATTAATATTTTCAAGCCTTAAATAAATTGTACTTAAAAAAAAACCGTTTATATTTCCAAAGTACAATTTATTTGAAAGTTTCCTTTTTTACATTAAAAAGCGGGCACATATTATTTATGTATTTCCATTATTTTTGCTAATTGACCAAATGCCTGCCTACCAAAAATCTAAATATTTATTATGTTTTTTTTATAGACCACAACAAAACTTTCCCTTACACAAAAATGAGGCAATATTCTAGAGATATAAATTTTGAAAATGACCCAATGAACAGTACCTCAGTATCGTAGTAAAGTACATTTTAATCTCAAAAATATGTTCTGTTGTCTATTACTCCGCATTGTTCTACTTAACCAGTCTTGTAGCACAAAGGCTACTTATTTCAAAATTCCTGTGAAACACACAGCCAGAGTGAAACGCATTTAGTTTAGTGGTGTTTACGTAAGTACCTACCTACTCACATCCAGGTGGCCTAAAATGTAATTGATATTGTTATCCTTTTATTATCCTGCTTTTTGCTTTTCTGCTTTAGTTCGAGTTTAGGAACTGTTCTCATAAATATGTGGTTTTCGTTTTTAGATTTCACATGGGTATATTTTTTAACGAATGTTATGTTGAATACTTACTAAATCTATCTGTACTTAACTGATCTGAAATTCAGTTTTAAATAAAATAAGCACATTTCTATATTACTCTGGGAAAAAGGCGTGTGTTTAAAAAACGAAAATAAAGAAAGAAAAAAATTTGATTTGTCGAAGGACATAACTAAAAAAATAACAATAAAAAACGCATAGCAAATATAAATAAAATTAGTACATTTTAAAATATTTTGTTATGTTCCTATAACGGATTAATTAAAAATAGGTTAAACAGAAATTCAATGAGACAGTTTCTTGAGTTTTGTTCTTCAAACTTTCTTCTGTTGAATCGGTATAATAATTTACGTAATTCTTCTTTTGAGGGAAGGAATGAATAGATAGTGAGTTTGTTATCGATTCAACCCTCTTTCTCACACAATCTCGGTTCTTTATCGGTAATATTGATATGACATTTAAGAACCTTCATTGTGACCTTTCAATAGGAATTATTTCTGTATTTTTGTTTCTTGGACTTTGTAATACGAGATAATTTGAAATATACAATGTGTCACTGTATAAATTATGAGAAACCGTTATTTTAAGTTAAAAAAACTTAAACTTTTCTTTTGGCTTAGACGTAGTTGCGTAAAAAAAAGCAATTAAAAAATCGTTTAGTTGATGCTGAATAAACAACTTCCAGATTTTAAATATGCGATAATGTTCGTTGTGTATTGCCGTGTTTTAGTCCAATTCCACTACAGATTTGATTGAATTTCAATTCTGACTGCCGAAAGCGTTCAGGATTTGATTTTAAAATCTGTTATAATCTACTTATAAAACATTTATTTTCAGTTTTTTCTGAGCCATCTTTTAAGTCTTCAGTAACAATATGACCCAAATATTTGAATTAGGTTACTTTCTGTAAAATTAAACTGTTAAGTTTTATGGAAGGAAGTAAAACTCGGATTCCTATCTCTAAATACCAATATTTCACTTTTCTTGGAATTATACTTAAGTCCATTATTGTCAGCGTACATTTCAGAGATAGAAAGTAACTTTAACCTCAAGGCAATTATTTAAACTTATTCCATCTACATGAGAGCCAGCATGTGTGCTGCTGAGCTCCACAAGTAGATCATTGATATACATGTTAAGAAGCCTCGGGGAAGTAAGACCTCCCTGTCTAACACCACAATCGAGTTTATAAGGGTCTGACAGCGCATTGGAACACTTTACGTAATATCTTTGTTTATCAGACCATAACGCTAATGTACGCATGACGACCGAAGCTTTCCCCACAACACTTATACGAAACCATATCGAATGCTTTTGTGAGGTCCAGGAAACGACATAATGCGATTGTTTGCGACAATAATGACAACTTGAAAAATAAGAAATACAGGACAGCGTTTTTTTAAGTTAGACTAAAAATATTATCATATTTTTTTTTAAGGATAGAAACCTTTTATCATAAGATACTTACTTTCGTTAACTTTATATTCAACTACAAACAACATCGAAAAATCTAAATTTTTAAGTTACGTCATCCTTGTCGCAAACGAATGATACGTCTTCACGATTTTATTTTCAACACTCTCAATGAAAATGTTAGCAAGAATACTTTTGTAAGTATACGGCATAAAGTTTTATTAAATTATTGAAAAAAAAATTACGATCACGTTATATAAGTTCTACCTAATATTAGAAAAAGGGGACACGAAGACACGTTTCTTCTTAGAAAATTCTATTTTAAGAAAGGAGGTAACTAAGCTTCTATTCAATTATACTTTGTCTCATAGCAAATTGTCTCCTGCCAATGTTCGTCGTTGTTCTATAAATCAGTGGTACACCTGCTATTGTTTTTGTATTAGGTAACTTGTACTGAAATGTATGAATGGGTTAAGGTTTGTTAGGCCTGATGTTTTTGTCATATTAAATTAGCTTCTACGTAACAATGTTTAGTCTGTTTAAAACAAAACAATATCTGACATTTCTATTAGCGGGTTAAGATTTGTCAGCTATTACTTTAGATAGGTACTTATATTTTCAGTTCATCCTACTACCTAAATACCCGGAAATCGCCTCATAGCAGTTTGCGCTGGACAATTTGCTAGCTAATTTTTGTGTTGATTTTCCTTCCAGTGTCCAGCTGAGTGTACTGAAACTTAATAAGATTTTGAGTGGACCCACTCCAGTAGTGCAAAAATTCAGACTGAATAGGTACTTTCCGCTCTCCAGTTCGACATTCAGCATCCGGGTAAAATGACAAAAGTCCATTTTGATTTGCAAACATTCATTCAGATTTGTTGCTAAATTTAACGAAAATATTATTGCAGACATGAAAGGAGTTGGGCATATTTTTTCTTTGAATATTATGTATGTAGGTAACTTGTAAGTTACCGAAAGATAAATAAGAATGAGAAAAGACATTGTTTCGTATCATATAATAAACATAATAAAACATTCAGCCCGTATTTTCTGAACACAGATTAACATGAGACAGAGATTAACACCAATATTCTGTATTGAATTCACCCTTACCTCCGCCTGGCTTTTCATGCTGATTGACTCATTAATAATTATAATTAAAGCAACAAACCTTGGAGTTATTACCAAAACTTGACTTTAAGTAAAACAACTTATTCAAAAGCCATATTGTTGTTTCGACAAACTCAGAAATAATAGTGGCCATAATGGTTTAAGTGTTATTGATGTTCAGTTAGTTCGAAACAAGAATTTGAATTGTTTCAGGTGTTTAAACTTTGTAGGTGTTATAAATAGACAGGCAGCAAAAATTATTTGCGAGTCTAAAGTTTATCTATTCGATGATGAAAAAGCGTAGGAGTTCTTTTGTTAATTCTATGAATTCGGACGATGAAAAGGGCTGTCAACAACCTACGTGGGCCTATAGACAGTTAAGAACTCGTCTTGAACTTGTTTTAATTTATTTTATGTGAGAGATTATTTTCGTAATAACTTTCTTATGAGAATCATCGTCTAAGTTAAACCTGACTGGTTAAAGTTTTGGCTGTTCTTTCTGATTCTGATAGTGTTAGCCTGCATCATCCTACAGCTGGGTAGAGGCTTCACCCCGTGACTTCCAGTTATTTCGATCCTAAACCAATGTGGATCACTGGTCGCTGGTCTTATCCCGCTCGTCTCGCCATCTTCTATCTTGTCCTTTCCGATAACATTAATTTTATAATATTCGGTTTTCGAAATTACTATTGCGCTGAAAGAACACCCCTTGACACCCGTTTTACTGGAAAAGCTTCTAACTTCAAGTGTTTTATTTCTCTTTAACAATGAAGAATTGTTAACGTTTCCTGAAAACGAGTTTTAAATGTTAATGTATTGGCTTGTAGTTCGTGTTTAGACTGGATCGTGAATAATGGATTACTATTTAAACCGACATACTAGGATATCGATTTAACTGTGTTCTTCTTTCAAAAACACAGTTGAAACACTGAAATACTTGAAAAAAAAATTAAGAAATAAAATTACATTCAGTCTGGACAACAAGTCCAGTCTGTCCAGTCTGGTCTTTACAAGGAGGTAGGCCAGTCTATCAACCGGGTCAAAATCCAGACTACGTGGCTGCTACTGATCCCTGATGGAAAAACCCAATAACACTTTGCCCGACCTGGGATCGAACCCAGGACCTCAAGGTCAGCAGTCGCGCTTGCAACCCCTAGACCAACAGGGCAGTCAACATTAAAACTTAGATTTATAAATAAAATTATTATTAAACTATTATTTTGTTTATCTAACATTACTATTCTCTACACCGTTTGCAAAGCCCTACTTGGAGCCACAAAACCAGCTATATTTAACCGACTTGAAGACGGCACGGTTGGCGCAGTGGCTGAGCGATTGACTACTGCGCTGCGTGTCGCGGGTTCGATTCCCGCACGGAACAAATAAATATTTGTATGGCCTACAGGAGAGGAATATTTAATTAACGCTCTGTATTCGGTGTGTAGAGAAGCTCGTGGCAAAATAATAACAGCCGCTCGGGTCGGTCTCTAGGTTAAGCCGTGCTTGCCTAGGTTGATCTGTCGATGGGTGACCACCCATTACATACCGAGTTACCTCCGTGCCTCGGAAAGCACGTTAAGTCGTTGCTCCCGGCTGTCATTTGCACATCTTTGACAGTGGTTACAGGTAATCAGTGGCCCAAAAAGTCTGACAACCAGTCTTACCAGCATTATACAGACTAGTCTAACTTGAAGTGGTACTAACGATAATCATATAACAATTTACATGTGAAGGTGCTATAAAACTCGAGTTTACGACTGACGTGTCAGGCTGTACAAACTATGAAGCTGGAATACATTATTTTATACACTATGATATCAGACATCCTCAGAATTTGGAATTTGTCGCTGTTATTTCGCACACAAGTCTATGTTTGAAAATGAATTTGGAACACTAGAACACAATATCGAACGTAGCTTCTGTCAATGCCGTCTGTTTGTAAAAATGGAGTGTCATACTAACGGCCTTTGCTGTAATATAAAGACCGAACTATGAATAAAGTCATCGAAGTGAGTTCACTCGTTTCAAAATTGATAAGCCGTAACTGTTATCGACATTTTATATCCAAACCTGTATATTTTTTATTACCATTGCTTATAAAACATGTGCAAAATAAAATATTTCATTTTCATATTTGATTGATACATTTTTCTGGCCATTGCCCCAACACGGATCCGTTTGCGTGGGCGAGTGATTGCATCGCTCGCTGGCTCATTGAATCATGATTGAGCCCGATACAATATCGATATCTCTGAGGTTCATAACGAATGGAATAACCAATAACATCTGTTTTTGGCTTTGACCTTTGACTGCGGTCCATCGTACTGTTGCGTCATACGTGATTAGATAGGTTTTCCGGTAGCAGTCAGACTTTTTGCTATGAGACGATCGCAAATTGACGATATGGAGCAAATAATCTACTAAACTATCGAGATGAGTTTAGTTCTGTCTTTTTTGTATACGTGGTAGAATTACGTGTATGATATATTATTCTATAGTGCTTTATTTGCACATGAAATATTTTGAGTTTTACATTGCTGTGAGATAATCTTTTTTTTTAATGTTGCCCCGCTCTACATGTCTCCTGTATCGTGCTTGCGTTTACAAACATTTAAAATCACATACACAAACAGACCCGGAACCAGGCTACTTGCAAATATTTGTTCCATGCGGGGAACGAACCCGCGATAGGCAGCGTGGCAGCCGATCGCTTAACCACTGCACCAACCGTGTTGTAAATGCCTAAGACTTTACTTATCCACTGGTACTCCTTGCTAAGATTTTTTTTCGATGGTTTTGCTTAAGTAAAAAGGTTACTTCTAAGCAAACTTAATTTATCGTCGTTTTCGTCATCGATCGCTTACCATAAGATGAAATTCAAGAGAAATTTAGGTATGTCAGATCCAGTCATTAGTACGGACATATAATTAAACGTAAGCGCGCCAGTGGTAATATCACTCGATCTACTTACCTGTCTTCCCACACCAAGAGCGTGCTTCTACAGAGTATGATGTTTGAAGCTTGTGACGAGATCGACATTAGGGGTCTGATCGCAGCGGAATTAAGACATCTCGGAACTGTACCCACTTCACTGTGCTCAGTGCAGTTTTATTGTGTTAAATTAATTTGATTTTCATTTATTTACGTGCCTCGTGCGCGTTTAGAATTTTTCATAACGGGTTCAGTCTTCTAGGTAGAGAAGTAATTTCTTGATTAGCTTTGAATTACATTTAACTCTCATTTTACTAACGAATCGCAAGACAGCCAATTATTAAATGTTCTGGATTTTTGACGTCATTTGCATTTGCAATAATTATTTTAGGTACTACGGTCGTGATTTTGTTTCCGATTTTGCAATGAAAAGCTATAGATAATATTAAGTTTGCGCTACAACTTTAAACATTTTATGACCGTTTTAGAAGTATCTAATAGTCACTGAAATCAAAATAACCCTAAGTACTATTATGGATTTGATATTCAATTGAGTAAATAACATCAATTAGAAATATGGACTTGTTGCCATCACAGATAGTGGTCCTTCGAGCCGGAGCGGCACGATGAATATACTTTACATAATGTAGCGACTAGACTCTTTAGCGATCGTTAGAGACTGGAACACTAAAGATCACTAGTTTAATTTCGTGTTTTTTTTTTGTGGAGTAGATTTTCGTGCAAAATCTGTTGGCTTAGGAGATGATTGAAGAATATACTTTTTTTTTGTTTTTAAATAATAAATTATTGTTTCTGTTTAATTATTATTTACCTTTTATTTTTAGTCTGGCACAGGCCTGAGTCTAACTGCATGACGTGAGTCACGACATAATCTGTTAAAAGATCTGCATTCATACTTGAATTCAAAGTCCTATTCAAAGATACTTCTTAGGGTAAGCCTTCTTTTCATATTTAGGGTAGCTTGTTTAGCCAAATTCACAACCCTTTTGAAAAGTTCAGTTACTTAAAATTACCTACACGTTAATATTATTATCTAAAAAGAAATGCTGGTAAAAATCTTAGGATTTTTTATCACGTAAACATCACGTAGGTGATAAAATTAATGTTTCTATGTCCTGTCCACCTTCCTACCATAAACCAAAGAGGAAAATAGAACAATATCATTAGGTCAGCGTCGTACCATTGGAGCGGCGATGAAGCGAATAAGGGGTGGTTCACAACGATCGTAAAAACCTGTTGATCGGACTCATAAATGTCCTCCGTTGAGAAACTGGCGATAATTGGCGCGTGAAAAATGTGACACACGGTTTATAGGGAAAGTTTGATATCTTTTAGACGGTTTTATTTTGAGCAGCTAAGATTGCTCGATTGTTTTGTTTTTGGAGAACCTTACTCATGCATTTTATCCTCTACATTTTAAAATAGGTATTTTCTTTGAAAAAATAATAATTTACTTAATCTTTATTATTAACAAATGGGCTGTAACTAAAAAAAAAAGACATGTTAATTATGAGATAATTTATGCGACTACATAAACTTCATGCCATCTGTATCTATTAACGCACATATATGTAAAGGCTATACATAGGGTTCGGTATCAAAATTGCCATTTGCATGTAGCAAATTGTTCAAAATGTAGTTTTCGACTTAGTTTATGTGAATTTCCTCGAAATGTTGCAGAAAAACTCATTTTCCCTCATTGTTTTTTTGGCAGTAGATGCTTCATATTTTACTACATAATAATACTGTGACAACACTCACTTTATAAGTTGTGAAAGCTTCCGTTATTTACTTCACTATAAGCTGTCAACTTAACTTCATTTCTATAGTAATTTTAATACTGAAAATCTTTTATTCAAACGCAAGCATTAACAGGTAAATTGTAAAAAAAACATATACAGTGGAATAAATAGCTTTGAGCTGATTTAAATAAATAAGATTGGGTTAATCAAGATACACCCCAATAGCGTTTATATATCTGTCAATGAACAAATTTCTTCCAAGGGAATGTGTATTGTTATGACGAATTCATTGAATGGTTTTAATAAAAGTATGAAAGCTTTGCAGCAATATTGATACAGATCTATATCTAAATTAAATAATTACTCAACTTACATCTAAATGGAGAGGATGAGTGAAAGGCGACAAGGCAGATGCGAGTGGTAACGCCGGGAGGGGACGCCCTAGAAGGACATAAGCTGACCTTATTGGTGAGGTTCTTCAGAAAGGTCAGGTGCGTAGTACTCGCAGCCGGCGTGCGTGTTTGACCAGATATATGAACGTGGACGAGGCAAAAAAGTATGTAAGGATCGTAGCAGGTGGAGTTCTGTGGTTTTTGTCTACCCCCATGGGATAAGGGCGTGAGTTTATGTATGTATGTTACATCTAAATGTTCTTTATACAATTTCTAGAACATCTAGATGTGATCTAGATATCAATCATCATCATCTTCCTGCCCTTGAGGTCGGCGCAACACGTTTTTTTCTTCCATTCTCCTCTATCAACCGTTACGCTATCATATAATCTAGATTTAATAACATATTTTAATGAAAAAAAAACAGCCAAGCTAAAATGGGAGTGTGCTGGCCACGTAGCGCGAATGTATCCGGAGAGGTGGACAAAGATCGTCACTGTCTGGATACCTGACGGAGTAAAATCGCCATCGGAGTAGACCGCGGCAAAGGTGGTGTGATGATCTGGTCTTGTTTGCGGGGTGAACATGGTCAGATATCGCACAAGATAGACAGGTTTGGACGGAGATAGGCGAAGCTTAAGGGATATTACAAGTCATTTAGATCTAACAGCTATTAAAAAACGCCAACATAGATCAAAGCTGGTATTAAAAATTAAAACTACAACAATAGCGCCAGCGCCTATTCAACTTTTAATAATAGCTCCTTCATTAGGTGAACTATTTAAAATAGAATTAATTACAGACTGTTCGCTAATGACGGCCTCCGAAGAGCTTAATAAATGGGTTGCAGTTATTCTACTTATTTCTTTGAATATACGATAAAGTGGGTCAGGTATTTTAGGAAGCACTTTGAAACATTTTACAATTTTTTTACAGAACTTCTTGGCTCTTGAGTAATACTATGGCGAGTCGTGAACTTGTTGCATTTCTTGGAAGTGTGTTTAGGCTTTTACATCATCTGCCGAGCCTTTTCCCAACTATATTTGGATCGGCTTTTAGTATAACCGGATGCAGCTGAATACCAGTATTTTTTCATAGGGCGACTGCCTGTCTGACCTCCACAATCCAATTAGTACTGTGGGTAATACAATACCTCTTGGTAAGACTGGTTGTCAGATTTTCGGGCCACTGACCACCTGACAACCGGACAGCCGAGACCAACGGCTGAACGTGCTTTCCAATGCACGGAGAAAACTGGGCATGTGTTGTGGTCACCCAATCACAGACCTAGGCAAGCGCGGCTTAACCTAAAGATTGACCTGCGCTGCTAGACTGCCTCGTTAGTCGAGTGGTCGCAAGCGTGACTGCTGAGCATGAGGTCCTGGGTTCGATTCCTAGGTTCGGTAAAGTGCTATTGGGTTTTTTCATCAGGAATTTCTCAGCAGCAGCCACGCAGTCTGGATTTGTGCCCGGTTGATGGCAATAGGCTCGTCCCCTATTACACGGGACTTAAATATAACTGGCAAAATGTGGGTGTTCTATTAGGTACACCTCTGCCTTACCCTACGGGGATTACAGGCGTGATGTTATGTATTTCAGTAAATACGATAACTGTTATTTTGTGCGTAGATGACTGCCTCAGTGATTAAGAAGTCGCAAACACTACTGTTGAGCGCCTTCAGTGCTCAGTTCGGAAGAAGTGTTATATTTCACAGTACCAGCCCGTATCCTGAATTAATGTCCCGCTTGATGGCAATCGGCTCAGCCTATTTATTATATGGAGTTGAAACTTTATTGTAGAAATAGCAGCTCTGCCTAACCGTTCTGGGAAAACAGGCGCGATGTTATGTAATGTAATACATTGTTATGATATTTAGACCCAAACCAATTCATTACTTATGTCATAAACACAAAATATTCTTATATTTTCTGTTGAAATGCAGATTTTATTCGTTGCTTGCATAATAATTCTCTTTGACAGATTGGTATTGAAGACCATAATTTACAGGTAAGGTACCTACTTTTTAGGGTTTCGTACCCAAAGGTTAAAAACGGGACCCTATTACTAAGACTTCGCTGTCCGTCTGTCTGGCTGTCTGTCCCCAGGCTGTATCTCATGAACCGTGATAGCTAGACAGTTAATTGAAATTTTCACAGAAGATGTATTTTTGTTCTGTCAAAATTTCAACATCTGTGAAAATTTCAACTGTCTAGCTATCACGGTTCATGAGATACAGCCTGGTGACAGACAGCCAGAAACGTGGTTTATGATGCGGAACCCTACGTGCGGGTGTCCGACTCACACTTGGCCAGTTTTTTTTATAGATCAAGATTGGCCGACTGATATAGTATTACTGTCGATGGAGTACGATCTTTCTTGCCTTTTATAAGAAAAAAATACTTCTACGGAATCAATGAAGTATAAAAAATAATATCAATAATCCTTATTTGAGATTTTTCGACCTACATTATTTGTCTGTAGGTACTTATTTCTCAAAGTGACGTTGAAATATAAGACCTTTTTTCTGTCTAGGCACCCATTGAATTTAACTTTTCAATATTTGGAATGTTACGGTCTACGAGTTTGATTCAGACTTGAATTCTTTATCATTTTTACTTATTAGTGAAAATACTAAGGAATAAGTTTCGCAATATTTTGCGAAACTTATTCCTTTGTCCTTGTACTACTTACGATTTGTTCTTACCGCCTTCGAAAGACAGTACCAATACCAAAAAACCTTTGAAATGGAATATTTACGTAATTGTCACATTATTGCGTGCCGTTCACGCGGCACCGGATTTTGGCTCGTTTACATAACTAGGTGTCGGTTATGTCAGCTTTGGACGAACAAACATTTGTTTTATGAAGCCAGAAAGGGGGAGATTATTCGGTTTTATGTATACCTACGGATACAGCGTCGAGGGGGAAATGTTTGGAATATATTCAGGTTGTTGTGTACTGAAAACCGGTACTGGTGTGTGATATTGGTGTACAGTTAACTCGTTTCTATTTTTATACATAACTAACGCCATGAAAACAATTAGAGTAGAGAAAGACCAAAGAAACGATGGATGGACTGTGTAAAGGATGCTATGGCACAAAAGGAGTTGTCTAATGAGATGACGAGTAATAGAGAAGTATTCTATAAATCTATTCTATTAAAGGGTTTGGTTTCCGCACTTAGTCCCTAAAGGTGGACCATTGTGCGTGAGCCATGGTGGTCGTTACTCCAACCAGCCCACCTCCCTTCAGAATGGACAGTAGATCAGACTTTCCGGTCTTCTCAGGGCATCCGCGACGGATCTCGGTGTACCAAGAGTCTCCTCGCGGATCTGGGTGACGCCGGGGCACTCGTGGAGTACATGAAGGCTGTCAGTGATACCCAGGGTGTGGAAGTGTTTGTTCAGTGAGCAGTGTCCAGTGATGGTCCCCGCCACCAGTCGCAGGCTATCTCTGTTCAGGCGCAGAAGGCGCTTGATCAGCTTTGCATCCAGGGATGGCATAGCCTCCTTGGATTGCCTACACCCTGATGTCGAGGTCCCCCATTTTCCTGCTTGTGTCTTAGTGTGTTAGTCAACTCCTTAACTGCTTAAAAGGAATGGGCACAATGGGTTCGGGTCCGATGACTTTTGTGCTGGATCCCCTTCTAGCGAGCTCATCAGCTGCAACGTTAATAGAAAAGTATGAAAGAAGAAGACATGCTGCGCCGACCCCAAATGAATTGGGATAAGGGCAAGAGAATGATGATGATGCCTTGATAAGAATTTACAATATTATTCGATGGATTATAGAAAACCCAAACCCATAGCGAATGGACATCTTGACTAGGAACTCAAAACATTCGATTTTTCATAATGATAATCCAGTTAAGGAAGTTAATGTCTGTATAATATAATTTCACTTTGTTTCCAAGTAACAACACAAAAACAATTAGGTTAACAAAGAATAATTAAATAACGATAAAAACGGTTTTCGTCATTTATTCGCGCTGGACTTATAAACTGTCGGATCGCCATATCTTTCATTAACTTTAACGGCAGACGGATGTTTTTTTTTTTTTAATGTTGCCAAGTTACTTATTTTAACATGATAAGATCAGGGTAGATTAACACTCGAATTACGACACATAAAAAATCAGGGTTGGGGCGGGCATAAAAGTTGATTACAACAATGGATTTTTAAGTCTACTTTATTAGTGAAACAAGGTTAAATAAACACAACTACTTAAAGTCCTTAACGTCATGTAGTCGCGAGGATTATAAGTTCATACAAAACAAATTTATGAACTGAAAAATAAGTCTTTTAGGTGATTTTTGGTACAAGTCAGCGGTAACATAAACAGTAAAACCTGGCCTACGACTCGCAGTCGAATATACGTGCAACAAACATCTTTGAAATTGAATGGACAATTCTCTTTTATACTGCCACTTGCACCCACGTTAATTTCTTTTGTCATGCAATTTCTTTATATTCTTGTTAAATAAATACTTCGAGCTGCGACTGGCATATGAGGTGCATCTTTCTGATATTAATAGAAACACAAAATTAAATTATAAGAAGCAGTGCTCAAGCAAATTGAATTGCAGTAATTGTATTGCACGTATGACAACTACGTCCCTTATTTTAACGAGCATATAATATATTGTCTTTGTACTATTTCTGTTCCTTTCTTCTTCTATTTATTTAGTGTGTACATAAATTGTTAAATAAATAAATATTGTGGTACTAGTATACTGTGCTATTTCGACCATAATAATTTGGATTACTTTATTGTTTACTAGCTTGTGACGTATAAACTAAAAACTGTAAAGTTTTATCAAAATCCGTTCAGTAGGTTTTTCTTGAAAGAGTAACAAACAACCATACATTCTGATAAATTTTCACGTTCATTATATTAGTAAGATTTGTGTTGGTTCGTATTTGCCTATTTGGTCATATTTTATTAGCTCGAATTGATTTGATTCCCAACTACGTAACCATATATAGCGAAAAAAAATAACGCAGAATTGAGAATACGAAAACAATAAGAAAAATAAATTCCTTCACGAGAAAACTTATCGCATCTCCACTGTAGGTACAAGATTTATATTGACAAGCATACACTGGAATTTGCTCACAATTTTTAACTTTTAAAAAGTTACTAGTTGAGTAGACCTTTCACCCCTTATAAAATGCTGATAAGTTGACATACGCTGAAACATCGAAAAATGTATGGATAGACACACGTTAATCATTACTTAATTCTAAGCATGATAAGCTATTACATGGGACTTAAACATAATTGGAAAAATGTGGGTTTACTATTAGGTACACCAATGCCTAACCCGTTGACGACTACGATCGTGGTGTTATGTTAATTCTAAGCAGTATTTATAAATAAATCCTTGCATGTCCAATCATCCTTATAGCAGTATCTACACATACTGCAGTGCATAGTTCAATGCACCACCTTAGACCCGTTCGAACGTAGGACCGCGCTGCTAATGCCACTTATCAGAACAATGGAGTCGAGGCTCGCTCCATTGTTCTGATAAGTGGCATTAGCAGCGCGGTCCTACGTTCGAAGTCTGGAGGACTCGCTCCATCGAGCCCTATTTGTTTGAACATCCATTGCGGTCGATAACGCATTCGAGCAAGCTTAACTCAATCTTGGTTGTCATTTGCGGTATTATTTTTGTTCTTTAGCATTCTACTGTACTTATTTTTTGAAAGACGCTTGTATATCTTAAGCGTCTGCCAAAACAAGAGAGACGCAAGCGACATGCATAAGATTTGATTAAGGTCAACGTGACGAGATTTCTCATAGCTAGACCCAGCTGTCAGAAATGAGTATCATGCTGCTCGCCTCTGCTCTTGGGTTATCTATGAGGCGGCCTTCTTACAGTTCATACGATGTTGAAGAAGACATATAGACAGTCCTGTAAAATTTACGATTATAATCCCCGGTGTAAGCATCATTAAAAGACAGTAAAGTGTTCCGTACCTTGGGCATCGTAATATTTGGGAAAAGTGGTTTTCGCTAAAGAAACATCCTTTATTTCTCAAGTAACAAAAGAAAAAGTGCGTAAAAATGAATAAGTGAACATATTGCTGTATTCTTTGGCACTTATCTTCAACGGTATTCATAAATCTCCGATCTTTAGGTACTGTATTTTCCTAGAAGCAGTGGGCGAGGCGGTACGAGAAAGCGCACATATTTTAAGATCTTGCGTTATTTACTATACGTCTATTGTCATTCCCTTTTATAGACTACGCAGAATAAATAGAAAGGTTCTATGTTTGGTAAACATGTCGTGACTCGTGTAGTTATTTATAGATTCGGTTTTCGTGAAATTGGTTAGTTTTCAATTGAAGAAGATTTGTGTGGTTTCACGAGTTTCATGAATAAAGCATGTGTAATTGTTTTTTTATATATTTACAGGCGCTCAAGTTTTATGGAGCGATAAAAGAGACACCGATTTGTTTTATTTTACAATGATAAAGATATACTCATGATGAATAGTTTTCCCAGCAATTTCCCCAGAAAACCCTTTTCACTAGGATATACTATTGACTTTTTTTCATTGCTAAGATCTAGACGGAATAATATATAAATACCTACATATCTCTTCCAAATTACTGGCACATGAGACTTAAACTTTGCTCCAACTCAAACTCAATGCAATGAATTTCAGCGAAAAGTCGGGAAAAGATAAACAAAATACTACATTTAAAATCGCTTGGCTTACAAATCTTGAATGAAAATTCCCAAAGCCAAATAATATCGCGGATCAAATATTTAGAATACTTTGCGTAACTCGGGACCTTCAGGCAAATAAAACTTTTTCTTTGACAGTGAGAGCAAACGAATCTGTATCTTAATGCTTTTAACATAGAGACATTTTCTTGATGTGTCATTTGTTCCGCAACGTTTGTCGCAGGATGTATATGTACACAATAGAATTTGCACGCTTGTATTGTAGTATATAAGCGTGGGAAGTGCAAGATTTTATTACCTACCTACCAAAAGGGGTTTCAGTTTCAAACGATTAAATGCTACAGAGGAGAAACGATTCCAGCACGCTCTTCCAGTAATCTAAAAAAAAACTTTATTTAAATTTTAGAATTTCGAATTCGAGATTTGATTTACGGAATTAAATTAAACAAGAATAAATCTTAAGTACGTTACCAATGTTCAAATTCTTACTATTTTTGGAAATAGAACGTGATAAAAAAAAAAAACGTAACTAGAACTTCTTTTTTTTTCGTTTTTCTAACACAAGTGACTGCTCTATAACCTCCAAATCCCAACCTTCACAGAAACCTTACATTACACCAGGCAGAAAAAGCCACTTGAAATAAACCCTTACCTATCTCATGCCCAAGCGCGACCCAACGGCAAATAAACATTGGTAAATACGCCTGTGTGTACAGCTTTACTGAAATGTCCGTAAAGACTCTAAACGCTTACGGTTTGGTTCACTCGAATACATAATAATTATTTAGTCTTGTGGCAGTTACCACTATGTGGGCTGAATTTGGACATTTATGTCGCTTCGTATTACTCAATTAAATCCAATGTGGGGATGTAATTACAAGCTTCTATACAACTTGCACTGTTCGTATGTATGTTAGCTGTCCACTTTAAAAATTGCAAACGATTTTTCGACCACTTGTTGGTATCCGATGGAGCTGAAATTTTGCATGCACCTTAAGTTCTGGTGACAAAACAGTTTTATGACAGACATAACTTGATCCTGCAGCCAGGATCGTCTCTTCACGAGAGAACTCCTCAACGGGTTATAGTACGGACACGAAACTTTGTATACGCGTTCAATGTTGATAAATAAACCTAATGTATATGCTTATTTTCATTTTAATTACGAAGGTGGTCAGTGGCTGCCACGAGTCGTCGGTATTTATTTATAAATCGCCACCGGTAGCATGTCGCGGCCACTGAGTAATGAGTGGTCGCCACTCACTTCCAGCTTCGGCGATTCCATTCAAAACGTTTTAAAAATCATGTAAACAGCTTGTCGCCAGCCATCGGTGGCAGTCACCGGTGACCTGTTTGCGCGGAGCCTTAAAGGTACAATTACATAGGCGATACCAACCGCTAACCACAGCGGCAAGCCGTTCAATGGTTTCATTTTCATAGTGTAGTAGTGCATAGAAACCAGCAGTTTTTTCACAGATCACAGGATCTTTCATAGTGATTGGATGGTTTCACCGCCTGTAGTTGTCGTGGCCTTCTAAATTGTACTTTAAGATTACGATCTAAAAGCGGAAAACAGTTTTCTGCTTTTTTTTTATTCCGGCAAGGTGTCCTTAGTTGTGTTTGTTTAGCGCATAGCTGACACAAGTAAATCAGTAGTAAATTATTTCTAAAAATAATGTATCATTGTTCAGGCTGAGAACAGGAACTTGTTTCAGTGCCTTATTGCTCTTAATGTCTTCCTCCTTACATTTTCTGGCGGCCCGAAAGTTTTCCTATTAAATAACTTTTCCAACTTTATAATTGTTCATTATACTTCAGTAGGCAATTATTGGTGGCTTACATTTATATGAATATGCCGGTCGTAGATCTGTCATTATCATTGTATTATATCTATGTACGTCATTAGTTTTTTAGAACTGGATAGTGTTACTATTGCGTGATTTTCTGACCATGGCAATGCAAAATTGGCCAGTATTTTCATAGATGTCACCATCACACGAAGATACACGATGATATCCAAAGCGCATAATTTTCCTGGGAGATCTGGACATAAGATTCTATATACAGGTTTATTTATTTAACATTTCTACCTGAATCTAACTAAAATCTAAAATTACATTCCAATATTTCTCCAAAAACCAAATACATCGCCCATTTGCTTTACATGTCACACGAGTAACGTCGTACTTTCTCGCGTCTATGACGACAAGTTTCGCCCACGCCTCGGTACGTGACATCAAACATATTGGTTCAGCACTAACCATGCCAAGCACGTCTACTCCTTCTGACTTTTGAACGTAATTGAAAATAAAGTTTACGGTCTTAAATTGCTGACGGTTTTCCTCGTTGGCGTTTTTTATATCGTCTTGTCGTGGACGGTAGTTTGAGAGTAAAAACGACGTAGTTGATATTGTATTGTATGTTATTATTTATTGCAGAATTTTCATTCGGCAAGTAAAGAACATTTGAAGCTTTTCAGTTAAGTTTGAGATACGAATGACGTCATTAATTCAGCCTTAATACTCAGTTCATTGATCCAACACGCTAAATATTGAAGTATTTAGTACCTATAGTTTCCAGTTTAATCACTCATCATACTAAGCCCGAATTTGAGACATTTGCAAACACTCTCTAAGTCGCTACTCCTAAGTAATTCAACATGAAACCTACGTTCCTTAGAAAATGTTTATTCTCTGTTTGTTTACGAGCTTCTAACAAGACGGGTGGACCATCAACGATGGATTAATCAAGACGGCCAAAAGGAAATTGAAAATAGATTGTCTATTACAGTACATCAACAAAAATGAAACAACAGCGTTCCAAATGCGATGAAACCCAATTTGATTTTGCTCGTTGGAAGAAAAACTAGAAGAGCTTTACGATATGGAAATTCATAAAAAATAAGGATCAAAAAGTAATCTCATTTTTCTGACCGTGTTAAAGCGTATTTTTCAATATTAAATGATTCCTTTAAAATGAAATTGGCGGTATTAACATATTCAGCTGAATCTAATAAAACATGGAAATTATAAGATATTTAACGATCTAACTCCTTATCTAACTTCAACTTTCTGACTGACTGAATCCATTTATGCACAACCTATTTGAAGGAAAAAGCAAAATAAAAAGATAAATGAAAAAATAAAATATAAGTGTGTCACTTATATTTCGAGCTAGTTGAATACAGGAAAACGTTTGTCAGTGTTGCCAGAACACACAATATACCCTGTTGTGTGGTTTATGGCCCAAGTGTTAGAAAAAGGTTTAAAAGGTTGGGTCGTAGATCGAGAGGTTAGGTTGGGATGCGGAAGCACGTTTAACAATACAGTTCCTATTTATATAAAGGTCCTACCGAGAATATGAGTGAAGTGGAATTAATTATAGCCATACATAAATAGGTGTGTACTAACCTATAGTCCGGTCAATTTAGACATTCGAAGGTGCATAAAGTCTCAACAAGCTGAAAATCCGTAAAATTGTTCAAAACATAATTATAAATAATATCTAAAAGTTTCCCATCATTCCCGTGTATGGATTTTTTTTTATTCAAGGTCAAAGGTCAAGAAAATCAGTTTTTCGCAATTTTCAGCGAAACGGTAAGTTTTATCATAAAAGACAAAAATTGTAAATCATAAAATTATCTATAAAAAAATTATCAATACTTTTTTCCTACGAGCCACCGTTTCTGAGATATCCGTACATAGAAAAAAGAAAGCGGATGCCGTTGGTGATAACTTCTTGTTAAGTTGAATTACTCTTTTTAAAAATTTCAGCACATTGAACTAAATCTTGTTCTCTCCTGTAAAATGCAGATGCAAAAGTAGATAAACTTTTTGGTGAATATATATCTGATTGGTGTTGAGCTTTTCCTGGTTTTAAGAAAAAAATAGTTTTTTAGTTGGCGTTCGAGCAGTGAGTAATACGAGTAAGTCTACATCTACACCAACAACAATAGTGGTATTTGTCAAATTAAATTGCATAAATTACAATGACCGATACAAAAATATTTCAACATATAATATAATATATATTATAATATATCTTATATAACAACTCTAGAGAGTAGAGATGTATATACGTGGCGTCCTCATGCATATTATAACGATAACAGCTTTTATAACTTTTTGAATCGTTATATCTCAGGGCAGGGCTCATTGCTCGCAGAACGGATGGCCGACGGGGCCGTAAAGTTCTGGAGTGGCGACCGCGAACCGGAAGAAGGCCGTTGCGTTGGAAGGCCTCCCACTAGGTGGACCGATGACCTGGTGAAGGTTGCAGGGATCCGCTGGATGCGAGGCGCACGGGACCGGTTAATGTGGCGACATTTGGGGGAGGCCTATGTCCAGCAGTGGACGTCTTTCGGCTGAAATGATGATGATGATGATATCTCAGAAACGGTGGCTCGTAGGAAAAAAAGTATTGATACATTTTTTTATAGATAATTTTATGATCTTCAATTTTTGTCTAAGGTACTTTTATGATAAAACTTACAGTTTTGCTGAAAATCGCGAAAAACACATTTTTTTTACCTTTGACCTTGAATAAAAAACATTCCATACACGGGATTGACGGGGAACTTTAAATTATTATTTTTTCAGCAGCCTGTACTGTCCCACTGCTGGGCAAAGGCCTCCCCCAATTCCTTCTACGTGCCTCCTCGAACCAGCCCTCGCGGTACGCGTCCAGGTCGTCTCGCCACTCGTCTTTCTGGGCCGGCCTTAACTTTTAAATAGTATTTATAATTATGTTTTGACAATTTTACTGATTTTCAGCTTGTTGGGACTTTATGTACCTTCACTCTCATTTTTTGGTCTAGATTGACCGGACTACTATATGTAAGAGGTTTTATGAGGCCACTGACGTAAAATGGGGTTTTCTACTTACTAACCGCTGTACTGGACTTCAAAACAATTTTTAGGGCACATGTATAGGTCGGCAACCTTTTGAGGTACATGGGACCTTCACAGGTGAACCGTATATAAAAATTTATTTAACCCTAGGCTGGCTCATCCTAGCTCTAGGCAATTAAGAGTTGAGATAGACACAATACTTAGGTTTATAGTAAGGTCCATTTGGGCAAGGTTGTCGACCTTGTGATTATATTATCGTTAAGACAGTTTACAGCTATCTCATCGTTAAATTGAAGTACAAGCTCTGCCGAGGTCACGTGCAATGGATACTTCAAGGTTAATATAGGGAAAATGGGGATCAAGAACCGATATAGTTTTCACCCTGTTTTAGTTATAATGTAACAGTATAATATTATGCTGGTTATAAAACCATTTGTTAGACCTTTTGGTAGTTTGATTTTGGCACTTTATAACTTATTATGACATCGTCATCTGCCTAGTTTTTTCCGACTTTGTTCGGCTTCCAGCTTAACCGGATGCAGTTGAAAACCAGTATTTTGGAAGAAACGACTGCCTATCTGACTCCACAACCCAGTTAGTACTGGGTAATACGATACCCCTTGATAAGACTGATCTTATGAGTTATGACCAGTGATCGGAATAGGCTGACTATATTTACCTAAACTTCGGAGAACAGAGACAGAAAGTGGGGACTTCCTTACGACGACATTTTTTTTCCCGGGATTCGGGAAAATCTGAAATAAGTTAATGTATTCATTGATTTGATAGAACGGTTAGTTTAAGGATCGCTAATATAATTTGAATATATGAATTAAATTTAGACTATTTATTTCGAGATTATACGTGAAAATCTCGAAAATTTGGTAATTGCAATTTATTTTAAAATAGCCTTAACCTATCTTAAATAAAGCTTATTTTCAACTTATTTAAGATTTTACCTGAATCCCGGGAAAAAAAAATGTCGTCGTTAGGAAGTCTCCACTTTCAGTCTCTGTTCTCCGAAGTTTAGGTAAATATAGTCAGCCTATTTCGATCACTGGTTACCACAAATATTCGATATTGGTATTCTGATCACCTACATATCTAATTTTTCAAATCAAACTTATCTGGAAACCCTAGAAATAAGTTATTAACCTTAGCCGTATTTCATATTCGTCGAAAAGTGTTCTTCACTTCGAAAATAGCGTATTTACCGTATAATGTTTACAGCCCAACCTTCAGGCGAGCCAACGACAGCTGTAATCGAATAAAAAGGCACCACCTTGAATAATTGGACAATGGTTGGAAATAAAATACGGCTCGACAATTTTCTCGCCTTTGTAAGAAATATGTAAAATTCTTATTTCCAAGAAAGTTATAATTCAGTTTTAGAAATATATTAATAAAATGTACGAGTATTTAAATACTGTTATGTATTATGATGTTATGAAACTGTATTTCAAACCAATTCGGGAATGAGTCTTAAGTGTGATGCTCATTTTGATAAAAAGATATTAAAGGGAAAGTAAACTGTCTCTATAATTCATTAAACGGCTCCCTAGAGCCCAAAAACTTTTACTGTAGTTTTGTAAGGTAGGTACACACAAACAAAGTCATGTTTTACGCACGTTTTTTCAAAAGATAAGCGTACCTTACATTACTGATGTGTATAATAGTTAAAAAAGATGTCATTAGAAGAAAACTTATCTCTTAGTACTACATATTTCTTTGTAAGCTCATGAGTATAATGTAGTTCTAATCTGTTCTTTAATATTTTTAGGTTGTAAATTCAATAACCGGCGAAATATCATGTTTTTTCCGAAACAAACCTGTCAACACGTACGCGCGATGACAACGTAAAACAAACATAATATGTAAGCGAGACGCCGAAATAGGACTCTTTCTTGTAGCTCCAAGGCTTTCTCGTTGAAAGGGACCTATTCCGTCATCCATCGTGCTCAAACATTATGTTTGCTTTACGTTTTGTTTGTACACGTTGCACGTATTCACTCTATATTTGGTGAGTGTTCTTCCTGACTATCTTACTCGACGAAATTAATTTATTCCTGATGTCTATTTTGATCTACAGACCGAAATAGACAACAGGAATAAATTGCTATACCATTTCTGGTAAAGTGTTTTTTTTGCAGTAGTTTAGAAAGTAGAAGATGAAATAATTCTGACTACAGCCTTCCTACTTCGACTTGTTATTGAAAGAAAACTAAATATCTACATAGACATAATCACTGACAAAGACATACAGTTCCCGCTTAAATAAATGTTTATTCTCCAAAATTACAGAATTTATCATCTGTAACTTGAATATTCACTAAATACTTTGCAGATAGCTACTAAAATTAAATACCTTGCTTTGTTTTTTTATTTTTTATTTAAAAGCACAGAAGCTCTTTAGTCTAGTAAGCTGAGTTTCATGAGAAAAACATTACTATTCTGAAGCAAAATGATTCAAGGTTCATGGTAATGTAAAACAAGAAAAATATCGCGGGAAACCGTAATTCAATCAAGTACCTATTTCATACGAGCGCGCAGCGTGAAAAGTTTTCCGAGTGTTGGCGCCAATAAGTGGAATTGAGAAGAAATATTTTTCCGTCTTGCGGATCCGATCTTAGTTTTGTTTTTGATCTATTGCTAACTATTGTAGTACCTACTCAAATGTCCAAAATTATTCCACAAATCGGATCTAGTGAACTGTTTATTAAAAAAAAAGTAAACAGATTACACCACAAATCTTCTATCATAAAGAAAAAATCAACAGATTTTCCATTTAATATTTTTTAAATCAGCACTAGTCTATTTTAATTTACGATCCAAGCAGCTACAGGGAAATAAAAGCATTTAGTTAAAAGGACTCCTACGCTACTTGGAGGAAAATAATCAGCTTCACACCGACCGCCTGTTTTATTCCTTCCTAGATAAATTAATGTCGGACGGTTCCAAATAGATAAGGTAGGACGCCATTTGTCTTAATATCTTATATCTCTTTGTTTTACTGGGATTGGTTACTACAGCATAGTACTAGTGCTTGCATTAAAGTACGTAATATATCTGCTTACTTTTTATGCAAGCTCAACTATAACAACGTAATTAATCTAACTTAAATGCGAAAGTTTGTGAGGATGGATGGATGGATGTTTGTTACTCTTTCACGCAAAAACTACTGAACGGATTTGGATAAACGACACGTAGGTATACTGGAATTTTCCAGATCTGAAACTATGAGGAATAGCGAGAGTTTGACCCTTATTAGCGACACTACCGAATGGTGTAATAATACAGTGTGTTTTTTTTCAAAATTAATTGGTTCGCTAGGAATATTGATTTTTCAAAAATTGAATGATGCAGTTTTAGTTTTCATCAAAATCGGGTTCGGGACTCCTTTCCTCCTTTTTGATTTTTCGCTCTCCCTACTAATAATATTATGAATGCGAAAGTAAGTTTGTTTGTTACATTTTCACGCTTAAACCACTATACCGATCATCCTGAAATGTTGCATATACGTTGTCAGGTGTACAGAAATGGAAATAAGGTAGGTACCTTTCCTGCCAGGGCTGCGGGACTGTTCGAAAGAGATACCGCGGCCCTGGAACACAAAGGGCAAGGAAGGAACATGGATGGGTTTTAGTCAGTACAAGTCTGACACTCCCTTCCGCTCTGCCCAGAGTGGGAGAAGTCATTTGAAGACTTCCCATCCGAAAAAAAAAAGTAGGTACCTTTCATTCTGAAAAAAAAAGTACTGTTCCCGAGTAAAACAACAATAACGTTCTTATGCTCATATATGGCGCCACGTGTCTTTCGAATCATGATTGAATTACAGGCATAGTACAACTCGAATTGATTGTCAAATTCTAAATTAAAGCGAGTGAAACTGCGGGCAAAAGCTAGTTCCTCATAGTTTCGGATTTGGCCATCCACACCCACTTGAAAAATTCACCCTGTATATTTTATTGCTTGGATTAACACATAGGGTAATTTTTATCCCAGTAGTACGATCTCGTGGAATAATTACCGAATTCCACGCGGGCGAAGCTGCGGGCATGAGCTAGTTCAATATAGAAAAGTTTCAAAGTGTACAAAGGTATTGTAATACCTTTATAAATTACTTGGTTAACAATAATACAGAAATTAAAACTTTAGCAGCAATAAAGTAACACCGTTTATTTCGTTTTATAAGTGTCCAAATGTTGTAATATAAAATACAAATGTTGCACATTAAACTAAAATTGTAATAACACAATCTTAAATGTTTTGAACTCGTTTAACTAGCAATCTGTGAAAGTAAAAACCACATTCGGTATGGCAAAAATAAAAGCTGAACTAAAACAAATGTTGGTTGAAAGCCATCTTTGCTAAACTAGAGAGTAAATTCGCAATCTGCTCTTAAATGAAATATTACGAAAATTGTGTGGAAATTATAATAATTTATCATCTCTATTTTCATCTAGTAATTGATTTAAAAGTACATTAAGAACGACATTTAAATGTTTATGAAACTGTGTTCTCACAGGTGCTTTGTTGAAACGAATGTTGTCACTGTCCATGACCTCAGGCAATGCGACAAGCGTCACGTGTCACGGTGTCACTTGTTTTTTAAACGACTTAAAAAAAGAGTTTCTTTTTTTTTGTGTATGTACTCCGATTACACCGTGACTACTGGGCCGATTTATGTTATTATTCATTAAGTTCTTTGGTAGAGTAAATTGTATTAACTTTGCTTGAGTAGTTAATGAGTTAGCTCCTTTAATACGTTTAAAATAAAATAAAAAAGTAAAATTACTTTCAGATATCGATGGCAATAAGGCCAATGAAAAAAACAAAGACACCTACTATCAATAGTAAAGTTATTTTAGTTTTTTTTTTTTTAAGTCGATTTCATTTTCTTTGAATGTACTGTCGCTGCACAAGCCGCGTCATCGTGACTCGTAGCATGCTCTAAACTCTAAGCAACTTCCCAACTGCTATCACATAACGCGAATCGCTTGAACGTGCCACTCGTGGCCAAGTCTTTAGAGAAAGAAGTTTTAAAAATCTTGCCACAAGAATACATACGACATCCATCTTCGTTGTCCCAAAAGTAGTACCTAAGTAGATTGAGTGAGGTGAGGTGGGAGCTTGATGGAATGAAAGTGACATACTAAACTCTCCAAGGACTGCACTTTACCGCCCATAATTACTTGCTTTTACACAATATAGGTAAGTAACAAAATAAAGAAGCTTTCTCCATAATATAATAAAATCATGTAAAGGTAACATCATTTAATATGAGTGAGAGTGTACGTGTCTTCAGATAAAATGTCATCTGAATAAATCAAACATTTTATTTTGTTCCGGAATTTCGAATAGAAAGCTGAATGCTCGATATTTTATTTCCTAAATGAGTAATGTTACTTTGTTCAGTTCAAACAAGATTAAATAAGTCGACCGACAGTAGTACCTATAATGTTGTTGTCTGTTGTGGATTTAAAACATCAATAGGACATTTTTTTCTTTTTTTTAAAACGTTTTCCCACACTAGGAATTTATCCTGTATCGTGGGTGCGTTCACAAACATTTAAACTCACATACACAAACAGCCAGACCCGGAACAACTATCTGTAGGTCATACAAATATTTGTTCCGTGCGGGTATCAAACCCGCGACACGCAGCGTAGCAGTCAATCGCTCAGTTCGTCCACATTAACATTCTAACTGTGCCCTATTTTGACGTGCATTTATGCTCTATTTGGGTTCTCATAGTTGCAAATCAAATAAAAAAACTTGGCGTGATAAAAGTACCTAATTCAAATTTTTAGTACAGCCCTGCCTACCTAACCTTGTGGAAACATGCGTGACCTACAAAGCAAAAACAACGACAATAGTAATTATCACGTCCAACAGAATTTATTCGAGTGAAGAAATAAAAACTTGTTCCCAGCGGTAATTTATATTCTTTTCTAGTTCTATGAATGTACAGAGAAACAACTGGGGTTCATTAGGATTATAAGGATATCTAGACGTTTTTTTGGCTCCACTTGCGTGTTACGTTTGAGAATTTTCCCCATAAAAAATGACTACTCTGGCTAAAATAAGGCGACTTTTGCACGGGATGCTGAAAGAAATTCCCCGATGACGTCAACTAACTTGTATAGAAATCTCCAAACTGGCGCGAACATGACTTCTTAAATCTTCGAAACAATCAGATGAGGTATATATTTTCATACATATTTCTTTGTCCGTGAGTGTAGGGGCTCTTCACATGGGACACATTAAACATTCCTAGTTGTTTGATCTCTCGTTACTTGTTATATGTAGTTGGCCTCGGCCTACCATAAATCATACTTTAAAATTATCACCTACCGTAACCTCCTATTCAGTTTATTCCGAAAAATAAATTAAAGGAACACGCTAACTTTCGCATTTGAATTTCATCAAAAAGGTTGTTAGGTATTCATGTTACCTTCATCATCTGACATAATGAACATTTGTATACACTGTTTTCATTCCAGAAAGGATGTTGCGAATTCTTCAGAATTTTCATGAGTTTTTTAAAAACTTTTTTAATGTGTGATGTTTTGTTAAATATTTTAATAGCATTCCTTTGTAAGTTACACCTTAGCGGTAGGGAGTAGACTTGTACTGACTAAAACCCATCCATGTTCCTTCCTTGGCCTTTGTGTTCCAGGGCCGCGGTATCTCTTTCGAACAGTCCCACAGCCCTGGCAGGCATCGGCCCTTGCGGGCCCCTCCCTGTTTGCTGACATATCTTTGAGTCCGTGGAACACGAACGCGCCATCAACACGGCCTGTCGTCAAAAGACGGACGGACGGCGAGCTAGCCCATTACTCACCATCCACAGGTCCGCGTCTACGGTGGCCGGAAGCAACCACATGACCCCCGACGCCCGGGGCGTCTCCCGCGGCGGCTGGGACGAGAGGTTCTCTCTCTCTCACGCTTGTAAGTTACGCCTGCGTTTACTCTTGTTACTTACCCATGAGCGATCAGAAGAAAAATGTACCTACCTACTTGGCAGTGGTATTGAACACACTTGTTACGAAATGGTGTTGACCACACTGAACATCGTTAACGTGAAGTATCTTTAAGTATAGGTAGCGTTAAAAGCATGCAAACGATTACATCACTTACAAGCACTTCGCCCGCGACATCTTCCGCAAAAATTATGATAATACGGCTAATATCCATGATATACATATAAAATATAGCCACACACGAATAATTTATCTTTCTACCAGTGAAAAAAATTTTAGAATTGGATCATTAGTTGTGGAGATTAATGCTTACATACAAACTTACAAACAAATTATACCTCTTTATAATATTAGTAAATATAAACAAAATATTAAAACTCTAGACAAAGCTGCTTTGATTCAAAATGAGAGCTTATTATTTAAGAAGGAAATGAGCTCGTTTTCTCTTACAGTCTATTTTAGGAACACGAACTCAAAATAGACTGGGACAGTGCTATACTTGAAGACTAAAACCATAGGCAATTTCTAATACACTTTTTTATATGTAACTGAAAGATAAGAAAAGTTACCAAATGTCACGTATTTGTCCTTACAAATCTTTCCTTGCTAATATAATGAATATTATAAATGTGAAGGTAAGTTTGTTTGATTGTTACCTTTTTACGCCTAAACCACTGAAACGATCATCCTGAAATTATGCATATATGTTATCTGGTGTACTGAAACGGACATAGGGTACCTTTCATCCCAAAACAAAGTACTGTTTCCGAAGAAAACAACAATAACATTATGAAGCCCATAGATAGCGCCACGTGTCTTTCGAATCATGATTGGATCACAACCCGAATTGATTGGCAAATTCTAAATTTACGCGAGTGAAGCCGCGGGAAAAAGCTAGTGTTAGAATAAAGTTAAGTATGGTATACACAAAGTAGGCTCACTCGTAATGAAATAAATTATAATTAAAATCCAGATGTTTCCGTGACGAAATTACGTTTTGGGTACAAGGTTGCTAGGGAAACAACAGCTTACTCATTATGAGATGTCCACCCACACTTTTATAATAAATTGTCCTTTATAAGTATTACTTTCGTATTTCGTGAACAGACTCCCACGCAGTGTCACCTTACCTTAAATGTAGGCTCCATCATTTTACATTAGAGTTCAGTTTTGTTTGACACTATAACCTTTTCACCAGAGATCTTATTGTGGTACTAATACGCGGTTCTTTTTAGGGTTTTAATTTGGATGAAACCAAAATACGCAAAGTAAATCATTTGAGCGCTTTTCAATCAAAGTGAATAAATTGGTTGAAATATATAATATTGCCATTGCAAAGTGTATTATCAAGCGCCTATACTTAAGCATTGCATCGGACCAGCATTGTTCCCAACCCCAGCTCTTCACCATTCTTTCTACGAAACTCCACAAACATTTGCAAATGGTGTGTACCAAGACCCTTAACGAAGCCGAAAGGCACTTGTTCCTCCATTTTTAGGATTCTGTACCTTTAAAGGTAGAAAAGGAACCCTTATAAGATCACTCTCTTGTCCGTCTGTCTGTGCGTGTGTCACCACCGATTTTTTCAGGAACGGTCCTAGCTAGTTAAAATTTATACCAGATACTGAGGTCTGTAGTCCCTATTAGGTGTATAAAAATGAAGGTCCTGAGTCAACACGATAAAAAGATATAGGCAAATTTAGATTTTCACGAATTAAATACCAAAATTTACCTTGATTTTCAATGTTTTTAATTTTTCGAGTTTTTCCCTTTGCTTGTGCTGTAACACCTTGCTTTTAACCAAAGTTGACAATTTTACACTGAAAAAAAATGCACGCCAATCAAGTAACATTTTTGCTTGATTGACGATATCTTGTTTAGATTAATCAAAATCTTAGTTAAGTTAGTCATCACGACATGATTGTAGCAATACTAGTTCAAATGATTGAACGCTCAAACAAGTTTCTTGATTACCCTTAACATGACATCATTGTAAAAGAGTTAAAAAAGAGACAATCTTTATTAAAGTAATCAAAATGCTTGATTGACACAACTAACTTACTTTTGACTTCATTGCTGCAAATAGGTTTTGTGATAACTCCAAACATGATCCCATTTCAAATCTCAATCAAATAAAAGTAGTAGCTTTGATCATTGTGCTTGATAAGCTCAGATGCAAACAAGTTACTTAGTCAATCTAAACAAAATCTTGATTGTGACAACAACTTTTTTTTTACAGTCTAGGTCAACTGGACTTACCCTATATGGTAGTTCCCGTTAACCTAGAATCACGAAATTTGGCAAGAAGCAATGTCTTACAGCACATGTAAAGGAAAAATCTGAAAACCGCAAATATGAAGTTTAATAACAAAATACCTACAAGTTTACACGGAACCCTCGGTGCGCGAGTCATTGAGCGTTACATTGAGTCCTACCGTAAAACGTGATTTTTCGTCAAAAAAAGTCGTTTCCCAGCAATAATTTTTGCGTTATTTACTTAGTTTGATTAACATAGTGCTTAGTTGATGGCTTCGTGAAGGCTCCGTTTACACTTTGTATTTTTGCCTCTTTCTCTCGTTACAGCATCGCCTCGGTGATCCGAGGCGATGCTTTTAGGATCAGCTGGTAAAAAAGGAGAATAGATCCGGTGCTGTTCTCGATGCAAATTTTAGTCAAACCTTTCTCTACATACCAAATGTTGAAGTTTGGTACTTTACTGACAGCTGAGTTCTCTATAATATTATCATTGGCGCCGATTCCCTTGTTTTCAATCTAAACCAAATTTAAGTTCAGTGCATCTTTTTCTTTCTATTTCATTAAGAAAAGCACAGAAGATACATTTTAGTTTCGTCCTGTCAAATTAACCAGCGCCTGACACAAGTTTAGATTAAAAAATTGACTACTAAAATTACATCAAATTACGTAATTTGACAGGAATAAACTAATATTTATCTTCTGTCCTTTTCATAATGAAATAGAAAGAAAAAGATGCACTCAACTTAAATTTACGTTTGTGAACAAGGGAATCGGCACCATTTTCTTATGCTCTCCATTTACCAGGTCCAATTTGAACGTGAAGCTGAAACTGAGAATTTAATGAACAATATTATAATCCATTATCTGGTCGAAGACCCGACGTGGCTTCTATTTCAATTTTATTAGTTGGTGCTGTTTCCATCTTGAATATTGTGGAGTAACTAGATATATGAAGATCATTATCATTTTAGTATTTTACTAGATACTTACTGTTGACAGATGTTGCTTAAGTTTTTATGACTTAATAATGAGGTGTGTCTGTCATTTCAAGTCCAATGACCCATTTGAGAGTAAGCAACAATGAAATTGGGTTTCTAGGATTAAAAGGAATCAACTTACCTTAGTGTCCGCTTTCACGTACACTAGGCGACACCTTAGTGATCACCATACATTTAAAAGGTTTTTGTTCGATTTTCAAGGCTGTGCTCAGTTGCAAGAAACAATATCAGTATTGGACTATTTAACTAAGCGGCATTCAAAAGGATGCCTCTTTTGGATGCGGCTTAACCCACTCAACACGTATTCATACGAAAAATGATTTCGAAGTGGTGAAAAAAATTGGCATGACATCAAATGTACCACACGAAGTATCCCATAAAATTTAATCCTTAACATTAATGAAGACTGGTAGACGGATACAACTTCGTAATTATGTTAGTCTTGAATGCCAAGGTTGGTGATATATAACTTAGTTACTGTTCTACAAAGTTTTCAGCAAACTACACCTCAACTTACGTCAAGTGTGAAACGTCTTTCGCCGGAAATGGCGTAGCGCTGCAATCTCATGATAAGCTCTGCAAACATGCAGTCTGTGGTATTTGTAGAAGACTGTCTAACAGGATTAAGGCCTTGGAGGGTAAATGAATTTTATGTTTCATAACGTAACCTGGACGCGTACCGCGAGGGCTGGTTCGAGGAGGCACGTATAAAGAGCACGTGGAAGGAATTGGGGGAGGCCTTTGCCCAGCAGTGGGACAGCACAGGCTGCTAAAAAAAAAAAACGTAGAAATAACACTTGTAAGTATAAGAAAAAAGCGTACATCTTATTATTTATTTATTCAACTTACAACTATCATTACAGGTATTCTTAAACCTAGTTCGATAGTGTGGCTATCAACTTTTATTCCTAACACCGGTTTGTTACATAAATATTCAAAACGAGACCATGCCATGAAATTAATCCACTGGTCATACAAAACAAAATATTTATGTTTATATATATAATTATATATGGTATGGATTCTGGAATATTATATCTATAACACTTTAAACTTCTGTAAATACTTAAGAAAATCGCTTTTGAATCTTGCTCCACTGGAGGTATTTATACTTACTGTTCATCCCCTGCTATTATTTATCAGATAGTGACACAGGGAACCTGTTTTTCTGGACATGGTTCGCTATCTGTTCTTTATTTCCTCTCATAATATAATGTGAGACTGACGAGGCAGTCTCACATTATATTATGAGAGTGTAGTATTAATTATATTATGGTCTAGTAGCCGCAAGCGCGACTGCTGAGCATGAGGTCCTGGGTTCGATTTCCGGGTCGGCCAAAGTTTTTAATGGGTTTTCCCATCAGAAAATTCTCAGTAGCAGCCTCGGAGTCTGGATTTGTTCCCGGTTGATAACAATAAGTTGCCCCCTATTACATGTAACTTAAACATAACTGGCGAAATGTGGGTGTACTATTAGGTACACCCACGGGGATTACAGGCGTGATTATGTGTGTGAAAATAATGTCTTTTTGCAAATCATTCAGCGTTATAAATAACATCTAGTTTAAAGAAATCATGCCACGACGTGGGTATATTGGTACTTTGTCATTTATTGGTATCCTGTTACTCGCATTTTGCAATACGCTTTTTAATATCGAGAAGAGAGTCACGTTACTTTTTGCTGGAGAATAACTTACTGGTTTATTCGTACCTATCTAAATAAAAATAAATAGTAAATAGTAATAGTAAATATCTAAATTCCCTTATGTCTCTATCTGTATTTGCGAGTCTCGATTACTTGCCTTGACTTGTTGATTTAGTATTGTTTCGCTGTAACAAGGCTTTAAGGTGAAGAGCAAACAACTTGGGAATCTTTATTTTTATCCTGCGAACGTTCGCAATAAAAGTCTTTGTAGGTCAATGAAGACGTATTTCTTTTCAGAGGAAATTCGCCCGTAAAGTCTTCGTACTGTTAATGCGGAAAGTTTTGATATACGAATGTATTCTATAAAGTTAAAAATCGTTTGAAAAGCAATACCTAGAAAGGGTCAACTTCAATCTACCTGTGGTTCCTAAATTACCAGGAGAATGATGATATGACATTACTTTTAGAGGTAGCAAATTATTCCAACAAGCTTTTACGGCCGGTACAAATCAATTTAACTATCAGCATATACCGTAAATCGTAACGTTCATTTATAGGCTTGTTGTATCAGAGATATAAATATATAATGGGTGTAAAAGTACCCTTAACGAAGCCGAAAGGCACTTGTTCTACCAAAGTTTAAACTTTTTCAGAAGGTTTATTTGAAATACAAGTTTTTAATGTTATAACTTTACTTTAAATACCTCCACGACGCGTACTATTCAGTGCATCCATCAGCATTCTGAGTGCGTTCTATTGATTTATAACGTAAAACGCGATATTTTACCCCATTATTCCTTTATTTATATTTAATGATATTTTTTAGAAAGTGGAACTAATGAGAATGATGTTGATATACTTTAGTTTCACGTGTTCCACTAAGAAGAATCATGGAATTACTGAGAAAAAAAAGTCTCACTAGTTCCATGATACAACTACGGTGGAACTAGTGAGACGAGTTCGATTAAGTTTATTTTCATTTGTTCCATTATCAAAGTCCATGGAATTACTGAGAAAAAAAAAGTCTCACTAGTTCCATGGTACAACTACGGTGGAACTAGTGAGACGAGTTCGATTAAGTTTATTTTCATTTGTTCCATTATCAAAGTCCATGGAATTACTGAGAAAAAAAAGTCTCACTAGTTCCATGGTACAACTACGGTGGAACTAGTGAGACGAGTTCGATTAAGTTTATTTTCATTTGTTCCATTATCAAAGTCCATGGAACTACTGAGAAAAAAAAATCTCACTAGTTCCATGGAACTAATTGCTGATGGAACTAGTGAGAATCATTCGAACAAATAAGTCGTTTCCCAGTAATATTTTTTACGTATACCTAGTTACGTAATTATTAATTTGATGTACAGAATGATTGGTTGATGGCTTCGTGTAGGGTTCGTAATATTGGCAGATTATAATGATGTATCTTGAAAATAATATGTTATGAGACAAGATTATTGAAATACTGATTAGAGACGTATAATACAATCAATCTCTCATCTTTCGTAATATTGACTTGGGTACCTCTAATAAAGTGAAGTAATGAAGCGAAAAATTAGAAATATCGGTTTTTGACATAGATAGATCAATATTGCCACGTAAAATAAACAATAGACCCTGAAATACTGCTAAAGTAGCGATTCTGTTATTTTGTTTTAGTGTTTTTTTTTTTAATCATATTCTGGTTCTACTGTAGGTAACATAAACATAACACCTCGCTTGTAATCCTTGAAGGGTTGGGCACCTATATAAGGTACAACCACATTGAACTAATTTATATTTAAGTTACATGTACTACTAACAAATAATAATGTATGTATGACTGCCTCGTTGGTCTAGTGATCGCAAGCGCGTCTGCTCAGCATGAGGTCCTGGGTTCGATTCCCGGGTCGGCCAAAGTGCTATTGGGTTTTTCCATCAGGAATTTCTCAACAGCAGCTATGGAGTCTGGATTTGTGCCCGCTTGATGGCAATAGGCTCGCCCCCTATTTATTGGACTTAAAAAACATAACTGGGAAATGTGGGTGTACTAATAGGAACACTTCTGCCTAACCCTTCGGGGATTACAGGCGTGATGTTATTTATCTGTACATGTACTAGGGGTGAGCCTATTGCCACTAACCGAGCACAGATCCATACTCCGAGTTGCTTCAGAGAAATTTCTGATGGCAAAACATTATGCTTGATCTGGGAAACGAACCCAAGACTTGTGACAAGTGACGCTACGCTAACGAGGCAGCTTTCAACTTCCATTGTAATTTTTAATTAAATGAATTAGCAAACTTGGTAAACACTAATTTGTTTAGGTAAAAGTAAAAGTTACCAAATGGGACGTCCCATCTGGTAACGTTTCGCCAACTAAACAAAATACCATCACGAAAGTGCCGTTTTGTAACTACTTTGATCTTCATACATTGTCTAAATACATCCCGTTTCGATAACTTTTTACACACCGGTAAGGGCGAATGAATTTACCAGTATCTTTCAATAAAAGAGTGAAAGTAAGTTCTACAGGTCGTGAAGTTATCCAAACGAATGCGATCTTGTTGTTTTTTTACGAGTATTTATTTATGACTTCTCACAGGGATACAAAAGAAACATTTACAGTACGATTGTAGACTTAAGATATATATTATGCTTTTGTATTTTCGAAACGATATACCATTATTTAATTAAACAACAGTCCAGCCAGTCTTGGAGTATATTGTGATTGGTAAATAGACACTTTAATGTACGACAAAAATATTACACAGCTCTCTTGGATATCAAAAGCAACTGTTATAATATAATACATCTTCAGTAATAGTATTAATACATCAATAGTAGTAATACATCTATAATACATCTTCAGTTATCAAAAGCAACTGTTATAATATAATACATCTACAAAATATAGCCGGGACAATCCAGACTTCGTAGCTGCTACACGTATGCCCGACCTGGGAGTTGAACCCAAGACCTCATGCTCAGCAGTCGCGCGCTCGACCACTAGAGCAACGAGGCCATTGTTTTCCAAGTTGAAGCAAAATTTTAATCAATGGGAAGACAATAAGTAGCAAAAGTGAAAACTTTTTTATTAAAAGACGCATACATCTCCAAACACGTTTCACTTTCTTTGTTTTTGTTCTAACTCTAATGAAATGAAAGTCTCTTACAGAATAGTTCCAAACAACGTTTCGATATCCATTTTAGATGTCACACAAAACTCATGGACGGTGATTTATCCCTTAGCCTGCGTAAGTTTTAACAGTTACAGAAACTACTCTAAACTTCTCAGCGTAATTATTCTAAACCTAGTCGTATAAAACATTTAAGCCATTCTACGGGCTGTGAAATTTCAACACTAGTGTCTGACATTCATTTTGATAGTGTCAGTCTAGCAGACATATTTGCGGTTTGGCTATTACCCACTTGAGAGTGGCACTCAGCTTGCTTTGGGAACTTGGGAATTCAAAATGCGATAGTCAGCTGTTTTTATAAGGGCTGATGATAACATTTATTAGTTTTGTGTTGCAAAACGGTTGAATTTTAGGTTGGGACCACAACGCTGGGACGCACCATCGAATATGTGTAACTGATCATATCAGATCATAACGTAATCCACGAAGAGTTAGCCGGAAATGTACCTAGTACCTAGTACACCCACATTTCGCCAGTAATGTTTTTAGTCCCATGTAATAGGGGGCGAGTCTGTTGTCATCAACCGGGTACAAAACCAGACTATGGTAGCTGCTGATAAATTCATAACGGAAAACCCAATAACACAGAATCGTATAATATAACCGAATAATGAGATTCGAACCGGGGCCGTTTGCGCAGCAATAGCGTTTTCTACCACTAGACCAGCGAGGCAGTTTGGTGCACACCGAAATATCCAATATTTGTGGCTGACTTTAAAAAGGAAATAGCTTTCGCCCGCGGCTTCTTTCGCATTAATTTAGAATCTGAGAATAAATTCGGTTTGTAATCTGCTTATAATAATAAAATTCAATCATGATTCGAAACACATGTGGCGCCATCTATTATCATAAGAACGTTATTGATGTTTTCCTCAGGAACAGTACTTTTTTTCAGGGTACCTTATACCCTATGTCCGTTTCTGTACACCTGACAACGTATATGCAAAATTTGATTATGATCAGTTCAGTGGTTTTAACGTGAAAAGGTAACAAACAAACTTACTTTTGCATTTATAATATTATATAAGTTGGGAAGTTAGGATATCAGACGATTTTTAAGAAATATTCTAGAAAGAAACAATCTTTATGATACATAAATATTGATGTGCCGGTTGAAGTAAACATATCGGAGGACAGAATATGTTTATACCCGTCGTGAGCGCAAACACTTATGCTATTACTCTTACCCTTGCTCTAATTATGTTAACCTAGTGTGAAGTTGACCCATATTTGATACAACTGAGACATTTCCGATACTAAGATTACACATAGCACCTACCTAAAAAGCTATAATATTATTTTATCACGGCATCGCGATAATTTAGATGGATGGATCACGTCTAAACTTGTGTCAGACGCTGGTTAATTTGACAGGACTAAACTAATACTTATCTTCTGTCCTTTTCATATTGAAATATAAAGAAAAAGATGCACTCAACTTAAATTTAGTTTAGTTTGTGAACAAGGGAATCGGCACCAAACGATCACTTGATTTTCAAGTTCGTGGTCAATTAATTTCTCTTTCACGGTTCCTTTGTAATATTTCCCTAGATATATTTTCCGACCTATAATCAAACTAACTAAGCTTCGGATCGTATTAAGTACAAGGTAACAAACAGTAACTAAACGAAGATAATTCTAATAACGCGAAGTGTATTAACTAATAAAATCCCTAAGCTCTTGGCGCGCCGACGCCATATTCCCATTGACGCCTTAAATAGATTAGCTAAACCGAAACATAATAACAACGCCCACACATTATTGGCGCTGAAACTTCAGGGGCCTCCCTATATGCCTAACATTTAGAAACCACTAACTTTTACCCGCAGCTTCGCTCGCGTTAATTTAGAATTTGATAATCAATTCAGGTTGTACTCTTCTTGTAATAATATAATTCAATCATGGTTCGAAAAGACACCTGGCGCCATATATTATCATAAGAACGTTATTGTTGTTTTCCTCGGGAACAGCACTTTTTTTCGGGATGAAAGGTACCGTATGTCCGTTTCTGTACACCTGACAACGTATATATATGCAAACAGGGTGATGGGTTCTGTGGTTTAGGCGTAAAAAGGTAACAAACAAACTTACTTTCGCATTTATACTAAGTATATATATAAGGAAGTAAGGATACATGCGTATGAAAGCTACATAATCATCTATGGCGGTGGTATGGTAGCTGGTAGATATGGTAGTAGATACGAAAGCTATATGGTAAACCAAAGTAAATAGTTGTATGTAGTTAAGAGTATATACTATTACTCTAACACTAAATAATTTCAGCCTGAACTTGGCTTACTGCAAGGCAGAGGCATTAGGTAATTCATAAGGGAAATCGTTCATTAAGATCAATGCGTTGATAATATTATCACGCCAAAACTTAAACAATAAAAGAGATTAGGATTTATTAACAAATCTATTGAATTACCTACCTTCTATGACTCCTACCCCATCATAATCTGCCTAGCCTTTCCCCAATTATGTTTAGGGTCGGCTTCCAGTCTAACCGGATGCTAATATCATCATCATTACAGCCCGTTGCTGTCCACTGCTGAACATAGGCCTTCCCAATCGATTTGCAATGTGTCCGGTGCAATGCCACCTGCATCCAGCGACTACCTGCAGTTTTTACGAGGGCGTAGGTCCATCTGGTAGGTGGTCGTACCACGCTGCGCTTTCCAATGCGTGATGCTAGTATAAATTTAGCCTATTACCTGCCTGAAATGATTTTCTTCACTTATTTTATATTGTTTTTACAGCAACCGGGCTTGTTTATCTATCCTAACTAAACATGATAAATAACCTACGTGTATTAATTATTAAAATATCAGCGTATGATATCAAACTATGTGAAAGTTAGTGTCGCGTGCACGATCAAAGCTTATGCCCTAAATGTGCGATGGACCGCGAAGATGATCCTCACGCGCCTATCCTGCTGGAAACTTTGTACGCATCAAAACAAAGACTATAATATGAAAAACAACTAGATAGGTTGTGTAAATAGTGGCGGCTGGTGCGGCCTTTATTGAAGGAAAGGTCAAAGACTTATGCCCGTTTCGTCGGTGTCCCGGTTTGTCATCAAAAAACAAAAGATCACGATTCTCAACTGTTTCAATTTTTTTTTGTTTTTATAGTACCGATTCATCATCGATGCTAAAGTATGATCAAATGAACAACTAACATGTGGGTTTTGTTTCGGGGTTCAGCTGTTTTGTGCTGTCTGAAATTTTGGTTCTACATATCGTGTGTCTTTGTGGTCTTCAGTCAAAGACATTTAAATATCCTTACGATAAATAGAGCAGCGTGAACACAAAACTAAAAATGGCCTCGTAGATTACGAATCCAGTTTCGTTAAAAATTAAAAATAGATTAAAACGTATCTTAAGATCACGCCTTGTATTCCCAGAAGGGTTAAGCAAATGTGTACCTAATAAGAATACCCACATTTCGCCTGTAATAGGGGGCGAGCCTTTCATTATAATGGATTTTCAGTACTTTTTGGACGTTGTACATATACAGTATACACGTTTTAAGGGTTCCGTACCTAAAGGGTAAAACGGGACCCTATTACTAAGACTCCGCTGTCCGTCCGTCTGTCTGTCTGTCTGCCTGTCACTAGACTGTATCTCATGAACCGTGATAGCTAGACAGTTGAAATTTACCACAGATGCTAGATCGCTATAACAACAAATACTTAAAACAGAATAAAATAAATATTTAATATTTTCCCATACAACAAACGTGATTTTTTGCCGTTTTTGTCTAATGTTATATAGTTACTTCGTGCGCGAGTCCGTGTCGCACTTGGCCAGTTTTTTTTAACTGTTCGTTTAGCAGGACATGTCAAAGTAAACAATAATAATATAAACTTTCTTTTTATTTTGTTACAGGCAATGATGGATTGGGAGGCAAATCGGTAAGTGACAACCCTGACTTACATACTTCTTACCTAATATTAAAAGTAACTTCTCCACGAAGCAAAATAACCATGATATGTAAGGAAGTAAATATAGATTTTTTATTGAAGTGATACCTTCCACTTGAATAACCTTTTTGATCATTCCATCACATATTTAAGCGTTATTCAGAAACGTATTTCGCAGTTCCAGTAAATCCAATCTCATTGATAAAAATATTATATGTTCTCTGGTAGATAACATACTTTCCCAGGGGTATTGATCTTCTATATTGAAGTTATTTTTAAACTTAAATTCGCTGTTTCGTTTAAATTCAATGTATAAGTTCAATTCCCGAGATGTCAAACGATATTAAGAACTAATACAGTGAGTATTCATTGAGATTTTAATAAATTGGAAAAATGTTCTGTGAATCATTCATTTAAATACGTTTTATTTCACTTTATCAAACTCAGTAGTACTTTATAGATTCATTGATTTAAGAAGGTGGCGGTCAAAATGTCTGTGTCCATTACGTATTTGAATAGACAACTGCTGTCAGTCATTTACATGAGATCGTTGAAGCGACGTATGAACTTAACAGTACGAAAATCGTTATATTTCAAATATATTTTAAAGTCAAAATTATCAAAACAAGCTCTACATTTGACATGACAATTTTTAATAAATAGAAAGCATTTCCTGACCCAGGACAAAATCCTCTACAACGCTTTTATATCTGTTGCATTCGCGATTTACACCTGGGATCTATTCAAGTGAATTAGGACTGCAATTGAGTGTAAGCTTCTGTGCAGTAAACGTTAAATGTACCTTAGGGGGTAATAGAAAAGAAGAATAAAAATTATAGGATCTTAGCACTTACATGCATGTTGGTAATGTATGAGTATAGCTGTAGTTTTGCTTGAATCTTTATGTGGTTTTAAAAGGTGCAAAATCGTTTGATAGTCTAACCGTTCTAGGAGCCTAACACATCCTAATTTTAATAAAGTTACTCAACAAGAAGTTAATAATAAAAATGACAGTAGGTTTATACACCGTAACTTTTAAGTTGTCTTACAAAGGTGGCCTCAATGTATGAAGCTTAAAATATCTCTAGGCGTGATTATTATTTTTTACCAGTAATTAAGATAATAGGTACAAAGAAAAATATATAATACATTAGAATTACGAAACATCCTGTTAATCATCTTTACGTGTCAAACAGTAACATCCTAGCCAGCGCACGAGTCGAGTAGATCATCGCGCGCAACAAGGTGTTTCAACTACGTCATGCGTCATAATAATGAATAATATTTTTATTTCTAAATTATTCAAAGTTCTTAAATACCATTTTTTTTTTTGTTATGAATGTATAGTAGGCATTGGATACCTCGAAGTGGACTGGCGTTGTAAGACGACTAAAAAGTCACGGTGTATTTCTTTTATTTGAGAAAACCTTAGGATTTTTTAGAAGTGGGTACCTTTGGATTTTTTACATAGAGACAATCCTGTAAGTGAAGGTTTTCATTCATCATCATCATCATCATTTCAGCCGAAAGACGTCCACTGCTGGACATAGGCCTCCCCCAAGTGTCGCCACATTGACCGGTCCCGTGCCACTCGCATCCAGCGGATCCCCGAGACCTTCCCCAGGTCATCGGTCCACCTAGTGGGAGGCCTTCCAACGCAACGTCTTCCGGTTCGCGGTCGCCACTCCAGAACTCTACGGCCCCATCGGCCATCCGTTCTGCAAGCAATGTGCCCTGCCCACTGCCACTTAAGGTTCGCAATTCTTCGGGCTACGTCGGTAACTTTGGTTCTCTTGCGGTTTTCATTAACTCACAAGAAATGTCATTATATTACTTTTCGTAGGCTTCCATTGAATATTTTATAAAATATGACTAAAACATTAGGTATCACAGGCTATAATGATCAACGTTAGTCGTGAGCGATATTGAGTTGATTACTGTTAAACCTTGTTAGCTAGATAGTTGATACGATAAGATCGATGATTGTTAGTTGAGACTGCCAGGCTCATCAAGATGTGGTGAAGGTAGTATCGCTTACAACGGTTATATCAAGATTATGCGGATTTGTTTTTTCAATTTGAATGAAACTACTAATTGATATCGTGTAAACATTCAAGTCAACCATTTTAACCAGGATTGGTCATGCGCCAGGATAGCCCGCGAAATTAAAATATTACATACGTGATACATACAACCTAACACTAACTGCAAATTACAAAAAAACGTAAGAAAATTTTAATTTCGCGGGCTAGCCTGACGTTTCCACCTTAAGCTCGGAGCATCATATTAGTCTACACTTCTACAGAAACTAATATCAGAGAGCTTTAATAACTTCTATAATATTCTCAATTTACGACTTGATAGATTAAACGAAACGCGATCTTGGCTCAAGGGAATAAAAACTAGCAGTATAATTACGCCTACCTTTGTAACACGTAATTGCGTTTTCCCACCTGTATGAAAACAGACCATATATTATTTAATAAATAATGTTTTGATGTTAACTCCCTGAGCGTGGGTTCCTAGAACTAATACTGCTTTGCGTACATTTATAACCCACCCACACGCCTAAAATGAGCATTATTAATTTCTGAGATATGTTGTCGACCTAGATCTATAGGTTCGGGTAAGTTGACCTTCTTTATTTGTCTACGGTGACAGGTATTTGGCATCTTGGGTATCACCACCAGTCAGAGGTCGAAACCAATAGGTGCGCATATGAGTAAAAAACCGGCCAAGCGCAATTCGGACTTGCGCATGAAGGGTTCCGTACCATTATCTATAAAAACGGCAAAAAAATCACGTTTGTTGTATGGGAGCCCCCCTTAAATATTTCTTTTATTTTTAATTAATTATTTATTTTTAAAGTGAATATATTACTAAATATTCTGTGAATAAGTGGCAGGTTACTTAAAAAAAAAACAAATATATTATTTATGATAGGAGAGGTAAGTTATAACAGCTACACGAGTCGATTCAAGGTTAAGCCGCGCTTGCCTTGCTCGGTCCGTGGATGGGTGACTATCCATTATATATTGAGTTTCTTCCATACCATTGGAAAGCACGTTAAGCCGTTTGTCCCGGCTGACATTTGTAGATCTTTGACAGTCGTTACAGTTAGTCAGTGGTCCGAAAGCCTTACCAATGGGTATCGTATTACCCAGTACTAACTGGGTTGTTGAGGTTAGATAGGCAGACGCTCCACGTAAATACTGATATTCAGCTGCATCCAGTTAGACTGGAAGCCGTCCCCAACATAGTTGGGAAAAGGCTAGGCAGATGATGACCTAACTAGAGCTACGTATGTATCTACATCAGTTAGGTATTTACTTTCCCTTTAATGTGGTGTTCGTTCTTCCACTCAGTAAACACATAAGCACTTCAAACATTTATGTTCATGACCTGCCTGGGTATTCCCAAAATAAGTACATTAAATACACGTTAGCAAAAAGGTACAAATGCTTAATGAAATACTAACAACTCTTAAAATTAATACGGTATTTCAAATTGAACGATCTTTACTGAGACTGGCAACAATAGCTTTTGTTTATGGCAACATTGTTCAGAGATTCCGTTTATGTAACTTTTACCTTTTTATTTATAAAAAATAACAAGTCATCGCTTTTCGTTTGTTCGTGGAAGGGTTTCTGTTTTGTTTACTTTCATAAACGTTTTTGTTTATAAAATATTTTACTTTGAACTTTGTACAGCTAGCATAAAAGCTTTAATGCAGAAGGAAATTAAATGAATGCCAAAGAAATTGTTAGGCTTTGGAGGGCCACGGATTGTATTTCTATTCCTGGATATATCCGGGATTACCTATTAGGGTTTATCTATCACGGTACAACGATTACACAACAACACAACGTTACACGGTTACAGCGGTACAACGCACAGTGGAACGAATGTATGGGAGCGGTTGGACGTAGACATGTCCGAAAAAAAAGAGTAAAATTATGCCAAACTAATGATGCCATCTTATTCGATTACTTAATGCCTTCATAACTTGTGGTGATGAATTTCTTCATAACTCCCATATTTCGGGAGTAATTTGAGAAAATGTGAAATTTTACTATGAAAATGAGTGTATCGAGCTCTCTCCCTCCTGATTCCGGGCTTGTTTCAAGTAGCTATATTTAATACTAAGACACATAGTGCGCCAAATGTGCACTTTCTGGGATAAAGAGTGATGTTTATTTTATAACACAATTTTTTTATTTTTTGTTTATTTTGTTGATTAAAACCGTTTTTCTAAAGGTTTACCTTATTACAATAACATTTCTGAGCAGCCAATTAGAGAAGATATAAGCTAATTAGGATATATAATTAGGGACTTAAGGTTTACATATAAAACTGATGCACTAATGATTACTGATAAGAACATTGCTATTATTTAATTACTAAATGGCTCTTAATACACTAATTTAGCATGCATCATTTACTAATTATCACAATAACTAATTACCTTGCAATATTTAACAAAGGATACCTGGGATACCTGGATTTTATATAAATAGGTCACTATTAGTAACTTTAAAATCAGTGTTGATTTACACCTCGTTGTATCCAAGCTAATCTCGCAATGTATTTTCCAAATTTTAATACAAATCTTGATATTCACGTTGCTTTATGCGCACGCGCACATAAAGATTTACGCGACTTTAACTATTTGTTCAGTGTTTTAAAAGATAACAGTTGTGTTCAGTTATGTGAAAGTGCTGAAACAAGTTTAAAAGACTGGTGTCGTCGATTTTGCTACCGCATTTATGCAAAATGGACACAGTCTGGAAGAAGCACAGATAAGTTTCGGAAGAAACATGAGATTTGGCTACAGGCTGCAATTCAATGGCCGGAATTACAGAATGAAAATATGGAACCTTCTACAGAAAATATAAGTGACGTCATCGAGCCCATAATTTCTCCTGCTAAATCTGATGCTTCAACTTGTACACATCCTAGTCCTCGTAAATCTTTTGAGGACCTTAGTAACCGGCAAAAAAGAAGACGCACTGAAGATAGTCTTTCATGCAGCAGTAGCAGCGCTGAAATTATGTTTTCGGCCGAAAGGGCGCTTCAAAAGGCAGGACAAAGCGATACAGCTTATGTTATGAAATACTTGACGGAGAATCCAGAAGAGGCCTCAAAAATCAAAGCCTTCATTGAAGGTAAATCAATTCAGGTACGGGAAATATCCCCTTTGAAGGCATTGGCTCTTTATGTATCGATGAACTTATCGAAATGGCGCTATAACACTCTTCGGGATTTCAACACTCAAGAAGGAGCTCTTCAATACCCGAGTTACTACATGTTGGTTAAAGAAAAAATTAAGTGCTATCCGGCCAAAGAAGATCTCACAGTTACAGAGAGCTCTGCAAAAATCAAATTACAAGCCTTGATGGATTTAACCTCAAGAAGACTTATTAGGTCGTTAGAAAATTTCATTTCCTTTTATCCCAGAAAGTGCACATTTGGCGCACTATGTGTCTTAGTATTAAATATAGCTCTTAGTAATAGCATTACGATATTAGAGACCGGTACTTGAAACAAGCCCGGAATCAGGAGGGAGAGAGCTCGATACACTCATTTTCATAGTAAAATTTCACATTTTCTCAAATTACTCCCGAAATATGGGAGTTATGAAGAAATTCATCACCACAATTTATGAAGGCATTAAGTAATCGAATAAGATGGCATCATTAGTTTGTCATAATTTTACTCTTATTTTTCGGACATGTCTACGTCCAACCGCTCCCATACATTCGTTCCACTGTGCAACGGTTTCTTCAAATGGTTTTTGGATATTTGGTACGAAATATCGTATTTATAGTACCTATCGTGATAATGCCTTTGAGGAATCTATTTTTGGAATCATTCATTGTTACGATGTAACAAAGGAAAGTGCGGTAAGTAGGCTTAGAATAAATTAGAAATTCTATTTATGTATCTGTAAGCCCTGAATATTGTGCCCCAATAAAATAAATTTAAATGTAGGGTATGCTAAAATAGATGGCGCACATTGTAATTTAAAACAGTTGACTGTTGAGGCAAAAGGCGGGGTTCTTTTTTGATAGTATAAAAGAATTGGCATTTTCACCTTCGAGATTTTTTCGATTGGTATCCAAAGCACTTGAAATACGAGATTTGTTGGGTACCCTGAAGTGGCTACGGGATCCCTAATTTAATACTTCAATCGCACAAAGTGTTGAACAGGGATTTTTATTATTCTTTTCATTTTAGTTGTTTTGTATTATTTTGTATTATGCAAAGATAATACAATCAAAAAAGTCAAACACGTTTATTTAAAAGAGAAGATTTGTGTCCCAGCTGTGGGCTGATTAAGCTGCCTACATAGGCAGCTGTCTTCAACTTTTTTTCTTATCTTTAATATCGTCCATAACAAGTATAATGCCAATACAATGACCTTAAAAAACAAATTAATAACAGAAGCCCTAAAGCTTAAAATAAAACAGCGCTTCATAAATAGTAGGGCTCTTTAATATTCAAGTCAGCGAATCCCGCAGCATGCAAATAGGATTATATTACTTTACCGAAGGATATTTTGGTGTTTTCGTCTGCCGGGCGTAATTATCTTATTTACTTCTGAAATGATGAAGATGGAATTTTGATTATTTTACGTGTTTTTTGACCTTTGGAAATTGTATGTCCTTGGTTTTGTATAAATAGGTAGAAGATCAAGAACCTGTACCTAATACCTATTATGTATAGACGCTTGTATTCTATAGCTATCCCAGGTTATGAACATTGAAAGGCTTCAGAGACCAGGGGACCACTGAAAATCAGCGGGTGTGGGGCCCCCCATAGCACAGCATCATGCTGTTTTATTCCGTCCTGGGTTGCGAGATGGGACAAAACGAAAAAATATTTTTTATTATTTGTATGTTTATTGATTATATTTATTTTGTTAGACTGCCTGAAGAAGAAGTCCTGGGTTCGATTCCTAGGTCGGGCAAAGTGTTATTGGGTTTTTCCATCAGGAATTTCTTAGTAGCAGCCACGGAGTCTGGATTTGTGCCCGGTTGATGGCAATAGGCTCGCCCCCCTATTACATGGGACTTAAAACATTAGGTACACCTCTGCCCAACCCTTCAGGGATTACAGGCGTGATGTTATGTGTTATATTAATATTATGGTTTATTTTTTGCATTCACGTGATGTCCTTGCGACAAGTTAATATTCTTCCTTTTAAATGTCAAAAATGTCCACAACAGACGTAAGTTACCGAAAAGTTTGTAAAGTCAGTCTAAAGTCCTTATAGAAATACGAAAAGCTTTGAACACGAAACAAGTTGTTTCGTAATATTTTTTTTTTTTTTTTTATAAACTTTGAATTTTGTTTCTCTAAACGTATTGTCATCTCATAATATGATCTTTAGGGATATAAGCCTGTTTGAAATATATTCTTTTTAGTCTGCTCATTTTCGAGTAGTTTAAAAATGGTGAACATTCATTTGAATATCGAAGTGCTCAGAAATAACTAATAAGGTTCGCATGGTCCTCCACCCCTGTTACCTAGAATATTATAGTATTTGAACAAACACATGGTAATTAAATATAATTGTTCTATTATACGAAGCAATATGGCGGTTACAACAAAGCTAACCTTACTCACAATATAATTATAAATGCGGTTTCCTTTCATATGACAACATTGTTACGATATCTGAAAACCAATACTTTCTAATAGAACGTCGATACATGGAGCCCTTCCCTTATTAGATTGATTTGCGGTAAAATATCTATTTACAGTTTTCAAATCCTTGGTTTTCCAATTAATTTCTTTGAACCCTCTTTTCAAATTTATGCCAGAGTAAATAAACTTAATTTAAGTTTATTTTAGAATGACGAAAAATATTAGCAAGTAATATTCAAAACAACAGGGCAGTATGTTTACAAGAGATGGTGATCCTTTCTACATCTGCGTCAATCTTTTGATGCAGTATGAGAGAGTAAATGCGGGAAATAAAGATAATGGTGCTATATATGCGGTTGTGGCCAGCCAGTCGATGTCAAACAAGGCTCGTCTGGCTGTCCACAATGATGTGCTGGTGCCTACACTTATGTATGGAAGTGAATGTTGGGTGTGGCAAACGAGGCATGAAAGTAGAATTAATGCTGTGGAAATGCGTTCGTGGCGAAGCATGTGTGGTGTAACTCTGAGTGATAAATTGAGAAATGAGGTTATGCGAAAAAAAGCGGATTAAAAGAAGATGTAGTGACAAAAATTGAAAAGAGTATTTTAGATGGTTTGGTCATGTGGAGAGGATGAGTGAAAGGCGACTAACAAAAGGTATTGAGCAGATTTTGGTGACATGAATTGTTACTATGTTTTGTAACTTTACATTGTAGACACAATTAAGGAATAATGGTTGTAGAAATTGAAATGGTTCCTAGTCCATGTTTACATCTTTTTGGGGCTGAGTGTAAGTGACCATGTCAGTTTTAAAAACTTATAATTTTCAAAATGTTATAAAATATTTTACCTAAACCTTAAACTTTGTGTTGGGATTTATAAGCAATTTTTTCGGAAAAATCATATCATGAATCCAATTAAAATAAAATGTGATCAAATCATATTCAGTATACACCTTTTAGTTTTGTATAAACCGTAAATAACCGTTATATTATACCGCTTCATACGAAATGTCACATGAAAAGCACGAAATAGTATTATCTATACCGCCGGGAGCTGGCTAGCCTTGGTTGAAAAACACATGTTGCGTAGCCTCCGGCCTTCGGGAAGAATAGGGTCAGACGTTTAAAGATCAAGAGATTTAACTTAATACTGTAAGGCCTAGGTCAGCTAGGTCATTTTATAGGGGAAAATGCAGAAATGCTGGCTGCGACAAAAATAGTATCTACAATTTACATACCTACTATATAAATATAATATTCTGCAAATAATGTTGTTGTCTCGCTGTTTTTTGGGGAATTAGGTAAACAAGCGCCAGTCTGGTTAATGCGGGGTTTGGTAGAAGGAAAGACGATTTTTTTGAGGAATTGGGGTTGTCATTTGCAGAAAAGTTAAAATTAAAAAAGAAAACATATGCTTACTCAATGTTGGAAGCACAACTATCGAAAAAAAATAAACAAAAACGATTGAGTTGTATTACAGCCTCAAAAAAAAGTGAGTGAAAACTAGGATATCTCTCTCTATCCTTAGGAAAATTATATCGGCCTATTTTTCGAACACCCTGCATACTCCCAGTTACTACTGCATACTACTATTAGAGAAGCTCATAACAATGTCAGTTTATACACGAGTATGGAAACAAAATACTTTGCCAATAACAACCCTATACTTATGTGTTATTATGTGTTTGCATGATTCCATACAAATTACTGCTAATTGTTAGAACCTTGGAAAGCTACTGCAGTATAACGCGCTAAATATTTTGCTATAACACCATATACACGCCATAACGTTCAAAATTTATGACTTTCCTTGAAAAGTCGGGAAAAGTGTAATTGGATTTTTTCATCAAGAATTTCTCAGTCAATTTCTCAGCCACGGAGTCTGGATTTGTGCCCGATTAAAGGTAATAGACAGAGAGTAGACAAGGTAAAGACCAGAGGGAACATATTTTCAAATGACAAAGAACCATAGATGATAACAATAATTTATGTCTGTCTCAAATCTTTCTGATATTTATATGTAGAAAAAGAAAAATGAAACTTAATTAAATTAAACTTTATTAGTTTTTCTATTATTTAAAGTTTATCTCTAAGCTAAAAACTGGCATACTTAATACTAACACTAACATCTATTTACTTCAAAATTTTCTTCGACCAAAAGCAAGTCTGGAATACGTGCCATATAATAATTCATTGAGTGGAAAAAAGCGTGAGAATGAAGATAAAACTTTAGGAATTCCGAAAGTCCGTTAACAGCCTTTTATCTTAATAAAAAGAGTTTTGGAAGTCGAACACTTTGAAAAGAAATGAAAATTGTAACATGAATTTTCTTTATAAAGTACCAGTTAGAAGTCAGTTTAGTAGTAATAGTTTGTAACTTACTAACTTAACTTTAACTTAGTTTCAGTTTTCTTCATCAACTGATTTTATTATTACCAATTCCCGAATTGATCAAAACTGTATGTAGATTTTATTGTTCTCTATGTACCTACAAAATATAAGGGTGTAAGCTATAGCTTAATACACACCTCACACACCTTATATAACAATAGTTTTCTATAGAAAACTATTGTTATAGAATAGCCTTTTTTTTCGGATGGGAAATCATCAAATGACTTCTCGCGGAAGGGAGTGCCAGACTTGTACTGACTAAAACCCATCCATGTTCCTTACTTGCCCTTTGTGTTCCGGGGCCGCGGTCTCTTCACGGACTCTTTCGAACAGGCCCGTAGCCCGTTATAGAATAGCCTTACAGCCAATATCTTCAATAAAAGTAACAATTTTAGCTGTTGATTTAACTGTTAATTTTGCCTTTAACTTTTGTAAGTAAAAGGAAATTGTAAGTCACTTCAGGGATAATAAAGGTACAAACAGATGGAAAAGACCATGACCTACACCAATTATAGTATGTACTAAACACTATGTGTATGTACTGTACACTAAACACATTTTAGGAAAGACCTTTGTAGAGGAAGCTTAAACAAAACTTTGGGGTACAGTGTTAGGTACGGTCGTATCTCCTAAATTAAAACATCAACCTTGCTATTGCCAACTAAGTACTATTGTCAGGTTTAGTGGAACCTATATATTTACTAATTTACCTTTATATTTTTACTTTACTATCACAGAATGATTTGGTTTGACTCGACACAACGTACGCCCATATTTTCTCACTTTACAAGAATTATGATCGAGTTACTGAAATTAGGTCATCAGTTAACAACGGTCACGAAGAGTTCAAGGGCTAGTTCATGTCGTTGACAAAGACACAGTTATTTTATAGCTATTTTAACTCTGGCAAGAGTAACCCAATAGCAACGTTATTGTAATGATTATAAAGACCACAGCGATTTTAACAGACTTGACTTGGCTTGGAGGAGGTCAACAGACTCGTCATTGGCAGCAACCAGGGTTCGAAATTATCAAAATAAATATCGCAAAAAATTATCATGCTGATTCATAACTTGATTTCTTTATTTATCAATCCGCTTTTCTAATTTAACATACTACTCGTCATTCCAAACGAGGTCTTTATTTTTCGGTATTTTCGTTTATATTTCATGTTCGGGATAAATATAATGACCACCAAAAATAACTTTGTGACCACTAACATCTATCACCTAAAATATCAATTGATCACCAAAGTAAATTAATTTAGGTTGATGACAAACAAGTTTTGCCTAGGCCGACTTGGGGCACCCCTTATTTCTTTATAAACCATTCCGTTGGCCGGGTCTCCCTCGACTCGGATGCAAGAGTATAACAGTTCTATTTCTGGTGGTCATCAACTATTTTTTGTTCTAATTTCAGGCTAAAATGGGGATTTAATTTTGGTGATCATTTACTAATTTTGGCAACCAAAAGTGTTTTTTTTGCGTTACGTTTTACTAAATCCGGTGATTGGTTAAACATAAGCCTTTTCGTAACTATCACTCTGGTCCTATAAGTATAATGTAATGTGTATAAAGTAAGTAAGCAAGATAATTATCACTTCAAAGCCTGGCAGCGACTCAACAGCAACCTTAAAACAACTAATACCAAGATCACTGTGATTTTGTCATTCAAATCAGAGGTAAAAGGACGGGAAGGTAAAAGTCACGTAAACTCCGTGGTTATTTCTGGTTGGAATTTTGAATCCCAACCGCGTTCGATGAATTAATTAAAATAATAATCAACCAAAACAGCCTTTTCGTTCTGAAATCAAAACAGAATCTATTCAAAGTTTAAACAGCATGACGCAATAATGACCTTTCACACTTCACATTTCCATACATATGTTTCCTAGAAGGTGCCTAATTAAAGAGCTCGCGTCTATTACTCGACCCACACAACTTAGCTGTAATTAAATGGGTTAGGTTTTTCCTTAGGCAGTGTGCACAGTCATTTCACCAATGAAACCGAACAGAATCCGATCCGAACCGAGCAAATCTTCATATGCCGTATGACCACTTTAAGTGTGCAGTTTTAAGGTGGCGCTACTTGTCAAGCAAAAATGCATCGATATGTCAAACTTGGTACATTTATTTTAGTTCTGTGTTTTCCCGCCTGCACAGATAAGTCGGTTGATGTGTACGGTGTTTAAGATCTGTCAGTGTCCATATTCCATAGCAATTATGAGAGTGAATCTTCGTGTTCAGTTTCATTAGTGAAATGGCCTTAGACTTAGAGAACTTTGACTTATTTTTCTAGTGTTTCGCCATCGTTGTTTTTAGTTTGTCTCAGTTCCGCGCACAGCCTAAGATAGGTCTCGAAACTCCCGCTCTCTTAATTTTAGCGTACGAACCAACATTTTGTAGGAGTTATACTAATGGTAATGATCCATGGTAGGTATGTACATTCTAGTCTATAAAAATTAAACACCTTATCTTTTTGTTACAGGATGTACCAGTGGAGCAACTCGAAAAACTTAAAATGGGTGAGTTTATGTTATTTCTTTGAAGCTGAGCCAAAGTGGTGCCCAATTATTTTGGTATCTCTTTAGTAGTTCCCGGGTGAGCGAAAACCAGGCAAAGTTAAAACTTTCACAGAGAAAATGAAGGAAATGAAACCTTGAACCTTTAAAACTCTACTAAAATCGATAACTTTATACATATTAGGTCATCGATTCAGATCTTATTCCTTCTCTGTTGAATGATGACTGTGCCCTTCCGCCGATATTCAGCAATGGAATACCACAATCCCTTTTTTTCGTGAACGTATCGTTATGGTACCTACCTATTTATTACAATTTAAAAAATTGCCATCCATTATCTACAATTTATTCATAATCCATATTTTAATGTAATATTCGCCACGACCCGAATATTTATTAAATTAATGGAATTTGTTCTTCAGTTAACTTAATCAATTAATTTATTCATGAAACCATCATGAATGCAGATGACTTTCTGTTTTGGTGTTGAAGTCAGAATTAATGAATATTCTTGTAATGGCTGGGAGGCGTGGTAAGGTCATCTTGGCTAAGATAGAATAAAAAACCGAGACCGGCCCAGAAAGAGGAGGCGAGACGATATGGTCGCGTACCGAGAGGGCTGGTTCGAGGAGGTGCGGGAAAAGAGCACATGGAAGGAGTTAGGGGCGGCCTTTGCCCAGCAGTGGGACAGTCTATTAAAAAAGAAAACTTATCAAACTTTTAAAACACAGTAAGATCTGTCTCATATACATCCGAAACCTATGCTTAGACTACGTTACTACGTTAGCATTGGAAAAATTTGATGTGGGTTGGTACGTTTTGGTAGCTACGCTCAATTGGCTATCCTTTACCTGTTGAACGGAATACGGCGCTAAACTGACAGATTGCGTACGTAATATTCTCACCTGATGCATCAATCATTGTTGATTACCTAATTGTCTGTAAACATAATCTGTATACAGACTCAATGGACCTGGTATAATCGCCACATTAAGCACGTAAGTGGTCGAGCATAGAGTATTGTTAATATTGAATCGTTACGAGATTTGTAGGTAATAGTTGTTAGGGTCAAAGGTCAGAGATTTGACGGGCTGTAGTTACCAAATCTATAATCAAACTATAAATAGTAACTTGAAATAATAATAAAAATATGTATTTATCAAAATATATCCAGCAGTGGACGTCTTTCGGCTTATTCTAGTTTTTATACAGCTTGATTGGTCGTTGGGCGTACCTATAATGGGTTTAAAAACTCCCTATGAGCTACAACGTAGTAGTAAGTATATGACAGTGAAAGATCCAACCATAAATATAGGTTTAATTTATGGCCATCCACTGCTATGCAGTGTGTTCACGAAGAGGTTTGCCTCGACAGCGCGGTTCGTTTCTGACCAGAAAATGAACTCCAGCGCCATACTTTAGCTAGCCTTAAATTAGTAGCCTCTAGTACATACAGGGTGTAAACAGACTCTTCACGAAGCCGTCAACCAAGCATTATGTTCATCAAACTAAGTAACTTTACGCAAAAATTAGTGCCGGGAATCATTTTTTTTTTTGGGCTGAATAATCACGTTTTATTTATTTATTTATTAAAACCTTATGCACATAATGTACAATGGCGGACTTAATGCCTTGGGCATTTTCTACCAGTCTACCTTAGGGTGGTCGTTTTACGGTAGGACTCAATGTACCGCACTCAAAACATTGTGCTGATGGATGGATTAAATAGTAAGGGGGTCCTAGAGGTGTTTAAAGTAAAAATCTTACATTAAAAACAAGTATTCAAAAAAAAACTTGTGAAAAAGTTAGAACTTTGATACCCAATATCTCCGTAACTAGAAGGTCCCCAGGTATGGTCTAGAACAAAAAAATCATCGCAATGACGGGGAGAACAAGTACCTTTCGGCTTCGTTAAGAGTCAGTTTACACCTTTTATTTAGTTTAATTTGTTAGTTTGTTGTTCATAGCCACAACAAGGAACAACACAGCAACATGGAAAACAGTAACTAACTTTAAAGTGTTTTAAAACTTTACATAAAATAATAGAATGAAGCCTTTGTAATATATACATACGTGTTTAATTTATTGGGAGCAGTAAACGAGGAAGTTTTCCCAAACACTAACTACAGCCCCCAGCTGAAGTTATCCAGTGTAGGTTGTTATAATTTGTATAATTTTGTCAGTGTTCAAGCATTAACCGACAAAAAAAAAGGAGGAGGTTCCAACTCGACATGTATATTTTTTACACAGATGTTTCGAATAAAACGTTATTTACGAAAGAGTTGTTTTGTTCAAATGGTTTTTCGTAATCGGTTCAAAGGCAGACCTTTATTTGGGACCCGATATCTCTGAAGGGTCAATGTACCGTTAAGTATACGGGGTGGGAGGTCAGTACATCATTCTAAACCATGGCCAATGGCAATTTATTATCAGTAATTTAAAAAAAAAACTGCTGTTTGTTTTTTTTTTAATTACCGATGAAAATCCTGTATATGTAAGAGTAGACTCGTGTTTCGATACAGTAACCAATTTATATCATTAATTTTAACAACAAGATACATTTATTTTCAGGCTACTTTGGCCTATAGATACAGATACACCTTACCTTACAGACTAACTATACATATATGATATAATACAAATTGTGTTAGTAAAAAAATCTTAAACTCTGTCAGTAACACTTCACTTGTGGACTATGTCACTGCGCGTTCATGTGGCACTTGCCCGTGGAAGCGACCTAGGTGCGCGGGGTAACGCATTTAAAGTGGCTATTTTCGTAAATTGTAGACTTGAAATTAGTTTTAGAGACTTTTAGTCCTTCCCAGAACATCAGTAAATATACTTACTTACTTACTAATGAAATCGAAATGGTGTTCAAGGATACTATATTATAGTTAGTCTCGATAGCTAAGTAAGTAGGTAAGTTTCACTTTAGGTACCTAAATATGGACCAAGTTTCCAAGCTACAGAAAGCACTATTTTATTTTATAAGCACCGAAGTTGCGATGCAATATAGAAATGCTTTTAACATACCACTTGGTTCTGACCTAGTAAAATAATTTATATCATTTTATGCTTCTATGGTTAAAGATTTTTCATTTTCAAAGAGAAAATATATAAAACTTGATTGCAAGTTAAATATATTGACGGCAAAATGTTCAAATGTGAGACAACATTAAAATATGCATGAGCTTCGACATTTGATATTTGCCTCTAAAAAATAGTCAGATAAATAATAATGTATATAATTTTAAGTAAGACGGACGAGCCTTTCATTAAATCATTTTATTCTTATTTGAGAATGTGATCACAAATGTAGCGTTGCAAGGTGTCAACTTTTTTTGTTCTTTGAAACGGAATGTCCTAACTAGTGACTTTGATATCTTTATCGAGTTTTTTTTTTTATATATGTTTTGCTGTAGGCCCGATGATTGACATAGAAAAAACATGAATGTAGAACAAAAATAATGTGAAAAACAAAAAATTATATAAAAAAACAGTATATAAATATATAATAGACAACTCGTACTAACAACGCAGATACAAGTGAGACTTGTGTTCTATTGTAGCGCAATCAGCGAAAACTGTTTTCCAAGATAAGTTACTTGATCCTTTGTAGAGTTTATATAACTGCTTGTATCTAGCTAGATAGACATTGTCTAGTTAGGTATCTCACAAGTAGGTTAGTCCTACGTTATCAAACATGAAAAGTATCATCATAACATCACGACTATTTTCCCCAAAGGCTTTGACAAAGAGGCACCTTTTTTTGGTTTTTTAGTGTGAAAATCCCTAAGGATACTCGCCGTCAGCGTAGGATTTTTTTAATTTTTTTTTATTACAAGATGGCCTACTCTTGACCTCAATCTCGCCAGATGGAAAGCGATGGATGAGGTCTATGATGGAACGAGCGTGCCCAGAAGATGCCTATTCACTCTTGATTTGAAAGCAGACGGGTTAAATGTAGGAGAGAACACAGATGCCAGCAGAGAGTTCCACACCTTGGCTGTGCGCATAATAAACGTGGAGTGAGTACGACTAGTCGGGATATCAACCAAGTGTGGATTATGTCGGATTCTAACCGACTAAAAACCCACTGTTCCTACTACTACCATGTGTCGGAGACCCGCATTTCAGCGCTCGTGGAGAACTCTTGAATCATGCTGTCATTTTGTCTTTTATTTCTTTCGTTCATATAGTGGGACGGACGGACAGAAGGGACGCACGAGGCATTCGAGGCTATCGAATCAATTTTTGCTACGAATGTGCCGAGATAATGAGAGTCAAGGAATAGAGAACGCATCTGTATAAGCGCAGAGACTTTTGAACTATAATATTTCCTAGGCACTTGGCTAATTTCCGTTGAGATGTTCCGTCATGATCAAAATTCTATTGGGAGCATACTACCGAGATACCAAATTATTCTAATATATATAATTCTATTACACCGTATGGTAAGCTAGGATACGCAAAGAATTTTACTGCTAATAGATGAGATTTATTATGGATACGGGATAAAAATTTAAGTGATGCCAGGCGCATAATTTGAAGGCTCTCATTCAAGACATGTGTTCAGCGTTCGAAACTGATTTTTCGAGAAGAAGGGATTTTTCTCGATAATTCTCTTTCCCCTTAATTTAATGCGGTATTGAATGTGAGTTATTCAATCGTTTATTTTCCAAGCGATTTGTATGCGTTCTTCGCACCCTGATCGTACGGAATTCAGTGAATTTCGTTCACAGATAATAAATTAAATTTTTTGCTTAATATAATTTGAGTGTCACAACAAATACATTCCTATTTACAAGCTTATTATATGTTAAAATGCTGTTTAAAAATATTAAGTAGTGCAATATGTGCTGTTTATTTTTTAGAAAGAATTGTATGATTAGGTAGATAAAGTTTAGTAAAAGAAAGTAAACTTTGAGGTATTGGATAAGTTCGAATTTGTACTGAAAGATCCAACCTATTAATGAAATCGTTTGGGTATTGAACTTGGCCACAACTTTGTCAATCAAAGTCACAATATCCACAAATTAGTTTAGCAATACAAATTATTGGTGAAATAATTGATTTCCAAGTCCAAGCTTTTAAACTGTTATTGGTATTAAAATATTAGTTTGCTACATGGATGTCCTGCTATACAGACCATCTGATAGTTGGACGTTTTGCTACATGGATATTGTGCTAATTAGACTTACTGCTCATTAGACGTTTCGCTGTTTTCGCTGTTGGACATTTTGATCAGGAGAAGCAACTGAGAGAAGGAATGAGTGAGAAGCAATTTAATAGCGCATTGAATTGAATCAATTGTAGCAGTTTGAATTATTGTCAAAACAACGTTTATAAAAAAAAAACAATTATTATTATTCAGCCGGCAATTAAATATAGCTCCGTGAAAATAAGCCTTATTTAATAACAGTTGTAGGTGTAAACCTTTAAATTATTTATAGTTGAACACAATATTTCATTCCCGAGCAAACAATTTTCGCCGACGAATAATTGCGTTGACAACTGATAATTTGTTAACTAATTGCTGTTCATAGGAATATTATTTACTGCTTCGAAGGCAGTTTGACGTCATCATTTGAAAGTCGAATGGTGTTAATTTAATTGATATAATTTTAATATATCGTCGTTTCGACCTAACATATCGTTGAAATATTACGTAAATTTAATTAAAATATGAAAGTGGAATATGAAGGTGTGCCATAATTACGTAAAAATATTCAACTGTCCCATACAAATAATACCTACAAGAGCCATCATCTGCCTAGCCTTTTCCCAACTGTTTTACAGCCGGCTTCCTGTCTAACCGGATGCAGCTGAATTCCTGTATTTTACATGGAGCGACTGCCTATCTGACCGCCACAACCTAGTTAGTTCTTGGTAATACCCCTTGGTAAGACTGGTTGTTAAAGTTTCAGGCCACTGACTTGTAGCGACTATCAAAGATCTACAAATGATAGCCGGGAACAACTCCGAGGCACAGAGGAAATTTGGTATGTAATGGATGGCCACCCATCGACGGACCAACCCATGCAAGCGCGGTTTAACCTGAAGACCGACCCGAGCGGCTGTTATTATTTAGCCACGAGCCCCTCAATACATACTGGACCCAAATGTATGTAAATGACTGCCTCGTTGGTCTAGGGGTCGCAAGCGCGACTGCTGAGTATGAGTTCCCATGGTCAATTCCTGGGTCGGGCAAAGTGTTATTACGTTTTTCCATCAGGTATTTCTCAGTAGCAGCCTGGATTTGTGCCCGGTTGATGGTAATAGGCTCGTCCCTATTACATGGGACTTAAATTCAACTGGTGAAATGTGGGTGTACTATTAAGTGCACCTCGCTTTACCCTTCGGGGATTACAGGCGTGATGTTATGTTATGTATAATGTTGGTCCCATGGAGAAACTTGTGCAGTTTGATGGTTTGTAGCACACCCCTTAAATATGGTTATACCGTTTTGGTTGCACGCTGTATAACCTATAACCTGATTGCCTTTCACAAAGTGATCTAGCCACGAGTTTCCAGCTAACTTCAAAAGATTTATACCTAAGAAAATTCCTGGCTACCGACGTGTAACTAGAATCAATCACGACTCAATTAAACTTTCCTCCATACCTCCTTTGATCTTGTAATCACACTTTTATAACAGGTGAAACTCCAAGAGATATTTATAGAGTCGTAACTGAAGCTCCAGAACACACTTTATTTCACCTGAAATGAGCTCTTGGACGAAAATAGCTCGAAAGTGCGTCGGTTGTTATATAGGACGTAAGCAACTTTCGGTCAAGTGTTGTGTAAGCTAAAAATAGCTTGGTGTGCGTGAAATAATGTATGAGATGGGGGGTCAGGTCGTAGGCAACTTCCCCTCCCCCACCTCGTTTCGCCACCCTCGGCTGACGTAAAATGCGAGTATCGCGTAACTAGAACAGCTTAGGAAGGATCCTTTAGTATCTAATCTTTAAATAATGTATCTTTGTGTCTAATCTTCGCTAAACTTTGGTTTCTACTTCCTACATTCAAGAAAATATTGGTGTGTGCATCTTGTGTACCTCATCATCATCATTTCAACCCAAAAGACGTCCACTGCTGGACATAGGACTCCCCCATATGTCGCCACATTGACCGGTCCCGTGACTCGCATCCAGCGGATCCCTGCAACCTTCACTAGGACATCGGTCCACCTAGTGGTAGGCCTTCCAACGCAACGTCTTTCGGTTCGCGGTCGCCACTCCAGAACTTTTCGGCCCCATCGGCCATCCGTTCAGCGAGCAATGTGCCCTGCCCACTGCCACTTAAGTTTGGCAATTCTTCGGGTTAGTTCAGTAACCTTGGTTCTCTTGCGGCTATTACCGCAGATGTTTGTGCACAGTCGCAGCCTTCTCCGCCTGATCAGTTAAAGAATTTTTCGCTTGAATCATGCGGAGGCGCCCCGCCCGGCTAGCGCCTTCATGTTGTAAGTGCAAGTAAAAATGAGCTTAGTGGTGATCAAGCGGGAGTGTCCGCCATTGTACCTACTTTACCTTTAACTAAACAATTTTATCTTGACCGTGAATACGTACCGGCAATGACAGAGAATAGAACAAGTACTTAGTCCGTATATTGTTGACTAGACTATAAATCCAATGTCCTGAATATTTATGAAGGTTGGCAGCAAACCATTTTCACCTTCAGCCGAAAACGGGTCAGTAGATTATTTTTTATCAGGTATAAATTATAAGATTAGCCTTACATCATTTTATTAGACCCATGATTTATGTTTTGGAAAATAGGTCGGGCCATAATTGGGTTCGGTATGAAAAGACCACAGAAATTAAGTGCCTATTATCTCTGTGGAGGACCTTTTTTTGCGCATGTTTTTAAAGTGTTTGTGAGGATGGTCAATATTAACACATTAATTAAATTGTTAGTAGAGGCTTAGAACCTACAAACTCTGCTATTGTTTTTTTTGCACGAATAAAATTTTGGTTTCAATTTTTCACCATTCCTTTAAATCAATATGAAACCATAATTTTGTTGATGTCCATCGTATAGGTGAAGGATTATCCTATCTGATGCCATTTTCTTTTAGATTGTTTACCTCGTACGATTTGATTGGTCCTTCGCGTTAAATCTACATAATATATAAATAAACAATGTATCGTTTCCCATGTAATTTAGACGCGATCAGTCATTCCTCTCTCACTTGATTGATTACCCATGTTTTCGAGGCCGAATTGGGTTAATGATTAAATGTAAACATATGTTGAGCAAATATTTTATTTACACATCCATGTAGGTTCCTCTACAGTTACCAATTCGAAGAATATATTATAATGTTGGGGTTTCACCCTATTTGTTTTGAAACAAAATCCCTGAGCTTCCACTCGACACTCGAAGAAACATCTGTAAAGTAAATGATGACCAGCTTCGTTTCCATTCTAAACAATAATTCTGTCCCATTGTAAAGACAATCCTTATACAGATAGGATAACCATCTGCCTGGAGTTACGTAACTGGCTTTTGGGAACCTCTCGCTCTAGACTTTGAACAGCTTTTTCATAGCAACGTAAGATATCTCTTTTGCACATGTCAGACTTTTTCAGGACTTTTCAAACGACCCTACATACAAAAAAGGAACAAGTCTCGATACAATAACGTTCCTTTTAAATGTAAAAATATATTTCAATTTCAAATCGAATAAAGAATGATCGAATTCAGCTTTCTAACATTGCAATGTATCCTGTAGAAAATGGAAACTAATTTTAAATTGTATTACAGCGGAGACCGGCAAAGAGCAAGAAATGAACAGCGAACATGTGGAATATCACCGACTCGGTAAGTGACCTAACTTTGTAACCGTCCATGCTTAATCGTATAAAGTGTTATATTGCTAATCCAATAGTATGTACTGAGATCTGGAGGATGAATAATAGGATTACTTTTAATTAGGAAGCGTCTTAACTAGGTTTAGTTGAGAAAAAAAAAAACAAAATTTTGTGTCCCAGAAATTGGAATAATATGATACGATTATGATGGTGTGTCTAGCTAAGAGATCATTGCCATTGGTTTGGGTTGGGTTGGGAGATTACAACAAAGATTGTTTTCTGTGATGGCAAAATAACTTCTAATTGAATTAACTCTCTTTTGAAACAAAATATTTAGAATACTTTGTTTACCAAAAAAATGCAGTGAATAGGTAAATACAGACCAATATAACAAAAAAAGAAATGTAATAAATACAACAACAAGAATAACATACCACTAACCCTTCAAGCATTTTCTCTACCGTTCGTACCGTGGTTTTTGTAAGTTTTCGAGCGTATGTGGCACTCACTAGTGGGCTGGATCTGAAAAACAAGCGTCACCTTACATTGCCATCTGGCATTATGTTAAGCAGAGACCCTTTTGGCATTAATAGCTTTGTTTATTTATTTTGTTTCATTTTAAGGTCTTTCTGTTTGTTATGATACAAATAAAAATAATTTTCTTTCTTTCTAAAACACTATTTTTTCCACATGACACGGTCCTTTCCAAAGCTTTCTACTGGAACATTAAACGTATTCACGAGACGCACCCAGCGTACCAGGCCAATGTCACGCTCTTTATCGCGCGAACAAAGCTAAAAGCGATACTATCGAGAATACTATCGAAGACTAGATAACTGAACTCAATTATAAGCCGTTATCTACTACATTCGCTAAACAACTGTTAGTCTGTTGTACTTTATCAGTGACTAGCTTTTAGATGTCTATAAGGTTATGTCTAAAATCATGTTAATAGTTGTTTTGGTTGTGTCTTTGGATAACTAAACGTAAGAGATTTTGTGGAGTCATCAGGTTATTTGAGGTCAGCAAATATTTATAGATTGAATGTCAAAGTTAAACCAGCCGTCGAGAATGTTTCGAAGCATGGGGCTTCTAACGATCGATAGCTGCAGTAAAAGTATAATCATCAATTCATTTATAAGTTTCTATTTCGTCCAATACAGTAGATCTTTTATGAAACAGATGCTGTACAAGCCAACGGCGAGCTCGTCTCAAGACTAGAACAGCACGCTTCAGCCGATGCAGTGGGCAACGAGAAACCTCACTTACATGCTCAGGCGCAACTCGACGTGCCCTCGGAAGGCGTTCATCGCGTGCTAGTCCAAGATGGCGCCCATGTAAGCGTTCATGACGCAACCACTACTGCGCCTAGCGAGGAGGTCACTACTAAGGTAAGGTAAACCGTCAGGTTATTAAGAGTGAATGTGCAGCATGGCTCGTTTGGTCCAAGTATGGTCACGCTAAAAGAACCATGAAGCACTATATCTCATTTTTTTCATACAAGGTATAAATGGGTGGTTACTGTTCTATAACAACAAAGCATTGAATTTTAAAACACATTCTGATAATGTAGCCCTACAAATTCATATCTAGTACAAAATTGAGAACATCCAGTTAACAATACATTCACAAATCAAAAGTAAAGTTCAAATCTTCAATGGATTATTGTAGACAGACATAGCTATACAAATATACTCACATTCATTCATCTCTTGAACATGCAGAGATATGAGAATTCATTCATTTGTATTCTTAGCATTACAATGAATCCTAGTGCAGTGGAGAATCTATTGTAAGCCTGACTGTAAATGAAAGTCTATTGAAAACTGATATCATATGAACACACCAAGTTGCACTCGGGCCATTGTTAGATCGGATCAAGAATCTACGTTCCAGTTTATCGAAGCCCGCTTTTCATTGTTGGTAAAGCAAAAACAATACTGATAAATGATGAGTTATTCATTTGTTAAAGTCGATCATATACCTATGTATGTACTTACAGCAAAATGGGTAAAAATGATTTTTTGCTCGTCCATTGAGTTTGTGTATTTTGCTGTCGTTGAGTAGTCTAATTAAGCCATCTCCTCGCGTCAGGTTCCTCTTTAAAGTCGTGTTTGCCCCACATGGAATCATCTTGTGTTTGATCATGTTTCGCGATCTGTGACCAAGGATAGGCTTGGCACTTTGAAGCGCGTCGTAGAGTTTTGAGTCTAGCGAGTTTGGTCATGCCATCAAAGTGGAATACCACTTCTCGGACGTTTGCCATCAACCTTGCCAGTAACCATCAGTTTTCTAGGTCTTTTCCTGCGAGATGAACGAAAAATTCCAAAAATGTTTGCAGCCAAGTCGTTTATTTAAGCCACTGGTATACATAAAGGCAAGTCAGGGGCTCATGGGTGGCATAAAAACTCTGATACTAGGTTAGGTTAGCACTAACCACACAATAAAGAAAGAAGAGCCACTATTACCTAGAAATACCTGCCTCTATTTACGGCAAAAAAACAGCAAACGATCTTGATGAAATTCCGGTCGTTAAACCCTGTAATAGCTGTAAGATTGCCGGAAAATTAAAAACACACATAGGTGAAGGTACGTGGGTTGATGACTACGGCAATGGGCGATGAACTTCGGTAACGAATTTGTGTAGGAGGCGCAATTTTCATACCTACAGAAACAGCTATAATTATTTTTTTTAATTCATGAGTACCTCGTGGCAATTAATAACAGCCGCAGCCTTTATTCCGTGCCTCCAAATGCACGTTAAGACGTTGATCCCGGGCGTCATTTGTAGATCTTTGACATTCGTCACAGGTCGGTGGCCTCAAAGTCTTGACAACTAGTCAGGGGAATCGTATTACCCAGTCCTAACTGGGTTGCGGAGGTCAAATAGACAGTTCGTTCCATGTAAAATACTGATATTTAGCTGCATCCGGTGAGATTGGAAGCTGACCCCAACATAGTTTGGAAATGGCTAGGTAGATGATGATGAATTTTAGCTTAGAACGGTATATCATAGGTTATCATTATGGCGTCATGACCTTAAGATCTAAAATGATAGGATACTCAGGTTTCGTATTGTAATATCCACTGATTTGATCACAAACAAATCGGAAAGATTTCATACCGTCAGTGTGAACAATGAACAATATTCCAGTACCGTTCTAGAATAACGTGTGACTCTGCCTATCCCCTTCAGAATGATTGACTAGTTTCAGTACAGCCCCTATCTCAATAAAGAGAATCGAACACCCACACTACTGCGTCGAACATATTGCTTTTATTTCCTACCATTTATCACTTCGTTCGCAATATCTTTCCTTCGGGGGCTTCGGCTCAATTGCCTAGCGAAGGTATTTACTAAAACAAAAGGTTAACGACCTTCTTTGCTAACACCTGAATTTTACTGTACAAAATAGAAGATCGATTTTGTTTTGTGATGTAAAAAAAAATTTGGATGCCCATCGATATACCTTATGATTAAGATGTAGGTACTTATTTTCATATTACAATAAATTAGCCAAAAAGCCATGGCGCGCAGTATACTAGGTGTTAAATTAACGGATGGTATTCGAAACAGAATACTAAACAAATATAACTGACATGGCTCAAAAGGCTGCCCATTTGCCCAACCCAAATGGGACTGGGCAGGACATATCTTCCGCATGCAGACAGATAGCAGGAAACTGGTGCCCTGACACAGTAAGGCAGGGTCGGGCGGCCACGACGGAGATAGCGGGACGAACTTAACAGGTTCCTTCAGAACTGGACGGAAGACGCGCGATTTGACGAGAAATGGAAAGAGTGGAGGGAGGCCTTTGCCCAGAAGTGGGACAGAGCAGGCTAAGAAAAAAAAACTGGGAACTCGTGTTGTTCATTTCATTGAATAGGTATCATGTAAGCGCAATGAAACATATTCATTAAATCAGTGAAATTAAAATAATTGTTTCGTCTCACATTACCAAAACTGTAACTGCGAAAAACTAGTGCAATTTAATTTATAGGATACGCAATTACAAACACATGATTAAAGTTAACCAGAAATATAATTAAACATATCAGTACATGAAACCAAAATTCATGTAAATGCGTTAATAGTGAAGATTAACAGTATTAATACCTACGTGATAACTTGCCACAAAATGGCCGAATAATTATTTATTTAAATCCGCAGGTGTTCCACGGAGCTGCTCGACTCGTGCAGCCTGGCCAGGCTACCAACATCCCTACAGGTCCTCAGCACACAGCTGTTCGAAGAGCATTCAACGCAGACATCACTAAGGAAACTAAGAATAACGTAAGATACCTATCTTGACCTAACTACATAACTATAGTGTAGTCTAAGCCGAATTCACATGAAAACAACCGAATTTGAGTTAGTTAGGGATTCGAGACGAAAATAAGTTCAGTTTTTAAAGTGTTATTTAAGAGGATACCTGGATTGATTTGGCAAACAGCGTAGTTTTTATCCCAAGAAAACTTATGAATCTGGATACACATAGTAGTTCGAATTGGATGCGAGTTGCCACAAGCAGTAGTTGATAGTACATAGGTAATTAGGTACATACTCAATACTAGCTTCAACTTGCTGACCACCCGATTACTTGAGACTGTTCCTTAATACCCTAGACCCTACCCTGTTACCCTAGGCTGATAAAATTTTCGTTTTTCCTAAATCATATTAATATTAGTTTCCCCCGACAATTCAAAAGTGAATGTGATCAGGCAATTGCTTTGTGTTTTTGTTTCAATAAGTAGAATCAATAAAAAACATCAGGCGTGCATTGCACGTTTATTTCGACGTTGCGACCTTGAAACGACATTTTCTATTACACTTAATTTTCTTCTCATTTCCCTTAGCTCGCTTTAACAATTTGTGGCGAAGCAGCGAAACCTATTTTATTTAATTTTTTTCACATCAGAGTAGCAACGACATTTGGATTCAATAAAAGGATTTAACTAAAACGGTCTACCTGCGTGGGTGTGATAAAAGATGTGTGAATTTCTTTTTGTGTTTACAACAAAAAGGTCATATTCAAAACAAGACTACTAATAAAGGTCAAGAAGTAACATCGAAGATTTGTACAATCTTCGATGTTACTTCTTGACCTTTATTCATTGTTAACAATGAACATATCCCGGATCCCGAATATGTTGTCTGAAACAAAGCCTTCTAAGATACCGCTTTAACGAAAACCATGGTTGACAAATATGTACCTAAGCTTAGTCAGTGGTTGGAAGTATAGCCTGGATACCTACCTAGTACAACAAAGAAGCATACTGCTACTCATTCCTTTTCAAAAATATGTACCGAATGCTTATATGATAACAACCATAAACTCCATCTTGTTTCAGATGGATCATTACTCCGCATACTCTGGCGTCCAATACTCGCCCCTGGATATGGCTGAATACGTCTTCTGGACTGGCGACGAGCGAGGAGTGACCACTGCCATTGAAGCCTTTCTTCAGGAGGGAATGGTAACTTTGGATGATCATTTTATAGTCCTTATTATTTATTAAAAGAAAGTTTATAAAAAACATACTTATGAACTATGCCCCACAAAACCGTTTTGACGGTTTGTCTGTGGGAACAGAACACACAATACAAATTAAAAAAAAAGGTTAAATAGTGCACTTAAATTCACACTTAAATTTGCACACTTAAATTCAAGTTACTTCTTAGAATTCTATAGTAAGTAAATAACAATAATATCTATATATATATTTATATATATACTATCTAGGTATGGACAGTGTAAAGGAAATATGTTAAACAAATGACTCGACATATAAAACTAATATCTTTCTATTTTCTCTTCGTCAACCATCTGTGAACCACATTCCTTAGAACAAGTTCACAAACTCACGAGAAAGAACCGCTTAAGTAATTTGGCAAATTTGCCTTTTAATTTCTGAGTTCTTTTATCAGCAGGCAAATGGTTGAGAAGGTAAGGTACTCTTTTATCAGACGTTCGGTCGCCAAAATAATTCCTTATTCCTGGTACATCAAATTTACCTGCTGATACCATCCTAGTAGCATGGTTATGGGTAACTAGCGAGTGACGCTCCCAGCTGCCTTGACTGTTAACCAGAAGTAGGTATTTATGTTTTAAGCTGATAGGAAGAATTTAGCAAATTTTAAATAACTTATTATAATTATCTTTACATTTGGTTTTGGTTTTCTTACTGACTAAAAGTTTTAAAAATCTTATTTGTAGTGCTTCTAATTTTTCTAGAAGAATAAGTGAATGGATTTTTTTATCAAGAATATTTTATAGTAAAATTCTGCTTGGCATAAAACAACCATTAGAGTTCTAGTTCAAATGGATATTTGGATTGCACTTTAAATCCAATCGTCTATATTGCATGCACATACGATGGAGAACATTTTATTGCCAAAACACGTACCTACAACTGGTCAGTCGTAAAATATGATGATTTCCCCTGCTACGAATGCTAAAACCTCGCTTAGATAGTCGTGTTAGTAATAGAATGAACAGTATTTTATGTTTTTGGGTACAATAGTTTTAGGTGTTCGAAATCTTTTTAAAAACAACAAAATTATGTTAACAACATTAGTTTCAACTTCTGTAAAAGGTTTACAGTAACTTTTTACATCCATACATCATAAATACATTCTTTTTTTCCATGAGAGCCTAGCAGGCAAGAACTTCAGTTTCTTTTGCTTCTTCACTCTCTTTTGCTTCATCCACGTTCAATTTTTATTATTTTCCACTAATTTTGTCAATTTCCAGATGTCAAAAGAAGAAGCCATTGCTTTCTTGCAAGAGATCAAGTTCAACATCGACTACCTGCGTGCACATTATTCTCAGAACTTGAAAGCTGCCGAGGAAAGTGCGCAGCAGGAAAAGTTGAGGAACATGCTGATGGAGCAAGCTGAAGCTAAGGTAAGGAACGAATTCTTCTTCTCTGTTCCCTGAAATCTGGGTCTATTCAAAGCTCGATTGAATCGGTTTCTTCTAGGCAAGCGTGCTCCACCCTAGGCCGCGTTATCGCTCATATCAGGCGAACTGCGGCCAAACGCAAAGATTGAGTAATTACGAAGAACTTTGTGCATGACAGGAGCTAAGAACTTGGTATCTAGTGAGATCTCATTTCTTTTATTAGCAAAGCCGTTTTCCTACTGCTTTTCTTTTAAGTTCTCGTAGGTACGTTTTTTGTCCTGAACCCAAGGCTCCCTTTCACATTCATGTTTTTGGCGAGTTAACTTGAATAGAATAAACCCTAATGTTGTAAATAGCTATCAGGATTTGAGAGAATTAGATGACCCGAATGCACGATTACTCGTACGAAACATTCGTAGCGTTCGTCGGCTTACAGTACATTAGCTTAGTACGCCCATTACTTAATAATGCTTACTCATAGTTAATTAACCTGGAAGACGAGAAGATTTACTAAGTGAAACTATGTATAATTAAAGTACCTTGGTACTTATTGGTATGAAAGTAAATATTTTTTCGACTAAGAAAATGAAAACCGGCGCTGTTGTTACGAACTCAACAAAAAACCACTTAAAGTTTTGTATAAGCACACTGGCACAGGTAAAGATAATAACAGTTATAAAAGTACTTACAATTAGAATCCTAACTTATGTTTTTAAGTGGAGCGCTCAAAAACAATTTCAAGAATTTTCTTATGGCATGGAGGCATAATGTTTTGGTGGGGCAATTAAATACCGTAGGTTTTTACGTTAAGTAAGTAGGGGTACTTTTACATTATAGTTTGATACACATGATCAAACGATTACGATTGACTTTAAACTAAGCATGTGTAACCTACTTAATGTTACACTTGAATATTGATGGAATAAATATTCAACTGGTACCGTGTATAATGTATGAAGTTCAAGCCGAGCCTAGATCATAGATTTGCATGCATTTGCACGGACTTTATTCGCCCATACATGCTGCGTATAAAGTAACACGAATCAAATCAAAATATAACAGCAGCAGATAAGAAGATCGTACTACTCGACTTGAATCAAGTTTAAGATCTTTAAGCAAAATTAATTCAGCTAGTAATTAAAAAGATACCACAACAAAATAAAAGATATAATCTGCAAGATCAAGCGGACGCTGGAAGTATTCTACCTATTTATTATTCCGCTCCATTCCCTTCATAGAAGAAAAAGTTTGTCTACCAATTTACATTCCCCTGGTGTCTAAAAACGAAAAGTTTTGCAATCCTTAATTAAAGACGGCTTTCCGCAAATTCCTTTTAGATTGAACTGAGTGTAGGTATGTATCCTTTTCTGTTCACGTAAGCCAAAAAGCGGTAACTAATCTTATAAAGGGTGCAAAAAGACTCTTAACGAAGCCGAAAGGCTCTTGTTTTCCCCGTCATTGCGATCATTTTTTTGTTCTAGACCGTACCTGGGAACCTTCTACTTACGGAGATATTGGGGGTCAAAGTTCTAACTTTTCCACAAGTTTTTATTTTAAATACATGTTTTTAATTTATTTTTTACTTAAGACACCTTCACAACCCCCGTACAATTCAATCCATCCATAAGCACAATGTTTTGAATGCGTTACATTAAGTCCTATCGAAAACGTCATTTTTTACCCCAAAAAAAAAGTTTCTTCCCAGCAATAATTTTGCGTAAAGTTACTTATTTTGTATAGAATGCTTGGTTGACGGCTTCGGGAAGAGTCCGCTGTATTACTCTTATATTATTTAATGATATTTGTTGAAAGTCATCACCACTCTCCTGCTTCTATCCTAAAGTGTCTCATATTTTTGAGTACAAAAATGAGATAGGAATAAAAGTGTGTGTTTGTACTTATGTACACGCGTTAGAAGTTATACTTCTTTTTAAAAAAAATATCTGTCGCCTTATCTCAGCCAGCAGTAGATTAAAAATAAAAAACCTAGGCTTGTCAATATCTGACACTAAGCTAACTTCAGGGTGTATGTTGACTAGCTAACTTCATGCTGTTAAATTTAGGTGTCGGTGTGCGCGTAAAAAATTACTCTCATCATTTTTCCCTAACGCGCTATCAGAAGTATAACTTCAAAAAACCTTTTCCTGCTGGTTTAAAAAAAAATCAATAAAGATACGGTGTCGTTGATGAGTACCTAACATCTGATGTGAGATGTTTCAAGATGGTCTGACACAAAAAACACTGTTGAGATATCACTTCTTGCTTACAAAGCATACTGTGTTGTCAAAGACTGCGTCCTCTGTAGTCTTGTGACCCGAAAAGTTAATCCAAAATTAATGGAACGATTCAGTAGGACGAATGATACGCACGTGCCAGCGTACTAATGAAACCGGTTTGATTCGATTTGAGTGGCTTTGGGTCACTTTGCTGTCGTCACGTGTCAGCTGCGTAGATTTGTAACTCGTGAGCGCAGTTTTTGGGCTTCGTTTGGTAAATATTTGTGTTGTTGCGGTAACGTAAATATTCATAGCATGGCTGTGTATTTGTAAGGAAGTCATATAAAGTGGAAAAACGTTTTCTCTAACAGAAACTTGTCCTTACGGAAGACCTTAGGCAATTATTTAGAGACACTATAAAATGGTTCAAAAGAGTCAAACAAAGTAACCTAATAAGTTTCTAGCTTTAATAGTTAAAATTGAAGAGTAGTTGTTTAATTAGTAATAGTTAAAATCGATCAAAATTAGTTATGATTGAGTTTTGAGTCAAAAGTAGTTTTAATATTTTTTTGCAGTTTGGTGGTTTTTACTGGTTTATAGTTCTGACGGTGACATTTAGAACAAAATATTCACAAAATCATCCAAAATGAAGCGTGGGATAGCTATAATAAAACCGGTAACTGGATATTCATTAGCTAACTGCGAGAGTTTTACACCTTTGTCCTTTTACATACCTAATTTATTTATTTATTTGGTACACCAACAGCAGTACATACTTAAAATTAATAAAAAACAATAAAAAAAACATGAAAGTGCTGGTATGTATGCCTATTATAGGTATACGCAGCATTCACCATAAGACAACAACGTAATTTTCTAAAATCTTAATGTGAAAAATAAAATTTGAATAAAATATGATTATACTTAAAGTTTACTTAAAACTAAATGAGACTGATATCTAATTATTTACATTTTTGTTAACTAACTGCAATTATAGGAAGTATTGAATTGACGGATATTAATTATTTAAAGGCAAATTAGTCCATTCCCGTACCTCAGAAACAGAAACGGATCTTCTGAACTTGTTGAGAGAAACACCGAATAAATCGGTTTCCAGTGATGTGCAGGAGCTATTGTAGCTTCTACATATTCTAATCAAAGGAGCGTTGAGACCAAGGTTTGATTAGCGGAAAGGAATATGAAACAGTCTGGTGATGGGATATCTGGGAGGTTTTGAAGGGACTGTATACGGAATACGCTCAACTAAATCGCTGCATTTTACGATTCCGTTGACAATTTTGTACAAAAAAATAAGATCGCGCGAACGGCGACGTTCTCGCAGCGTCTTTATGTTAAAAAAATGTAGGCGTTGCTCGTACGGACAGCGATACCTAATGTATGTACCGTTGCGATATAAGCTTTAAAACAAATGACACGCTAAATTCAAAAATCGATTTTTTCTTTTGGAAAATCGGTTGCTAGTATGAGATCAGTCCTATTTCATAATACCTACTATGTTCGTATCTATATAAAATTAAATCAATACAATATGAAAAATCACTTTTAAAAGTTGCTACAGCAAGTAGCTAGCCAGACAGTTGTTGTTGTTGTTGTTGTTGCTCGTGACTGCATCTACTATGAGTCCTTAAATTTATTATTTTGCAAGTATTACTTACGTAAACATTGAACGCTCTGATTAAAATTAACGGCTTTAACTGAGCGTTTTATTAAAACTCAGCTTACATAGCTGTGGTGACACGAGCCACGTTTATTTATTACTAAGTAAGCTCAAAAAGTGTAATTAAATGTCACTCAGCTGTTTGCGGTAACAGAAACAAAGTACTGTGAGAGAAAAAGTGAAATAATCTGCCGCCATGTTAGAATCTGCGTAGGCGGTGCGCGGCGGCGAGACGCCCACATAAATTCTTACAGAGTGAATTGTTTTATGATACTTGAAAATTTGATAACGCTGCGGTGATCGCTTTTCATATTATTTTGTAGATCTAAAATTATGAGATCTAAAAATAACCAGCGCATTTAAGTAATCTTTCGGGAATGTGTGAGAAAAGCAAACGGTTTTAGATGGGTGTCACTGACTCTGGCAGAGCCACCATCAGGGATTTTCATTTTGAAAACACAAAAAAATTGTCGCTAATTAGTCGAAATTTGTCGCCAAATATCAGAATTTGTCGGTCACTGGTTCAAAAGATATAAGGGTTTATAGGTGGCCGATCTGGAGAGAGTCTCCCCAGCAGGGCCACATTTATATCTCAAAAACTAGGGCACCTAGCAAATATCTCTTTTCTCCCATAATTTGTCGCCAATTAGTCGGAATCAGTCGCCAAATATCAGAGTTTGTCGGTCACTGGTTCAAAAGATACAAGGGTTTATAGGTGGCCGATCTGGAGAGAGTCTCCCCAGCAGGGCCACATTTATATCTCAAAAACTAGGACACCTAGCGAAGATGTGTTTTCTCCCATATTTTGTCGCCAATTAGTCGCAATTTGTCGCCAAGTCACAGATTTAATCGGATCTTAGTTTAGGAGATATAATGAGTTCAATTAGTAAGGTATAGTCCAAGAGCTAGGTCGAAGAGTTCACGAAAAATACCAAGAAAAAAATATTTCTATTAATATGTGTAATATACTTCTAGTTTTATCGGTCTAAAGTCTTTAGAAATGTCCGAGAGAGATAAATTCTCAATTTAATTCATGTTTTTATGTTTTAAATTACTAGGTTAGAGTGGCTTAAACTTCTTTGAAAACATTAAACCTTGCTCTTGGTCTATTTGGTGAAAGATGTACAGTCGCATGCAACTGTTTTACCACTTTACAATGTTAAGCTCTAATTAACTTTAGAATAATAAATAAATGTCGTACCTTTAGTAAAATGTTTAAAATACTTAAACGTTGAAAAAGTATTGTCAATTGTAATCAAATTTTATTATATAAAAATGAATTTCCATAAAGTTCGTTTGATGTGTGTTGTGTTGGTGTGTATTTTGAGGTGATTGCGAGTGTTGTGTTGTGGGTATGGACGGGTTGAGTTTTTATTTTATCTTAATTGAGGTTAGAATAATAAAACTTCTGTTGTCGAAATATAAAATGATTTATTACCTTAAAATTATTGTACTTTCAGAAAATGTTACAAATAGGTATTTGTAACATTTATAAGTAGGTACTTATTCAATATTATTAACAGATACAGTTTGTGACTTTGGATGTTAGGGGTAATCTCCGGTAAAACTGATCCGATTTTGAAATTTTTTTCACTTTTAGTCTAGGCTAATAACATTATGACCGATAATATTATGACGTTATGACCAATAGGTGCGGAGCCTCAATGAAAAATGTTGCAAAAACGGGGAAAATTATTTCTTTGGCTCTATATCTCTGTGACGCAGACGAAGTTGCGCGGGTCAGCTAGTTAGGTACCTATATATGGATTATATCTCTCAATAAAAATTTCAATGGGTGTTTCTTCATTGGACGACTCTGCTTGAAACCAATACCTATGCCGATCGATACCTTCCTATCTACTCGACGACACGTCACCGACAGCTACATTCTTCATTTCGCCACCGACACGACCGCGACCGACCCGATACGACGTCATTAGCTGTATCTACTACAAGTACCGTAGAAACTCAATGAAGTCCAATTACGTTGTTTTATATCCACATAATTACATGAAGTTACAGTCATCGTACCTACTATTATTGCTGTATTATTTAGGTAAATTTCTACCAACCCTGATTATTAATTATAATGATTTGCAGGTAACAATTAAATACTATAATTAACAATAATAACAAAAAATAATTTCTACTCTTTGCACTAACCATGCCAACAACATAAACAATATCAAATATATCAATAACAGTACGACATTTTACACATTTTTAGAAAATCCTTACAATTATACATTTATCGTGAAATTCTAATAACAATAGACATTTTAATCACAGTATAAATTTTAATCACAGTATACCTAAATTTTAATCACAGTACTTACTTATACCTAAATTTTAATCACAGTATAAATTTTAATCACAGTATAAATTTTAATCTCTGTATAAATTTTAATCAGAGTATAAATTTTAATCACAGTATAAATTTTAATCACAGTATACATTTTAATCACAGTATAAATTTTAATCACAGTATACCTAAATTTTAATCACAGTACTTACTTATACCTAAATTTTAATCACAATATATAAACACAGTACAAATTAAACCACAGAACTTTCATTATACCTACTTAATGTTAGCACTATTTGGTCCGTTGGTTAGACAACATATTTTTTTTACATTTTTGAACCTTAATTCTACCCCTTCCTGGGAATTAAGACATATTACGTATATATACTCTTAGACGATTCGTCAGTCAAAGGAGCGGGAACATCGCACGATCGTGGTGACGCAGCGACGCATGGAAGGGGCGACATGATATAAGCGGTGCGCTCGTAGAGCGCGTTGACTTGTACTCGGGAGCTCGGACGCGACGGACGTTTTGTGAAGTGTAGTTATTTTTTATTACGGTTCTAACGTTTTTTTGTAGTTGAGTTGATTTTGTGTTTTCATAAAAATAAATAGTTCTAAGTTGATTTGCTTATTCTTTTTAAAAATAAATGAGCTTCTGATTCATAAGATCAGAAGTGGGATACGTTAAAAAAAAAAAATACACGCGACTTTGATCGTTCGCCACCTTTATTTTATGTCTTACTGTGTCTTTCAAAAATAATTTTGTTCTTTCGTTTTAAAGTAAATTCCAACCACGTGTTGTGTTTGAAGCGGGTGTGTTTGTGTGTTTTGGGTAGTTTAAACACAATTTAACTCGCGTCGTGTAAATTATTGTTATCGGTTTTTAGTTCTTGTGCGTTTTTAGGTTAAACGTCCACGTGTTTGTTTTTGGTTTTCGTTACCAACGCAGTGTACTAACTGCTATTCAATCATGTCGGGTCGCGAGTGCACACCGCGTGGAAATCCGTCTAAGCGTAATTCTCGCGACCACCGTCGTAATGAGTCACATAGCCGTCGCGATGATCATCCGAGACGTAGACACCGTGAAACGCGTTGCAGATCCGCTAGGCGTCGTCGCGATAGATCAGCGAGTTTCGAATGTCCACGTAGGCGCCGCGATCGTTCTTATGGGCGTCGGGATAGCCCTCGCTACGTTACCCGTTAAATGAAGTGCTTGATCGCTTGAACGCTTTAGAGGAACGGTTGGCTACAAACGCGATACAGACGTCCACTCCGATGCTGTCGCATCCGTGCATGAGAACCTACACGCCGGCGCCAGTATCGGCGGCAAACAAAGAACCTGTTTCCAATATGGAAACACGTGGTACAGGGACGGACCGCTGCCTTCGAGGCATCGCGTGAGGCTGACGCTGCGGACAGGAATGTGAGCGCACTTTCATCCCGGATTCAAGTAAGATCGAACCATTATTATATTTCGAATTTTGATCCCAGTGTGCATGACTTTGACGTGTGGTGTGTCGAAGTAAAGGCGTGATCCGCGAGTCGCAGTCCAATTACGCGAGTCCTATAATTCTTGTTAAGAAGAAGGATGGGGCTGATAGGATGTGCTTCGACTACCGGGCTTTAAACGCTGTCACTATTAAAGAGCGATTTCCGTTACCGCTGATTGACGACCACATTGTCAGATTGGGCAGTTTTAGATATTTTACAAGTCTTGACATGGCCACTGGTTTCCATCAGTTGCCCATGAAGGATAATGAATTTATAAGTAAAACAGCATTCGTAACGCCTGAAGGGCATTACAGCTCGAATACCTTGCTCGTAACGCCTGAAAGGCATTACAGCTCGAATACCTTGGCCGACTTATTGGGTATGGTCAGGTACGGCCGAGCCCAAGTAAAACTGAAGCTCTAGTTAAGTCCCCGAAACCCTCTAAATGTAAGAGAGGTTCGCCAGTTGCTGGGATTAGCGGGTTATTCTCGCAGGTACATAGCAGGCTAAGCTTCAAAAACCGGTTGTATTGCCAAGCTGCTCAGGAAAGGCGTACCTTTCCAATGGGGCGCGGACTTGGCGTGTGACTATGTCATTAAAATCCTAACCGAAGAACCCGTTTTAGCAATTTTCGATCCCGATCTGCCTACTGAGCTCCATACCGACGCCAGTGCTATCGGTTACGGTGCGATTTTAATGCAGGAGTCTATTTTAGTAAATGCACACAGGGCGCAGAGCTACGACTCGCACCTCGCCTCTACAGCTACTGACTGGTGTCGAAGGCACGACTCCGGTCCTGAGGTCTTTGGTGCGAAACGTCGCGCTGAACGGCTCTCATTCTAACCGGGAAGCGCTCCTTACGCTGAAGAGGCAGAGGGCATCTGAGTTGCTTGCTGAAAATCAGCAGCGACAAGACGCGTATGTAAATGACGTTCGTCGACAGCCGCGTACATTTGCTGTACACAACAAACACAAAGCTGCCCGCTTTGTGTTTGTTAGTAAAAGATCACAAAGTACTGGGAAACTGGACTCCGGAATGCGTGGCCCTTATAAGGTTGTGCAAGCGCTACAACATCACCGATACGAGCTTGAGCTATTGGCTGGTTCGTACGGAACGAAGACTCAAACTGCCGCAGAACACATGGTTCAGTGGCGTGGTGAGTGGACCCCGGAGGCGTGTGAAGCGTTTTTTGGTGTTGGTGAGTAATTTAAGCGGCCCCGACATTGTGGCAGCGTTATTACTCATAGCCCCGACATTGTGGCTGTTTGCCTCGACATTGTGGCAATTTTATTTTGTATAGCCCCGACATTGTGGCTGTTTGCCCCGACATTGTGGCAATTTTATTTTGTATAGCCCCGACATTGTGGCTGTTTGCCCCGACATTGTGGCAATTTTATTTTGTATAGCCCCGACATTGTGGCTTTTTGCTCCAACATTGTGGCAATGGCCTCGACATTATGGCCATCTGGAACCCCGATAGTGGTTGCCAGCCGATGTTGTATTTGTTTCAGTAATGATTGAGGTCCGGAACTCTTTCATTGGTGATACAATTTACAAACTACTGCCTATTTTGGTGCAATTGCTAGTAATTTCATTACAATGGGCAGTTAAAGTAAGTTCAAACTTTCAGTATACGTCATATAAGTCTGGGCTTTATTATGTTTTAGATGACGAGTCTACAAGTGAGGACCAACCCGGTGATGACCAGGCGCAGAACTCATCTGTAGAGGAGGAAACAATGCGGCAAGCGATGCCAGAGAGCCAAGCTGACGAGGTCGTTCAGCTGTCAGGAACGGCCGTCTTAGACGATTCGTCAGTCAAAGGAGCGGGAACATCGCACGATCGTGGTGACGCAGCGACGCATGGAAGGGGCGACATGATATAAGCGGTGCGCTCGTAGAGCGCGTTGACTTGTACTCGGGAGCTCGGACGCGACGGACGTTTTGTGAAGTGTAGTTATTTTTTATTACGGTTCTAACGTTTTTTTGTAGTTGAGTTGATTTTGTGTTTTCATAAAAATAAATAGTTCTAAGTTGATTTGCTTATTCTTTTTAAAAATAAATGAGCTTCTGATTCATAAGAATACATATATCTTTTAATCATTATTATGTGTTTACTTACAACGTGTAAATAAGGTTATGCGGTATTATTTCTGTGGAAGGTAATGAAATTAAATCTTGTAAGTCGTCGTAGCATTCCCAAGTTTTTGTAGACTTTCGGTAGCACCAACTTCTGTAATGACCTATAGAACCAGGTATGTACTCAATCACCGCTAAAACAGTAAACTTTTGTTTTTTTACTGTAATATGCAATGGTATGTTAGTTATGTTAATTTTAGAAATACCAGTCATTTCAAGAAATAATATTGTCGTTAAATAGTAATGAAATCTCACTTGCTTTCCGCAATCAGAGCACATCCCTTTGTCTTTTTCAATTGTTAACTTTATTGATTTAGTTAATGCTGAAATACCATCTTTCTTTATTACATCGATATTAATCGGCAAATACTGACATTTCCTTAATAAATTACTCTGACTAGAGCAACGCTCGTTAGTACATTTCTTTTGGCGCATTGTGCTATAAAATAGGGGATAAAGAATGTGATCAATAATTTTAGACGTATTGCATTCGCAGTTAACAAGTTGGTGTATTGTGTCATCCTCTGTCCGAAAGTGCTTTAACAATAATTTAGTTCGGTTTCTATATAAGTCGGTTTTATCTCCACTGTTTTCAACTATTTGTTGAATAATTTGACAAATTTCAGCATCCTTATTCTCTAATATATATTTTTTAACATGGGGTCGATCAACATAAGCTATAGCCATACTTTGAAACATACTATCAAAGGCACAAGTATTAAAGGTGTCAACATTTTGTACATAAGAATTAGCTACAGAGCCATTTTTTAAAATATGGATTAATTTAGGTTTTTTTGATTTGGGTTTCATCTGTCCTCGCCAGTTTTCCATGGTAGATGGAACGTCCAAAAATACAGATTCTTGTTCAAAACTTTTGCGATCATCTGTTTCTAAAGTTATTATGTCTTTTTTGACAGGTGTGTTATCCATATTATGTTGTTTTAAATCGCTGATGGCTAATTTCAGGCAACCTGTTACTTGTGTTATGTGTTGGATTAAAAAATAATCAATTCTTAATCTTTCCCTATTAGAATCCATTAAAAGAGTTTTTATGTCTTTGAAATAACTCTCTACATTTGTACTTGATGGATTAGGTTTGGATAAATAAAAATATTCAGACATAACTTCACCCCACAAAGGTATTTTTTTTAAAATTCGATATAAATATGTTAAAAAAGTAGGGAAATAGTAAAGGTTTTCGGTATCAAAATTCGGTGTTATGTTTTCATTATATACTGTTTCTCGTCTCTGTACGTTTTTACAAAACCTTATCAAAGGGTTTTCATCGATATCGTCATATTCTTCTATGCATGCAGTAGTTAAATCCCCTTCAGACATTTCACTAGGCACTGTGTCTACAATCGTGATCATTGATTGTAATTTTAATAATGCATTACTGCACCTGGAGACTTTTTTTTGGTCTGTTACACCACAATATCTGTTGCAGGCGAGTGTTATAATATCATCCAAAATATTTTTTAATTGGCTATAACTTGTAGTTTGTCTAAGTAGTAAGACACATCTAACATATAAGTTTTTTACACGATTATCTACATGTTCAAAGCATGATTGTTTATATAAATTTTTAACAAAATGTGATTTATCGAGACGAATGTAACAAGGTATCCTAATATTGTTGTGATTATCGCCTTCTAATATGTTAAAGCAATTTTGTAAATAGATATTTGTAGAAATAAACCCTGTAAAGTTTGTTACAACAGCACCCAATATTGCAGCAGAATCATCAGAGACACATTCATTTGGTGCGGATTTACCACTCAACCACTGCTTTAAAAACATACTAATATTTTCTTGCGTATTAACTTCAGATAACATATGGCACAACGGAATACTGCTACCTTCTTCACGATAGCACATCAATACGTATAAAAATACGTGTTTTTTCTGCTTGTTAGCGTTTTTTGTAAAAATATTGACTTCCGGTAATACATTTCTTTTGACAATAGAACCAGTCGCGTCTATTGACACTCTTATATATCTTTCTGATTTAGAAAATAAATTATAAAAAAAATTTTGTTCCCTTGACCAGTACAGAATAAAAAAAAGGAAATAAGGAAATTTGTCGAATTGTTTCATTGTAAGGTGGTGTAAAAGCCATAGACCAAACTGATAATACAGGTGAAAAGTGAAGAAGGGGAGCTTGTTTCATCTTACTTCTTATTTGTTGTAGAGCTCCTAAATTTGGTATAATAGGGGGTTCTACATCATTTATATCCATGTATTGATTAGCTAGCAAATTTCTAGTTATTATTGGTTTGTTTTTTGCTAAAATTTCTTCTAATTGTTGCTTATGGTACTTTGTTACTCTAACTTTTACAGACTTGTTGTGTCTATAATTTTCGTCAATATTTGATATCGAACATTTCATTTCATAAAAATTTTCGGATGATATGCAGTTTTCTGAGTAATAAATATTTATTTTTGCTTTGCATAGTTTGCATTTGCCTTGGCAAAGAATGTGACCATTTGGTTGAACTGTGTTATTTTTAAATATCCAACTACATTCGTTCCTGCTCTGTTTCCAAATTTCTTGTCGAAGAATGGTAGTCCACTTTTGCTTTTGAAATCTTCTTGTGGACTTGTAGCGTGAATTGGGTATTTTAGGATCATTACGGTGATAGAAATATTTAATAGGCTCTATTTCTCGCCACTGATAAGCATCTATAAATATAGAAAATGTAATTCCACTATGATCTACTTGTTTTTCTAAATTATCATTTAGTACATAATTATCTTTGGAAGATGACGTTCTGGATGAAAATTCAGTCTCCGACAAGAGTTCCTGTTGTGTACCACTATACAAAATCGATCGTTTTTCTCTGTCTTCCTCTTCTTCAACATTTGAAACAAAAAAAAGTGCATAATTTCTCTTTAAGCTCATAAATATTGAATCCTTAGACATTTGTTTGTTAAATTTTTTAAACAGGAGATCATAAATTGCGTCATTTCTTTTTGGCTGTATTGGGTAAAGTACATCTTTATGTTCAAGATATACGGTTTTCTGGCTGTCTATGTTAACTTTTAATCGGCGACCGCGTCTTGACATTTTCTATGGTTTCTGAAAGTAAAAAAGGGACTAACTGAGTACCTACGTTATATGTGGGTGAACGATTAGGTACACCTCTGCCTAACCCTTCGGGAATTACAGGCGTGATGTTATGTTATGTACCTATGTTTATTTTACTACATAGGTACAAATCTATTGAATTTTAGTTATAATATACTAAATGGTTCGGCCTGAATGAAAATATCCTCGCGAGGATAAACAACATGTAACTGGAATAATGCACACCCTGCCTGATACACCCCAATTAGAAAATTAAGTTACAATCATAATTTATGCACTGAAACACCTAAGTATTGTTTTTATTTAAATTAGCTATCCTAATTGTAGCTAAATAATATATGGACATCGACGGCTTACTTTAGCAGGTAGCGCCTCGGTATTGGTATCTAAGGACGCACACACAAACACGCTAGTGACGTGAAAAATCAAGGTAACTTAAATATTAATCTGCACTCATACGGTGTCCTCTTTTCAAAACACTCTCAAATTGTCCACTAACTTGTTCAATGCACTTAAACACCCGTATTCGTAATTGTTCTTTTAATTTTTCACACAAACAAACCTTCTCGCTGTACTTCCGGTGGATGACTAAAGAAAAAATCCTTTAGAGCAAGTTTGTTTGTTTACCTATTTTTTTTTAAGTAGCTACTTTGAGCGGCGGGCGCGAACGCCGACGCGCCGCACCCGTGACGTACAGCAGGTGACACCCTCGTTATATCTCGCTCGTTTCTCCGTTTTTGTATTTTCGGAATACCTAGAGATAACAACACTCGAGTTCGTAACTATTCATAATAAGTTCCACTTTAATTAAACTGGCTGACTTCAACTTACGTGACGGGCAACTCGTTCGAAGCAGCTCATCTGTACACGCGCATCTATCTCTTTCTTACTTACCGTAAATGAAACGGAGCGCAGCGATCTATCTGCCAGCGACTAAGTGGTAAGTGCACATTGTGTTAGATAAATAATTACATAATTATATGTATTGTAGATTTGTTTATAGGTAATGAATACAGCTTTCCTATGGTGGGTTGAAATTATAGAATAAGTTTACATTTATTTAATTCGAAACAAACATTCCTCCATAAGACGTCATAGATACTGTCTAGAAACTACATAAAGTATTTTGTACTCGCTTGTACCACTGTATGGGGAAATTGAATTCTTTAATATCTTTTTAATTACACACCGACTAAATCTGTAACTTTGCGACAAATTGCGACTAATTGGCGACAAAATATGGGAGAAAACACATCTTCGCTAGGTGTCCTAGTTTTTGAGATATAAATGTGGCCCTGCTGGGGAGACTCTCTCCAGATCGGCCACCTATAAACTCTTGTATCTTTTGAACCAGTGACCGACAAACTCTGATATTTGGCGACTGATTCCGACTAATTGGCGACAAATTATGGGAGAAAAGAGATATTTGCTAGGTGCCCTAGTTTTTGAGATATAAATGTGGCCCTGCTGGGGAGACTCTCTCCAGATCGGCCACCTATAAACCCTTATATCTTTTGAACCAGTGACCGACAAATTCTGATATTTGGCGACAAATTTCGACTAATTAGCGACAATTTTTTAGTGTTTTCAAAATGAAAATCCCTGATGGTGGCTCTGCCAGAGTCAGTGACACTTTAGATGGATTTTATTTTCGGACTAGCTGTGCCCGCAGCATCGCTCATGTGACCGTGTATTATTTTGGAATTATAAGGGAAGTTTTAGTGCATTCCTACTCGTAACAGAGGAATTCGTTGTAGAGGATACAACATAACTAACTGTCAGATATCTGTATCCTAGCTTTAAGTTTTAATAGAAATAAAATAAAAATACACAAAAAAAAACAAACAAATGAACTTATAAACAGACAAACTATTAATTTAAACTAAAACTTGTTAGTAAATCTTTAGTTTAAATACTACATGAACTCGTAGTCAATCTCTGGGTTCTCGTAGTCGTCACAGATAGTCAGTGGCCCGAAAGTCTGACAGCCAGTCTTATCAAGGGGTATCGTATTACCCAGTACTAACTGGGCTATGGAGGTCAGATTGGTAAAATGCTGGTGTTCAGCTGCATCTGGCTATCGGAAGCCGAGTATTTTTTTGATTAAGTATATCAGATGGTACCTACATACAAGGTGCATTATTTTTACCAAATGACACTTGCTTTACTGAATTTAAAATGTGCTACAGACTTCGTAGCGTTCGTAGCACTGGGCTACGAGATGTCTACGAAGCGTTGCATGTGGCTACGAGATATCATCGAACTTTTTATCTTCACCTACCCTTTTTTGACCTTTAAGATTTATTACAAATACTTTTCTTTAACAAAATGTAACTGTTACGTTATTTTTCTTGTTTCGTTTTTCATGTATAAGCACTTCATGTCTATACTTATAATATTATGAAATGAAATCTTTATTGGATTTATATTACCAGATATAAATCACATACAACATTCACAAACAGACACTAAAATAAATAAAAAAGCATAAAGCATTCATCATCATTCATTTTTTTTTTTTCATTATAAAGCTGAAGAGTTGATTTGGTGGAACGCGCTAATCTCAGGAACACCTAAAACTTATAAAACGTTTAAAACTTATTTTAGTATTGGATAGTCTACTATCGAGGAAGGCTATATAATATCACGGTACGACCAAAAGGAGCGGAGCATCAATGAAAAATGTTGCAAAATCGGGGAAAATAGTATTTTTATAATAATTTCACGCGAATGAAGGTCAACAGCTAGTACAGTCATAAAATGTATTAATAAAGCAGTGACGATAAAAATTAACTAGTTATATCAAAGGAGTTAATTTAGTTTTCACGTCGTTTCGACGTAAATACTCGGTTTTATGTGTCTATTAGACCCATGTGCCACATTTGGTACTAACACTTGCTGGAGTGTTAATGAATCTTTAGTGTTCATAAAAGTGTTAGTTATTATGTCGTAAAATATAAATAGATTCAGATTGTTTACTTGTTTTCATGTATTATTACTCATCAAAATTTTATTACGGCGATGTCAGAGCTCTTCGAAGTAAATAGAAGAGCATAATTTTCTTACATAACTACAACGAAAACGTTTACATTGGGATTCCTTGCACTCGAAACCAAAGTTGCAGATAATTTATTGACACTTAAGGGTGTGGCTCGAACAGAGAAAATATAAAACAATTTACAACGATTTTAAAATTGAAAATAGTCGTTTTAAGCTTCCACGGATTCAAACTAAACTTATAGTATCACTTACGGGATATATTTCATGATTGAAAAAAGAAATGAACAAGTTCGGAAAATATCCCATAAAGTAACAGTATAAGTTTTGAAAATAGTCGTTTCACTGGATTTAGTTACTATCTTCGTCATCAAGGTGGATTATCTATATTCTAACTTACCTAAACCATGTGATGACTATTTTTGGACACAAAACGTTTTCTGCCTTTCCATACTTGAAAAAGCTGCACTAGGTGCTTTTCAATCGACGACGACGCGTTTAATAAACCGCCTATACAAAGCCCCTTAAGTTTACCTACCTTGCCTCATAAGCCAACTTACCTTTTTCAGGAATACCAGTACCGCAGCCCGGCTCTCCAGTCGTTCCCGTTCGGGAACAGCCCCGACATCATCCGAACGATTGCGAACAAGAACTGGGAACTCAGCAACAACCTGTCGCCGGTACCCGCGTTGCCAGTCAGCAGTGAGCTAAGACCTGAGGCCATCAAGAGGACTTTCGACCCTATGTTGCAACAGTCTATGCGTGAGTATTTAATATTTCATGTAGATATCAGGGTTTTGGAAGACTCATGATTAACCAAAAATTAAGTCAACTCAACACGAAAGTTTTAAAAGGTAACTAGGTAACTTCTCAAAATATAGATGTCTATATGACCAGTTTAACCTAACCTTTAATCGTACAGAACGGCTATACAAAGAGAGGTCAGCTTAAACTGGATAATTTCAGATGTCGGAAGTGGAAATTTGAAATGCTGTAAGGGATATTGAACTTTCGTTTAAGACTTGATGGTTGAAAATACAACAATGTCCTTACAGCGTTTATATTCAGACTCATCTCGATATTACTGTCGTTGCCAATCATGCAAATCATGATCGCATCTACATTTTTATGAGCTTTAGCATAAGGGTTAAATTGCAATACTACAACTACTACTACATTGTATTAGATAAACATTTTATTTACCGTCATTCGTTTCAGGGGCACAAGAATACGAACGCGAGGCTCAATCCTTCCCTGACGAGGAATATGAAGAGATAATGGAAAAATTGCAGAAGCCGACCAGCATTCCCTACAATGAATACACGCTTGAGGAGATTATCTATCAGCTGGCTAAGGTAACTATCACGACGACCAATGGACTAGTCCACTAAACGTCTGGGACCTGTTGCAATGTGTGCGGTAAACCCACACTTAGTCCTCCACCAAAAGGGAGACGAGTGGACCGGTGCGGAGACTTGCAAGATTCGACCAATCACAAGAGAGACTAGAGATGCCATGTGGATATCAACGAAGGTGATTCCCGCACGTCTTTGGTGGAGTCCGAGCCTTAGACCGCTACTTTTCAGATTCACATCACATTAGTCACCCATTAGTAACTCATTAGTTAAACAGAAATGTGTCATCTGACGAACAGCCATCGCAATGTTTGTTTTCTAAATTCAGTTTCCGACTGCCTGAAAAAAATATTTATTTTTATTGTCCTCTTATCGAACGAGATCTGCAGCCTTGCGCAAAAACTCAACAGTTTATATTATTGTTTTCCAGATGATGTTCTCGCAGTCATTGTCACGAGACCCTGCATCGGCAAGGTCAGCCACGCGACGATTCATGGCTTTCCTGGAACTCCAAGCAGAAAGGGGCCAGTTATCCCGCACCATTGAGAAGAAAGTGCTAGGTACGTTTTGTGAATTACCTCTTATCTGATTATATATCAGTTAGTTTCATCGATTGGTTAGGAATGGGATTATTTGGTTTGCCAAAGCATGCCGCTGATAAAGGCCATAACAAATAGTGATAAGTCGAATTGTGGTTATGATCAACAGAAACATACGAACACCTTACCTTGTTCCGACCTTATTTGGATTTAATGAGTTTACTGTTAAGACACTTTTTCCTTTTCTTTGGGCCTTTAACTAAGTAGCGGCTAGCCTTCTTTGACTAACTTGAATTAAATGAAAACTAGTAAATTGACGGCACGGTTGGCGCAGTGGCTGAGCGATTGACTGCTGCGCTGTGTGTCGCGGGTTCGATCCCCACACGGAACAAATATTTGTATGGCCTAAAGATAGTTGTTCCGGGTCTGGCTGTTTGTGTATGTGAGTTTTAGTTTGTGACGCACCCACGATACAGGAGAAATTTGTAGTGGTGGCAACGTTTAAATTAAAGAATATATATATTGCTCATGACATAGGGCGCAATCATTCTAGACCATCATCAGCTTCATTAATTTATTCTCTTTTTTTCAGACTTGATGATTGCCGCTCTGACTGACACAATAAGCGATCACCCAGAGCTGCTGTCACCACGCGAAGCAATGGCCGCCAACCCAGCTAATAGGCAAACATTTTATCCATTTACTTTAGAATAAAGCCGTAGTGGAAACACATTAGCACACACATGAAAAAAAGCAAACATTCACGACGAAGTAAGTCTAGTAGTAAAATTAATTTAAATTGCAGCAGTAACCATACATTAGTCGGTTTAGCTGTATTAGAGAAATAGGGATAAAATAAATAAATATTTAGGTAACTAATCAATCCACATGAAAATCCTTTCTGGCAAGATAAGAAGATAAAAATACAGATTTGATTTGGTCTCTATAATAAGCACCAGTTTAAGCTACTTGGAATTGCTTTTGTTCTAATTCATTTACACTTACATTTAGTTTCATTTTCACTTCAAAATATTAGGTATTCCATAAAAAATTAAGATATAACAGTAATATTCCAATTTATTTCCACAGCCAATTGGGACACCTCTTCGATGCCAGACCATCCAAACCAAATCTGTCTCGAGAAATTCTTGCAGCATACAAGAACGAGCTTCTAAAAAGACAACCGATGCGCACGTTTGGTTTCCCAGAGATGAAGTAAACTAAGCATAACTGCATAACTTTAAATAACTACGAAGATATGGTACTTATTTAATTAAGAAAGGCTTCGAAAAATATATTGCCTTTTAATCGTAACAAACGCACTACTTACCTTTAACGTCTTTTATACTTATTTTCAACAACAAGCTTCGTTCGTGCTAAAATTAAATGTGGTAAAACGAATAACAGGAAATTAGTAGGAGTTTTTTGTAGATAGATTTTAATTATAAAACGTAAAGTACACTATCTAGTGTGCGGTAATTTGACCACTAGATGGCGTCTTTTAATTACACAGGTTATCGAGAACCACTAATTCCCAACACATTTTGTACTAAAAGATTTTGTACTCGGTACCGTATCTTCGTTATTATTTTGATCCAAACTGTACCTAATTATTATTCCTTAAATCAATAGGTGTCTTAGATATTTTTTGCAATTATTGTCCCATATTCTATTCAATTTCCTTATGTAAACATAATCAATTGAAATGTGTAAAAAAAATGAAAAGAATTACTGAAATTGATCTCTTGTACTTTTAAAGGAGCCAACATTGTTTTAACTTAGTATTACAACCTATATAACTTTTTAAGGTAGGTAAGTAATGTGAAATATATTTTATGAAGTTTCAATCCCAACCTTGAAAAATCTCTATTTTAGGTTGACTAAAAGTTGACCAGAAATTATTAGGTAAGATGTAAGACCATTTAATGTCAAAATAATGTTAGGAGAGAGAGGCCTATGATAGGCAGTGGATTCAACTAACCGATGATAATTATCTCTCATTTTCCCTTTGATGTCAAAGTCTAAAAGACTATTTGAGCTACGTAGAGTCGAGTCTAAAATCCTTTATCGTATACCCCAAGAGACTTATTACAGTATCATAAATATATTACATCAATTAAATTATAAAAACTAAGTACCTACATTATAAAGGCAAAAATATTTGTTAGCTTTGCATGTAAGACCTTCTCGTTTAGCTTGGTTTATGTAGATGAATATAAGTGCTAAATGTAAGATAATATTGAAATATATTTAATAGTAGACTAATATTTCTTCATATTTTTCTACAAACTATTCTGAACCTTATCGCCACCACGTTCTGCACAAATCGTTACCCTTTATGTACCTAATTACAGCTCAGAGCGATAACAATTATATTTGTTCCCAACAAATCCCTGAAAAGTATAAGAAAAACCAAGAACAGTCGTGTGCGCCTTTCCGTTTCGCTGCCGTCAATTTTAACGTCGTATTTGATGCACTTTCGTGGTGGTGAAAAGGTTTTAAAACAATGTGCAATGTTGTGTTTCCATATAAAGAGACAATTGAGCTTACAGGCATCAACAAAGGTCCACAGAAAATGCATATCAATATTTAAAAAAAAAACATATCTTAAAATCAATCTTTGGATCGCTACTTTAGATAAAATAATATACAAAAATAACAAGATTGCATTATTTTAGGCATAGACGTTACGGGATACCAATACAGTATTCCCACTACCTTAAATTTATTGAATCTGGACTATATAAAGACTATTCGACCGTTAAACGAGAAGACACCTACTGAAAAATCTAAAATACCCACCAGACACCAGGTTTTAGATAGCTCAATTTTGTGAACAGCTTAGCTTAAAAAAATGTCCAATCAAGAGAATGGAATGTAGCTTAAGAGAGCATTAATGGGCGCTGCAAGCAGGTGGAAAGACATGTAAGGCGATCAGCACGCATGGTTGGTAAAGGTTACAAGTCTAGTTGGCTTCCAAACTTTCCATCTATTCTGTAGGAATATTGTAAATAGATTAATAGAGGTATAACACATTGTTGCACATTGTAAATCTTTAAACTTTCAGCTGCATACCAAATCTAATAATGTCTAAGTAAATGTATGTATAGTTTAGAACTGTGACTTTCTATTTAAAAATCACAAAAATATGTTCTATAACTTTACTGTAAGACTACCATTATATTCAGCGTCAGTATATTAGTGGTTAGCAAAATTTATTATATTTATATTATTCTTTGAAATATATTGTGGATTTAATAAAAAATGTTTTAATGTCATTGGGCTTTCATTTTAGAAAATAATAGGTTATTTTAGAAATAATAAGGACCCTTCAGTTTATAATGGTACAGACTATTACAAGCTACTACAATCTGTCAAATTTCTTAAGTAAATTTTCAACTTATTCGCTAAAGCATTAGGTTCGAGGTTGTTTGGAAAAAATTGTCAGTTTCGGGTAGCTTGATATACTGACGTCAGTACCTCCAAAACAAAAATACTTGCTTTATTTGAAGCAGGGCTATTTTAAGGTAGTAAAAAAACCGAGCATGAGTCTTAAAAAAGTGTATTCATGTTCTGATAAAAACACTACTATTGAAATATGCATGTGAATGGATAAAAAGAGAATTATATATTATTATCTAGGTAACCTTTATGCATAATGGTTCACATAAGTCCTTTACGTATGTTAAAATGTCATAATTGACAAAACCTACAATCCTGAATAAAGTGTATATGTACAGGGTGAATTTTTCAAATGGGCGTGGATGGCCAAATCTGGAACTATGAGGAATAGCAAAAAACACTCAAACGAGTTTCTAACTTGACTTTGATAAAAACTAAAACTGAATCAAACCCTTTGACTTTAAAAAACAAACACACGCTGTATTACTGTGGTATGGTATTACTTCTCAGAATTTGATCCTTAATAACGACACTATCGAATGGTGTAACAATAGTGTTTTTTTTCTAAATCAACGGATTCGATTCTAGGCTAGGAATATTGATTTTCCAAAAATCTAATGATGCAGTTTTAGTTTTCATCACAATCCAGCTCGAGACTCTTTTGAGTATTTTTCGTTATTCCTCATAGTTTCGGATTCGGCCATCCACGCCGACTTGGAAAATTCACCCTGTATATCTCACTGAGGACTAACCTAAAGAGAAAAATATTGTAGTTATTTCAAATAACTTTTGACATTTTTGACTCATTATCAATTGAATAATATTATCAGGTCAAAGACCTCAATAAAATAAGCCTACTTCCGTTTTACAAACGACTAACCAAGTAACTTGCTTCAGCAGGGTATATTTCCTCTATTATCAATAGTGGTAAGATTCAAAGTCATTTATTTTGGCACATTACAGCAGTGTTCTGATTTGTTCAAATGAATGAGTTTTTCTGCAGCCAAACACAAAACAGTTATAGAACAAAAGTAGGCAGGTATACATTTTTAAAAAATCACTAAATACTAATCATGCACCAGTTGTTAAGAACCGTCTATTATAACATAAACTCACTTGCGCGTATTTCAGCAAATATCTGTTATTGTCTCCACTTTCTTCACTTCACTGTATGAAAGTACAAAATTCATACAAAAATAGATCTTCTAAGATTATAGTAAAACCACTGTGGGCTCTATGAGGTGAGTAAAACTTACAGACTTGAACAATATCAAAGATTTCATCATATTTTTTGGCACTTGTATTTTATTATGGCTTTCATGAAATTTTAAATCTTACCATATTAACTACTTTACATTGTTATCATAGATAGACTAGAGTAAACAAGTGCCACCGCAAAATTTGCATAGTTGTTTAGATGGAAGGTTAATAATAATGATCTTTGATATTGAGTATCCTTCTATTTATTTAGAAGAAGTCTGCACAGTTATGCTCCACCTCGACAGAGCCCGCACTGGACTAGTATAAACTAGATAAAGACGGAAACGCATTCTGCTTGCTCACAACCACCTTTTTGTGTTGAAATGATATGTAGCCTTTAATCTTTCCGTCGTAAATCAAATTCGCCACGATACACTGAGTTTCATCAGCATCCACATCATCATGTCCCATCAGTTGCAGAGCTGCTTGGAAACTTGCTATATCGATTTGATGGTTATTTTCTGCTACGTAAACCTTCCTGAACAAGTTCCTGTATGCATAAATCTTCAATTTTTCCACAATCAGGTATATACCAGCACTAATGAAGAAGCTCTCATAATTTTCCATAACTTGGTCTATGCCTCTTAGGTCACCATTCTTCACAGCCATAACAAGCTCCCAAAACTGCATCAAGTCATACTTTTGCAGCAAATGTTTAGCTGGCATGAAGCCAAGTAACATTTTTACAGGCACTAAGTACGTGAGGATAAGCCTCTTATTCTTAATGCTCCTTCGGTGGCATTTTACAAATGCAAATGATAGAAATTCGTCAGCAGTTCGGTAGTCTGAATCGAACATAGCTTTTCGCCCGACAAAGTATTTGTATGTGATTTGTTGAGCTAGTGGAAACTGACTTTTCAGGGTTGAAGAATCAATGGCTCTTATCAAAGGTTTGCACAGATGAAGCTTGTTGATCCTAAAGTATACTTTGAGGAGTTGGTTGACTAGAGTCAACATTCCCAGTCTCTTTGTGTCTGTTTCAGTTGCACGATTATCAGCAGCACACACCCTAAAGCAGGCCAGTAGACTCTCTGCAGCCTTCTCGAGAATCTTGCCATTGGCTTGAGCTGAAAAAAAATTAAATAATTGTTTGTATGCTAAGAACCAAGACCAAGAGACATTTTTTATACAAAATGGAGCTACCCAGTTACTGTAGATATCCATTCGATATATATTATTATAGGTTGGGATTAGCTGATCATGACCACACTTTACATAAATGAAATGGAATTCGGAAAAAAACTAAACACTGTTAAGATTTGCATAGCCCCTCCTCCATGCAGCATAACTCTTATCTTTGCTATGAAATGGGCAGATTATTATCAAAGTTCTAAGCTGTTTGTTCAAATTAAAATACTTGAAATCAAAAAGATTGAATGATTGGGAATCAATGACCAACTTTGAGAGCTTTACAATCAAATTGGCAGATTTGCAGTCAGAGCCTTGTTCCTGCACATCTCTTAACTGAGCACAATCTGTGTGATCTATTGTATATTATCACTACAATTTCTAAATACTGGTAATTACCGACCAAACAAAGCTTAGCAAGCATGGTACACAGGACTATTCCGCACACAAAATACGCGCTTGGACGTGGAGTAGCGGACACGAGCCCATTATACAATACATACAATGGTACATATTATGTCCATTAAAACGCGAGATTTAGGTAAATCAGTTTATTGCGCTGAGTAGCATAGCACAGTACAAATGAATGTGTGTAAATACAACCTACCCTCGACTTAGTGAATATTTTTAATAAAAGAATATTTCACAAGTACTGAAGGTACCTACATTATTCCATATATGACATACCTTCCCCCCAAGTATGTAAAACATAATAATAATATGAAAACAAATATAAACTGTATAACATACTACAAAATTGATGTTACTTATTTTAACCCTTCACCACATAAAGCTAAACTTAAAGATATCAATTAACCCTAATTTTTATAACTATGCATTTGACAATATGAAAAAGTATTAGGTTCCAAAACACGTATTTTTATGAACTACAACATAAAGTTATAATTTGGAGCTGGTCTAGTATAGGGAGATTTTCCATGGCTAACAAGTTTATTCCTAATTTTACCGCCTGAAGAACTAGGTTCTGATTCCAATGGAATACCTAACATTTCAGCCCATTTGTCTGAACTGGGTATTTCTATAATTTGCTCACTTTCCTGTATATCCAATTGATCCTGATCCATTTCCTGATATTGTCTTTCCCCATAACTTTGTTCTACCGTATCCCTTTCATCAGTCTGGCCTAATTCCTCATTAGCAATCTGTCTTCCGGCATTTAGTACATTCTGTTGTCTGACTAACTGGTCTATATGCCTACTGACTACCGTTCCATCTCCAGTTCCGCTAACCTATGTACAGTGTAAAGACCCTTGCATGTGTTTAGTGTTAAAAGGCGAGACGTGTCTTCTGTAACGACCACTTGTGTGTATGCGCGATCAAGGTCTAATGTCGTATAAAATTTTCCTCCAGATATAATTGCGAAAATTTCACTAGCTGTAGGCATCGGGTAAGTATCGGTTTCCGTACCCTGATTCACCGTACAACGATAATCGCCGCACAGACGGACCGCACCGTTCTTTTTTATTATTGGGACTACCGGAGTGGCCCATTCTGAATATGATACGGGTTGCAAAACATTTTCACCTACCAATCGATCTATCTCTTGTTCAACCCTAGCTTTAATAGCGAACGGTACCGGTCTAGCTTTCAAAAACTTAGGCGTTGCATTTGGTTTCAAATGAATCGCGACCGGGTCTCCGCGGTAAGTACCGAGTTCGTCCTTGAAAACCTCCCCATACTTGGTTAATAATGCATTCGTTGCTGACAAATCAATATCTAAAATTTTATTCAACTTTATAGAAATTTCGACGGGCTCAAACCAATCACGTCCCAATAAGTTTGGCCCTGAACCTCTAGCCACTATTACTTATAATTCAGTTTTAATGTCCTTATACATGACCGAGACCATTGCTTGTCCAATGACCGAAACCTGCGAGTTGTTCCAAGTGCGCAGCCGAGTGTGCATGGGACGCGGCGCGGCGGCGGCGCGCGATTGTAGGCGCGCCCACGTGCGCTCGTTGACCAGTGAGAAAGCGGCGCCCGAGTCCACTTCCATGTCCACCGGCACGTCGTTCAGCAACACGCGTAGCTTGTAAGCAGGAACGCACGTGTTCGCGCACTCCACTTTATAAATCCCGTTCAGCTGCGCGTCAGACTGCACCTCTTCAGCGTGGTTTACTTTTCCTGAGGTACTTTTCTTTTTAGCTGTGCAGATTTTCTCGATATGACCCTTTTTCTTGCAAAAATGACAAACTGCATTGATAAAACGACATTCACCACCGTGACGATCACCACATCTGTAGCAAAGACGAATGTTTGTCTTAGTTTTAACGCGTTGACATCCATCGGCTCAGGCGGAGGCGGCGCGGCGGCGGTATCGGCGTGTGCCAGCGTGGCCGCGCGCTCGGCTTGTTGCATCATGCGCGCGTCCCTCCCCGCGGACCCGGCAGACACCATGGCGTCAACGACGTCCTTGTACTCGAGATTGTCTTTCTTCAACAGCTCGTACTGCAGTTTGCGATCACTCATGCCACACACCAATCTGTCCCGCAACATGCGTTCCAGATTTGGAAAATTACAGTTCGTACTGATTTTTCTTAACTGAGCGATATATTCCGTCGCTGTCTCGTCCTTTGTTTGATCACGATGGTAAGATTTGTATGACATTGATATTTCATTTGGTTTTGGACTATAATGTTTGGTCAACACATCTATAACTTCCGTATAAGTCACTTCACTTGAATTTTTTGGAGTGATTAATGCAAGAACAGTATCGAAAGTCTGAGCACCACAAATCGTAAAAAAGTTAGCTTTTTTGATCGAATCGAGAACGATTCCACTAGCTTTTTTTTTTTTTTTTTTTTACGGATGGGAAATCATCAAATGACTTCTCCCGCTCTGGGCAGAGCGGAAGGGAGTGTCAGACTTGTACTGACTAAAACCCATCCATGTTCCTTCCTTGCCCTTTGTGTTCCAGGACCGCGGTATCTCTTTCGAACAGCCCGCAGCCCTGGCAGGAGCCCGCAGCCCTGGCAGGAGCCCGCAGCCCTGGCAGGACGATTCCACTAGCTTCAAAGCAATAATTGAGTCGAGTTACGTAACTGTCCCAATTGTCTGTTTTCACATTGAACTCATGAAATTTCACTAATTTACGCTCCATAGTTCACAATTTACACTCGTCGCCACTATTATGTCCATTAAAACGCGAGATTTAGGTAAATCAGTTTATTGCGCTGAGTAGCATAGCACAGTACAAATGAATGTGTGTAAATACAACCTACCCTCGACTTAGTGAATATTTTTAATAAAAGAATATTTCACAAGTACTGAAGGTACCTACATTATTCCATATATATGACAGTACACAAGAGATAGAAAAGGTAACAAGGTAAGATGGATGATGAAATTGTGGGATGTGTGGGAAAACCAGACTAGGATACAATAACACAGAGGGAGGCTCATTCAGTGCTACCAACGCGCATGCGCGTCGAGCCGCTCTCGCTAAAAGTTCGAAAAAGAGGACTTTTAGCGAGAGTGGCTTATGTCAAAATTGAAATGCAAGTGAGTTTTTTTGAACACTTACCGCAAGCCTCAGCCCTATATGCAACGAGTCTTAGGTCCAGGCACACAGTGTACATCAATTGTAGGCCCCAGTTGACATTAACCTGTGCTTGTAACAGGCGCACCACACAGGCTACACAAGCACTCTGATATTCAAAGGCCTCCATAAAGTCTTTCATGTATAGCGCCTGGAAACATAAATACAATACTCTTTATTATGTTCATGTAAATTACCAGTACAAAAGTTGAGGAGGAAGAGGTACAAGAGGCAGTTATAGCAATAAAAGTGATCTTTTAAAGACAACCTTTGGATGGATTTGAGGGAGGGAAGATACTACCAGTACTAAAGATAAGGATGACCACATGCCCCGTTTAGGTCAGACAGTATTCAAAGGTAAACATAGAAAGATGTGTCTTTTGGATATTTCTAAACATATTTTTTACAGACTTGGTCAGAAAGTCGTTTAAAGGGATGGAGTAAATAATTAAGGATATTATATAGCAATAGATGATAGAGCGGCTTATTCTAAGATGACCCACTGACCCGGCTAATTATTGAAGTCAAAGGATTGTCCAGCAGTTGACCTATAATATGATTCTTTAAAATACGATGATCAAGCGTCTACTTACTTTTACACAAAGCAGATGATTGATGATGATCTCGTCCAAAGGAGCGAGACAGTTCCCTTCTACCAAAGTAGCGATGTCACTCGACCGCAAGTTCCTATTAGCAACATGTTCGTCACGAAGGGACAGCAGACGCGCCAGTACATTGCCTTGACAAGTTCTAAACACGCGCTCGACGAATTGTATGTATTGGTTGAGGGTGCCGGTAGCCGACATTTTGATGAGTTAATGAAAAACTGTTTTATTAATGCAGAGTCATAGCCACTTTAAGAACTTATAACTGTAAAATTCTTGTTTTCACTAATAATATTGTACAGTTCATGATTTGTTTTCTACTAAATCAATACCAGGTACCACAGAAACAAAACCCCTGACCCCCTGTCGTGACAGGGCCCCTGTCACTTCTGTCTGTTCATTAGTGAATAGTGATGGCGATCTGAGATCGATTAATTGTAAAATCGATTATTTATCGATAGGAAGCACTGAATCGATTTGGTGAATCAATATTTCACCCTAGAAAATCGACATTCAATTTTTTCTGTCTAAAAACCATAAATTTATTACACATGTCATGTCATGTAAAGAAAAAACAGTTTTTCACTTAATTACTCAAAAACGTGAGGCATGGCTGTGTGCTTAGTTTTCTCCGTTTCTCTATAGCAGTTTACTTTAATCTTTGACGGGTTTGTTGATTGTTCAGTTGTTATTGAGTTCAGATTCAGTTGTTTGTCTTGATTGACTGACTTTCGTAATAATACTGTGATTAGCGAAATAAATTTTGATTTTCATGTAGAGCTTGATTTACAGAATAATAATTCATTGAGGTTTTATATAATTTTTTAGGAGTTAGTAAATAGCTTCTTATTTTTTACTTTGATGCAATTATTTTAAGTTTGTTCTGTTAGTTGCTATTGTTAAATCTAACCATGTAAAAAATAAATTATTTATCATCACGTTTGCTCAATAGCCATGAAGTATCTATATGAGTGAGTTCATCTGTACCTTGTGAGTGCCTTTTTTCGATTGCCGGCAATATCGCAAATGATGAGTGGAACCGCTTGGATTCAGTAGACTTGACAGACTGTTATTTCTCAAAAGCTTAGACATTAAGCATTGGGAATTATAAGTTATATTTTCTAAAGTTTTTAGTGTAACAAGTAAATTTAGAAAATAAATTTCTTTTTTATACTTTGGTATATACGTTAGATAGGCAGTCGCTCCATGTAAAATACTGGTATTCAGCTGCATCCGGTTAGACTGGAAGCCGATCCCAACATAGTTGGGAAAAGGCTAGGCAGATGATGATGACTTTGGTATATACGTTTCGAAATTTCCTTAAATAGGCTATGAGCACTCGGACCCCACGGCCCCAGAGTTTCAACCCCAAACGTGTTATCCTCCTCGTTTTGCAGAAGCGTTTCACAAAATAAAGTCAATTATTTCAGATTTCAAAATCCTTTATTAGCACTTCACAACAAAATAGCGATAATCGACAATAATTAACACTCGCGATGGAGCCGCACGACTTGCTTGCTCGACGACCATTTGACAACTAACTAGTGATCAACGTCGGTGAATATTCTAACACTACTCCGGACGTAACGTCACATCCCCCTTCTTTGATAGGTATGAAGTTAGTTGTCAAATGATCGTTTTAAGTTTCTTGTACAAACTAAAGAAAATACTTTTAACAGTAACAAAATAAGATATAAATTAATTGAATTTGTACAAATACATATACCTAATAAACTTAAAATTGCTTACAAACGGTTCGAAAATATAGTGACCACAAAGGTTTCTAATATTTACGTCGCTTCAGGTTCTCTGCAGATCTTCCAAGGAAACAAACACATGCCGTCCGGTTTGCCATCGTCGCGTGCCAAGCCATTGGGTTCTAAAACAGCTGGGACACCGACGGTGACAAGAGCTCGTCGGATGATGTCGTTTATATTTGCGTGCCGTGCAAAACGGCCCGCTTTTCGGCTGCATGACAGGCCGTGGTCACCGAGGTTGAATTTTTTAATTCCCTGAACTACAGAATTTCCTGATTTTAATGGTAAGAAATAGGTTATTCTCAAGCTACCACAAAATGTCAAATTTTCTCAATCAACCTTGAAACTAACGCTTTAGCGATAAAGTTGAAAATCTATTAAAGAAATTTGACAGGTTGTAGTAGCTTGATATACTGGCGTCAGTACCTTTTTTGCCATTGTTTTCTTTTCCAGAAAATAGATTTATGTTTACATTGTAAATTTGGACTCGAAATAAAATAGATTTTTGAGAAATCGATCTTTTGGGACTCGATTTTTTTGTAAATCGATTCATCAGGTTGCGTTTCTAATCGATTTAAAAATCGATTTTTTTCGAAAAGAATCGCCATCTCTAAGAAAAGAGTACTCTGTGATGAGGAGTTATTAGTTATTGGAGATAGGTTCGTGATACACTCCAGTGTTGCCAACCAACCCCATCTCAGAGCAACGCTGTGAAGTATACTATATAAAAACTGTAGAAAACAGAAAATATAAATTAAAAAACGGCCAATTGTACACCTTTTTCTTATTTTATAGTTTGGTACTAATGAATAAAACACTTATAGAACAGGAATTATAATAAAAAAACTAACTTTTTAATAGCTAGCAATAATTGAACTGTAACAGAAAAGACAATAGCTTTTCTTAACTCTGTTGTGGTCAGCTTCTAGCAGGCTAAACAGATGCAGCGGAATATGGATATTTTATATAGAGCTACTGGCTTGGTTATCTTATCTCCACAACTTTTTACTGGATAACACGATATCCCTTTGTATGTACGAGGGTTTTTATGGTAGGCTTTTGATCTTCTTTCAATGCGGCTAGCGGCTGGCTAATTTTACTATGTTCATATCAGTAGCAAGAGGCTCTCAACTTGTTTTTAACCTAGGACTTTATTTTTGTTTCAATAAAATTTACTCAACACTTTAAACATAATAATTGAATTCAAAAGTTACTTTCATCAACAGTAGGTAGTTACTAGTGCATTATTATAAACTAGCGACCCGCCCCGGCTTCGCACGGGTAGTAGAGCTTTTATGGCCTGGGCCTTATTGGCGCATCCGTGAGACACAATTTATCGTTTAGATTTGTTTTACTTTTATTTTGTGTGCACTTGCTTTATGTGCCACGTGTTATCTTTCTTTTTTTAGGTCGGGCTGCAGGGCGGTGCGGTGGTGCCAAAAGCAAGGGCTTTTGGTCCGGAATTTTATGGCATCACTTAAAGTGCATCTGTCTCCCTACTGCAGGTCCATGATTGGTTCACTGCGAATAATTTAGTATTAAATGGGAAAAAAACGAAATGCATAAGATTTGCTCTACCGAATGTCAAAAGTATTGTTAGTGACATAGTATTGAATCAAGAGAAACTAGAATTCGTCGAAGATACTGTTTTTCTGGGGATCACGCTCGACTCAAGGCTACAATGGGGTCCGCATATAACATCTCTTGCAGGACGGCTGAGTTCAGCAGCATATGCTGTTAGAAAAATCCGTCAATTTACTGATGTAGATACCGCGAGGCTAGTCTATTTTAGTTATTTTCATAGTATTATGTCATACGGTATTTTACTATGGGGACGGGCTGCAGACATCGAGTCTATATTTATTCTGCAGAAAAGAGCTATCAGAGCCTTATATCATCTACGTAGGCGTGATTCTCTAAGAGAACTGTTCAAAGAAATTAACATCATGACAGTACCTTGTCAATACATCTATGAAAACATCATGTACGTTAGGAAAAATCTGCATTTATTTAGTAAAAGAGGTGACAGGCACCACTATAGTACTAGAAACAGGGACCAACTAGTACAGCCAGGTTTTAGGCTAGCTAAAGTAGACTCATCTTTTATGGGGTACTGTTTAAAATGTTACAACAAAATACCTCCCCACATTCTAAAACTAAATGAGACGAAATTTAAATCTTGTATAAAACGCACACTATGTAGGCAAGCATATTATAAGTTGGGGGATTACATTGATGATAAAAATGCTTGGCTCAATGCTGGTCCTGCTCCACAACCATAGGGGCAAACTAATTGATTACCATGTGAAGTTATTGTGGAAGCTGCAGAAGATTGTAATAATATCTTTGCATTGTATAGACTCAATATCTTAGTATTATATAATTGCATAGCACATGTGTGAGTACTATGTACTGTAAAGCTACCATTTACATTTGGTTATCTTTCATTGACTTGAATTTACCCTGGTGGGTGAGAGAATGTCATGCTCACTAAAATGTCTCGCTGATGGTGGCGGGTGTGTCGGGTCATTTAGCTTCCTTCAATATGGTTGAGCTGAATGGGGCTGATTCATGCGTCATGCTCGTGAACGGGCGCTGTCGGTTGGGCCTGGTCATCTCAAAGCTGCCACGGTTTATTTTAACTACTTACTTTGTTTTTAAATTGTTGATATAATATTTTACTCTGGACGCTCTTAACGTGCACGTATTTCTACATCGTTCTCACATATATGTATAATCTCAATATGAATGATGTAAACAAGATTTTGTAACTATATTTTGATTGAAAAGAGTGTCCATGGAGTTTCTTGCCCATTCTTCTCCATAGAGATCTACACTTTGGAATGGGCAACTACAGTACTTTCACAAGTTATTATGCCTTGTGTCTGTGACTGTAGCTTAGCCTAATTTGTTTTTCTGACATTCAAAAGTGCCTGTACTGGTCTAATTGAAATAAATGCTTTTGAGTTTGAGTTTGAGTTTGAGTTTGTCATTACCGTCAATGTCATTATAGGTCAGCAGCAGTGTCAAATTTGTTATCACACGTGTGGTGCAGGTTTCGTTTTGCCCGCTTAATTGTTAATATTTTGTTAATAAGTATGGAAGAAAACGTAGCGTTAGACTCTAAGAAACAGAGGAAGTTTGTTAAGTCAATTAGAGGTATCAAAAAGTTAATTAAGGTTAGTATTTCCAAATATTTGGTCTCACTGAAGTGGGGTTATAATAAAAACATGCCTGTTAATTTATAATTTTTGCAGAAAAATGAAGGAAAAGCCGAGCCTCAGAAGAATGATGAAGAGGTTAAGCCGAAGAAGCCGTTTAGCATGAAACTAAAAAAAGATGGCAAAATCAATAAAAAGAGGAAGCGTAAGGAAAGAGGATTGGTGTATTTATCGCATATTCCGCATGGATTTTACGAGGTTTGTGTACTGTTTTAAATAAGAAACAAACACATATAAATATTCTTTTGAATATACTCACCTGCCATTGACATGGAAATAATATGCAATGCAATTTCAGCATCAAATGACCCAATACTTCAAGCAGTTTGGCGTAGTTACCAATGCTAGAGTGATCAGGTCAAAACGCACTGGTAACTCGAAAGGCTTCGCCTTTGTAGAGTTCAAGGAGCCAGCAGTAGGGCAGATTGTAGCTGATACCATGAACAATTATCTCATGGGAAAGAGGTTGCTCAAAGGTAAAGTCTTAAATCCAACACTACTGACGTGCCATTAGAATAGTGTTTAGCTATAAAACCATGTGTACATTTTCCAAGAAATATATTTATGTTAAAACCTATGGAGCAATTTAATGTTTTGATAAATCAATAAATTTATTATTTATAGCTGTATACGCTCCAATAATTATTAAAGATTGTAAAATGACACATAGTGTTGGGACATTTTAAAGTAATATTCATTATCCTCGAACTAGAAAAATGCATTTTCTAAGAACTACCTACATGACAAATTAAGCAATATTTTTTTCAGCTGCTTACATTCCTCCTGAAAAGCAAAAGCTTAAGGCCTTGAGGAAGAACTGGAATAATGTGAATAATCCTACAAGTCAAAAGAGATTAAAAACAAAAAAGGTCAGATATTTTAAAATGTTTATGGTTGTGCTACATTGTTTATTTTGTGTCCTTTCCAACAGTTTGAAGTAAACTCTTATTGTTTCCAGGAATTCAATGCAGACAAAGATGAAAGTGGTGAACTTAAAAGAGCAAGGAAGCTTTTGTCTAAGTAAGTCTCTGACATCAATATCCTTGTTATCTGTGTTATATAAAACAAGTCTATTTTTTTTTGGATCATTAACTCATTCATACTAATTCTTAATGTCTATTTCAGCTTAAATAAAAATAAGAAGAAACTTAGTGAAATAGGAATAAATTATGAGTTCTTTGCACCAGTAGATGTGCCAGAAGGACTGATCAATGACATTGTAAAACAGGAAAAAGAAGATAACAAAAGTGTTAAGGTAGAAACCAAGCCGAAAAAAGCTGAAAAGCGCAAGCAAGAACAAAAAGAAGATAAAAAAGGAACCAAATCTGAGGTAGCAACTAATGAAGGAAAAGGAAAGAAGAATAAAAATAAAAAGGATAAAAAACAGGCAGAAGTTCCCAAAAAGGATAAACCTGCAGAAGTTAAAAAAGAAATTGCGCCAAATGCAAACAAAAAGGAAAAGTTGCCAGTTAAAGTTAATCAGAAACAGCAAAAAGAAAAGGAACAGAAATTAAAGGATGCTGGTGTGAAACCAGCAGAGTTTATTAAAGTAGCAGAGGATTCTGAAGAATCGGGTGATGATAGTGACAGTGCCTATGAATTTGACTCCAACACATATGACAAGATGTTAGAGAAAATGAGTGAAAACTCTGAGCTATCATTTTTGAGTGATGAAGATGATGAGTCTGGTGATGAAGGGGAAGCAAATGATGTTGATCAGGAAAGGTAAGTCTTAATCTATTTGTCATCTTACTACTATTATAAACGTGAAAGTATGTGAGGATTGATGGATGTATGTATGTTTTTTAATCTTTCACACAAAAACGAATGAGCGGATTTGGATGAGATTTAGCACACAGATAGTTTGTAACCTTGATTAACACATAGGATACTTTTTATTCCGGTAGTACGATCCTGTGCAACAATAACCGCGCACCACACCATGCTGGCGAAGCCGTGGCCATAAGCTAGAACCTAGTCATTCATAAAATTGGAGGAAGTTCCTAAAGTGGTACAAATGTTGATGTTGATTTTTGTTGTAACTTAGTAATTTATAAGGTTCCATAGATTTTCGGTTTAGATTAATATTTATTTTTAGAGAAAACTTTCTGATTTGATTACCCTATGTGCTTGTTACACGCAAAAAAGTATTTAAAAAAAAAATGTTTGCATCAGAATTAGCAACTACATGCATTAATTCATATTATTCCAGTGACGAAGAAGAGGCACCTCCAAAGAAGGTGAAAGGAAAGCCAGCCTCAAAAGTACCACAACCAGTACAGACCAAGAAACAGGCACAGAAGCAACAACCACAAACACGTCAGGCAAAGAAGCAGGAACAAAAGAAGCCTGTTGAAGCTAAAAAGAAAGCTCCTCAAAGTAAGTTTAAATTTTATTCATCATCATCTTTTCAGCCGAAAGACGTCGACTGCTGGACACAGGCGTCCCCCAAGTATCGCCACATTAACCGGTCCCGTGCGACTCGCATCCAGCGGATCCCCGCAACCTTCACCAGGTCATTGGTCCACCTAGTGGGAGGCCTTCCAACGCAACGTCTTCCGATTCGCGGTCGCCACTCAAGAACTTTTCGGCCCCATCGGCCATTCGTTCTGCGAGGAATGTGCCCTACCCACTGGCACTTAAGTTTGGCAATTCATCGGGCTGCGTCGGTAACCTTGGTTCTCTTGCGGATGTCCTCATTTCTGGTTTGATCACTCCTGAATTTTGTTATCTTCTTTTAATATGAAACAAAAAAAAAAAAAAATTGTTGAAGTTTCCATGGTTAGGCCACGGTCGCATGTATTAGCCGTCATTTAGGCCGCGTTCACACATAGCGTATATTTAGCCACTGACTTTGTGAGCGTAAAGTTCAAAAAGTATGGAAAAACAATTGACAGTCTGAACTACTTTCTTCGTACATCACACGTCGGCGGTCATCTATACGCTTTAGTGTGAACGTAGCCTTAGGCGTTATAATGCTGCGGAGCACCGCCGTGTCCTCGTAGCGGTGATTGGCGGCGGCGACCTATGTCCGGCCCTGGTTCAATCCATGGTCCGCAGCGTGAGGGAATGGGACGTCGTTACCTTCTGCGAAGCAGTCATGCTAGCGAAGGAGGTGCCTCACGTCCTAGCCACCGCGGGAGACGCCCCAGGCGTCGGGGGTCACGTGGTGGCTTCCTGTGGACGGTGAGTAATGGGCTAGCTCGCCGTCCGTCCGTCTTTTGACGACAGCCCGTGTTGACGGCGCGTTCGTGTTCCACGCGCGCCTCAAAGAGATGTCAGCAAACAGGGAGGGGCCGATGCCTGCCAGGGCTGCGGGACTGTTCGAAAGAGATACCGCGGCCCTGGAACACAAAGGGCAAGGAAGGAACATGGATGGGTTTTAGTCAGTATAAGTCTGAGGCTCCCTACCGCTCTGCCCAAAGCGGGAGAAGTTATTTGATGATTTCCGTTCCGAAAACAAAGGCGTTTTAATTCTTCTGGAGACTCCTTCACAGAAAATGTAGTTTAGAACAGGTGGAGTTGGTAGTGGTGATGGTATTGGTAGTTTGTCTGGCTTGGTGGAGCGACGATCTTCACGGGGGGTAATGGTTATTGAAGAGTGAGAGTGGCCTGAAATCGATTGTAGTTTTCCAATTACACTCAATCTTTGGCCCAGGGTTGTGTTGTTTCATGGCCTTTTTTTTTACGGATGGGAAATCATCAAATGACTTCTCCCGCTCTGGGCAGAGCGGAAGGGAGTGTCAGGCTTGTACTGACTAAAACCCATCCATGTTCCTTACTTGCCCTTTATGTTCCAGGGCCGCGGTATCTCTTTCGAACAGCCCGCAGCCCTGGCAGGCATGGCCCTTGCGGGCCCCTCCCTGTTTGCTGACATCTCTTTGAACGCGCCGTCTACACGGCCTGTCGTCAAAAGACGGACGGACGGCGAGCTAGCCCATTACTCACCGTCCACAGGTCCGCGTCTACGGTGGCCGGAAGCCACCACGTGACCCCCGACGCCCGAGGCGTCTCCCGCGGCGGCTGGGACGAGAGGTTCTCTCCCTCGCACGCTTCGCCACCTCCTTCGCTAGCATGACTGCTTCGCAGAAGGAGGTGACGGCGTCCCATTCCCTCTCGCTCCGGATCATGGCTTGAACCAGGGCCGGACGCGATAGGTCGCCGCTACGAGGACACGGCGGTGCTCTGCCCAAGCGGGGCAGACCTCCACCGTGTCCTTTGGGCGATCCACGCAGTGGTAACACCCGGGCGTTTGCCCAGGTTCGTGTTGTTTTAAAATGGCCTTAGCTGTGATAAATAACCTAAAACGATGTTAGAAAATGGAAGTATTTAATTTTTTTTTTGTTTTCTTTTCAGAACCAGCAGTCTCGCCCAAAAAAGCGAAGTTTGAGAAACAGAGTCAGAAACCCATGAAGAAACAATTTAAAAAGAAATAGTATTTTTAATACATTGTTTACACGAATATTTAAGGCTTTTATTACCTATGCTTATATATTAGTACCTTGTAAGACACAAAATAAAACTTATTTAGCAGGTACCATTTATTTATTGACTTGATTTTTCTAATATTTCAAACACACCAATAAAACCAATACCATAAAAGTCTACCATTACGTAAATTGCATTATAAGACTTATTGATATGTGCGGCGGGGTTCACAGGACACTACTTATTTATATAAAAAGTTTAAACATGAAAAATTCAGTAACAAATGTACATAGTACACAACTACACACATGAATCTACTTTAAAAAATTATAGAATATTATATTTTGAAGTTTGATTGACAACTGATCAGCAATAAAATTTGTTCAACTACAACTCTGTAATTTGCGGAATAAATACCTGCTTTGGTTTGTACTTACTTAATGTAACAAACTTTTTTCCTGTCAAACAAACTTCGGCTTTAAGATTATAGCCTCACTGAAGCATTGTAGACACTTGAAAAGTTGGAAAGATGTCCTCTTCTCTTATATACTTTTACAAAAATACGCATTTCCACTAACAGAGACTCGTTTAAATCTTACGTTGTCACACTACCTCAGCAAGGCAGTCCTTAAAAGTTCAAGTAAAATGAACTAATACCATAATTATATTAATTAAATTTTTATAAGTCTAATTTATTCTGCCTCATTTAGTTGAACTATGACTGGTCTTTCGTCTTCTTCATCGGCATCTAAACCTGTGAAATCCCATTGTAGTTTGTCTGTCAAATTATCCTTGAATCTCTCAATCATTGTAAGTAGACGACCATCAACTTTGCTCACGTATGCAGTTCGGAAGAATTCTCGAAGCTTCTTGTACACCAAATTTTTGTTCATTACTATATCAGCTAGGAAATCCTCAGGCATTTCATCGATTTGTATTTCAATTGTTCTGATAAAATGGAAGAATACGCTACGGTATTTGTGTATAGCGTCGTCGCAAGAGCATATTAAGATCACGAGGTCTTTCCAGTGCTCAAAAGCCTCAAGAGAATGTCCGATAAGGAAGCAAAGGTAGGCAAATTGTAGTTCGCCGATTATATGGAGTGGCCTGAAAATAAAAATAAAGTATAAGTAAAAAAACTAAACAACATAATCCTTAGAGGAGGCCTTTGTGGAAAGACAAGCTGTTAAGAGGTGGGAGCCGAATGTCGAGAATATGTTTTCATCATCAGCCTATAATGTTCCCACTGCTGGGCCACAGGCCTCCTCTCTATGAGAGGGAATGGGCTATAATCCACCACGCGGGCCCAGTGCGGATTGGTAGATGTCACATGTCTTCGAATTTTTGGTTCTAGGACATGCCGGTTTCCTCACGATGTTTTCCTTCACCGTTTTTGAGAGCAGAGGTGATAAAATAAATTACACAAAGTAATGCGCCTGCCTGGGTTCGAACTCACGACTTACTGTTCGTAAGTCAGGGTCATTACCACTGGGCCACCGCTGCTCTCCGATAATATGTTTTAGTTTAAGTTAATATAATTTTCTTACCTCTTTTGTTAGTAATGTTTGGTTTGTTTACTTACTGTAACTTAGGCTTAAATATTTTAGGCTTATTTTATATAAAATAACATAACATAAAATCACGCCTTGTAATTCCTGAAGGGTTAGGCAGACGTGTACCCAATAGGTAAGTGCAAATACATGTCGCCAGTTATGTTGTTGCAAGTAAAATAAAATTAATTAGTACAAGTAAAATTGACGTAGGTATAAAATGATTTGCTGTTATATCTCTCAAATATTGCAACATTATAAGAAACACTTGCAAGAACTCACTCATCATGCTGTGCGATCATAAGCTCCAATGAATATGATTGGTCTAAATAATGTTTAGTAATCTCTTCTGGTGTTGATCCTGGAGGAAATTTGTCGCGCGGTATTTCTGTAAACCTCATAGACATACCTGGAAATAGAAAATTCAAGTAAGGCCTCTTACAGACGGCACTATGGCACGGTGCCGCCGCCGTACCTATGCATATGCACCGTGTGTGACAGTAAACAAAAGACTTGAGTGCTGTTAAGAGGCCTAAAACAGTAAGTAAAGCGTATTCAAGGAACTATTGGATGCACTACAGTCGGCAGTGAACAAAACCCTTAGCCAGCTTAGGTAGGCTTACATGGGAAGCAGATACTAAATACAATAAGCCTATATTTCTAATAACCACAAAGCAAATAGGTCAAAAACATAATTATTATTCATGTATAGGTAAGTACATCCAATAATTTCCTTTTATCAAACAAACTCAGTACTTTATGATAGGGAAACAGGAAAATCAATGAAATTAATGAATAAATTCTCTGAATTAAGTAGGTAACATAAAAAAAAAACACTTGTACCTATAACAAGTTGTTGCAGCTGTGTAAAATAACTATTTTACATAATTGCATTTGATGTCAATAATTTTGTGTTGTTTTGGATGAAAATTGGACACAGAAATATTTCTTACAACTCCATAACCTTGGCTTTACAGGATCATCATAATAATTGTATCCTTATACCTCGTTGCAGTGCAGAGGCAGTGAGAAAAGTAACTAGGTACCTTAATTAGTATAAGAAAGAAATGCAATATAATTTACCAGGTGCAGGTTTCAAATGTGGCAACATAGCATCTTCCCTTTCTTCTCTTGTAATCCTCTTTGCTCTCTTAGCATCCGACTGTCCAGCAGCCGGTTCTTCCTTCTCTTCTCCAGGTTCTTTAGTGGACTCATCTGTACTCTCTTGACTTTCCATAGAGGCTGTAGTCTTTACTCCCCTTGGTCTCTCTTCATCGGTCATTGATAAGAGTTCTACAGATGCTCTGATCATACCATTTTCTGGAGATAGCTTTGCGGCTAGTTCAGCTGTAATTTTTAAACACTTGTAAGAAATTATGACTTCCTCAGAGCACTTTTATGTGGTCATATGAAAGTGATACCAATGGGGTAGTTCTCGTAATCCCTGTGTATAGCGATTACATATGTATATGGTAATTTCTTTTCACTGTAGTGATTGTAAGAGACCGACCATCCTTCTGTATGAGATCCACGGTTAGGTGTGGTTATTGGGTTTTTCCATCAGAAATTTTGCAGTAGCAAATTGAATGAAAGAAATCGCAGCAGCATAGAAACATTAACTTATATCTTAACAATGTTTGATTCTATTTTATAGCTAACCTGGTATTTGAGAAGTTAGTAGTTTCCATTTCTGCCATATCTCATAAGGATAAGGTGCGAGATGCCGGTCCAGATTGAACAGGTTGTCTTTAAGGCGTTGAATGCTTTCATCTGTAATCTCATCTTTGCTCATATCCTCTGTCTTTTTGTCCCACATTTTGACTAGAAACTCCTTTTTATGGAAGTAATGCATGAAGCCTGATCTGGAATTGTTTTAAAAGGATAATATCAGTTTTATTGGTAAGCTGAGTGTCTTATTTATAAGGCTCCAATCAAGAATCAATTAAGGCTTTTCAAGGTATTTTATTAGAATTAATATTTCTAATCAAAGGCACTATGAGTGCTTTGTATTCAGAATTCAAAGTGATAATGGCTATCACATTTCACAATATTAATTGGAATGACTTTTCATTAGTTAAAAATAAAAATAAGTTGACCAGCCTTGCTAAAGAGTGAATATTATTGATTTCAACTGATTAGGTATATGGTATTTTGGCTGAATGGAAAATACTGTATTTCTTCTCCTATCTATCGTCATACAAGGAAATTAGTATTATGAGATAATGTGGAAAAATGTGGATGGTCCGAAAAGAATAATGTATAGGTTGACCTTGAAAGATAACACTTGTGCAAATATTTTAAGCCCAGTCCGACTTGGAGTCAAGATATTTTTCATGATATGTAGTTAAATTCTGTAATGATAGATTCAAAGACAAAGCATTTTACAAATTGTGTATGTTGTGGTTTCTGTTTACAACATGTAAAGTTGTTTATTTTCGTGCTGCACACCATGTTTCCCTTGTTAGATGTTGTTGGAAGAAGCACCTACCTTGGTGAAACATCTCCAGTTCCTTTGCTGACTCCAGAGAAATGAATATAGTGTAATCCAGGCGGTATCATCTTAATTCCGCGAAAATCCTCTTCTGTATTCCAACATTGCATATCGATACCAAATTGTGTTTCCTGAGGCACTCCGAGGAAAACAAACGTTCCTCCTTCAACCAAAAGCTTTTTCGCGGTTTCTTGATCCATTTTGTACTGTTAACCCGACGCAAATCAATAAAATGTGATAAAAATACAACCAATCAATATGTTTACATCCGGGAAATGTCAATTTGTTTGACATTTGTCGTGCTCCAGGCTGAAATGTGATGTCGTTGAACAATGCATAATTTTCGTTGTGCCTCTTATACTTTTTTTACAACGTTATACAAAATTGTAAATATCTTAAATTCGCAAAATATTCAAATAATTTAAACTAACAAACAATGATTCTTTTTGTTATGCTTTACGAAGATTTCGAATAAAAAGTTTTTTTTACGGAAGTTGATCTGTTTCAAAGTGATTCTGGAACGCAGCATGCTGCATGCGAGATGAGAATAAAACGCGGGATTTATGGTTTTACCATGGTCGAAGACGGTGTAACTTGTGGCTTCACTTTTGTTGATAACAAAGCAATTCGTCACACCCGTCAGACCTGATGGTTATTCCCTAAGAAGGACCCCGACTAATATGTGAAGAGGATACAAACCAAAATGATTACACTAGTTTACACGATTTTTATACCCGAGCTAAAAGTTGTTGATTATTGTTTATTATGGAAAGAGTTATCCAGAAAAAAAATATGAAAAAAATCCGTCACGTGTGGTTTTGGAAATATTTGTATACATGCAAACGACGAAGGCTTAATAAACAAAAATAAGAATGGCAAATTTTGTTCTACTTTTTTTAGTATTGTGGATTACTTTCTTTTATAATGGGCCATTAGTTAGCCTCTAACATTATTTTATGGCAAAATCCTTGTTAGGTGATCTTCAAAAGTCTTTAGATGTTATCAAAATAGGCCCCCTGGTAGCAACTCATACTTCCTAAGTTTTCAGGAAAAAAAACGGTAACTTTTGATGGCCAATGCAGTACAACATTTCTAAAACTTTCACAAAACACTTAGGAACTCAGTTTTTATATTGGTTTGAAACAGGAAATGCGGGAATCCTGAATAAACGTAGATATGCAGTTTTCAACGAATCTCTAATGGATCTTCTTATATTTGAAATTATAAACCGCCAATTTGGGGAAAGAGATCAGAATTTAGTAAACACTTTCTGCTATACATTATAATAAAATTTGAAACAAGTTATTAATTGTTTCTGTCGAATAAATGAACATAAAACTACAACCCCCAATCAGGGTAGCAGAAAAATATGATTAGACAGTAAAAAAAAAAGTGACGTGAGTTAACTCATCGTAACGCGCGTTTACGCTGAGCATGCAGCCACCGTCAGCATGCGTCGTATTGCAACTACGCATTTACAATATTCAATAGAATTATTTTTCTTTGTATTATATTCAGTCTTGAATCAGCCATCAGCTCAATATCCTGTATTTTTATAATTAAATTAATTGTAATAAATAAATATTTTTTTTAACGAAAATCCCGACCGCCGAAACATAACTGGCGCAGTCGGTAGGATCGCGACGTTCTAAGATCGAATCCAACTCTTCATCTTAAGAGCGACGGTTCTCAAATCGTTCTTTCGTGATCTACAAAGAACCTATCGCGCGGTCGGACACCTCTACGGTCATCGGGATAAATCTCCGGAGAATTGGAGGAAGCTGCGCTGGCCGAGACTCGACTCGACAGGAGATGCAGTGGCTGCTTTGGTAAGTGCTCTTAGTTACCAAGTGTCCTTGCTCGATTTCCTGCCTTATTTTAATTTGTGTATTTTATGTTAATCTATGTGTCTGTCTATAAGCTAAAATCGCAGTAGGCAACCACGAAATTATAATAAGTAGCGCTAAGTTTCCCACGAGTAAATTCCAAGTGTTTAATTTGACACCTCTATTGTTTTACGTCAAGCGCTAGTGCCACTAGACAGGCAAGCTACAGAAAAACAATGTCGCTCAGGGATTATGATGCTAACTATAAACCGTACAAACTAATCGCGGATTTAATGCCAAGATATGATGGCAATCCTAAATTACTCAATTATTATATTAGGGAAGTAGAAAACTTATTACAGTTAACTTCTGAGGCAGATCGCGCACACCCAGCATTCATCTGCTTAATCAAAAGTAGGCTCAGTGGCCCAGCCGTAGACGCAATAGCGTACGAAGGCTACCTAAACTCATGGCCATCAATTAAGAACGCGTTAACTAGGCGCCTTGGCGAACCACGAAACGAAATACAAGTAATGCAGGAGCTAACGCGAGTGCGTAAGTCTAAGACAGAAGACGCTGAAAGCTTCGGCAAACGCCTCCGTGAGCTGTTGGATACTCTGTATTCTATAGGAGAGCATGGTAATAAATCGTATTACGAAAAGATGGTTATAGAACAGTATATAAACCAGTTAGACTTCCACGTATCGTTGGGCGTTCGAATCGCCAGACCAGACACCTTCGAAGCAGCCATCATAGCGGCTAGACAAGAAGAAGCTAGGCTTTCATATAATAGAGCTAATTACAATAATAATAATCCTTCAACGTCACAAGCAAAGCCAAAGGAGTTATCTAAACAACCAGGTAATAATAATCCCATCCGTAATGCAGTAAACCCTGTACCTGGCTTTATTATCCCTTCACAAAACTTTGTACCTCAACAAAATAATATGACCCCCGAACAGCGTCAACAATGGGTACAGTCCGTATTGCCCTGGAAGTCCAGACCAGCATCAGGTAACTCTAGACCAAATGGTTCGAATAACTTTAGGAATCAACCTAACATTCCAAAACCACTAGTTTCAACGCCAGTATCATCGGACGTCACAATGCGTACGGCAGGTAAGCCAGAAAAACCACAGTTCGCTCAGCAGTTGTTCTACATTCCGATCCAGATGGCCACCCAAGATCATCCAGGACCCAGTGACATGCTCTATAACGATGTCACAGACGGCAACGGCATATCGGTCGAGCCGAATGCAACCATGGACGAACAAGAGGTAGGTGGTGACCAGGATTTTACCTTGGACTCCAACCGAGACAGCCAGACCTAGTTTCAATAAATTTCCAGACCAAGAAATATTTACCGTACATAATACTGCCAGAGTTTGACGGTAAGTTTCTATTAGATACAGGGGCCAGTCATTCAACTATAGCAACCGACGTAATTGCAGGCACTATATTTGAGTACTGTGTAGAAACAGAACCCTTTCAAATTAATACGGCACACAGTTCATCAGTTCACGACAAGGTAGTTTACCTACCCTTACCTCCCGCGTTTAAAAGCGATATAACGCATAAGTTTCTAATATTCGATTTCGACCCTAAATATAAAGGTCTTATCGGAATTGACCTTCTGCAAAAACTAAAGAGTAACATTGATTTAAATAAAAATGTTTTACGTACATCTACAGCGGAAATACCAATACACTTTAGTTCTCCACCTCAAAAGATAAGTATCGAACCTAGATGCGAAAAGATAGTCAAAGTAAAAACCAACTACTTAGATGGACAATACCTTCACGACGATCTAATCTGGTCAGATGGTTTAATGTCCCCAGCAGCTATAGTTAACGTTACAAAAGGTTCTTTTAAAACATCGGTAATTAATCATAGCGATCAAAAGAAGTGTATCCCGTTTAACCCGTCAATTGAATTAGAGAAATTAACCAAGGTCAACACAAATGATAATCACGATATTAATACAATACAAGCTCAAACTAACATTGACCAAATATTAAATGAAAACCTTCAGAAAATCCGTACAGATCATATGAACGAAGAAGAAAGGCGCGAAATAACCCGCTTATGTTATCAGTATAGGGACTTGTTCTATGCAGAAGATATACCACTCACTTTTACACACGCTGTTAAACACGAACTCAGATTAAACGATGATACACCAGTTTTCGTACGTAGTTACAGACAAGCTCCTAAACAACGCGAAGAGATTCGTAAACAAGTAGATAAGCTCCTTCAGCAAGGTATCGTGCGAGAGAGCATATCCCCTTGGTCATGTCCCGTGCATATCGTACCTAAAAAGCCCGATTCCTCAGGCAACGTCAAATGGAGACTTGTAATTGATTACAGACGACTCAATGATCGCATAATTGAAGATAAATACCCCTTACCAAACATACACGACATACTAGATAGATTAGGACGAGCGCAATACTTCACAACCCTAGACCTGGCTAGCGGTTATCATCAAGTGGAAATGCACCCTAATGATATTGAAAAGACCGCATTTACCACTGAACGAGGACATTATGAGTTCCTTAGAATGCCCTTCGGTCTTAAAAATGCACCAAGTACGTTTCAAAGACTAATGGATCATATATTAAGAGGCATAGATAATGTTTACACCTACTTGGATGACGTAATAATAATATCTACGTCATTGCAACAACACATGGAAAAATTAAAGCAAGTATTCGATCGATTCAAAACACATAATCTAAAGATCCAGTTAGATAAATCACAGTTCCTACAAAAACAGGTTAACTTCTTAGGACACGAACTAACAGATGAAGGTTTAAAACCAAACAAAGATAAGATAAAAGCCGTTATTAACTTCCCTTTACCTAAGTCTCAGAAGGAAATAAAAGCCTTCCTCGGTTTAGTCGGATATTACCGAAAATTTATAAAAGATTTCGCCAGGCTTACTAAACCAATGACCCTTTGCCTTAAGAAAAATAGTAGAATCATACACTCCCCGGATTTCTTAGAAGCTTTCAATAAATGCAAACAAATTCTAACGAACGCCCCAATACTACAATACCCGAATTTCGATGAGCCCTTCATTCTCACCACCGACGCTTCAGATGTAGCATTAGGTGCGGTATTATCCCAAGGAACAGTAGGATCTGACAAACCAGTAGCATTTGCATCCCGAACACTATCAGACACCGAATCTCGTTACTCTACAATAGAGAAGGAGCTACTCGCCATAGTATGGGCAATTAAATACTTCAGACCCTATCTTTACGGTAGAAAGTTTATTATCTACACAGACCACAGGCCTCTCACCTGGCTAATGTCATTAAAAGATCCTAACTCTAAATTAACAAGATGGCGTTTAAAACTCTCGGAATACGATTATAAGGTTGTATACAAGAAGGGTCGTCAAAATACTAACGCAGACGCTCTATCGCGTGTTAAAATCTTTCATGGTAGTGTCGACTCTCTAGCTGTTAATTTAGATGATAACGAAGATGATGAGATAATTAATAGAATATTCGAAAATGCACGTAGGGAAGCCGAAAATCAAATAGACACCGTAGCACCCAATGAAAATATACAATCACAAAACCCAAGTATTCCCGAATCCCATATAGGTACAGATAGTATGAGTATAGTGTCAGCCGAATCTGAATTAGTGTCTACGAGACATACACAGCCTGACAATGAAACTAGAGGCATACCCATAATTTCAGACGCTATTGATAGGCAGTTGAAACAGTTCCACGTTAGGTCAACGCCCGGATCTACGTATAGAGTAGATAACAGATCCACTAACTCAAAAGTAGTTATAAAAGATGTCTTTATCCCAATTAACAATACAGAGTCCGAGATAATTAGATTTCTTAAAGAACACACCATCGCTGACCGTGTATTCCATTGTTACTTTTATAATGAGGAATTATACCATGCCTTTTCTAAAGTTTACACAACAATATTTAACGACAGAGGTCCAAAGCTACTTAAATGTACCACACGCGTAACTCTAGTAGAAAATAAACCGGAACAACAAGAGTTGATTAAGAAATATCACGAAGGTAAAACTGTTCACCGTGGTATCCAGGAGACGTACAAGCAGTTGCATAGAAATTATCATTGGCCAAACATGCTCCTTACCATTCAAAGCTTCGTTAATCAATGCGACACTTGTTTGAAATCTAAATACGAACGCAACCCCCTTAAACCACCTTTAGCCATTACCGATACACCCCGCAAACCGATGGAACACATATTTATGGACCTATATTCAACCGGAGGCGCAACTTTCCTTACAGTCATAGATAACTTCTCTAAATACGCCCAGGCAGTCCAACTAACAGCATGCAGCAGTGTTCATATAGCTGAAGCATTACTAAACGTTTTCTCAGTGTTAGGTTTACCAAATAAAATAACCACAGATTCAGATACTAAATTCGACAACGATGTTATTAAAGAAATATGCGCCCTACATAACATCCACATACACTTTACGACGCCCTATAACCCTAATTCTAACTCCCCTATCGAACGTTTGCACTCTACCCTAGCTGAAATGATTAGGATACAAAGAATGACCAATAAAGATGACCCTATACAGCAAATCATGAAGTACTCTATAATAGCATACAACAACGCTATCCATTCGGCAACCGATTATACCCCTCACGAGTTATTATTCGGACACACAGCATCCAGAAACCCATTGGAGTTATATTACCCAAAAGAATTCTACCAGGATTATGTTATTAAGCATCGTGCCAATGCGGAGGCAGTTCAAGAGTGCATCGCTGCACACATGTCCAAAAACAAGGAACAGGTGATTGCTAAACGTAACCAAGAAGCAGAAGAAATGAAATTCAAGGTAGGTGAAACTGTCTATAAACAGGTAGCAAAGTCAGCACGCAGTGACAAAACGAAACCAGTCTTCAAAGGACCATACAAGATTATACACCTTCACCCAAATAACGTAGCCGAAATAATAGGTAATCATCCAAATTCTAAGTCTATTAGGGTTCACTTCAAGCTACTACGGAGGCCTCATCTTGTTGCAGGACCTTCATCGCAGGGGCCGTCGTGCTCAACACAACAGCAACCGTAACCATTACCCATGTAGATAATGACAATGGGATCCTCCTCCTAAAACAAGGTCAAATCCTTAAACAAGACAACTACTTTAGCCTTGCTTGCGTTTACAACATTACCAATCTGCACTTTACTTCAATCCAATTGATGTCCCTATATACAAGCACGAAAAATGCTGAGAATACAGCATCTGGAGATTTACATAAAACGTATAGGAATCAAATAGAATATAGCCTTAGTATTATAGGTAAGAAGATTAAGTTTTTAACGCCGCAAGTTAGAAAGCGACGCGGTCTTATAGATGGATTAGGTACTGTCGTTAAGTCTATTACAGGTAATCTCGACCATGAAGATGCAGCTAAGTTCGAAGAAGAAATCTTTAACATTAAAAACAGAGTTAAAAACGTTCAGGATTCACAAAGGAAATCCTTAGTACTAGCACATAATACAATAGATGAGTTCAGTAAACAGTTAACAAAATTAAACAATAATCAGAATCATTTGGCTAATTTATTGCAAAATATTACTTATAATTCCAACGACTTATCTAACCATTTACATTTCTTAGATATTTACATACAAATAGATTTTAGTTTACAGATTATTCTAGATAGGTTAATGTTATTAGAAGATGCGATGACTTTTGCTCAGATGGGCACCATGCATCCTAGTATTATAAGCCCTCAGAACCTAATAGAGGAGCTAAGAAACTTAGAAAATATGTTTATGTTTAAACCAGTGGCTAGTATTAGTATTAGTAACATATACAGGATAGAGAAGTCAATTAAAGTTAAAGCTTACAGCACAGAACACTCGGTTAATTTTATTCTCGAAATCCCCTCAATTACCCCAAAATTATATGACCTTATCCACCTTTATTCTATCCCAAATAAAAATAACCTTACTATCATCCCTAAATCCAAATACCTTGCACTTGGTAACGATGAGTACGCTTACCTGGAAGAAGGCTGTCAGCCACTGACCGACAACACTCGGCTCTGCAAGCTCCTCGACACCAGAAGAATCGAAGATACAGATGACTGCATATTGTCACTCATTCAGCATCGCCCGGCTAATTGCACTCACGCTAAGATGAACTTAAGAAGAGGAAAAGTTCAGAAGATCGGAGACAACAACTGGTTACTAGTCCTCAGAGAAGACGAAGTCGCCAAAACACAATGCAACACCAAGACAGACTACAAGAAGCTATCTGGAATTCATCTCGTTACACTAACAGAAGACTGCCAGATGAACATCATAAACAAGACACTGCGGTCTCACACTGACACGGTCGTCATCAACGAGGTCATACCGTTACCCGAGCAGCATCAAGTCTCAGAACAATCAATACAATACGAACTCCAATTAGAAGACATCTCACTTGACAGCATCCATGAACTGATCAATAAAGCAGCCGACATATCCGTGCCAGAAGAAGATAATTGGACAATCATAGCAGCTACACCTAGCTGGAACACAATCATTCTATATATTCTACTCGTCGCTGTGGCATCCTGGAAGCTGTATCAATGGAAAACTAAGAACATCCCGAAGGACACCAAGGCCAGCGTGGACGCCGCCAGAAGCAAGAGTTGCTTCTATCTTATGGAGGGAGGAGTTAACTCATCGTAACGCGCGTTTACGCTGAGCATGCAGCCACCGTCAGCATGCGTCGTATTGCAACTACGCATTTACAATATTCAATAGAATTATTTTTCTTTGTATTATATTCAGTCTTGAATCAGCCATCAGCTCAATATCCTGTATTTTTATAATTAAATTAATTGTAATAAATAAATATTTTTTTTAACGAAAATCCCGACCGCCGAAACATAACTCGTGATAGAATATTTTTGTTAACACTTTTAGGCTTAAGGAAGGTAGTTTAAGACGTTTATAAAAAAATCGTGCCGGGTATACAAAAAAAATAAAAACTACTAGTGTTATTAGGACGTTTCCCGCATCCATGTTTGAGACCCTTGTTCTTTCATTAGTTCTTTAGTATGTGGACGTGGAATGTATAGTCATTTACTTAGGTACCATAATTATCCCGCATAGTTTAGTGCTGCCATACGGCAATACTAAAACGTCCGGAAAAATCGTCCAAAAAATCTATGAACAATGTATATTTTAATGAAATCAACATGAATCAACAGCATCAATTGCTAGTAGTAAGTGGGTATCTAACTATCTTTTCAAAATTATTATAATGTAAGTAGCGTTTATAATTCGTATTTATAAACGCTATACTTACGATACGAACGCCATAATTACTTCCAGCACTGACGCGAGCATTTGTTTTCATCACTGGTGCGAGCACTTTCTTCCATCTCTGGTACACTACTAGCTTGCACACTCACACTCACAGCACTTGGGGTACAATACTAGCTTCCAGCACTGACGCGAACACTTGCTTCCACCATTGGCGCATTATACTACCCATTTCCACCTAGTCATGCACGATCTGGCCCTGTACCTACCACAGCTTCTCTAACTTCTGTGTTTTTATCTTACATAGATATGTACAATTGTACACACGAGTACATAGGTTAGGAAAGTATATATCTCCCTACCTACTCGACTCCATAGGAACCGATATTAAATATCCGCTAAGGGCTCATACATACGTACGAAAATTGCACCGATCCCAAAGAGGTTTGTTTTCCACTTGTGATTTCGTCAGACGAGCGAGCACACTCGTTCGAATAGTTTGCGTTCGTTGAAAAATTTCCACTGAAATTTTAGTCTGATTTTTTTTCGAGTTCTCGCGTCGAGAGGTTAACACAGAAAGCTAGATGTCGAGCATTACGCAGCACCTGCATTTTTGTTTTAGTACTGATTTTTTTTGACTAATTATTTTCAACAGGTGACGAATTCAGCGTCTCGAGCACCACTAGCGGCGGCGAGACGGAGCAGCAATCAGAAAAGCGCTTTAGTTTAGCTGTCGCTTGCAATTAGTGGATTTTATGTACTCGTACTTACCAGATCCTACTACTTGCTTAAAATGAATTTTGCCTTTACTTGGCGGTTTTGATTATCATCGTATCAGTCTTGTAATTGGGAATGTTTTGTTTTTTCCAAGCCCTCTGTAAACAATGGAAGGCATATCGTATCATTAAAAACCTTTCAAGACAAAGAACAGAGCATGACAAATGCTGAATTTTGTTTTGTAGAAAAACTATTCACACGGTAGTCCTATTTTCCCAAACGTAGGTATAGATGTCCCCAAACTTGAAGCTTTGCCTGTGGAACTTCGTTGCTTTTCATTGCTGTCATGTCGGCGATTTTTGAGTGGCGTTGGTTCCGTGCTGTCTGTCCGTCAATCGGTCTGACTCTCGTCTGGCTTCAAAAATTGCCTTGCTTCAAAATTCATCAGTTTGAGTGATGAACATTGAAGTGAACCAATGCTAAACATTTTCACATGTTTATGCTTGTTCAAGTTTTTTATGGTGGTTTTATATTTCTTTGGCACGGTGAAAATATCTATAATGAGGCGCCCATATTCAGCAAAAGGCACCGAATGATAGATATGAAATATTTTCTTCTTCGTGATATTTATTCAAGTTCCCTCATAATTATTAATGAGCATGTACGTACGTGTAGTTTGCTCCTTACATTGTGACATTGATAAAGATGGAGGTGCTACGGGCAGATCTATTCTTCATAGGGTGTCTATTAAGAACTAAGGTGGTGTAGTACCTAGTAGCCGTCGCTAATTCGAAAATGCTGGAGTAGAACCCCTTTTACCAAAAACAAAGTTAGCAAAAGCCTGGCAATTGGTACGATGTAGGTAATCGAATTACAGGCCTTCCTTTTACACTACAGGGTCCCGATATATCCGATTTTTGATAACGCTGACGAATAGAGACGCTCAGTGGGTATACACCTGGGAAATTAGGATGTAAATTTCCATTCGCTCGCTCCCGCGGACCTATATTCACGGATTCTTTGTTTTCATCGGAAATTTAAGGATACGGAGTCTCAGGGGCCCTTCTGTGCGTAGACAGCAGGATGGGCCAGGGATGATGAAAACTGGAAAAAAACATACATCGATGCCAATTGCCATTCAGGTACCTACCTACCGTACCTTCTTTCCCTTACGTGTTTTAATAAGTAGTAGTATCATGACGTAAATTATGTTTTACTTGAATGGTCTCAATCGTAAAGACATTGCGCAATACTTAGCCTGGTGCGTTAATTAGCTGTCGTTCGGATACCAGAGTAAAAGAAAACTTACTTCAATTTTAAAGCACTGTTTTCCTTTTTCTGTTAGTTTAACATCCTAGCACTTGTACGGTGGTCTTCAAGCTGTTGGAGGACACCGTCCATCATCCTAAATCACAAATTACCAATCTGCACAGCATTTCACCACAATTTTCCTCTCAACCACTTCCAAACACCTGCAAAACTTACCTTCTATGTACGTAACTAAGCACACATCGCTATAATAACTTGGTAACCTGTACATTAATGTACATCGACATCACGTCTCGGAACCACTCTGGAGACATGAACACTATTAAAAGTTCACCTAACTCTGCGAGAGTAGCGACGCAACTAGTTTGTGTTAGAGACCTATCTAAACACCAAATAGCCCCGGAGATGTAATTCTTACAGGGTAGGGCACAATGGATGTAACTTTGATAGTTGGAACCGCGAAAGAAATCTCCGGAGAGATAGTAGGATTGGAAGGTAGAGGCAGTAATGTTATTTTAAATGTGACTTTGTTTTTTGCAATAATTATTATTTTGCTGCTGTTACCCGCGACCTTCGTTCACGTGAAATAATTATAAAAAAACTGTAACGTACTTGCCTGTTTGAATCAGATGTTGTTAAAATATCCTTATCCTTACTCTAAAAAAAAACAAGCCTTAGTTACTCCTTATAATATCAGCTATCTGCCAGTAAAAGTCCCGTCAAACTCGGTCCAGCCGATTCGGAGATTAGCCGAAACAAACAGACATAATAAATCCAAAATAAGTTCCGTATATATTTTCATACTAGCTGTTGCCCGCGACTTTCGTTCGCGTGAAATTATTATTAAAAAATCCCCATTATTTTAATTAAGCACTTCTTCTTATTTGAATCGAATTTTGTTACCTATTTCAAGGGTTGACTGCCTCGTTGGTCGAGTGGTCGCAAGCGCGACTGTTGAGCATGAGGTCCTGGTTTCGATTCCCAGGTCGGGCAAAGTGCTATTGGGTTTTTCCATTAGAAATTTCTCAGTAGCAGCCACGGAGTCTGGATTTGTGCCCGGTTGAAGGCAATAGGCTCGCCCCCTATTACATGGGACTTACACATAACTGGCGAAATGTGGGTGTACTATATTAGGTACACCTCTACCTAACCCTACGGGGATTACAGGCGTGATGTTCTGTTATGTTGTGTTATTTCAAGGGTTTTATTTTTTTTGCACGGAACCCTAATTATTTATCTAAAATAAAAGTAGCCTAAGTTACTCCTTGTTACATCAGCTATCCACCTACTAGTGAAAATCCCGTCAAAATCGGTCCAGCCATTTCAGAGATTAGTCGGAACAAACAGACAGACAGACTGGCAAAAATTAAAAAAAAAATGTTGTTTTGGTATATGTACTGTGTATACATATCCATATGCACTTAGTAAAAAGCGATTATTTTAATACTACAAACAGACACTCCAATTTTATTTATCTGTATAAATTTATCCGGTTATGAAATTGTATAACGAACTTATAAGTAGGTTCACTGAAGTAGCTGTTGTAAAAAAAAGTTTATGGTTCAGAACATTTTTTGAAGAAGAAAAGTGACGCTTTTCTTTCGTCAAGCTACGGCGAAGTTCGCAACGTAAATGCTGCTACGATCGCGTAACTCCTGTTACAGCTTTACAATAGATTTTTTGGGATGCTTTTTGTACATGTATATGCCGATTTTTTTGCCTAGTGATGTCTAAAGTTCAACGTGTTTATTATGATGATTTTTGTCTAACCCAGGCATTTTCTCAAAACTAAATTAATAACCGTCATCAGAAACGGTCTTTATTTATATTTAAAACTTTTACCTGCCACAGTCAGGCTAAACATAACCACGAAACTCTCATATATTCTAATAAACATAAGCAAAAGTCTGAACTTCTTTTGAAACAACTATATTTTACTTAACGTACCTACGCAATAAAGCACAAATTACGTGATGTACGTACAATGTATGTACGATGTGTACTAAAAGTTTTGAGGTTAGGTTAGGTTTGTGAGTTTGTCTACCTTCTATCCTATACTATTTCAATTATTTTAATGATTTCTCATCGCTGATGATCGCGAAGTAACTGATAAACCTAATTATCACCAAAAATACTAGACAATAATTAATAATTCCCAATAACCAAAAGAAAATTGCATTTAAATCGGTTCATCCGTTTACAAGCTATGACGTTATACGGGGTCGAATAAATATACGCGAGAATAGTTACCACGTATTTAGTTCATCATTTTGAGCTCGGACAAATACAAATTTTTCATCGGTTATTAAAAACAAAATTAGCTGTTCCATACATTTTGACCGTGTAGATATTACACTTTTGTAGGAAACAGCAGTTTTTTTAAAATACCTTTTTAATTATCCATTTTCGCGTCGGTGTCTCTTGAGTTCACACGATTAATTACAGCATGCAACTAGCAAAATACTAGTTGAAACTTCAACAACTGGGCCACTGACCGTGCCGCTTTCAAAGTGGTTAACATAATAAACGTGAATTGGACCTTTAGTTAAATTGCTTTATTAATTTTTAGAATACGCATCTCAGGTTTGGAACCCGCAGTATGAGATCTATAATAAATATCGTATTGAAGGCGTCCAAAGAAAATTTCTACGTTACCTAGATTATAGAGCACAGCAATACTCAGTTGACTATAAGTACCGCTGTAAAAGGTACCACTTCCTTCCTCTGGAGATGAGGCGTCATATTGGAGACATGACTCTGCTTATGTGTGTCGCAAATGGCCATATTGACTGTCCTGAACTAGTTGCAAGTATAGGATTTGGAGCGATTTGGAAATACTACACTTGTTATATCATTTTTTGCTTGTTAGTCTGTAAGCCTTCTGTAAAATAATATAAATAAATAAATTATTAGAATAGCTTTCATGATTGACCACTTGACCACCCACAGTTAGGTTTCAACGCTGCTTTACACATGCAAGAAACTATTTCTATTTTTTATTTAAAGGACCAAGCGTCTGGCTAGACTGTGAAATTCAAATGTTAGTAACTGTAATGATAGTCCGCAGACTATGCTCCACCTTCTATCTTGCCCTCTGAGTCCCAAAACTTGCAGCTAAAGTCACATCTGCGCTCCTACCGACGCTGTAGAAATGGCGAAGTTTTAGGCTTGAGAAGACATAATGCGCTAACCCCAAATAAATTGAGGCAAAGGTTACGATGATTAGAAGGTTAAAGTTTAAGAATTATACTGTTGCTCCTGGCCTTGATTGAAAATGGTCTAAATCCAAAATATCAAGTAAACACAAACCAAGTATCTACCTTAAAAAAGTGTCTACCTCTTACCATGAGCCGTTCAGGATGGACACAGACTAAGAAGTAATTAAAACTTGCCGACGGTCCTGTCTACGCGACTGCCCATTAAACATTATCTATTATTTAGATCACTGAGGTAAACAAGGAGGAATTGTGAATAACAGTTTAATATTGCAGGAGAACTCACATGAGTTACATGACTGAAACTCTGTCTAAGTTTTTAATTTTTAGGAAGTATGCGGTCATATGTAGCAGATCTATATGTGTGTGATTACACACACATATCTGCTAATTAATACCGCATAATCATTTTAAAGCGTGATGCGTGAAAATGTTATGATTCTGCTAATAATTACACTACATTAAACACTTTAAAATTATTTGCTCTGCTCATCAAAGTCTTGCGTTAATTTACACGCTTTTTGGCCCCAGTTTAGGGAGAGCGAAGTTCTACGCAAGGTGGCTGGTAGCGGATTGATTTCAAATTAAACGGTGTGCAGGGTCTTCGGACCGGGATATCAATCAGTAAACTGTTACATATAGGTTGATCATAATGATGATGATAAAATAATACATTATTTTTAGTGTGTCGATATATGATAATCTAAATTGAGTCAATTCAGAACTTGAAATATTTAGATACAATACTCTCTACGGCTCTAAGTCTCTCTTTACAGTTATTAAAAAAAAGTAGACAGTAAGTAAAAGCAGTACTTATGTTGAGTACTGAGTCGTATATAGTCTTCTAAATTTATCAGCTTGTATTTCAAAACATTGTATACCTAATACCTCAATACTCGTATTTCTGACCGAAGTGGTTGGACATGTTATTGTTTCAGTTATCGACGCGAAGAAAATTGAATTCGACCACAATCCGCGGGATTGCGGGATCGGATCCGACCCGGAATCGAACGGTTTGTTTCCCAATAGTAACTGCCATTTGTTCTGAGGACTATTGTTACTATTGCAATACTTAGATTGATTGGTGTTATATAACGGTTTGTTGTTATAAGCCCATGATTGGAACGGCCCGAATGCGGTTCAGATGTATTTTCTTAAATTGAGGGATAAGTAGGTAAGTATTAGCTTCGACATGGCTTTGTAACAGCTTTATACTTAGTTGCACCTTCTTTCTACCACCCTGTATTGTCAATAGAGATGAGGACAAAGACGATACGCCCAAATATTTAGCATAACAAAATCTTGTAATAAAAGTATCTAATATCAATTTGGAATGGTATTGAAACGGTTGAACGAGATGAAAACAAATCAAATTGAGTATTTCAATTTAGGACCCTGTCTCTGGAATAAGAACTCGCTGTGCCCGCGACTTCGTCAGTGAATAAAGGTTATAGCAGTCTGAAATTAACGAGTACTTCAGGTTTAGACTTCTTAGGAGCTAAACTACTTTGTACCCACACTGTCAATGGCTTCGGTTATCACAAACATCAAAACTTTCGAAGCAAGAGATCCAATTTAAGCAAAAGATCCAATCCTAAAGGTACCTATAATAAAATGAAGAATTGGATTTAGAACCTTATTGGCATTCTTTGGATTGGAAGCATTCTCTAAGTGCCGATTTTATATTAAAGAATTGGTAACACTAACGACCTTTAAAAGTTCTTCATAAATTCAAAATCAGTTTGATTTCTTGCTAAAAGTACCTAATAGCAACAGTATGACCGGTTTAAGTTTGCAGTTCGCTGGTGCTGTTTTTTAGTTAAGCCCGTATTGTCCCACTCCTGGGGAAATGCCTCTCCCTAATCCTTCCACTTTATATAAGCTGTGGTGTATGGTTGTTTCTTCGCGCCAATTCGCGAGGAAGCCATCCTAAGCGTCCCGCCATCGTCTCCTTCTCTTTTCTTCTGCCGCGAACCCCACTAGCTATCTCAGGGTTCCAGCAGACATGGCCTGCCCAGGCGCTGCTAGTCAAAAATGCAGCGATATGTCAAACTTGGTACATTTATTTTAGTTCTTTACTAGCTGTTACCCGCGACTTCGTATATACGCGTTAGGTTCGCAATTTGCTTAAAATTAGTTTAGTTTTTTGGTTAGGAAGAAACTCAATTTTTTTGGAAACAAACCTAACTTAACCTAAGCTTAACCTAACAACTTTTTTTTATCCGCCACAGCTTAGACTACTTTTGTTTGGAAGGTCTGTTTGTTTGTTTGAAAGCCATGTGTACCAAAGCGCATCAAATTCGGCTCCAGGGTTCTCTATGTACTTCAAGTCGAATAGGTCTACTTACTGAACATTATTGTAACAAACCTAACCTAACCTAAGCCTTTTTTTTTAACCTAACACAACAACTCTTTTTTGTCCGCTACAGCTTTGACTACTTTTGTTTGAAAGGTATTACAGTCACGTGTCTCTGTGCCAAAACAAATCAAATTCTGTCCCAGGGCTCTCTATTTCTTTCAAGACGAATAGGTCTACTTACTGAAAATTATTGAGACCAACCTAACCTTTTTTTTTTGACGCTGGGAAAAAATGCATTACGCATACCCTCCCGTCGGGGGATGGGAGGGGTATGTGGGACTCCCCGGGCGGCCAAACACCACGGTATACCCACTAAAACGACCCAGCGCATTCCCGCTTCGTCATAGTGGAGGGGGACTGGGAAACCGGCACAGCCTTTACTTCCAGTCCCCCGCCGACGAACACACAAGGCGGACCCCCCTCTTGTCCTCACGGCACGGACGTGGAGGGGGGGGTTCGGGAATGACCGACGGAGGTGACGGGTGCAATGCGGGCGGAGGCACCCCCGCGCCTGTCGCCCGCCCGTCACCGTGAGGAGGGAGGGCAAATGCCCCTTCCCCCCCTCTCCGCTAGCGGAGCGGCGCAACGAGAGGGACCTCCCGCGCGCGCTCCGCTGACCAGGCCTCCTCTCCACACTCCCCAGCTTGGCCTCGACCACGCCGGGAAGCGGGAGGCCCAGTCCCCCGCGGCACTCCCCTGCTGTGCCCTCTGCTATGCCCGCTGCTCAGAGGGCACGCAGGGGAACGCACACCGCACATCGCATGAGTCATCACACGACGTGCGGCGCGCCCTTCTCCAGAAAGCGCCTGGTGGTTTTTGTTGCGTCTATTTCTTATGCAATTAGACCAAGAACAGGGCGGCAACCACGTGAAGGTGAACACACCAGACTTGCCTTGAGGATCTACACGACCGTAGTGCTCCCCCTCAAGACCCCGCAACCCTACCGCCTCTGAGGGAGGCAGTAAGGTAGACCTGCATCTATGCTACCAAGCAAAGCATGTGCAAAGCTTGTCGTTGTGCAACCGCGAAAGCATAAATACAGATCCGCCCCAGACCAACCTAACCTAACCTAACCTAAGCCCTACCGAACCTAACAATTTTATTTTTGTCCGCCACAGTTTAGACTATTTTTGCTTATAGTTTAAAATGAAAGATTACCAAACTGTCCTTTGAATGGTTAAAAAAAAACTGAAGTACCAATGTAATAACTATTTGGTAATTAATTCATTATTTAGAAATCTTACAGCTTAAAAAAGACAAACCTAGTAACAAAAAGTGAAAACCGGTTGGGGATCAAACTCGCCAACCATGGTTATTAATTTTGGAAATCCTATCGCATTAAAAAAATCTTAATAAATACAAAAAGTAAATCTTCGAGCTAAGGTTCGAACTCGCAAACACCTTTTCACAGGGCGACCGCTGACCTACCAGGCCACTTACGTTGGTGACAAATGTTCTAAAATAGCTGTTCTATTCTAATCATGTCATCATGTATATTGACAGTTGTCAGTTGTAAAACAGTTGAGGAATATGGTGATAATGCAATATTGCTCACCCCCGTAATATATTAGCGTGATAATATATAGCCTTTGTTCTTCCCCAGGTTGGAATATATCTTATTGCCAATTTTCATTATGATCCGAAACAGACAGAATTACTTTCACGAACAAAAACTTTTTAAAATCAATATTGCTTACCTCTCAGAACATACGGCGTGATAATATGTAGCCTAAAGCCTTCCTTGGTTTACAAAGAACATTTTTGCTGAATTTAAATTCAATCTATCCAGTAGTTTTGGCGTGAAGCCGTAGCATACACACAGATAAACAGACAAATTTCTAAAAAGTCACTTTTTGTCATCAGTTACGTTTTTCTAACAAAAGCCACATAATTTTTCTCGAAATATCTCAATGTTCAGTTTTTCTTTCGTTACTGTTTTATTATATGTATAGATACAGATATTGTCGCTTGCACACATATGTTGGTCGACGTTTCATCATCATCTGCCTAGCCGTTTTCCTAACTATGTTGGGGTCGGCTTCCAGTCTAACCGGATGCAGCTGAATACCAGTATTTTACATGGAGCGACTGCCTATCTGACCCCCACAACCCAGTTACGACGTTTATATCATGAATAACAGCTACCTACATAAGCCTCATTACAGTGGTTATAGGTTAAAAAATCCAGTCTATTCTTGTCCTAGTACAGGGTCAGGGTAAAGGCTTCTTCTCACACAGAGGTGTCGTTTGAAATAAATTATTCTATTCTATTGATCATCATGTTTGCTTAATGATAATTGCGAATCATTTTGACTTCTATTAATACAAAACATAAGGCATCTATTTTGTAAAAGATTCTTGAACCTAGCGTAGGTAATCGTGTTATTCATCTATTAGCACAATTATGACATTGGTGGCAGAGATAGCAAAAAAATGTAAAGGAACTCCTGAATAAAAAGGACTCGATCAAGTTAATTAGTAAGAACGTTTTGTAGAACACTAATTGACTATTTTTTGCGCTGGTGGCCTTTTGAGGACAAAAGTTAAAGTAGATGGACTCATTAGTGCTGAAATAGTCTTACGCCGCCTGCCTTTTGTGTTTCTTGTATAATGTACGTTAATTTTATTGTCCTTCTAGTGGTAATGGTGATTTCTTGGAAAGCAAAATGTTAGAGGAAAAGGTAAATCCCAACTTCCAACTATTTTCTTTCCTATTGCGTAAGTAATTCGTAGATTATTTTTGATGAGTTTCTGTAATACAATAGGATTACCATCATTTCGAGCAATAAGTAATACTATCGGTCGGTTGTTATCGTTGTAATTGAATACACCAACTCCTTGCCTATTCTGCCGGTCTGCCTTCATTCTGTTGGATTTCCAAGTTTGGTACTCTATTAGGTAATATTTACTATTTAAATCAGGTTACTCTCAATACTATACAAATATAGCACAAGAAACGTAACCCAGAAATAGAATTTATCTACAATTCTCAAGCAAACACACGCGAGCTTCGAACCCTAACCCTGAAATCTAAAGCACAGAAGGGAAACCTATTATACGAGACATCGAGGTTAGGCAGCAATATATTCAACATTAACATTTTGTTCGTCTATAGACTCTGATTCTTCATCTGATTTGAATTTGGTATTGTATCAATCACAATGCCGTTTGCCAACTTTGATGTTCAACTGTCTGGATTGAGTAAGATCCTTTCAAAGTTTATTGCGTACATAAAATACAAAGGTTTTAACTGGAGGTTTTACTCTTGGCTCCAGGACTAGAAATTCAGTTTTCAGTTCTTGTTATCTCTTTGATGAGTCTACCTGGTTCAACCACTCAGTGACTACTGATATGAAGGTTAATAGAAAAGCATTGAAAAAGAAGAGGTGCTACCGCCGACCCCAAATAAATTTTAAAAGGGCTAGAGCATTCGCAGGACACTCCTTTCTGTGTTATCGTTGATCAATGCTTTCGGTTGTTTTTTGTGATTTCAGAGCATGCTACCGAGCGCATCCGCGTGCTATAGCTCTCCTGCTCTGTATCCTGCTCTTGCAAATTACGGTTCTGAGAAAAGATGGAAAAAGATAGAAACATGGAAAAATGCGATACCGTGCTGATAGACTGCCTTATGAGCCCGACAATTCAGCACATGCACGTACAATTTACCTACACAAAGCAAGACGTGTTGGCAGCGAGAGTGATTTTATGCTTTGTGGCGGTACAGAACTCCCCTAATTCTGTGCCAGAATACACCTCTGTTGCCTTCAAAACTTAGAAAACCTGCACCAAAACCACCACCAGTCCTTTTAATTTAACTTAGAACAACCAAAGAAAAATTCAACACACGCAGGAAAGTAACTCCCGCCTTGATTGTGGTCGAGGAATATTCTCAAAAGAATGCATGAATCATTATGCCTAGTCTTCATAGTGCTGACTAACGAAGTAGTGTTGGCGCGAAAAAATGAATGTATCGTAACGCACCTCATTAGGCTGGAGCTCGATTCACGCGTGCTCAACAAAAAATGTATGAAGCTGGAGGTTTAGGTGGTGTGTACACTGCGGTGGTGTTACTAACGCTATAATTTGGATCTTATTATTTTTTTTTTAGCTTATTATTGTCCCACTGATGTGCAAAGGCCTCGCCAAGGGTCTTATATGTATATTTGGTAAAAAATCTAGTACTCGTTTTTTTCCAAAGGATCCTAATGGTTTATGACACCATAATCATATGTACTAGTACAATATTATGTAGTTCTTAGGAGGATAAGAATAAATATTATTAAAGAACATAATTAAATAATGAGGAATATAATATATAAATAAAAAAGAACTTTATCTTGCGATGATAATTACTTTTTACTCCAAGACCTTTTTTTTACATTTTATTTTTTTAACGTAACTAAACCCTCCACGGTTGTAGCCATTACGGTGGGATATGCGTATATTTCTACAGTAATTCCCATAGGGTTTCCTCATTTTGTGTCCTAGTCACGTACTAATTCAAACCTTTGTTTATCTTTTACAGTTGACAGGCGACACTATTGTGTGTGGTAGCAAGTTTATCGCATCGCTATCACTGTGTTGTAAGATTTAAACCGCGTTCTTGCCGACGCTATAATATTAGTGCCTTTCCTCTTGAAATTACGAGTAGCTTTACCCGGGACAACAATAATTGTGGATATCTATATGTACACGCAGTTGCAATGTTTGCTGTTTGTTTCTTTGCATGTTATTCCTTCTTAGTAAGGGAAATCAAAGCTATGTAAATATGTTCGAAAATGACACCAGTCATTGCTAATGAATGTGAGAGGAAACACCTGAAGCGGACGCCCTTGAGGCCTTTAATTGATGATTTTTCTCCGAAAGGTCAGTTACATTAGATAGTACTCGCAACCGCTCGTGGGTGAGTGCACCGATGTAGATTTGAACGAGGCCGTAGCAGGTGGTGAATCGTAGTTGCTGACTGACTACCCTTACGGAAAATTAGCGTGGGTTTATAAAGGGAATAAACAGACTCTTAACGAAGCCGAAAGGCACTTGCTCTCCTCGTCATTGCGATTTTTTTTTGTTCTAGACCATACCTGGGAACCTCTTAGTTACGGAGATATTGGGGGTCAAAGTTCCAACATTTTCACAATTTTTTTTTTCAAGCCATCCCCCAGCACAATGTTTTGAGTGCATTACACTGAGTCCTACTGTAAAACGTGATTTATCAGCCCAAAAAAAAAGTCATTTCCCAGCACTAATTTTTGCGTAAAGTTACTTACTTTGATGCACATAATGCTTGGGTTGAAGGCTTCGTTAAGGGTCTGTTTACACCCTGTATATCATTTTTAATTACTGTATCTTTTACAAAAAGTGCGTGCCTATTTCTAAATGCTAAATGATGCGAAAAGAAGACTACTTGCAATGGTGTCGAATAATAATCTTCTACGTCTCTCGCTAGACACTGTTCTCAATGATACTAAAAAGGAAATTCATTACGGAACATATTTCTGCACCAGTTGTGAGTAATTCATTACAGCCTGTATTTTAATTAAACCTCCCAGTTTCCGTGGAAGCGACATAATATTGTAATTCGTGCTTGAAAAAGCAGTGCTCTTTCAAAGGAACAACTGCTCGAATATTTCATGAAAGTCTATTATTTTTTTAGAATCCAATAAGTTATATTGAGCAGTATGACAAATAGGACATTTTTTGTCCATTCTGTTATATTGTATAACTAATAGTACATAATATAACAAGATGGACTGACCAAAATATAACGCTATACTTAGCTGGAAACTGCAAAAACGCAAATCCAGCGTCATATAAGCAAGGTTATAATATTTGGTAAGATCCCAAACTAAACGTGCTGTAAGCATTCCCAATTGCCTTGAGGGACGCCTCTCAGCCGCAGCCGGCCTCTCGAGGCGCGGCCGTGAGGACGATAGGGCACACTCTCTCTGTGGCCCCCACTTCAATCCCCCTTATTATCCTCTTTTGTCCTTTTACCTTTTTGCACCTGTCTGCCTGAGTGACTTGTTAAAATGCAAAAAGCTATGTTGACTATAGTAAAATGTGCAAAGCTTAAATGAAAAGGATTTGGGGAGTCCAAATCCTTTTCATTTAAGCTTTCCACATTTTATTACTATTTACAAAGGATCGGGAAAGCTCTCTTGTAAATGCAATTCCTACCCTGTGTGTTCTTACTGGAAATAATATTGACTGGGACAATTTTATTCGAAGTATAGAAAAGACAATTTTTTACGTACCTGATGTACAGAACAGATACAAAATCTGGGGTTTTTTTTTAATGTATGTAGAAGATTTTTTTATCATCTATGATTTCAGTCATTATAAATGAAAACAAGAATCAATTAATCTCCAATTTATCTACACATACTTTTCATAAGTGCAACAAAGCTAAGGCAAATATTGTAATGTTGGACGAAAATAAAGCTGTATTTGGTGCAAAAATCGCACATTATACTAATATCATAGTTAACAGCCTGCGCTAAATGTGCTCGTACGAAGTATGAGCTCACTGCAATAATCAAATGAGGTCAGAGCAAAAATGCTTTTTAGAATTAACATAATAGGTCTATTATTTAACGCAGATAGCTGGAATATTTCGTATTTTCGTTTAGGTTACGAGTCAAGATAAATTATGTGAAAGAAAATGTTTGGTCACTATTTGTTATTGCTTAGATGCTTTTTTCACAAGCTGATAATTTAAAATGATTGTGCTTTTTCAAAAGGTTTTTGTGTATTTAGAAACGGTAACCGTTTTCTCCTGTTTTTAAATTCAAACACAGCTACGCATCATAATCTAAGACATACCCTTATGTATAAAATACAACGTTCTTCAAAGCATTCCAGAAATCCGTCTCAAATTCTTACACGAAAATATTATCACATGCAAATGCCTGAAATAAAGCAATATCTTGAACAATAAGGCTCAAAGACTTGCAACATGAGTGTGGGTATCCGTCTTGAGCACAAAGCTTTCGAGAATACCTTGTTGTTAGTTCATTGCGCTGGAAAAGAAAATTTGTAGGACACCTGTAGTAACTGGGATGTAACAATGTGCACACTTACGTAATTCGATGTGTTGTGCATTATGTGTTGTGTATTCTGTGTGAGTTTATAGCAAATTGTGTGCAGATACTGTGATAAGCATGCGGTTGGAAGACTTAGAAATGAATTCACTTTCGTTTTCAAATCTGTTATATTGATTAGGATTTGTGTGTCTGAAATCGATAAAAAAGAGGTAACTAGGTATTTAATTCTTGAATTTTGTAACTCATGAAGTGATCCATATGAATGGCTTTTAAATAATATTTAAGACCTAGTTTCTAAATATGTATAACCTTTAATCTAAATCTTCTATTTAAATACACAAAAATTTACAGTCCCGTCTCTTATTTATTAAAACAAAAATTTGATATTTACCGATACGAAATTGAATGCCAAAATAAACAGCTTTTCAAACGGTGGAAGAATTTTTAATCAAGAAATTGAACATCTTGGTTTTAGAATGTTCAGGTTTTAGAAAGGAGCTTGCTAGTTATGTAATGCTAGGACCTACATTACTATAGATTAGGAGGTAATGCTAGCGTTCTATAAGCCTCTATAAGCCTAGTCATTCGTCAACGCCCAGTCACCGACGGTAGAAACTTGACGTGTGTAATCTCAGCCCTAAGTCAGGGATACGAAGGGTTTGGCTTTGAGATGTTAAATAGCAACGTAAATTTTAGCTGAAGGCCATCAAGTTCAAATGCTTGTATAGGTTTAAAAATAATTAGTTAGATATTAAGCTGTTTATTTTAAGTCATTACTTTGTAAGCTGTAATTTTAGGTTAAAACTTAAGGTTGAAACTTACCTACACATTTATGACAGGATGTATTGAACAATGTGACACATTTTTTAAGGGGTACGGGGAGTCCTTAATAATATCCTAGATTTCACCCACAGAATCTATCGGTCCTTCTACCAAACATCCGGTATGTCTAAGCATGGTTACAGATTTCATACCATTATCATTCAAAAAAGGTGCCAAGGACTGACACTCTCCTTTATTATTCCCGAACATTATCTTATTGAAATATTGGATAGATAATAGTGTTGTATCCTGTGATATAAAGCGTCGTCGGTTACCGGAGCAGTGCTTATCAGACCTCATTTTATGACCGCGTAAATAATGGACATTTTGAGAGAAAATTTTATTCAATTTCCTGGGTCTCTGCTTTGAATAGAGGATGTTTTACATAATAGTTTGCGGCTTGGCATCTTATTTAGGTATTAAACTATTTTTGCTTACTCGCTGTTTTGGCAGGGTTTTAGAATGAGTAAAAGTTCCATGATCACCTTATTATTTTATAAGAACTAGCTTGTGCTGTCCCACTGCTGGGCATGGCCTCCCTTAATTTTTTCCATCAGTCTCGATTATGCTCCAAATCTTGCCAATCCTAAGATAGGGGCTCCTCTATAGCGGAGGTGAGTGAAGCGTTGCGGAGACGAGCAAAATTGTACTAACCACAGGTGGGCATGAGACGTGATGTAGATTTCTACCAATATAATTGGTCGATTCCCGCACGTGTCCTCTCCGCTTCGTTCGACTCCAGAATGGAGTCCAGGCCTAAGGAAGACATCCAAATCGACTATTATCATGTGGTATATTCTAGTCATAGTTTCTTGGCGTTTGAAAATGTCCATCATGGCAACGAAATGCAACCCTAACCTCTACCAAAATCCATGCACAAACGTGACAAGTGATCTTCCTGTCACATGTATCAGCTATCCGACAAATGGCTGTTCTCAATCATCTCCGATTTCAGTAAATTCCTTAGGGAGCCCCTAAGATATCGAACAGCCCAAATTAACTCGAGGGACGCGTACTGATTGCATTACAGCAATGCAATCATTAGGTGTACCTTCGTGTTCGTCTGTGGGTGTTGGGCGTAACACCAACTTAATTAGTACGTCTTTATTGGAATTTGGACGTATAGACTCTCAGGATTTCATAGTACTTGACTTCTATGTAACTTCTTCGGAAATAGGAATGAATGACTAAACTTGGACTATGGGGCATGATGATGTTCAGAAGTAAGATCTGCTGGAATTTGACTCGTGATCAACAGTCGATAGCGAGTTTATGGTCTAAATGGGCACTAGTTTTATGTTGACTACATCCGTTATTGGGCTTAGATAATTTCATGGGTTTTATTACTTTTTCCCTGCATTCCAATGCGAATATATTCTCAACTACCACTTACAAAATAGAATAGGATAGAATTGTACAGTATTATTGTTGGAAGATTTTCAAGCAGAAATAGAATTTTAGTTATATTAATTGAAGTGGAGATTGAAGCAAATTAATTAAATAATTTATCTAAAGCTGGCACTGAAAGCCTGCGCTTGTTGGATGAAAAATTCGTGAGACAGTACTAGAGCCCACTGGGAAATCATATCAAGTGCGTTACTAATTTCTCATGAAATTATTTTCCGCATTCTCTGACTAATTTTCTCTACGCCGAGAGCAATTGCTTGAGCACGTTTCTGAGGACTTCTCCACTCTTGAAACTTTGAATATCCCAACGTCATTTCGTGTAAGTGAAACAACACTAATATGATAGCCGGAATCCGAAGATTAATCTCGCCAAAATCGGCTTTGAAACGCAAGCAATACGTTTGAAATTCCTGTGGCACATTCTCTGGCGTGTAATTTGTCCTGCGGGCGACTGTGGACACCCTATGTAACTAAGGTTGCCTAATATCGGTTAACTCGTAAACTGGGTGGTACGGCTACATAACCTTGGACAGAAAGGATTTAGTGGATCTGTTAAAAGTATGGTAATTATTTTAACGTAACAATGGTGACGCTAAAAGAGGCCAGTTTAAACGCTTTGTTGGGTCAGTGTGTATTTTGTGCTCAGATTAAATATGGGTTGAGCAACTATAGTCCTTTCGCCGTAGGAAGGTGCAGGAGTCATTTGGTGACATTAGACTCCATGACGTATGCGATGGATTGTCGATATTTTTATATCAAAATAAATTATGCAATATTTTTTTATCAATAACGATTCTGACAGCTAAAATACTCGTTCTGTTTATTTAATTATAATTTATAAGGATAGATGAGTAGGAACACGACGAACAAAGATAAGAGAAACAACAAAAAACTAAATTAATTGATTGGGTGAAAGATGATTTTGTCGGAAAGGGAGTGACTTCTAAAAGAGTGGAGAATGGAGGTACAAAATATCGCCGATTCTAACGAAACTGAAATACAGGCAAGACAACGATGACACATCATTAACAGAAAATAAGACCATGCCACTGTCCTTCATTACGTAAGGCAAAAGGTTAATTTATTAGCACCTAGTGTTAACTATCGGTAGTGATCATTTATTCAATCTGCTAATTGATAATAACATTGCGCGGGTTAGCCAGTCTGTTTAGACGGTGCCGAGGTCATTATCCCCGCTTCCTTTGAATACACATACCGTATTTAGTAATTATTCACATCCTCTGATTGCTGATTAGGAGTCGAGAATTATTCAAACAGCGGATGCTGCTATTATTTGTACCTTCCCTGAGTTAGGGACATTTGCAAAGGATGCTTCTTTGGACAGCGGTGGATAGATGTGTTGAGAAAAGATAATATACAGCATTTATTAGAAAGGTGTGTTTGAGGATGTGGTATAGAATATCAAACTAACTCACATAACTAACATACAACCATTGATGAAATAAGTACATAAGAGGAAGTTTGAAAGTGGCGTCGGTAGCTGAAAAGCTGTGTGGTGGTTTGGTATGTTATGCAGTAGAAATGAGAAAAATGTTGTAAGGAAAATTTGAGTATGAATGTGGATGGGTATAAGAGTAGAGGAAGACCAATGAAACGATAGATGTGTTGATAGGACTGTTTAAAGTTTGATATGGCAAGAAAAGAAGTGTCTGATGAAATGACGAGTAAGTATGGAAAAAGAAGACAACCCTAAAAATAAAAATAAATTAGGATAAGGGCAGGAGAAAGATGATCCATAGAACCATTACTGTAATCGCGAAAAAATATTAAGCTGTCCCGTATGTAAATGTAAATGTATGGGACACCTGATTTTGTGCATGTAAAGGAAAAAGTTGCACAACATTGAGAGAAGTAGAAGGACAGAAGTTGATCAAAATAGAGTAAATAAAAAAAATGGAGGCAGTTTTCTGCTGTGTAAATTTGAAAGCTTCAGAGCTTCGTAGATCTTTGGAAAACAAACACGAGTCATCTCACGGTGATTTCAGGGTCATATAGTTGAGCCTGTTAGACATTCACAATAAACAATAATAAATAAGTGTTATGAAACTGAAATGAAGTAGGTAAGCTGAAGTTTATAAAATAAATTATTTCAAAGATATTTTATTTAAAGTTCTGCTTCAACCTACACAAACGTCAACTAATAAAACATAACTCCGTTCGTTACACAATTAATTTGGTGCGCACTAATAAAGTATGTACAAACAAAATGTGACGGACATGAACGCAGTTATTTTTAATTTTGTTAGTCTCCGACTACGAAAATCACATTAAGTACTTAACTAGGTAGGGAGAGGAGTCCTTGTTGTAGAAAAGAGAAAGGTGAATATCCCGTCAAAACAAATTGTGCGTAATCTTTGCGACCACCACTCCGCAAAAAGGTGAGCTTCCTCCATTATGAATAACTTCCACAGCGCTCATCTAATTTAACTTGTAAACATTACAATTTAGTCGCACATCTCGACTTGATGCCTCCAAAAGTGCTATTCGCTACCTTTATTACCGGATTTTTTATTTCGTATCTCGCTTTTTTGTTCGCTTGTTATTTCTTTATGAGTAACCTCGTTTACGCTTACGAAAGCTCCAAAAAATATTTTAATAGACTATTCAGGTTCTTCTATAGATAGATTCTTGAAGGCTCTGTTATTGTTTTTTTTTCGGGAACAATTGTCATCATCATTCTCTTGACCTATCCAAATTAATTTGGGGCCGGCGCAGCATGTCTTCTTCTTCCATACTTCTCTATTATTCATCTCATCAGAGTTCCTTTCTTGCCTTATCAACCTTTACGCAGTCCATCCATTGTCTTCCTATACTCTTATACCCATCCACATCATAATCATTTCAGCCGAAGGACGTCCACTGCTGGACATAGGCCTCCCCCAAGTGTCACCACATTGACCGGTCCCGTGCGACTCGCATCCAGCGGATCCCGGCAACCTTCACCAGGTTATCAGTCCACCTAGTGGGAGGCCTTCCAATGCAACGTCTTCCGGTACGCGGTCGCCACTCCAGAATTTTACGGCCCCACCCACACTTTATACCCATCCACATTCATACTCAATGTTTTTTTCGAATGTCTAACATTTAAAAACCACCACGACAAAATTTGGCTTTTTCGAAGAATAAGGGAACCGTCTTGCTTCGAAAAAGATGCCCCGATACCGGTACTTGATAACAAATCCAGCCTATTATGTTTCAATTACAGTGAAAGTCGCGGATTTACCGATATCAATGTCACATTGAAACGCTTATATCCTAAAGTAGCTTCAACCAACCGAGCAGGGTTGGTAAGGTTAGCAGGGTTTAGCGTTCAATTGGATACTGGAAATACCTTTCGTATAAATTGCCCTGTACCTAGGGCTCTCACAATGTGACCGACGCGGCGTTCGGCTAACATGGCTGTTAAGGGTATAATTGCATCCGTCACACACTGGGCTCTGTCAGAAGGTGTATTGTTAGCTCTAACGCTTTGGCCTTGGGTTCAGTTCTGGTCATAGTGAACCTTTAGAGAAGTATTGGTGTTCGTTAGAAGTTGTTTATGTTCGGATTGTAAATGTTTTTGAATGAGAAGGTAATTCAGATCCTTTTTATCAAAGGCGATTAAAAAGTAGGCTTATTTACATAGAATTTATTAAATAGTGGTCCACATTGGAAGAATTGGAAGTCATATGGAGAGGCATTTGCCCAGCAGTGGGATGACGCAAGCTATCAACAACAATAAATTAAAAAGGTAGGCAAGTAAATTGAGTAGGAAATGTTAAAATTTCAGCTATTTCCAGCGACTACACTTGACAGTCAAGATATCAAAATCAGAAATCAATACTGCAGTATTGAAAGAATTCCTTCAAACCAATAAACAAAACTACAGAAAATTTAGAATCAAAGTCGTAAACTGTCCATTGAAGAGGCTTTTGCCGTTGGTCGTGGCTTACGTGTGGTCGGCGGATAGCAATATTGGCTATCTCTATGCAACGACGTACTTACGAACGTAGCGGTCTGCTAGCAAATTGGTGCCGATGTGTAATATTACATTTTATTAAACGTAATAAAATATTTTTTGTGGTGGGACGGATGCTAACATGGGGAAATTCACCTTTGGAATTACGGATTGGTTCGCCGTGTATGGTCTTATAAAACAATCTGATAAATATAAAAAAAATGATAATGCGGTTGGCAGGTAAAATTAATTGGGCAAAGTGTTATTGGGTTTTTCCATCAAGAATTTCGCAGTAGCAACCACGGAGTCTGGACTTGTACCCGATTTATGGCAATAGGCTCGACCCCCATTACATGGGACTTTTTACGTAGTTTGATTTTCTTTCATTGAAGGTTAAAGTTTTGTTTGTTGTTATGTGTTTTAAATAATAGGGACAGTCTGATCATGTGTTCATGTCAAACAATAACTTCAGCAAATAGTTACCAATATTTTCGAACAGTATGTTGATATTGTGAAGGCAAGATTACATAAATTCAATTTGGGCACCTCAGAGAGCTTTGCAAATTGCCTCGTCGGCCAGCAAGTGGAGTTAACCCTTTGATGCTGATCGCTAGCGTCATTCCGTCACCCGGACACCCGGAAAGCTTTGAAACGCTCCATAGATGTTCAGTCAAAGTAAGCTTCGTCAAATGTCTATCGAGAATTTTAAATTCTCTCTCGAATGTAAGAGTTTAAAATTCTCGATAGACATTTGCCGGACAAAAGTTAGACGAATTTTGAAATTTTAAAGCGAACTAAAGTGAACTTAGAATAAAGGATGAACATTTTTATTTGAGAAAAACACTTCAAGTTACAAATAAAATAATTTAGAAAACGACTATGTTAAACATTAAATCTACGTTTGAAATAGTATTCAATTATTTCAAACCAAAATTGCAAAACTACTGACAGTGTTCATTGTTAATGTCTGAATATTAATCACATGGCGTTGATAGTATTAGCAGTAGCATACACGACTCTCATCGTGTTTGTGAATCCAGATCCTTGAGCCCATCCGCAGACTATGACTACCGGATCGCCAATCCTTATAAAACCTCTCTCGACGCCCCATTTGATACAGAAGTTCACACGTTTCTCGAGATTTGTTGCCCATTCCGGGTCCGTAGGTTCTACAAATAAGCAAATATTCACTTAATCTACACACGCATTACGATCTTACGTGGAATATGTTAGATCTTACAATATTGGATATTGGTATACCCATCTTTACTGGTGCGTCTTCTACCAAGATTGCTAGCTTATTCTTATCATGATACAAATTAAATAATGACATTTGCATACCTTCGTAAATTAAGGGATGGAGCCCTCTCCACAAATGAAGTTGGCGTGCTACAACACCGTACCTAGTCACCGCTAGGATTGGACATCGAGGCTTGAACTTAGCGACGACCCGTGCTGCTTGGCCAGAAGATGTTACGACAACAATAGCTGCCGCTATCGACCTTTGTGCTGCTATCACTCCTGCCATTGCAGCGGCTGTACACTGGTTGATTGGTATTGGTGTCTGTGAAACGTAAAATGTTAAGCAGCCAATCAATATGGCAGACCTCTACTGGCCGAATTATGTCCAGCAGTGGCCTAAGCTGGTGGTTGTAGTTTGGGGCAAGCATATCATGCTACGCCACAACATCATTGGGTAAGTATTGTTGTAACCAGTCTGTTACATCCAATGGCATTATAACTAGTTGAGAGAATAAAATTGCTTATAACAACATTATAAACAATGTCTGTTTCATATCTGATGAAGATACATTTACCTTATCAATAAAATCATTGAATACTCGTCTGGTCCAAATACAAGCTTCAGCTTCTTTACAAGCGGCACTCAACGTTTGAATAGTTTCAACCGGGTACATGCCCACTGCTGTTTCAGCGCCTAGTACTAAGACGTCAACACCATCCAGAATACAGTTGGCTACATCAAGTACTTCACCTCTTAGAGGAACCTTCTTTGTTCTCATGCTGGTCAGAAGGTGAGCGCTTATACAGGTTGGAACGTTAATCTGCAAGGTTGAAATAGCTTTATTTTCATATAAACTTTGCAAATGGTTGTACAAAACTGTGAGTTTCTAATACAATTTAGAAGATCCTTTTATTTTATTGCTTAATAGCTGATTACTTATGAATCTCTGGATTATTTTTTGCTTGCTTTTGCTTGTCCCATGTTTTATGGGACACAGCCAATGTTAAAGTGAAGAATATCTCATATCATGGACTATCCAGACGACTTGTTACTTTTTACAAATATACTTACTGTATTAGCTCGAGCTATCATATTCTTTTGAGCTATAACCAGTTTCTTTGGTGTTATGTCAGACGCCAGTTCTTGTCTTGTTATCATTACACCAGTTGTTACCTGCACATAAAAGGCATAGTTGCAGGAAAAAGGAGTCAACAAGAATTATGATAGCTACTGCAGTGGTTTTCCCAATGTTACGGATGGAAATCAAGGAACATAGTGATAAGTGGATATTTTCTGGGATGGCCGCAAATTATTCGGCTTTTAGTTGTAGAAAAAAATACTACATACCTGTAGAATTGCGTCAAAATTCCGAAATCCTTCAATCGTTTGTATATTTGATATAATAGCAATCTTTTTACCCCTCTCTCCTAATATGGCTTTCAACTCAGATATACAAACGGGAGAGTCTACAAAAGCTGCAATTATGATATCGACCTGCAATTTCCAATTACTTGTATTATTATCGATGCAATGAGTCACACCAATGTTTTTTGTTATCAGCATGTTTAAAAAATAGGTTACTCGCGATAAAAGAATGTTTCTTTTTCCTAACTTCGAAAATTATGAGATATTAAACGTTACAGTACAGGCCGTACTGTAACGTTTAATATCTCATATTTTTTTTGTGGCAACTCCAACTAATGTTTGACATCACGCTTCGAACTGCGAGTCGAAATAATAAGCCTAATAAGCAATAACTTTCGCCATTTTTATTTTTTTTCAAAGTTGCGGCCACGATTACAACCTATATTAATCAATAGCTGGTATCAATACAAACCAGTTTTTCGTGAGACAAAGTGTTCTAAAGTGTCACGTTTCCGAGATATGAGCTATCAAGCTCGCAGCGTGACGTCACGTTGCGAGATTGCGAAGGAACGCAAATTAAAACGGGGAAACTTTACACCGCTATGACTTTGGAAATCCTGGCCCGATTTCGATGAAACAAAAACTGTCATTATTTGCACGAGTACCCATATTAAATGCAGTAACTTTTATGGTAATATTTGATGTGTTGGACTCATTGTAGATTACTTTTCAGAAACTAACACAAGAATGTTTTACTACCTGTTGCTGGATCGCCATTTCGATATCGAGTTTGTCTTTGTCGGTAAAGTTTGGCATCTCCAATGCCACGTTAGGAACAAATACGTCCTTATATGAACTTAGAAATCCTCCTCTTTCAATTTTACATGTTAATGTTGTTGTTGATATCACTTCTACCCGTAACATGATTTGCTCATTGTCCAGTAAAATATAATCATTTTTGTTTACTTGCTCAGCAAAATGCAAGAAATCTACGTAAACTGTATATGTAGAACATCGATCCATGTATGTTTCGTCTGTTGTCAATCTTACAACTTCACCAGTTTTTAGTTCAACCATTTCACCGTAAGTCTGTAAGAATAGAAAAGTCCTGGAACAATCAAGTAGAACAGCCAAGACACAGTAAACATAATATCATAAATCTTTATTTTTATTTATCTCAACATCAGAAATTACAGGCGCTGGTATATGCACAAACTTATATAGAGAAAGGTGTCTGAGGTAGGAAGGTCCTGAGTTACAGATCACCTCTCCGGCTTAGATATAACATTTAATATATAGCAAAATATTTAGTCAAGGTATAGCGCTTATGGTTGCGTTCATTAACGCCACACCACCCTGTTTTAAGAATATTTTTGCAATGTGATTCCTAATATTGCAATTTTTGCAATCAATATATAAATAAAAAGAGAAGTCCGGACTGACTAACTGACTCACTGACAGACTGACTGATCCATCAACGCCCAGCCCAAACCCTTGGACTTAGAAAGCTGAAATTTTGTACAGAGGTTGGTTCCCTTTATAATGTAGATAAGAAATAAAGAAGGATTTTTCGGGATTCAACCCTAAGAGGGTGAGAATGGGGTGTTGAACTTTCTGTGAAACTTTTTTTTTATTCTCGGGGTCGATTTACTTTAAAATTTGTGTACATACTCTTTAGTTAAAATGTGAGATACGTGTATCATAGTTTCTCAAAATCATGCCCCAATATAGAATTCAAACTCTTGATTGACTGAATAAGATATCAACGCACAGCCCAAACCGCTGGTCCTAAAGACATGAAATTTGGAGGGTATATTCTTTGTAAAGAGTAGGTATCCACTAAGAAAGAGTTTTTAGAAATTCCACCCCTAAGAGGGTGAAATGGGGTATTAAATTTTCACCTCAGCACCTCAAACAAGCAGTTTTTGCTGTTTACAGACAGTGAGCCAAATTCGATTTTGTTGCGAGCGTCAGACAAAGTAACTTTTTAATTATTATTTTTTACATACCGAGAACTGTGCAGGTCTACTCACAAAATTCGAACGATTTCAACTTCACTTTGTTCTGTCACTTTCACTTCGATACGAAAAAAGCGAGAGATAGAAACAAGTCGATTCGAAATTCGATTTCAAATTCCATATCTAGTGGACCCAAAAAAGAAACAAACAATAAACGTTCGGATACCGATATTGTAAATCACGTGATTAGGTTTTAAATGAAAAAAATATATATTTCGCATAATCGAATTATATTATTTATAACTAAATCTAGATGAAGAATGTTGAAGAAATAAATACGAAATTTATCATGTATCTACTTATTTATTTATAGTTTTTGGTTTTGCGGAATTCAAATTTTTATTCTCTTATTCTCTGTTACGCTAGCAATGATTAGGTCAATGCGCTAGCTACAAAGTACAATAAAATTTGGATAATAATGTAATAATAATAAATAAATATGAGTGAGTCCGGTGACGAAGTCTGCCGTTAACATCCGAAGAATTGAAGCATAATGTAAAAAATGCAGAATTAAGGTTCACAAACTAGGCAACCATCTACAATGTGGAGTTTTTACTCAATGTTGAAAGCCACAATAAAAACAAAAGATGACGTGCACATTGAAACCTATTCCAAACTTATTGCATTTTTGAAAAATATGTCAGATATGTCACAAATCCAAAAAGTCCAAAATATTTTCGTCCGCTAACATTAAAATACAATATATTATGGTGGTGTGGTGGGTTAAATTTTGACCATGTTGTTTTGTTACCTTTAAGTATATGTTCTCGCTGCTGAGGTGAAAAGTTGTATGTGTTACACGAGACCAAAGTTATTTGCATCTCGTGTCTTTGAATCCCTTGCTACGCTCAGGATTCTAACCTAGAATCACTCGCTACGCTCGTGATTCAACCATAGAATCCTTCGCATACTCGGGATTCAACATCAACACTCGCATCAAAAACCCACTTTGCTCTTTTGTTGCACAAATAACTATTTCTGTGAAAAATTGGGTTAATTGACTTGCCCACTTTGCTCTCTTGTTGCACAAATAACTATTTCTGTGAAAAATTGGGTTAATTGGCTTGAAAGTTAGTGTACAGACTATTCTGTTAATATTATGAAAAACGTGTAACACAGTTTTTCCAAAATCATCCCCTGACTGATACATCAATGCACAGCCTAAACCGCTGGTCTTAAAAACATGAAATTTGAGGGGTGTATTCTTTGGGTGTGTTCTTTCTTTTTTTCTTTGTGGTATCCACTAAGAAAGGTAAAAAGGGGGGTTAAATTTTCTGTAAAACTTAATATTCTTTTTGTCGATTGACTCGAAAATTAGTGTACACACTCTTCAATTAAAATGATGATACACGTGTATCACAGTATTGCCACGCATGTTGCGTAGGGCGTGCAGGGCAAGATTTTTTTTAAATAAGATTAATTTGGGGTCTCCAAATGATGTAGTAAATACGTGTAACCAATTTTGCGTCGGTATCCCTTCCACCTCGACATCATACATAAACTATTATAAATGCGAAAGTTTGGATGCATGGATGTTTGTTACTCAGTCACGCCAGAGCGGCTGAATAGATCTGGATAAAACTTGGTACAGAGATAGATTATAGTCATGTATGGCACATAAATTACTTATTATCTCAGAAGTAAGATCCCGTGGGCAATTCTCACACTCTACGCGGGTGAAGCCGCGGGCAAAAGGTAGTGACAAATGAAAACTAACTTCGGCTATTCGCCCAGTCCTTATCTTTCTGCCGGAAAGTGTCATGGCAATTCCTAGTGGATAATTCCTGCCCATTTTTATGCTAAAGTTTTTGCTAGCCGCTCGGGCCAGTTTTATAGCTTCAACATGTTCTTCTCGAGGCCCAAAGTTCATGTTTAGCATTACTATGTTCATACCGGCTGCCATCATATTCTCCAAGATATCAACGTCATAGCATGATTTTCCTGCAATAAAAAATAATGTTTCATCAGTCCAATTAGCACTATAGACGTAATATGTATATTGAAATATCTCGAAACGAATGTGGTCATTGACCGGTCATGTGCACCAGGTTCTGAAATACTCGGGTACACCCGGTTCCAAAATCAGTAAACCCGGTTGTCCTGGGTCTTTAAAAATAAAACGAAAATATGTTTAATTTCACATTATTTCTTGAAGTTTTAAATAAACAGATTATTTGATTTGAGTTTTACAATACCTAAAAGTAATTTAAGTAATAAAATTATAAAGTCAAGAGAGAGGACCGGATCTCCCGGATCTATGTGCACTCAGAACCGGGTATCAACAATCTAGATCCCGTTCTGCCTGCCCTAGTCATAATTAGAGAGTAGAATTACGTACAATACTTATAGCACAAAACAATAACCATCACGTTATTGTTTTTAGAAAACAATATTATTGATACGGTTGGGAGGTTTTGAGTTTATTTTATTTTATGTTTAATAAGAAACAAAAAAAAACCGACTCCTATATTAAGGCTACCCACCGCTGCGCACGCTGTGCACGGGCACGCGGCGCATTTAAGCTGCATGGATTCATTTGTTTGACAGCGTCGGTCTATGTTTCCACTGCAGTACACGCTACGCATGCTCAACTATGTACAACTGTAGCGTGCGTGGCCCACTGCGGCAAAGTCGTGGGTTAATAATTGACAGCGTTGAGCTATGTGAACGCCTTATCCGAGCAAGCCACGCGTGTACTTATGACGTCAATTGATGCATAGCGTGGTCGTGGTTTGCAGTGTAAACAATCTCATACATTTTCTAACAAGCGAAGCTTGACACACGTGCGTAGCCTATCCGTGCGCCGCCGTGGGTATGCGCCTTTATTGTTTTCTAATTATATTACTCTCGTTTTGGACACAGAGTGTTTATATTATTATGTATCCAGCCGATTCCAGCCTGGGTTGAAGGATTTGGTGAAATGAATTGTTTACTAGGTTTTGTAGCTTTACTTCTTACACACAATTATGAAATAATGCTTGTATACAATGAAATGATTCCTTGTCCGTGTTTACAACTTTTTAGGGCTGACTATACACACAAAAAAAAACATTCAGGCGAATTGAAATCCTCCTACTTTTGGAAGTCGGTTAGAAAACAATGGCAAATCCATTGTTTTCTCTTCAGTATCAATTAGAGTGTGAGGTGTCTGACGTTTTGAGCAATTACAATTCCAACTTGTATGAAATCTCGTTTTATAATTTACCAAGCGATGCCATAATGCCCGTCATACGTGTGCAGGCGGCAGGAGCTTTGATGTCCAAGTTCAACACATGGTCTAGCGCTGTGGGAGCTTGCGCTGAAGATAGCTGCTGACCTGGTAGCACCATGGCGTCAAACTAAAAAATAATTAGCACATTCAAACAAGGAAAGTGAAAGGGGTGGGTAGATACTGGTCGGGCCTACTCTCGCAAGAACAAGTAAGGCTCATCCTCCAAACATCCGTTCCTACTGGACCCCTTCTGTTCTTTTGCCATAAATCATCTTGGGATAAAGGTGTTGGAAGAGTTTTGTATGAAGGGTAGCCTGAAAATTCCGCCATTTTAATTTATTTTCAAAATATCAGGTATTAATAGAAACAAGTTTTCTTTGAGACAAAATCTTCTAAAGCGCCACCTTTCCTTAACCTTGGATGATAAAAATCTAATACGATAAGGATATGTAGATGATTAGTGAAAGCAAAATATGAAAATATCAATGTTGACGATGATAAAAATGTTTTTAACAATACGTAATTCTTAACTTACTTCAGACATTTTAACATCTCCATCCGTGGGCCACACCATGTTTAACAGTAAGTTAAAATAATTATCTTAAAATAAATTATATTAAAAAATTCACGAAACAATCTTCTGAATAATTCACTGACAATGTCTGTTCAGAAATTGACATTTAAAAAAATAGAGGTGACATTTATTTTGTCATTTGAGGTTTGTCACCTCTTCTACATTCAGTTATCTGATCAAGGTCGGATGTCTATACCTAATCATAAGTTTATTTCCTAAAAAAAACTTTAACGTTGATTTGTTTTTCAATTTCATCGTCGTTAACTATACTCGTTTTATATTATTTACTTTTGTCTAGCTCTCTCTCTCTGTGATCAATACATTGTACAGACGCCAAGCTACCCGAAACTGACAAATTTTCCCAATCAACCTTGAACCTATTACCTAATTAGAGAAAAAGTTTGAAAAAAAAATTGACAGATTCTAGTAGCTTGATGTGCTGGCTTCTGTACATTACTGACCCAGGAGTAAAAGTGACCAACCACGGCAACCACTTCCCTATGCTAAAAATAAACACATAAGATTTACTCTAATTAGTTGTTATTAAGATTTTGTGGATTTCATAAACTGCAGCGTTTGATTTCACGCTAAACACAAAACAAAATATTTTTTTATAAAATCGTCATAACCCAGCTTTTATTTATTTGCAACGATTATTCTTTCAAAATCCAAATCCCCTTAGCAAAATCAAGTATTAGAATGTTTACAAAAGTCAGGTGGGATCAGTACCATCCCAATTGGGGGTAAGCTGAATGATAAACAAGTGGAAGCCACAGCTGCCGCTAACAACGCGACAAAAATAAATAAAGCTCAGGTAGATAAACAAAGCGGAGTTTTATTTGAGGTGGAACCATTAGGGGAAGGTAAGATAAACGTGTCAACATAGGCGAGATGCGAGATGCCTACTAGTGTAGACTTTTGGGAATCGTCCTCTTCTTGAATACCTTGAGATATTTCTAGGAGATGAAGGCTATAAAGCTTCGAATCGAATTTAAAAGTTGTGGCACTTCTTGTTGTCTAACTTTCGCTACTGTGCATGTTGTATAGAAAAAGAAATGTATATGAGATGAGTACTATTTGTAAAGTTATTGTTTCCGTCGTGTCACATCACGACGGCGGGGAATGCGCCCAGTGCGTGTATATATATACTCTGGTTTTTCCAATCCCTTTGAGTAAGTTCATTGAGGATTTTGCTCAGATATATTCTGTTTGGCATTTCATATTCTTCGTAACATTGTAAACAAAATGCACACAATGATTTCCCAGACTGTGGTCTTCAACTTCTAATACCTACTGCCGCCAATTCGTACATGTCTGATAGCATCATGGACTCGAGGGAAGCACAATCTATAAAATTCTCGTCCTTCTGATACGTAAACCTTTTGTATTCAGACTCTCACCGACTCCCAAAGGCCCACATCAAGAGTTACAATGAAATTCACGAATCGTGATGCGAAAATATATTCAAGTCAAATATATTCTACTTTACGGCGAAAGGTAGAGAAAATGCTTGCTTCATATTTTAGGGCGTAAAATAAGAAGAATGTTGTTACCAAATGCATCAAGAGACTGGTTTGCTAAAAAAATACGATTTCGGAAGCTCTTTTTATGTTACATAAAATAATCTAACAACAGTCCTAGACTATATTATCTTGCCTGTCTATCACCTTATATTTTTCCTAAAAATTTCCAATCTCGCTGTGTGCTTGAAATCCTAATAAACGTTCCACTAGTGGTTGTAATATTGTTATGTTCACCAAGTTCGTATATTTAGTCTCAGTTGGGGAAAGCTTGGGACGAAATGTATATGTAATAGTAATCCATCAATTAAATGAAAACAAAAACGTGGAAAAGAAAGTTAACAAGCCTGTTTTGCTATAGGTTCGCTATTTTTAATACCTGCCTCCAAAATAATAAAATTCCCTATTATACAATCAATATACAATAACGGATTTCATTGCAGTAGTTTATTGTCCCTCTCATAGAGAGGAGGTCTGTGTCCCAGCAGTGGGAACATTATAGGCTGATGATGATGATGATGATGAGTTGATTGTATGTGCTGGCGCAGGGTCTTTATTCACCCCACTCAGTTTACAGAATACACTTGGTCGTAAGCCCAAATTCGATGCCTATGGAAACAAACGACCAAGTGTAAATAAATGGGCCGTCCGTTCGTCTTCGGAGAATCTTGTTCGGTTACATAGACCGACTTCATTTGATCTACTCGTAGTGTAATAATTGCAACGGGTCATCGAATTCGAGAATTATCGACGAATTGTAATTGCGCCATTACTTATGTTCACATTGTCGTTGTATATGATATAAAAAAGTATCTACCAACTACAGTTCAAAAGTAGACTGCCTCGTCAGTATGTCGTGTAAGTTTATTCGTTTGTGTTGTCTATTGCGTTTCAATTTACTTCCTCTTTAACTTTTTTATCATCTTCTTCAGCACTTCCACCTTTTCTCTAACTTTTATTAATTTCTTTGAGCTGTTGTTGTTTCTTTTCTTTGACTTGTTGTTGTTGCTTTTCTATTTTTGATTCCATTTGCTCTGCTTCTATTGCTTCTTTTGTTTCTTCGACTTCAGTAATCTCTTTCACTTCAATACTCGCTTTTGGCACTAAAGTACGTTTTCTTACAAGAGACTTCTTTTTCTTTTTTGGTTCAGTGAAGGTATTAACAGCAAAGTCATGATAAGACTCGGGACAACTGCAAAAAAAAAATGAAAAAAAAAGCGGGTTGTTTACGGGCTATTTTTGATTCCGTAGTGCCTATTGCTAACGTGCTAAATACTCACTCTATCTTAGTCGTCTTGTTTTTTTCAGTGACATTCCATATCCGAACAGCGTCACAAAAGGAGCTTTCTTCAGTTGCCTTTTCCAGGGTAACGTAAAAATCACCGCAATCGATCCATTTTTTTTCAACTGAGTATTGCAGGGCGAATTCGACCCGGGCTTGCACAGTGTTAAACCATGTCCGACTAGGAGGACCTAAGAGAAGTAAAATATTTAAACACTGTTTTAAGCTTTCACGTTTTATAACGTAGATCTAGTCATTTTTTTAAACTGACATGTCATTTCACTAACACCATCATTAACGGTATATTGATCATGGTACTTGCAACAGCGCCGTAATATTGGGAGCTCAAAACAGATAGTAAACATGGTAAATATCCCGTTTTCAGTGTTAATGATGGTTTTTGTAAGTATATGTACATAAATAATCAGCAGGTAGATTGGTGGCATGTTTAGTACATAGTATGAAGTAAATTCAATCTAATTCAGACAGAGCAACAAATTACAGGGTGTAAACAGACTCTTCACGAAGTCGTCAACCAAGCATTGACTTTTTGACAACATGAAGAACTTTTTTTTTTTTTTTTTTACGGATGGGAAATCATCAAATGACTCGCTCGCCCGCTCTGGGCAGAGTGGAAGGGAGTGTCAGACTTGTACTGACTAAATTCAAATTCAAATTCAAATTCAAATATTTTATTTCAGATGAACATCCATATAATGTTAGTAGTAGTAAAAACTAAGCCTAATGTTAGTATTCAATTAAAATAATGTATAACAACAATCACACAGTTCAATGGCTCATTATTGTTGGTAATGAACATTGAACTGTTTGTTCCATGTTAAACGATTTTAACTGGATAAGTGTGTCTGAACACTTACCCACCTTCGTAAGAGGGGAGAGTCCCACCGGTCTGAAAACACATTCAGGATGCCATTGGAGGAGGAGCGCAAGCGCGCCATCATGGAAGCGCATCGCTTCCGCATAATTGCGGCGAACCCATCGACGCATGCTTCCGCGAACATCCCTGACGCGCTACATCGCCATGGCAACCCCAAAAGCACCCTGAATGCGTTATTGTACTGCACGCGCAGGTCGCTGTATGCCCGCTGGGTGTACTTGGTCCACAGGCTGCACGTGTAAAACGACTGGCAGAAGGCCTTAAAAAGCGTTATCTTGACTGAATCAGTACAACGTGCAAACCTGCGGGCCAGCATGTTGCAACGGACAGCCAGCGACCTGCGCTCCCTGTCTATATCCACATTGTCTTTTAAGTCATCAGTGACCCAGTGGCCCAAATACTTAAACTTCGAAACTCGAGCTAAGGGAGACCCAGAGAGTGAGAGTTCAGGTAGCTGTTCGTAGGTTAAAGTACCAGATTTAAAAACTAACCATTCACTCTTATTGGTATTGTATTTGAGCCCATGAGCCACTGCATAACTTTCACAAATTTTAAGTAGCCTTCTCATCGCACCGATAGAAAAAAAACAAAACCCCTCCATGTTCCTTCCTTGCCCTTTGTGTTCCAGAGCTGCGGTATCTCTTTCGAACAGCCCGCAGCCCTGGCAGGAAGTAACTTTACGCGTAAGTACTTTAGTGCTGGGAAACGACTTTTTTTTTGGGCTGAAAAATCACGTTTTACAGTTGGACTCAATGTAACGCACTCAAAACATTGAGCTGATGGATGGATTGAATAGTAAGGGGGTCCTGGAGGTGTTTAAAGTAAAAATCTTACATTAAAAACAGGTATTAAAAAAAAAACTTCTGAAAAAGTTGGAACTTTGACCCCCAATATCTCCGTAACTAGAAGGTTCCCAGGTATGGTCTAGAACAAAAAAATGATCGCAATGATGGGGAAAACAAGTGCCTTTCGGCTTCGTTAAGAGTCTGTTTACACCCTTTATCGTCACAATACCTTTATATAAAAGTGGTACCACACTCCTGTACATTTTCAATTGTCTTATGGTCCTGATTTTGGTACTGACGCCGATGATAAGGCAGTTAGGTCGCAACCAGTTCAGGAGATAGGCAGTACGCCCACTAACCGTCGGGAGTACTATGATACGAGCGTTGGTCTGATTAGCGACGACCGCACAAGATATGGCGCTAGCTTCCGCTGCATTCACTGGCATTGGTATCTGAAAATATGCTTTTAACTTTCAAAAGTTTCCCAAGCATATTACTGTGCTCTCAGATTTAAAAGTCGAGGCTTTCTGTTTGAAACTTAAGTTCTTGAAAAATTTTGTTAGTTCAGGCTTAGGTAACCGTAGCTTCAAATACATCGACAAAATAATTGCCGCATAAACTAATGCACATTTACTTGATCTAAACTAACTACAGACGCCAGCATATCAAGCTACTACAATCTGTCTTTCTTTAATAGATTTTCAACTTTATCTGTAAAGCATTAGGTTCAAGGTTGGTTGGGAATATCTGACAGTTTCGGGTAACTTGACCTGCTGGCATCTGTACAAGGGAAGCTGTTGTCGTAAAACCAGTCATCATCATTTGCTTAGCCTTTTCCCAACTATATTGGGGTAGGCTACCAGTCTAACCGGATGCAGCTGAATACCTGTATTTAATATGGGCCGACTGCCTATTTGACCTCCACAACATAGTTAGTACTGGGTAATACGATACTCCTTGGTAAGACTGGTTGCCAGACTTTTGGACTACCTGTAACGACTGTCCAAGATGTACCAATGACAGCCGGCACCAACGGCTTAACCTACTTTCTGAGGCGTGCAGGAAACTCGATATGAAATGGGTCCCATCCACGGACCAACCTAGGCAAGTTCGACTTAACCTGAAGATCAACCGTAGATCGAATAGAATAGACCGAAGTAAAAAAAGTAATTATAAAAATAAAAAACCCGACTGAAAAGCTAAAAAACAAGCGCATTTGGAAGTAAGTAGGCGGCACCCAATTTATTATAAAATTATTTAAACCCGGAACGGGGCCCGCCTTCTTAATAATGCGCTTTTAAGTTTGTATAATTACTTTTTTCGGTATTTTAGTTTTCATATATTTTTTTTATTTTCTGTTTTTCAGTTTAATAATCTGAAAATCATGACGTCATAGACGATTTAACTTCTTGATTTTTTTCATGTCATTTCAAATACTTTCCATCTTCAACTCGTCATAAAACTTAAATTCCATTCGAAATGAAAAATAATATACCAAACCTAAAAATGATACCTGTTCAATGATAGGTACACTTATTAAGTTCGTTGACATTTTTTTTTCTCAATATGGCGTCTGTTTAATTTTAATTACTGCCATGATGGATTATTACAAGTCAATTGCCGTAAAAATCATCAAAATCGGCCCAAGCGTTTTTCCATTTCACGTTTGGTCTCTAGAGCGCCACAAAGGAACAAACATATTATGTATGTACATAATAAGCTAATAAACCACCTCAGTCGGGTAATAATTACACTATATCGTGAAACGAAGCTCGTTTGGTTTGGATTGCTTAAGTTTGTAAAGGAACTGAAAATTCCTTACCTCAGAAACTGTGTCCCAAAAAGCCGTCTTGCTCATACAAAGAGGTTCCACGCCAGTGCATACTTCATTCATAATTTTCAAAGTTCTACACAAGCTGTTTATATCAAAAAAATCACCAAGGATAAAGCCAGAAGCACCTTCCATAATTGCATTAGTCACATCAGCCATCTCTCTAGTGCATACATGGCCTTGATTAAGTAATTCTTCAAATACGTTTCCTGATACGTAAAATGGTTTGCCAGCCTGGTGGAACAATATTATAAACAAAATTAAGAAGCTGCGGTCCTAAAATGTTATCAGATCATGAATTGATACCTGTTGGCATTTTCCTGACATGTAGCTTTGTATTCGACCCATGCGATTATACAATGGTAGATCCACTTCATAAGGTAAAAACTCTCGGCAAATTGAAACTCCGTCGGCTTCCTGCAAAAAATCCATGATTTTTAAAATTATCACTGTAGGACTACAAAACACAGGTACTTCGTTTTTTTTTAAGTTTTGCGCCCTATGAATTTCTCTTGTATCGTGGGTGCATGTACAAACATTTAAAGTCACAGACCCGGAACACGCAGGCCATACTAAATTCGTTCCGTGCGGTAATCGAACCCACGACACACAGCGCAGCAGCCAATCGCTCGGCCTCTGCGCCAACCGTGCCGTCAAACAAGGAACATACTCTTATGGAGTAACGTACTTAATAATGTTACAACTTTTAGTATAGGATCACTTGCATACTAAGCATGAAAGATTTAATGGATGAAAATGATTTGATGTTATGGATTTATGTGCTTTTCATCCAACTCTTTTAAGTAATCTAATTTATAGGATTTGATGTGCAGAGTAATAGATATTTACATAATAATGAGTATGACGTATTTCTTAACCGTCACACCCCTGACGGGCAGATATACCGTGCCAGCAGAGGTTCACGGTGTCGGCCCCTCAATGGGCCCGTAACAAACTTGACGGATAAAATCCCCCAACTGACCACAAGCTAGGAATTGAAAAGCCTGTCTGGGCCCCAAGGCCATGGCCCATCCACTTTGTAGCTCACAATATTATGTATCTTACTTATATGTTAGTTGAATCTTACCCTAACAAAGTCGTCTAAGTTCATTAAACCTTCTTGGGTAGATATCCCCACAATGATCATGGGCCTTTTTGCTCGGTTACCTCCAAGGTATTTCTTTATTTTCACGATTGTTGTAACGCTTCGCGGATAGTTGATCATTATCATATCCACCTGAATACCATATTTTATTATTTTAATTTGCTATTTTTAGTTATGAACTATTATTGTCATTGGCAAAAATTGACCTACTTGGTATTCCATGGCAAATTGTAACAAATTGAAATCCTTTTGCGTTATATATGGATATGGACCTCGTTTTATGCCCCTTATGCAGACATAGGACATATTTTTTAAATAACCACCCTTGACAACCGTACATTGCAACAACGTTTCGGTCTTCGATATGCATGACATAATTATTTCGTTTTGGGCGATATTAAGTTCCACCCCTATTTTCACACGTGATGTTAAATAAGGATCATCAATAAATATACTGTTTTTATTGCATTTATCAAATTTGGCTATGTCAGTAGTCACAGTTACTTCCGTACCAGTTTCTATTAATATTTGATTTACGTCCTGAAAAATAAGACGTAATATTAGGACGAAACACAATATTTAGCTGTATGTTGTTAAAAAAAACTGTAGATTGTAAAGAAAGTAGGAAGATGAAGATGAAGAAGAAAGATGTGTTTATACAAATTAAACACATCTTTCTTCTTCACATCTTCTATGGCACTATCTGTTTGATTTGCTTTCTTATTTCTTTGAAAGTGATGTCTAATACTGAATTCACAAAATCAACAAATAAGGGATGTCCCAAAATGATTTACCTCTTGAAGAAGTCCAGTTTGTATTGTACCTGTCTTCAATTCAATACATGTTGCACATGGCCATTCAAGAAGACTATATTTTCGAGCCACATTTTTAGAAGCTTTATCAATTCTGCTGATCATTTTTATTCGATCAGCTTCAGTACAATGAGACGTCTTCAATTTTATCACGTTCATTCCCATTTCCATCAATTTCTGAAAATCCACTAGCGGCATATGTGGATCACCTAAATGAAACATTACAAAACAATTATTTTATGATAAAAAATGTTGGCACCAAATCGTTGGAATTTAGAGTAGGTGTTTTCTATGCACCTTATTCAAAAGTGATATTAAATTATGAAGAAAGAAAAAAGGGCGGCCTCCATACTTGTAATGTAATCTATCTCTGTACCAAATTTCATCCAGATCCGTTACGCCGTTCTGGCGTGATTAATTGATTAACAAACATCCATCAAATTTTTGCATTTATAATAGGTTTTGTAAGATGAAAAACAAATTTAGTTTTGCTGTTGAATGTAAATTAACACCCGAAAGATCGTTAAAAATATTGTTTTTATATTGTTTGGTGCAACAGAACCCTTCGTGCGCGAGTCTGACTTGTTCTTGGCCGGTTTTTAGTTGTTAGCTCTTCACGCTCGTTAGTCATCGGCGGTGGTACAGATGCCTTTTTTCTTAGACAATTTGTAACTGGTGTTTTTAACTTATTAATTTCGGCATAGGTATGTTCAGCAGAAACAAGTTTAAATAAATCAAAATAAACATGACATCACGCTTGTAATCCCCGAAGGGTTAGGCAGAGGTGCACCTACTAGTACACCCACATTTCGCCAGTTATGTTTACGTTCCATGTAATAGGGGGCGAACCTATCGCCATCAACCGGGCACAAATCCAGTTATCGTGGCTGCTACTGAGAAATTTCTGATGTTAAAAGCCCTCAAGGTCAAGCTTTAATATTATAAAGGCGAAAGTTTGTATGTAATGTGTGTATGTTTGTTACTCCTTCACGCTCAAGCGGCTTAACGGATTTTGATGAAATTTGGCATCAAAATAGCTTATATGCTGGATTAACACAGGCAAGATTTTGTAACAATATTTTGATTGAAAAGAGTGTCCATGGAGTTTCTTGCCCATTCTTCTCCATAGAGATCTTCGCTTTGGAATGGGCAACTACAGTACTTTCACAAGTTATTCTGTCATCCAAAAGTGCCTGTAATGGTCTAATTGAAATAAATGCTTTTGAGTTTTTGAGTTTTGAGTTTATTATTGATCCCGGCAAAAAAATGGATGTTCCCGTGGGATGATCAAATAACTCAATTTTTTTTTTCCGAATTTTGATTAAAATGCGTCTTATTGGCGACCAAAAGTACTAGGTTAACATAAATTCAAGGTGTTGTTTATTCAAACGAGGTAGGTAAGTAACGTACTAGGTCAGCATAAATTCAAGGTATTTATTTAAACGAGGTAGGTAGGGTAGGTAGGTAGGGTATGGTAGGATAGATAAGGTAGAGAAGTAAAAGTATAAGTAGGTAGTGGGTAGGAAAAGTGCATTGGAAAGGTGCATTGCAACGCATAGAGGCACAGCTTACTTTTACCAGCTTTTAGCATCAAAACATCAAGAACATGGAAGCACTGTTCTGATGATTGAATGTCATTCTTTTTTCCAAGTTTTAGTTCGTGTACAAACTTTTTCACACGGCGGGCGCTGCTAGGAAAAAATAAACTGACTAAAACCCATCCATGTTCCTTCCTTGCCCTTTGTGCTCCAGGGCCGCGGTATCTCTTTCGAACAGTCCCGCAACCCTGGCAGGCATCAACCCTTACGCCCCCCCTCCCTGTTTGCTGACATTTCTTTGAGGCGCGCGTGGAATACGAACGCGCCGTCAACACGGCCTGTCGTCATAAGACGGACGGACGGCGAGCTAGCTATATAGAACCATTATATATATATATATATATATATATATATATATATACATATAGAACTATTATTCTCCGCCTGTGATGTGTTTAGATACTTTTTTTCAGATGGTTCATGAAATTTGAATATTTTGCATAGATACAGCACAGAAATCCCATTGTTTTGACATGTCGCCGCATCAGTACTTCTAACTGATGGACGCTACCGAAAGCGCCAAACTAGTAACTCAGTTCTGGGCCGACATGACTTAGATTGAGATCGACACGCTAAGAAGTATATTGTTCTCGTATGAAGCAAGGGCGGGTAGCTAGCATGTATAAAATAAGGCAATGAAGTTTACTGATTGTTCCAATTATAAGAGATCTTCTGTGACCAAAGGTCATGCCTTCTACATATTTATCATCAGTTATGTCAATGTTTCCAAACTCAATCGTTTCATCCACTGTTTCCATTGTACTATATCTCCTACAATACTCTATAAAAACCTTAAAAACCAAATAATCTGAAAAATACTAATTCATAACACAAAGTAAGAGTTTCTGAAATAAACTATTCGTTCATAAATTGACGTTTATTTGTCATATTGTACTTGGTTCATAGATTTGGTTATAGAAAAGAAGGTTGTTTTGCTACATTATAAATACTATGGTTTTGATTTTTTTTTGTTTCAGAAAAAATATGTGCACTTATGATTTGTTTTGTTATGAACGACATTTTTAATTATGGAACTAAACATTGGTCACGGTTAGTATGATTACATTAAACAAATGAGATCAACTAACCTTCAATTATGTTTTATTTCCCTTTGCTACAGCCAGTATCACTTTACTGGGACCAAAAAACTTCTAGAGAATATTCTATTGCGCAATCGTCCCAATCAAAATCAAAATCAAAGCATTTATTTCAAGTAGGCCAGTTACAGGCACTTTTGAATTGTCGACAAAGATAACAATGTAATGAAGCTACAGTCCCAGTCATAAAGCATAAAAACTGTGAAAGTACTGTAGTTGCCCATTCCCTAGCGTAGATCTCTATGGAGAAGAACAGGCAAGAAACTCCATGGACACTCTTTTAAATACCTAAACTAACGTGGGCCCAGTTGCCTATTGTCAAATTAGAAAAGGTGGAATTGGTCCCTGGTCCCAGTTTCGAAGTGGGACGAGTTGATCCCTAACCCTCGGGAACAAGGCACTTTACGTAGGTCAGGTTTGCTTATAAAAAAATATGGGTCCAAACCTGGAGTCAAAATGTAGCTGTGCAAAGACCTTTTGAATCGGAACCAACGACGCCATCTTGCCTTTTCAATAGATTTCACAAAATTATGGTGCGTCATGGTTCTTATGGCGCTTAAATGACATTTTCAGGAGGGTGCTGTTGGTAAACATTTGTGAAATGTCATTGGAAATTGTTTTGAAAAAAAACAAAATGGAGGCGTTAGTTCCTACTACGACCATGTTTTAAAAGAACCATGACAACACCACCTTGTAATTGTCATAATAGGGCTAAAAGTAATGTCCGTTGTTAAAGTTTAATACACATGAAAACAAAGCAACGAAGAAAATTTCATCAAAATACTAACAAACATTGTCAACGTTTCTCGGCCATTCTTTTCTTATTTGCACAGTTAGCGGCAAGCTAATGGACAAACAAGGGTCGCGCCAATGTTGATTTTCAGTTAGACCGTGCAAGAACGCTTGTCGCTTGTATCTTACAAGATTTATTTACGTCAGGCGGGCAGCTTAGATGTATAACTTCCTTCGGGTTGTTGAAATAAGAAAGTATGAGTTTCAGTCTGAAGCAATAATAAGCTTTTTTGCTAAGTGTTTTCAGGAGCAGTGTGTTTAATTTGTATGGCTTCATAATAATTAATCACGAGCTTTTTTAAGTTGAGTTGAAAGTAATGTGTGGTGAATAAGGCGTGGGATGCGAAACGCAACTACACAGTCTTATGTCATAAACAAGAAAACAATATTATGTCTTCTTCTTATGCTCATGTCGATACGCGGCCATCTTGAGGCGCACCCTGGTAAGTTAGCACTCGTTAATCTCCATTACCAAGTGCTAGCTGTACACACTAATGCTGCCGTCATAAGGAAAAAGGGCACAACTAACATTTTTTTCGAGATTGAGTTAAAAATTGTGGCAGAATTGCCTTTTTTTCTGATTCCGAATATGTATATAACTCAATTTCGCAAAAAAATGTAGTTGTGCCCTATTTCCTTATGACGGCAGAATGCCCACCGACATGTCAATTGAACAGACTTTAATGTGTAGGTTCCTAAACGCAGAGAGTAGCTGACTAATCCTTTCATCACTGTAATTCAAACTTCAACAAAGAATTAAAAAGGGTGTAGACTTTTAACGAAGCCGAAAGGCACTTGTTCTCCCAGTCATTGCGATGATTTTTTTGTTCTAGACCATACCTGGGAACCTACTAGTTAGTTCCAACGTGGAAAGTTACAACTTTTCTTCAAGTTTTTTTAAATTAATGTTTTTATTGTGAGATTTTAACACCTCCACCCCCGTACTGTTCAATCCATCCATCGGCACAATGTTTTGAGTGTGTTGCATTGAGTCCTACCGTAAAACGTGATTTTTGACCCCAACAAAAAAAGTCATTTCCCAGCAATCATTTTTGCGTAAAGTTGCTTAGTTTTATGAACAAAATGCTTGGTTGACGGCTTCGTGAAGAGTCTTTTTACACCCTGTAGGTCAACATCATCTGCCTAGCCTTTTCCCAAACAAGTTGGGGTAGGCTTCCAGTCTAACCACATGCAGCTGAATACCAGTATTTTACATGGAGCTGCCTACCTAACCTTCACAACCCAAAGAATTATTGATACCTATTTCATAAACAAATAAGGTAAAGTAAAATATAACCATAACAATGGCCCCCGACGTCACCCTTTTATCGTTAATTGCGCAATTAGAACGACGCTCACACATATTGGCTGAACTAATTATGCGACAATGTACGGAGCGGCGGAGCCACAGAAAATTCCCCTGTAATTTCGGGTAATGTCTTAATTTTTAACAATTATCGTCATTAATATTTTGTTAAGAAAGTCATTTTATATTAATTTTACTAATTAGCTTTACTGTTCTCGGATGTTGAAACGCTGTGCTTTATAAGGTAACTTTAATATAAGTGGTAATAATTTGCTCTCTCATGCAGAATTGAGAAACTTGCCTTGCAAGAAAACTATAACTAAGTACTATTTGTACCAAGGTTCTAACTAATGCATCTCCTAAATGGTTTAATATCCCAAAAACATGCTCAGTGAACCCAATGTCTCGTTTATTACTAAACCAATAATATTGAGCTGAATTACTGATCCATCTATCACATCTACTTTTTAACTAGTATTATTTTTATACCCAAACTTTCAAAAACATCCACTTTAAAACTAAGAAAAAAACATTAGAAAAGTTTGATTACAAAGGGTGAGTTCGGATCTTTTTTTTTATAACTGAAGACGATACTCCTGGTGGAATAAACGGTTTGATATCATCGGGATCTGCAAAAGTTTGGAGCCCTAGGGACGTGCGGGCGAAGTCCTGTCTCCTATCTTATACTGTCGAAGTTGTATTTAGTTTGATATGAGTGGTTTTCTTCTTGGTTGCAGCTAAGAAATCGGTAGGTATAATGGCGTTAATCCATGGTCTGGAGCGAGAAGGAATGGGACGCCGTCACCTCCTTCTTCGAAGCAGTCATGCCAGTGAAGGAGGTGGCAGAACGTGAGAAAGAGAGAACCTCACGTCCTAGCCGGCGTGGGAGACGCTCCCGGCGTGAGGGCCACGTGGTGGCTTCCGGCCACCGTAGGTGCGGACCTGCGGACGGTGAGTAATGTGCTAGCTCGCCGTCCGTCCGACTTAACGCGTTCGTGTTCCACGCGCGCCTCAAAGAGACGTCAGCAAACAAGGAGGGGCCCGTTATATTTTTCCCCACGACGTATAGACAGATCAACACTGCCAATAATAATTTGATACCAATGTTAATGAATTTGTGACTGTGTGCAAATTTTGTTGCAGATAATGTAATGTAATTAATGAGTATTAGTCAATTCCCAGTTCCTGGAAAAGCAAAATAGGTGGTTTTAATTCGAGGACAATAGGTGATAACAAAAGCGAAGCGTTACAAAACCTGGTGGTTTTTAAAACCTGGGTAACAATACCTTTATTCAGCTGTACCAACAGTGTATATACATAAATAAAGTACCTACTGGTTAATATTATGAAAACAATACAGCTATGGAAGTCAAAATGTTGGCAATTCTGTTTGATCCTTTCTTTTCACAGAAATATGTAATACCTACATGCAAATTAATAATTCTATAATTAATTACTATTTGACTGTTTTAACATTTTCGAATTGAATTGAAGGAAAGGTCAAACATCAAATAACTATGTTTGCCAAAGCTTTCATTTCGACTTTTTTTGTAAACAAATCGGCCTCGTTGAAGTAAAGGGAAAATGTTGACGAAATTGCCCCACAGGGAATTGAAAAATAGAGCCTCGTCTGTGTATTTCAGTTGGCCTAAAATTGAAACAAATTCTTTCAATTTTACAGCAAGTAGCAAAGAGGTATCTCTTTAAGTAATAGGAGGTTTATAGATAACATTCTTATCATATTTTACTGGGCATTGCAGTTATTATTATTCGAGGCCAACTGACTGAGAAAATCGCTAAGAAAAAATTTGAAATTCCTATAAAATATTTTCTATGGGTGAGTAAGTCAGAGAAGGAACAGGTACCTGTAACAAACATTGCTAGTCGACAAAAAAAACCATTAAAAGTCGTTCTTTTCAAACAAAAATCCTAACTGTGACAAAGGTTGGCCAACCATTTTTCGAATAGGCGACCACGCTATCCGTCCCGGGCACACCATCTACATAGCATATAAAATATTTGCAGGGGCTTTCACATGGACAGACAGGCCTTTCAATCAGTTGGTGACAGTTAGATTGAATCCAATATGGACTGAAACCGACGGAATAACAGTAATTGACAGTCACAGTGCTCTTTTCAATGGTGAAATAATCCTTCTTTAAATGAAATTGTATAATGAATTTGGTGAATCTGGTTTTTTTAGCGCGCTTTTATTAGCTTCAACTGTGTAAAAAAACGTAAAAGTTAAAGTTAAATTTGACACATTTTCCGATTTCCGATTGAGCTGAAATTTTGCATACATGTTTAGTTTAGATGACAATGTGTGGTGAGCTAAGTGACGTAATTCTAAATTCAATATGGTGGACTCCCAATGATAGCGGACTTGTTATTTTTTATGCACTCCCATGATATTATGGGTAGGAGAATACGAAAAATAATACGACGTCACCCTAAAGCGTGTTTTTTTTAACTATCATATTTTATTTGGAATGAAAAGTTATTGTTTGCCGGATTTGTATTTTTCAGGTATGTTACTTTACGAAGACTTTTACTAGTATCTTTAAGTAATAGTAAACAGTAGAACTTTTCCTTGGTGGAAACAACGGTTTTAAATCAACTAATTTATTTAATCAAGTCTACAAAATCATTTTGGCGATTTCTGATAGCTTGCGTCCCGACTGCTCAACATTGCACGCCGTGTGTGTGTGTGTTTAGTGTCAATGTGTTTTATTACTATGTAATGTGTTTTTTGGTAGTTTACGTTTGTGAATGTTGTATGTGAATTTATATCTGAAAAATAAAGATTTCATTTCATTGCATAATTTCACAAAATTGTGAAAATTATGAAAATAACCTTAAATAGATCAACTTGTGCCCAAAGTTTTACCCAAAATAGCAATAACACAACAATACCCAAAATTACACTGAAGTTCCCTCCAAGATTGCGACACCCAAAAGTTATTCTCATAAAGTAACGGGGGTAGGTAAAGTATACATAATTCAGTTATATTGCAGAAATAGGTCAAAAGGATGTGGCAGTCTAACGTAAGGCCGTAATGGAGTTCTGCACTTAGCCCGCTAATGTGTTGCCAGACTATTTATTTGTATTGACGCCTATCGGCTAATGTCCTGGTAAAGTATGGGTCCGATGCTCCTTTAGTTAGGATAAAAGTTTGTTTCTTATATAAAGTGAATTTACCTGAATTAGGTTGTTGCTTCTAATGTACCCTTGCCATAACATTCTTCGTTTACGTCACTCCAATACAGGGTATGAAACAGTTTTGACTTTCATTTTTTTTCGATTAATAGAAGGAATGGAATGTATACTCAGCGGCACGGAAACTGACCCAACTAAAAAAGTTTCTTAGCACTACCTTTATTTAAAAACCCTAAGTTTAGTTTGTTCACGAATTCGAGTTTAGTGCTTGGACTATTTTCCGTGCCGCTGAGTGTATTTGTATTTAGACAGAGTATTACACGATATGCGATCCCTAGAAGACATTTTCATTAAAAATTATTACGACTTTCGTAGTGCATACTTCGGCACTATTTCCCAGGTGTTGCACCCCGCATCGCTTCTTGCGCAACGATATTACATTATATAAAAAGTCACTACGTATAACATCTACTTACTCACTTTCATAGTATAATCTAGGGAATAACCACTTCCCCGTCAGGATAAAGTTCTTAAAAGCTGTTCGCGGTACGTGTATCAACATACAACAGACAATTTGAGCTAACAGGACCAAAGGTTTAGTGCCAAACTTGTACTGACGACCTTGTGTATGATCGTATACTGTGATTAAAACTTCAAGGGTTAACTATGGTTGAATATTCTCTTGGTTTTGGTGTGTTTATGGAATTAGTCCCTGTTCATGTAAAAATTGAAATATTCGGTGGCTTCAAAATACTGTCGGGTGTTTCTGTTGTTTTGGAATAGTTCTTTGTTTGAATTTTTATAGATCCTACATTGGTTTGATTTAAAATCGTTTTTTTTTGTAAGTGCTATTCCTTTTTTTAGAAGTCCATGTTTTATATTTAAGAGAAGTTTTGAAACGATGATCAATATCGAAATTTATTTTTCCACATCACAAATTGCTGGAATATTTTGAGTAGGTACCCAAACCATGCCCGAAACTTTAGGTAATAGTTGGACCTCCAAAATTCCTAAATATACACAAACCTCGTTTGAATAGCACAAATTATTAAACGAAATCCCAAACATTCAAACTTACAAACCCCAATTATCACAGTAAACATTTATGAAAATTTAAATTGAATTAGAACTGTCGAATGCAACTTTATTCTAATGCAAATGTTCCGTTGGTTGTTAACCAATTAAACAATTGCATAACTGGATTGTTCGGTTGATGGGAATAGATTTTGAGTTTAGAACAATATGACGGTGCGACCGTAACATTCAAAGTTGCATCGTTCGTTTTGACTCGTTAGGTTGATTCATTATGCAACGGGTTGTTAGTTTGCATTTGAGAAATGTAAGGCTAAATTTGTTGAGGTAATGCATATAAAATACAGGATTGTTGAGGTATATTCATAGTTATTCTTAATAAAAAGAGAAAATGCAATTTTTGTGAGTATGCCATATGCATTTTGTATGTATGCGGTAATCTCCAGAACCTCGACGCATTATTTAAAAATTATTTCACCATTTGAAATTACATTATTATTTACATTACTTACTCTATTATTCATTAATATTTACATTATTCCGGATGAAAATGGTACCAAGCGAAGAAACGACAGAAGCTATTTTTAATAATATAATAAAGAGATTTAATAATCTGGTTCGATGGTCTCATATCCTCAATTGATTGCTGATTAAAATTTTGGTAGCTTTTTTCACAACATTCCAAAAATAATAAAAACTACGCAACCCTACATTCTGCGTGGCTCGACACGCACATAGAAAACAAACACATAGATTTGCAGTTGAAAAACTTACTTAACTAATTTTCTATAAACTTTTCCCACTTTCGCCTTTACTTACTTGTTAATATGTTGCTATTAACAACTAATTGTAACTATGTCTTCATGATAAAAGTATTTTATCTAGGTCGTGATTCATTATATGACACGCTCCGAAGGAGATTTCAGCCACAGTGAAATGTTGGGCAGTAAATCAATTTCACTTATTAAACTTGTATCCAATTACGTCCACTTGATTTAAGATGGCGAGACGAACTGGACGCGTACCGTGAGGGCTAGTTTGAGGTGACACGGGAAAAGAACAATTGGAAAGATTTGGGAGTAGGCAAGTGAGACAGTACAGGCCAGATAAAAAACCGGCAATATAGAATAGACTACGCGGTTGTGAGCAGTAACGAATATAATGGAAACCAGTATTTTGTCTAAAATTACTGCAGTCGCCTGGTTCAAACTCAGTTTTTCAAAGTTTCCTTACTGTCATCTCAGTCACAGTGCCACAGCGACGCCTCTTAAGTTTCTACGTCGAAATTGCTATTAGAGAGATTCACGCCTAATGGACGAGTAATTGGCTGCTTCGCAAACTAATGGACAATTACGGCGATAGACGTACATTTTACGAGAATTATAATATGGTTATGTCACCTTTATTATATGCTAATATCGATAAGTCAAGGTGTGTCGTCGAGTTTTTAAGGTCAGGAGGTTAAAAAGGTCACTTGAACATTGATTGTTCTTTTTTAAATGGAATATTATACCTATAATAGAGTACCTATGAATCATCATCATAATTTCAGCCGAAAGACGTCCACTGTTGGACATAGACCTCCCCAAAAGGGGAGTTTGGCTATAATCGCCATGCTTGGCAGGCGGGTTGGCGATCGCAGTACGGTTGTTACAGATGCATAGAGAACGCTGCTGCCCATTCTCTGGTAAGGCCCTTAGTCGCCTCTCACGACACCCACGGGAAGATATGGGATGGTGCTATTTTTTAAGTCCGACACCATACGGAATAACCTACCGAGGTACTACCTCTATATATCATACTCATACTTCGCCAGTTATTTTAAAGTTCCATGTGCTTGATAACACAAATCTTGACTGCTAGGCTCCTACTGAGAAATTCCTGATAAAAGAACCCAATTACTCTTTTTTCGACATGAGAATTGAATCTAGTACGCGATGCTCAGCAGTAGCGCTTGCCTTTAGCGAGACCCACGTACATTACGTAATTCCTTTCTGGCTAGGCAAAGGTGTATCTTATAGTACACCAACATTTCGCCAGTTATTTTTTAAGTCTCATGTAATAGAGCGGAGAGGGCGAGCTTATTGCCATCAACCGGCCACAAATCCCGACACCGTGGCTGCTACTGAGAAATTCCTGATGGAAAAACCCACTCACACTTTGTCCGACTTGCGATCACTATAATACTACCATGTAATGCGACTACCTCTTACAATAGCTTTGATAACAGAAAACGATAAAGAATTCTGCTATCTCTCGTATAGGAACAAGCACAGTGATTCAGTTTCTATGGATCTCGTTAGTGACACGGTGGATACAATGGCAGTAATTTATCACCAATCAGTTTAAATCCAATTAAGCAAAACTGTTTATCTACACAAAGTTGCAAATTCGTATATCCTCGTTATCCCGGAAGCGTTCATAGTTTAATCTGATTAAATCTTGCCAAATGTAACTTGACGATGTTGTTTAGTCTATTGTTAAAATAATTTCAAGTATAATATTACAGAAGTCTTTTTTGCCACCCCGTGGTGTATTAAAATGCTAAAAAAATAATGCTAGAAATGTGAAAGCGAATTTGGATGTAAGAAGATCGGCTTTTTGGGGCTCTCCTAATTTGAAAAGCGTTCATCAATGAAAGTATATACATTATATGAAGTAATTACGGGCTTTTCTTTTAATGTTTTTTTTTTACCATTTGAATTTACGTTAAATGGCAATATTCATAAGCTATGGCGTCTATCCAAACAGATGTCATATTTATCTTAAATCTTGTCAATATTCTCTGTCTTGATCAATTAAAATGTTTTTGTTGTTAATAGTTGTGCTTATTTGTTTACCAGTCTTATTTCTTTCGTGGTGTAGTAACACGAGAAATGTACAGTCAAGGTGGATAGTGGAGGTGGGTGGTGGATGTGGAGGATGAAAGAGGCTAAAACAATGCCATTGAGTTGCTGCTAGTATGTGTGAGGAGCATCGTATGGTAATGCCGATGATAATGGCATGCCCACGCCGCTAGCCACTCACTTATTTGAAGAAGTTCTTTCAAGATTATAATGTTATGCTCCTTAAAATAAATGTAAATAATAGAAGGAGGCCATATTTGTAAGTTTGGATGCAACGGGTAACTACTGATCCGATTCCGAAAATTCTTACACTAATGGGAAGTTTCATTATTCCCGAGTGTCATAGGCTAAATTTAAAACGTTCCTGTTGGATAATTGCCGCCTAATGAGAGCGAAACTGCCGGCAAAAACAAGTATTACATGAAAGTAGACGACTCCAAAAATATCCACAACACATCAATAAAAATCTCAGTATCTAAACAGGCCAGTAGAATCAGTGGCACAGGTCAATATTGCCTGACACTCAAGTGTTCCTGATGCGTGAACTTTGTGGATTTCCGATAGAAGAAGTCGAGTGCTCTGTCCATACGGTGTGGAATAGCGGCCATGTTTGCTAATCTCAATGTGTGCCGATTATCCGTCATATTTGATCTGCTCTGTACACTGTTCCGTGTTAGATGTTCAGATATGAGTGTCGCAGCGGGGTTATATTCTGGTCTTACGTGCTCTTTGTCAAGTTTATTATTACAGGTGAACCAAATATTGTAGTTACAAGAAATAAGTGTATTTGCAAGAAACAAATATTAAGTATAGACGTATGTTAGAGTTACAGCCAATATCTGTTAAGATAACATAATATCTTGTAATTATAGGTATCAACGCTCACCCTTGTTATTATAGCCAATGTTATTGTGCCTAGTCTGTACCAAAATTTAGAACAAAAATTAGATACATCTTGCAGCACCAACATGAGTGGTCAGTAAGATATACAATATCATAAGTAGAGGAATCATATGAACTAGTTATGAAGTATATCTAATAGCTCAAGGGATAATAAGTTAATTTTTTTAGAATGGATAATACAATGCTTTTAGAATACTGCTGTCGCTGCCTCGTTTCTGTAGCGCGTCAGGGATGTTCGCTGCTGCACGTACAGATGACTTCTTTGTGATCATACGTAAAAGATCCGCGTCACTACTGCGACGGATGCGAGGCAGTGACAACGGTCTTCTGGGCATTGTTGCTAGTAAGACTGAATGCCACCTAATGAGGCACCTGTGCGCAGTGTATGTATTGTTGCCGGGAGTCTACAGTAGGTGGCGGAATTAAGTATATTATAAGTGTTATTTATTGTGTATTTTAATGAATTGTACTAACATAGGTTAAGGAATACTAACAAATGTATGGGTAATCTGCCTGATTTAAAGCCAAATAAATAAATGAATAAATAAATACTAAGTACAAGAAATTGGGACAGTTATACTTGTCTTGTATATGTAATTACTATTTTTACGAGGAGCTCATGGCTAAATAATAACCACCACACGGGTCGACCTTCAAGGTTAAGCAGCGCTTGTCAAGGTGTATCCTTGGATGGGTGTCCATTACATACCGAGTTGCCTCCGTGTCACGGAAAGTACGTTAGTACGTAGTCAGTACGTAGTAAGTTACTAGTGGGTAATAACCCTTGGTAAGGCCCGAAAGTCTGACAACCAGTCAGACTTTCGGGCCTTACCAAGGGTTATTACCCAGTAGTAACTTTGTTGCGGAGGTCAGATAGGCAGTCACTTCATGTAAAATACCTTCGCTGCATTCGGTTAGACTGGATGCTGACCCCAGCGTGGGTGGGAAAAGGCTAGGCAGATGATTATGTAATTACTGTGTTAGCCCGTTGGTGTTGCAAAAGTATGTTCCTCATCAAATACTTGTCGTATTTTTGTTTAAATTCTACTGTCACTTCGGTCTAAGTTATCTGATATTATGTTACCAAGTTAGTATCTTGGTAATAATTCATACGATTAGGCAGTGACAGTTTGATAATGTGATGATGCATTACTGTGACATAGTTTATAGTGTGATAATTAGACGAATTATGATATCACAATTAGGTTCAGTATGTTAACAATACCTGGGGTTGGAATAACTGTGATAATCACTTGGTTTGGTGGTTGCAATACCTACTAAGTTTCAATGAAGGTGTTCCAAAAATAACTATGTATAAGTATCCACTTATTTACCAAAACATGATTAAACCACGCATTGATAAATGATGTTTGTTTTGCTAATAGGATTTGCACACAACCCCAAAAAAAAATCCTTTGATGAGGGTTCATCGTCGCTAAACAGCTTCTATCTGGACTGATTGTGTTTCCTGAAGGCTGATATAGTGCAGTACAGACTTTGGTGCACCAATTTGTGAGTGGATAGTCAGGCCGGCCGGTCGCTGTGCAACGCCAGCCACGTGCCACATCAGAACAGTATTCTCTCGAAGAGCCACAGAAGGCTAGCAGGTGAGTGCTTTATGCTTGGAAGGTCTAACGGTCTCCCCGCGAGCAAGCACAGTAAATCATAATTATTCAACTAAAATACGTATCGAAACTGAGCTTGCCCTCCAATGTACCACCATCGGCTTGGTACATTTTTTGGTCACACATCGACCTTTTTTTAAACTAGATGAGGCCGGTGTTTCGTACCTGACTACTCTGAGAAGAAACAGCCAAAACAAACTCAGAGGTCATAGTCTCTTTTAAGGTGCAGAAAAGTGTCTGAGATGGTCTTTTGACGAAAGAACCCATAGATTTGAGTGGATTTGTCCAGACTGAGCAAGTATTTATTAGTTATTGGGTAGCTTGACTCGTAACAGAAGGAGCTCAACGACTCGACGAACAATACCAAAGAAAGGACATCTATGTAGGTCGCTCAAACTGCCAACAATAAAGGGAAAAGAACAAACAAAAACGAAATCACCCTCATGGTCTTCACATTCACAATAATCAACTAAAATGCTCGTAACATTTTACAAAACATATGTTCATAAAAATCCTTAAATGTTTGCAATGCAATGTTGCACCATTCACTCTATGCATTGCTTGTATGGAAACTGTTAAGGGTTTAGCAAATCCACTCAGGTTCACCCTGAAACAATTAATGTCGTCGAATTAATTTTTTTAATATAAATAGATACCGAGAGCAGCGGTGGCCCAGTGGTAGCGACCCCGAACATTATAGGCTGATGATGAAATAGATACCATCAGTTTAAGGCGGTTTCGGTTTACGGCGAATTGGTTTAAAAAAAATAATGAATTAGTTTCGGTGAATTATTTTTTATTACGGTGATTTCTAAGTGACTCGCACTTTGAAGTGGAAGCGCAAACTATGAACTTCATGTGTGGGTTAATACATTTTCCAAATAAGGTTTTATGAAACATAACATAATAACTTACTTTTTTGTAAACTAAAATGCAAACGCAGATTACTTCCAATTTTCAAAAACAAATAAAGTAAATAGTTCCATTTACTAAGGATGATCTTCCTTGTGAAAGCAAAAATACTTTATGCGTCCCAGTTGGCCGATACGGAATTCTTAGAAACTGAATTATCCACCGGGGAGAGAGGGTAAATAAAACCCACCCCAAAATAAATAGGGCTAACAACGTACACGTAGGCAATCATTTCGTTAAGAAAGTACGAGTCAAGTTATTTCTCTTGGGTGTCAGCGGGAGAGCGGGGAGGTTGGGGAAACTTAGACCACAAATCACTATTATGTCAACTTGTAGTGGACTGTGAAAGCCTTTGCGTTTTTCGGGGTGCATAGATTACTTTAGTTCTATCAACTATATTTTTTACAACTGTGTCGCGTAGAAACATTACTTATTCAGTTTTCCCTTGTCTACGTTAAGAAAGCTGGGTTTTCCTTAATGATTTAGAAGGGTGGGTTCTGTCTATTGTTTCTTGCTAGTAGTGAGTTACGAGATTGGAAAAGAATAATGACATTAGTTTGGAATAATGTTTTTAGAATGTAGAATGTAGTTTTTTAGGGTAGTCTTTAAAAAGGGTGGACATTTACTGACCAGAGTTGTATATGGTATTTCGATTATTGCGTTACTGCTTCTATCCAAAAACAATCAAAATGAATCTGAAGCGGAGTTCTAATTATGACCTACACAAAATGGAGACATTGCCACTGGAGACATTGCCACTTAACTGTGAATGATTCTGATATGTGTGAGAATGATTCTCGACTATAGAGTCGAAAATCATTCTGTAACCAACAGATAAGTGACAAATGTGCCGATTCCCTTGTTTACAAACTAAACCAAATTTAAGTTCAGTGCATCTTTTTCTTTCTATTTCATTAAGAAAAGGACAGAAGATAAATTTTTGTTTAGTCCTGTCAAATTAACCAGCGCCCGACAAGTTTAGACGTGATTAAAAAGTTGACTACTAAAATTACATCAAATTACGTCAAGTGCTGACTAATTTGACAGGGCTAAACTAATATTTATCTTCTGTCCTTTTCTTATTAAAAATAGAAAGAAAAAGATGCACTCAACTTAAATTTAGTTTAGTTTGAAAACAAGGGAATCGGCACCAATGTCTCCATTTCGTGTAAAAGCTACTAGAGTAACCTAATCATAGTTGACCTAGTAGTGTTACCTGTGAAAATGAAGCGGGTTTAAGTTGAAGTATAATTACCCCTGCTCCGTTCCCGCGGGATTCGATTAAAATGAAGCTAGGAAACGGGGAATGTGCTAGTAAACTACGATTTGTGAAATGAAGCGGAATTAATATTAAAGTAAGCTTATTGGCAATAAAAAAAAATCTTTTGAGAAGGTAAAACAGGTAAAACGTAGAACTTGATACGTAAATTTTAAAAGATACATATGAAATTAATTCCGAGACGGAGTTACTGCAATCAGTACTTACATATCATTTTAGAAAAAAAAAAATCTTATCTTTAAAAGCAAACATAGTAAAAATAAAAATAAAAATACTTTCAATAGAAACAATACATTCAATTACTGGCATGAAAATCACGTAAACCGTGTAGCGTAGCTAAGTATTGATTAAGATGTAATAACAAATTGAGCAATCTTTTCTGTCAAGTAAAAACTACATACCTCCTTTAAGTTTTTTTGAAAAAAAAGTCGCCGACGCCTAATACCATATCCATTACGTAATATTTCTAAGAACATCGTCCCCGGTACATCAGTTTCCTAAGTGACACAAATAGAGTAGCATCTCTGCATACGGGCAATATAAAACGTGCTCGAAAACTTATTACTTTAGATATTGCGACAATACTGTATGATTTCGCTAGATTTCACGCCACACTGAATCTTAGGATGCGGTGTTTAAATAAAAGTTATTTTGTATGTTATTGTCGGAAGAACAAGATATTAATGTCATGTTGACTTATAAATGTTTTGTCTCAGTAAGGAAAAATCGCAATAACTTTTTTTTACGTTCTTTTTTAACTTTTGTTTAAATGTGGTGTGGTTATATCATTATTACACACTTGGTCTTTTTGACACTACTTGGTTTCTATAGCAACCCGTCTATATTATAGATTCATAGTTGCTTTGAAGATTGTAGAAAAAAACAGCAACATTACTTCATATTAAAGCCACTGCAAAAATAATGCGATTTCGCAGCAAAAATGTTTTACCCTTGGTAAAACCGGAGTACAAAGTTGCTCAACTTCCCCTTGACTTTGCAATGAAAAATATTACATAGTGTCTCAGCTGCACATCTTATACAAGTCGTTAAAATGGACCGGGGGAGAAAGGGGTTATTATCATCCCTGGACGATGGGCACCATCATAACTTTTATGTAAGGTCCCTTTAATAGTGCTTTATTATTTAATGTTGTGTTTTGATGGATATGTTCTAAGTGTGGTTGATTGTGGTCCTAAAATGTTTGTTGGAAAATTAATGAGCGTTGTTGGAAGGATACGTTGGTATCACTGTTTTATGAGGAACGTATAGAGACAGACATTTTGTCATGACAATAACATAACATCATGTCTGTAATCCCCGAAGGATTAGGTAGAGGTGTGCCCTATCTATAAAACACACAATAATAACACATCAATAGTGTACTTTAAAACGTTTCTGAATTTCGAAGAAATCTGTATCAATAGTTTAAAGTCCCAAATACAGTTTTTCCACATTTCTATGAAGTAAAATATAACATTTTGTTGTGATTATGTCATTGTATTATGCGTATAATTTAACTCAGAGGATAAAATAGCAAAACTGACACTGTGAACATGTTAACCCGCTGACTGATTGACGTAACGTCGAGTTATTTTTCGCAAATATAACGTCATTTATAACCAGGGCTTCTGTTTATTCTCATTCAAATTATATACCATAATATATAATTTAGCATTCATATAATAACATCAACTATATTTCACTGAATTCCTCCGTCTGTTTCTTTTTGATACTTCTCTATGACGTGAGATTTGAAAAAAAAAACACATAAATTCCGAGATTCTATTGGAATCTATAAGCGACCGGCTGGTAGATTTATTAATCTGAAGTTAATATTCGAAATGATGAATATGATAAATGATAATATAATATGATGATAATGATGAATGATTACGAATCAAAACCAAATCGTAGCTTAGAATGATTGATATCGTGGTAGTGACTCGAGTATTTTCACAAAATACTCCAAGAAATATGTTTCTCTATTCGTAAGTAATCCTAAAACATTTGCAATATATTCGCAGACCCTTGACTTTACGTTCGTAAAATAAAAAGTCCCAATAGTAGACATCCAGTCGGGACTTACTCAGTTACGTAACCGCTACGGGGTGTCTTATTTTCTCAAACCAGCGTACCGGGGACCGCATTAAAGAAGCTTACACAAGTGTATAGCTTGCATTGTAGGGACTCCATATGTTATCGTTGAAGGAAATATATCCTAAAACTTTATCTCCCTCACAAATTGACTTGTACTTTTGGAGTTTATTCACTTTTTTTGCCTTTCATTGAGTATTTTGGTCGGGGTTAGGTTAAAAATATTTGGATAGTCCAGTTTGGTTTGAACTTTCAGTAAAGATGACGACCACTACAAAGAATACCAAGCATTTGCGCAATGTTCGCTGAGCCTCCCAAAGAATTCCTCGTTCAAATATCTTAGAGCCCACACAGAAAATACCCGAATTATACAATAGTAAATAAAACAGTCGACAATCAATAAATAATTTACACAGTCCCCCGCTTCAACGAAAGCTTCTCCACTTTAAAATATAAACACGATGTTTATTCTTTCCAATCCAGCTCAGCAAATTTTCCAAGTCCAATTCCGTCCAAACCGATAAATTCTTAGCGTCCCTACTAAACCGAAAGCTGGTATGGCAAAGTTAGTGGACTCCTTGCTAGACACAGCGTGGCAGACGAGTTGGAAGCCACAAATTGCTCAGAGAACTTACCTCTGTTCGGTGACTGACAGGAACTTTGTGTCGCGCAGTTTACTTAAGACTTTAATGAATACCTACAGTTGCTTAGATCATTTACGATGGTGGCCTGTCTCTTGTTGCTCTATGCAAAGCCTTTGTTCCAATTTACGAGTTATGTTGCGTGGGAAGGATTATTTAAACGTATGTTGATATTGTTATGTAAAGTTTGTTAATTAATTAGTTGTGTTTCATTGTAGGTTGATATTATAATTATAATTTGTCTTGAATACATATAGATTTAGGCTAGAATTACTTGGAAATAAAAATTAACGAAGATTTTGATACACGTGGCGTTATAACTACAAATACATATTTGCAGTGAAGCAAAGTTTTGAGTTAACTAAGTACAGTCAACAAACAAAATAAGTAACAAGAGTCGAAAGATATACCTACCTTATTAAAGTTTTTTTAGAAACCGATCGATATTTTCGAATGAAATGAAATCAAATGAATAAAAATAAACAATTAGTTAATTAGTCTTAAGGGCTTCCGGATGACAGAGATGTGGAGGAGTACTTTGTCGCCTAAGTGTCCTATTGTCTTGGTTGTATATATGTCGGTATTTACTTTTAGGGCTGATTTTTCAATCATTAGATAACATTTACCTGAAGAATAAATGTGACGTTTTGACAGTCCGTCCGTACAAAAACTGCCAAAATTACAAACTTATTCGTCGGATAAAAGTTAACTGGCGATTGAAAAACCGGCCCTTAATCTTAATTTTTTTTATTTCGATGTTAGTTCTTTTTGTTGTTAGTTTATTTATTAAACAGTTTTTGATTAATAATGTATATAGTTGTACCGATGTAAAGTTTTAATTTGTTTTACTTTAGTTAAATGAATTAAATTTTATTTGTAAACGTGCAACAATTTCTAAAAAACCTGAAAGTATATCTGACGAACATGGTTACTTATCTATTTTGTTGACCGTATATAAGTTATATTTAATGTAATGCGTCTTCTCGAAAATAAAGTAAATTCAACGTTTAATAAATAATTAACCGCAAGCGAAACGCCGTTAAGCTCTTTAAAGTGTCGGGTAACTTCATTAAAGGGTATTAAACTTTTGTTACACATGGGATTAGACAAATTAGAGCTTTGATGTTGCTTCAAAAGGCTTCTCGCTATTTTTCGCAGTTCATGTGCAGTATAATGTACATAGTTTTAGTTGGTTTCAGTTTTGCTATTCAATATATACTTCTGAACGAATTAAAGTCTTCTGCAGACAGATTAGAATCGTTGTTGGATTTTATAGTGTAGAAATGTAATTATTTTCAGATTTAATATTGAATAAATAATACTGCAACTCTATGTCCCTGTATACAAAAGTAAGAAATAAACTTTCAATTACTATAGAAATTGGATATATGGTGATTCTTACAGCTCATAGTGACAGGTATTAATTACGTACCCTAAGAAACATCTGATACCTGAAGTATTAAACATCTTTTTTCAGGCAAAACAAAAAGAAACAGTATTCGATCAGTTCAGTGGTGTTCAGTGCTATCAGCACCATATCGAAAACCGGGCGGAACACCTGAGTCGAAAACCGGGCGGAACACCTGAGTCGAAAACCGGACGGAGAACCTGAGTCGAAAACGGGGCGGAGAACCCGTGTCGAAAACCGGGCGGAGAACCCATGTCGAAAACCGGGCGGAGAACCCGTGTCGAAAACCGGGCGGAGAACCCGTGTCAGAAACCGGGCGGAGGACCCGTGTCGAAAACCGGGCAGAACAACTGAGTCGAAAACCACATTCCCCACAAGGGAATCAAACTGACATGAAGATATTATACTTTGAAATCAATTTCTCTTCAGTATATAACTAGGGGGTCGTTAACCCTCCACATAGAGGGTTGTTGGAAACTTGTGCAAGTGCCCTAAGAGTAATCAGAGAGATCAGAGTAAACATGAACTAAGACTGTCATGCGGGTTCGTATGTATTTCATTAATTACTATCCTGCATATGTTTGTCTCTTTGAATTGGTTTAGTACAAAAGCTTTTGAATTTCACAGACCAAATAAAATTTGATAATTAGATTGCGTTCATTGTTCATTTTTAGTTGTATTTATTTATTGTGTAGTTAATTAAAATGTTATTTTGGACAAAGCTTTAGAATTTGTTGATTAAATGCAATTAATGAATTTTTTATAAGATGGTCATTCTCATCGTCAGTAGCAGGCTTTATATGGAATAACAAAACAGTATGCTGTATTAAGTTTACAAACGTCAACAACTCAACGGTTAAGCTATCGTTCTAAGAAGACACACGCGCTACACGCTCAGGGCTAATTTACGGAGACGCGGTGGATTACGCGTTTTTTTTTCGTTTACGAAGAGGCGGTGCATGCAGCGGCCCGCGTTATGACACGCGCAAACACAAACATATGACAGTGTATGATGTTGTTCACGAAGACGCGGTGCATGAAGGAGCGCGTGCGACGCCGCATGCTCCGTTGCGAGTGTCGGTACGTCTCACACGTCGCTTCTTCGTGACCAATGTATTAAAGGAACTGGCTAGACGCAACGCCGCACTGCGTGTGACGCCGCATTGTTCACGGCGTGGCGGTAATGTCATCTGCGGGGATTCCAAGCTAACGTGCGTATAATCGATTCACCATAAACGCTCTCGTATATCGCCACACAATGCACCACGCGACGCACCGCGTCTTTATCAATGAGCCCTCAGGCACAGCCTCAAGCGACATACATGATGCGACAAGGACTGCGGAAAAACAATTGAAAAAGGGCATACCACAAGCCACTGCGACGCGGCGATATAACTCCAAGAAAACTCCAAGAAGTCGCATCGAAGTTGGTTTGCACAAGTCCTAACTCTTACTTATACGTTCATGCTGTACCTAAATCAATCTCACTCAAACTAAATCTAGGCAAAGCCCATAAAATCTCTGATACTCATTTATCTATGACTCAGGATGCTGAGCTCTGTTACAACGCCAATTTCTGTAGTCATTCGCTATGCAAGACGATGTGCCCGCCGATATGCCAGCGCGTGATTCAATGGAAGAGACACTTCCAAGAAATATTTTAATTTACTTACTGAGACAACCGTTATGAAAATCGTAATGTACTTGCAAGGGCAAACTGATTGATATCCGGTTCAAATGTAACGTGTCTAACTTGTACTTATGTCACATCGATTTTTGGCGTCACTGTGGCATTTGATTATATTTTTCTTCGTTTCCATGCTATCCTTAATCTCTTTGGGCATCTGAATATTTTCAGTTTTTAATTAACTGAGTGAAATTTCTGTCGCTGGGTACGCCTAGTATAAACACGCGTTAAAAACGTACCTGAAGTTCTTAATATAACATCACGCCTATAATCCCCGATGGGTTATGCAGAGGTGTACCCATTAGTACACCCACATTTCACCAGTTATGTTTAAGTCCCATGTAATAGGGGGCGATCTTATTGCCATCAACCAACGAGGTAAAGACTACCTACTACCTGATACCTGAAATTCGAACTATTTTAAATTGAAAATACTCGTTTCGCTCATCATTATAAACTGATTTGGAAGACTTTATTGCTATCTATGGGTAACCAACAAAATGCTACATGAGTTGTATTTTTGATTTTAAATGGCTAGCTCTGAACGCGACTGCTGATACCCACAACTCAGTAAAGAGTGGCCGTCACAACCTAGCGTCGTAATATTTCATGTTTTTTAGGAATTTTGCATTTTAGTTGCTGCACCCGAGCCCCAAGCGACATATTGTGACAAAGTAGCTGCAATGCTGCATCTAGTTGACTCAGAGAATAATACTGAGGGTTTAAATGTTTTCAGTGTCAAACCACAAAGACTCGCATTTTTTTTTTCAACCAGTGTAGTCTCTCGGCAAAAGTCTACCTCAAAAGTCAGCCTTTCAAGTTTCTCCAAGCCTTCCCTGGCTAATTTCCCTTATTTCCCTTCACAACAAGGTTTCCAAGGCCCCTTTTGGCAACCCTACTCCTCTTCTGGCACCCACAGCGTGGCGACTCTCTGACTCGTCTACCCCGCATGCATTTTGCAATAAATAAATTATTATTTTTGTTAATTTCGTCTTCCTGAATTGTGGTAAATATTTATTTTGTTTTAGTTAAAATCGATAAATCCTCGTAGGTAAATTTTCAGTTCGTACCTTGATCTAGTGGTAACAACTGGCAAGCAATCCTGCTGAATATAAGTTCCAGGGTTCAATTTCCGGGTCAGACTAGGTGTAATTAGGTTTTTCATCAAGAATTTCTCGGTTTCAGTATAAATCGTCCGTCAACTCGTTCTTTTTACGTGGTACTTAAACATACCTGGCGAAATATGAGTGTACTATAAACCTCTAGACCTCTGAGAGCAGCGGTGGCCCAGTGGTAGCGACCCTGACTTGCGAACAGTAAGTCGTGGGTTCGAACCCAGGCAGGCGCATTACTTTGTGTAATTTATTTCGTCACCACTGCTCTCAAAAACGGTGAAGTAACATCGTGAGGAAACCGGCATGTCCTAGAAACAAAAATTCGAAGACATGTGATATCTACCAATCCGCACTGGGCCCGCGTGGTGGATTATAGCCCATTCCCTCTCATAGAAAGGAGGCCTGTGTCCCAGCAGTGGGAACATTATAAGATAAGCTGATGATGATGATAAACCTCTACCTAATCCTTCAGGAAAAATAAACGTATCGTTATATTTATGTTTAAGATGTCAGTTCCAGCATCCTTTACAACACGCAGTGTTACCACAAGATCGGCTGATTTAATATGCATCCAAGGTGTCCAAGAGGTTCAACGTTTTAAATTGACTCACAGCTCTGAATACCAAACCTTAGTTTAATTACATTGTCCTCTACGTTATGCTACTACAAAATTAGTTAAGTGAATTTAAGAAATGAGTTAGTGGCTGTAGCTTTACAGGCTAATTTGTAATAGGAGAATGCTTTTCGTAGAGTTTTTTTGTGATTTTTTGGGTTCCGTACCCAAAGGGTAAAACGGGACCCTATTACTAAGACTCCGCTGTCCGTCCATCTGTCTGTCTGTCCGTCTGTCACCAGGCTGTATCTCATGAATCGTGATAGCTAGACAGTTGAAATGTTCACAGATGATGTATTTCTGTTGCCGCTATAACAAAAAATACTAAAAACAGAATAAAATAAATATTTAAAGGGGCTCCCATCTGCCTGACGCAGGTCCTCACCGGACACGGTTGTTTCGGGAGGTTCCTGCACTGAATCGGGCGGGAGGAAACGACCGGGTGTTACCACTGCGTGGATCGCCCGGAGGACACGATGGAGCACACGGTGGAGGTCTGCCCCGCTTGGGCGGAGCACCGCCGTGTCCTCGTGGCGGCAATCGGCAGCGGCGACCTATCGCGTCCGGCCCTGGTCCAAGCCATGGTCCGGAGCGAGAGGGAATGGGACGCCGTCACCTCCTTCTGTCCAATGTCTCCCACTAACCACTGTCCCAGTGCAGTGGCAGACTTAAAAAAATAAAAAAGACGTGTGGCACTCGGAGACTGCCGCGGTAAAGCTATTGCATAGCATTTTTTATCAACTTATGTAATTATAATTATTTATTCACTTTCGTAGTGTCAAATATTGACAAGCCTAGGTTATTATTTTTAATCTACCGCTGGAGCTAGGAGGTTAGGTTGTATAGGTTTACCTATACAACCGAACCTACTACGTGTTAGGCACTAGGCGTTAGGTTATTTTCGTTACGTTACGTTACGAAAGTTACGTTACGGTTATTTTCGTTACGGAATTTCTAGATTCGGTCTCCACGCTCAAGGCCCGCGATAGGAGCTATGCAATAGCTTAAAAACACTACTGGATCAAACACGATGTTTAGATAAAATGCCACAAATGTAATTTTTATAGAATGGAAATATATTTTTATTATTAACTTGCTAATATAGTAACAAAAAAGAGGAATAAAATCATTTTCCGAAATTCGTTTTCATGGCCATGTTCAATTTTCGCTAATATTTCCATTTCAAATGAAATTGGAACACTTCAATAGCTTTCCAAGATCAAATACAAAAGCAATTACAGAATATTTAATATTTCAAAGAAAACGGACTTTTAGCATCAATAAACATTTTATTGTGACAATTAGCGATACTCAATTCAGTATAGAGCTACGAGCGTAGCAATAAATCTCGTAGCCACGTAGCCGCGTAGCTCGTAGCACTTCTACGTGTCTACGATGTCTCAAATACTTAGTTTATTTTAACACTCCATGGCGAAAGCGGACCAAATAAGCTAGCCAAACAAGCTCCATTCTGTTGGTTACGTGACGTTGAAAAGTTTTATTACTTTTTAGATAAATATAAAAATAAGTAGGATTTCAAAAATAAGAAAAAGTGTTTTTTTTCGGAACAGAATTAAATGACTGCCTCGTTGGTGGAGTGATCGCAAACACGACTGTTGAGCATGAGGTCCTGGGTTCAAGTCCTAGGTCGGGCAAAGTGCTACTGGGTTTTTCCATCAGGAATTTCTCAGAAGCAGCCACGGAGTCTGGATTTGTGCCCGGTTAATGGCAATAGGCTCGCCCCTTATTACATGGGACTTAAACATAACTGGCGAAATGTGGGTGTACTATTAGGTACACCTCTGCCTAACCCTACGGGGATTACAGGCGTGATGTTATGTTATATGTTTTATGTTATGTAGAACAGAATTAATTATATTGAAAGAATAACAGGTCACTAAGTATTTTTATGAAATGATATTGAATTGCAGTAACCCAGGAATGCTAAAGTTTTTACTACAGGTTTATAAGCTGTAAGTCAAAACTCTCTATTTGCTTTCTCGAAGAAAAGTAGAATCAATTTTCTTCTCAAACTTTCATAAAATGAAGTAGCTCGAAGAAAATAATGAATCAATAAAATAACTGCTAGCAGAAGCAGATAATAAACGTAATTCAACTCAAATCCCCATTTTATATATATAGTCTGTAAGAACACAAACTATTTAGGTAATAATAAAAGTCTCCTTATGTCGTCAATGCTGAGCAAAACAATTGGGAATACACAAATGTCTATCATCTTCATGTGTAACTAGTGAAGTCTTCTGTCTTCGCTTGTCAACAGACTGATACAATAAAAAAAAACTGTATGAAAGTTGCCTAAAAGTCCTAAGCCGTAAGTAAGTACGAAGTAGGTAATGTTGAAATCTAGAATTTATGATAAGAAAGTTTTCCTTGCTTGAACACTCCTATAGTATATTAATAACTGTCAGTTGGAAAGGTGAAAAAACCAAGTATTTTTTCCAATTATTCACGTTAGTTAAGTATCTGATGAGACTTGGAACCTTTTTATAGAAATATCGCTAGTTATAAAGATATTGCTGCATGGGCATTCATACGTCATCATCCTTACTAATGTTTGACGACGCGGTTGGCGCAATGGCTGAGTGATCGACTACCGCGCTGCGTGTCGCGGGTTCGATTCCCGCACGGAACAAATATTTGTATGGCCCACAAGTAGTGGTTCCGGGTCTGGCTGTTTGTGTATGTGAGTTTATATGTTTGTAAACGCACCCACGATACAGGAGAAATTCCCAGTATGGGGCAACGTTTTAAAAAAAAAAGCAAATCATTAACTTCTGATCAATGCATAAAGATATACCCCACAGAATAATATTACCACCTTGTGGTACTATTATAAGTCAGTCAAACTCACATCACTAACATAGTCTCTCTACAAAAACAGCTCTTACTGTAACGACATAAATGCGCTATTACTTTGAAGTTGTAACCACTGACAGATACTCACCGTAATATGACCAAGCAACATTTAATATAGTACAAACATCATAAAACCAGGTGTACAACACTCTCTTAAAACAAACAGCCAACCAATTTCCCACACCACTAATTGACGGACAGACACGCACAGAAGCTCGAAGACACAGTTGTCTTACTAAGGCCCGTACGATCAATAATTCAAACGTTTGGTGTGTACTCCGCTTTACCGTGCCGCGTCTAATCCGTATTTATTTCCCCAAAACAGCGGAACAGCTGGCTACAGTTTGCGTCCCGGAATTTATGTCCGTGCTCCTTGCGTCCCTGGGAAACACGTACGGCGGGGGTCGAGTCTTGTGTTGAGAGATTTACCTTGAGAGATATAATTTATCGATTGATGTTATGAATATTTTTGGTGTAAAAAAATTAACTCCATGAACTATTAGGCTTTCCAAGAGGTACCGTATTATCCAGTACTAACTGGGCTGTGGAGGTCAGATAGGCAGTCGCTCCATATAAAACACTGGTATTCAGATGCATCAAGTTAGATTGTAAGCCGACCCCAACATAAGAAATGGCTAGGCAGATGATGAACTACCCTTGACCGTGATCAGAGCATATTTTGAGATTAAAAGTTGGACAATATTGTGTCACATTATTATTCGTTTATTTTGTTCAAATGAATTTACAGCCTAACGAATGTTATAAATGCGAAAGTTAGTTTGTGTCCTATTCACGCCTAAAAGACTGAACGGACCATCCTAAAATCTTGCATATTATACGTTGTCAGGTGTACAGAACCGGACAAAAAGTACCTTTCATCCCGAAAAAAAGAACTGTTCCCGAGGATAACACGTGTATTTCGATTTATGATTGAATTTTATTATTACAAGCAGAGTACAACCCGAATTGACTGTCAAATTCTAAATGAACGCGAGCGAAGCCGCAGCCAAAAGCTAGTTTTACATAATTAAGCTACTTTAAAAACTCAATAACACTTTGCCCGACCTGGGAATCGAACCTCGAGGATCTCATGCGCGCTTGCGACCACCTAGACGAGTGAGGCAGTCATTTTAATACTTGTTACCAAAAAACATCAAATACTGTTTTAGCTTTACCTTCTCGATCACTACCACAATAGCCCCCACACCTACAAGTAGACAGTGAGTGCGGTTCTATGTTTTGCTTATATTGTAACTGTCGAGTCATCTGGCGCGACACGACTGAGCCGATAATGCGTAACCTACATGTCAGGATTACGCAACGCGTAAACTTTTCACTTCAGTACATTATCCGAGTCTAGGTACAGATTTGGATGTACGAGTACTAAGAAGAGATTTTTGTTGGAAGAGTATTAAAGTTCTTGGATAAAATGTTTGGTTAGTCTGGTGGCATTTGGGTGCCATATTATTCTGGGAAAATTTTGCAGTCCTGAGTAGGTTTAAAACCTACCTCTGTTTACGTGGTAAAGGTTGTTCTAAGAAGTGAAGTCGAGTACTTACTATTAATTTTTGGAACATTGTAGTGCACTTCTAAGTAGCAGACCTCTATTAAGCTTATGGCTGGTTTTTTTTTGTTTTGGCTTAGTAGTTGTCACTGACTCTGGATTTGTGCCCGGTTAATGCCATAGGCTCACCCCCTTTTAAATGGGAATTATACAAAATTATGACGAAATGTGAGTGTACTATGAGGTTCACTTCTGTCTATCCCTTCGGGGATTACAGGCGTGATGTTCTGTTATGTATAATGTATTTTCATAAACGGCTTAATGAAGATTCTAGTGGTTTTTTTTTTATTAAATTAATCGCATTTATCGAGCTTATAAATGGTTTGTTTATTGCTTGAGTTTTAATTATGAAACCTATTTGAAAAGTTGCTGATTTTCCTGTTGCTTTTTGTTTTGTCTATTTCCTTAGTTGCGTTTTACGACACCCTCGGGATAGAAGGATGCGGCCTTTGTAATGGCGGAAACCACAGAGTAACATATAAGTTAATTAACAGACAAAAGGGTCACGGCAATACGACAATTTGAGTGCAAAGTTGATGTAGTGACAACTTGTTACTTTGTACGACTTTGCGAATAAATTACTTTATACAAAGTAACTGTTAGATTATCATTATAGTCGAAAGAAAAAAAAATAACACAAAACTGCGATGTGGACTGGATATCCACATCGTAGTCACCACAACTTTTGTGTAGTTGAATGAAACCGAAATTGATTCCTTAATTTTCAAATTTAAACCTACATTGTTTGTCTCTACATCACCCCAAGCGTAAGTAGTAAAAATCCCTATCGTCGTTGAAGTTCTAAAACCAAGTCAAAAATAGCTACTCTGCAGGAGAGTGAAAAAACTGCATAACTTAGATAATTGGACAATACCATTTTAAAAATTTTGTGTTTACTTCAAATTAGTTAGAATTGTTGCTTGTTTCTGAGATTGATTGAAACAACGCAACTTCCATTTCTCTAGCAAAGGACATCATAATCAAAACCACCAAAAATTGACTTACGTGTTGTTAAAACTTCAACGACACTAATTTATTTTATTTTACAGTTTTAGGAAAACTTACAGCTAAAAGTTTACCCACGATTATGAGTAACATAAATAAGGCCAATCAAAAGTTTTCACAGATAGAGCTATGGCTTTTAATCCGCCTCTAACTCTGTGTGTAAAGTGTCAAATAATTTGAATGTTCAGTTTTCTTTTTTTGTTCCGGTCTGTTGTATTCCAAATGTTTTATTATGTGCGTGTATTTTTTTTAATTCTAATTTTGTATGCACGCAATGTCCCTGCAACAAATAAACGTTTTTTTTCTTTTTTTCTTCTTTCAAATGCATTATTAACTTTTATTTTCTAAACTCACCAAAATAAAACTGCACTTTTTTCCCCCCCTCAACTTCTTCGATTCTTTCCTCCAGCTCTATTTCCTTACATCAAATAAATCAATGTGTAAGATCGGCGCATTCATAGCTATCTGAGACAACATTCTAATTTAAATAGTTTGTGGCCACAGATAGGGTCGCTTCCCTCTATAAATCACTGGGAGGACCGCGGCCAAGCGTTTAAAAAGTTTAGCTGAGACGTTCTGCTCTCATTCCTTTTATTAACTCGGTTTGGGGTGCGGGAGTTTCTTTAGTACTGTTTCTATAGGGAAAAAGATTCAAAATTTAATGGCGGTGTGGTTAGAACATTTAGTCAAAGGGTGGATAATTTGTCGATGCAAAGGATTGTTTTTTTTCTATACAAATACATAAAATTGAAGCGTCTGTTTGTAATTTCAAAATAACAGCTTTTTACTAAATGCATATACTGTACTTGTTTGTCTGGCTAAACTCCGGAACGGCTGCACACAATTTTGTCGGGATTTTTACTGGCAGATAGCTGATGGTATAAGGCTTAACTTTTATTGAAGAATAAGAATTAGAGTTCCGTACAATACAATTAAAATCCTTGAAATTGGTAACAAAATCCTATTAAAAAAGGTAAGTATTTTTTTATAATAACAAAAAAGTTATTTTGATAGAATAATTCTTGGCCAGTGTTAAAATATGGTCTTCAAAATATTTGACACACATAGTAACTATCTCAGTTCTTTGCATTATAATTACGACTAGGGAAGTAACTCAAGATATTATTAATATCGTAATTACAGTCAAACAGCTGCTTCATATAATTAGAGAATCTGTTAAGCGTCTATTATAGATACTCAATTACCATCTGTGATATTGTTATAGTCAAATATCTACATGACCCCCGTATTATTCAATCTATCCATCAGCACAATATTTTGAATGCGTTACTTGAGACCTACCGTCAAACGTGATTTTTCACCCCAAAAAAAGTCATTTACCAGCAATATTTTTTGCGTAAAGTTACTTACTTTGATGTACATTATGTTTGGTTGACGGCTTCGTGAAGAGTCCGTTTACACCATGTATATTACGGGTGGAATTATCAGTTATTCACTCACTTGTCTCGAACTCCATAAATATATGTATATTTCACTTCAAATTAAGCTAAATTGTTTGAAATTAGAGAGGCCTATGACCGGCAGTAGCTGATATTGATGATGATATTTTAGTTCCGAACATAACATTTTTTTAAACAAAACTACATACATAACTAGGCAGAGGTGTACCTAATAGTATACCCACATCTTGCCTAATAGGGGGTGAGACTATTGCCATCAACCGGGCACAAATCCACCCTCCGTGGCTGTTACTGAGAAATTCCTGATGGAAAAACCCGGTAACACTTGGCCCGGGAATTTAAACCAGGACTTCAAGCTCAGCAGCCGCGCTTGCGACAACTCGACCAAAGAGGCGGTCCTAACAAAACTATTCCTTGACAAACCCTCAAATAGAGTCGTTCCAGATTTATTATCATGAGCAGGCGAAAGAGCAAATACACTTATCCGAAGACCCGAGCACCTAAGCTGCAAAGGTAGGATAAATGACAAACATAGTGAAAGATAGAGGAAAAAAAAACAAAGGAATAAATGAAAAATCCATTACGGGGATAAAGGAAAACACCTCAATAACACTCAGTGTTCTCGATACAGAATCGATTACCACCGCTTTTAACAATACAAGGCTATACTTGAAACGTTCGAGTAAATGGTGAAACGTCTGTAAGGAGACTACCCCTTAATTGCACGAGTGAAACTAATAAGGATAGAGGTAATGTTGAAGTTTTAGTGCTAAAGAAGAAAATGTACGATGGTCGGAACTATTCGATTTTGAATAGGTTGAACGATTTTCAGTTGATAGTATTTTATACACTTATGTATGGAAGTGAGTGTTGGGTATGGCAGACGAGGCATGAAAGTAGAATTAATGCTGTGGAAATGCGTTCCTTGCGAAGCATGTGTGGTGTAACTCTGAATGATAAAGTGAGGAATGAGGTTATACGGAAACGTTGCGGCTTAAAAGAAGATGTAGTGACAAAAATTGAAAAAAGTATGCTTAGATGGTTTGGTCATGTGGAGAGGATGAGTGAAAGGCGACTAACAAAAGGTATTTACAAGGCAGATGTGAGTGGCAACGCCGGGAGGGGACGCCCTAGAAGAACATACGCTGACCTCATTGGTGAGGTTCTTCAGAAAGGTCAGGTGCGTAGTACTCGCAACCGGCGTGCGTGTATGACCAGATGTATGAACGTGGACGAGGCAAAAGGAGTATGTAAGGATCGTAGCAGGTGGCGTTCTGTGGTTTCTGCCTACCCCCATGGGAAAAGGGCGTGAGTTTATGTATGTATGTATGTAGTATTTTATAATCGAAAGTTGTAAATATGTTGGCATTGTCCTTTTGTGTGGTGTCATGGCGGTTGATAGTTATGTATGTGGCCAGTTCTTGTGTTCCCCTTACAATCTATTTGTGGCCACAAATTAATTTTTCATTATCGAAACAACACTATTTACTTGACAGTAGATAATAAATGCAACTGTCAGAAGGCTGATTAGACCAGGCCCACAAACTTCACTAATTAATAAACGGTTCGGTGGTCTGCCGATGGTAGCTGCTTATGTAATAATTATTTTTTGGCTTGTCTGTCAAAAACAGACAATCGAGAGATCACTGAACCTTCTACGCTGAAAGAACCATATTATTACAATTAGTAAGATACCTTTTAGTTACCCAGTAAAACACGTTCAAGTTGTACAAACTCGTTGAGGCAATAAAAAACTTTAGGCGTTAAACAAAAAAAAAACTTCGGCGGTAACAGCAAAAGTTAAACCGGTTTGTTATAAATCTCGACATTTGATTGTGTTTGTATAATAGTTTGAAAGATTCATTAACATGGTCGTGGCTTTTCGTTACTTTAGCGGGATAGTTTTTCAAAACTGTAGTATTATTGCTTAAAATACCTACATACAGATAGAGTGGCTGATCCTAAAACCACTTTTTGTAGTTGATTCAAGTATTAAATCAGGAATATAGTACTGTAAAATATTTTCACAGGAAATCATCATCTGCCTAACCTTTGCTCAACTGTGTTGGGGCCGGCTTCCAGTCTTACCAGCAGCAGCTGAATACCAGTATTTTGTACGAAGCGACTGTCTATCTGACCTACACAACCCAGTTAGTACTGGGCAATATGTCCCCTTGGTAAGACTGGTTGTCAGACTTTCGGGCCACGGACTAACTAGTCGTCACAGACTACGAGAACCCAGAACTTGACTACGAGTTCATGTAGTATTTAAACCAAAGATGTACTAACAAGTTTTATTTTAAATTAATAGTTTGTCAGTTTATAATTTTATTTTTATTTTATTTCTATCAAAACTTAAAGCTAGGATAGCTGATTGTTCGTTATGTTGTAGAGGATGTTAGGAATGAACTACAACTTCACGAGTCCATATCGTTATGTTCACTTCCCATATAATTCCAAAAGAATACACGGTCACGTGAGCGAAGCCGCGGGCACAGCTAGCTATAAATGAAAACATTATTTCTTTCTCAAATCCCAACTTAATTAACTTTCCCAACAAATCTGAACCACCCCGTTAAAGTTAAATATACAACACTACGCTAACCCACTTCTCAAGACCACATTATAAGAAACCTATACATTACGTTTTAAGCATCTCTATATAGAGCCCCAAGGAGCGTTGCGCCTAATACATTACCCAACTTATGGTCCGCAGTGTGGCCATAAACCTCAGAACGTATGGAAACTATTGAACACAAAGGACTACCGGGAATACAGTCTTCGGAGTTAGAACTGCACTTCCGTAAAAATGGAAGCAGCAAAATTAATAAAATTCCGACGAAAATTTCATTTTGATGTTGGCCCAAAAGTTTTCTAATCGGATCTTCTTGGAAAGGGTATCGTGAAACAATCTTAGGAGAAATATTTACCATAATGTTGTTATGGATTGTTAACGGGTTTTTAGATGTATAAACAGCGAGAATTGTATTGAATCAGAAAGAGATACCCACTGTTTGCATCTTTTGTGATAAAGAATTAATCAGCTCATAATCTTTTGCATCAAAAAGTAGTTTCGTACTCTTGTTAAATAGTTATTGCTTTTTCTGTTGCCATTGCTATCAATACTAACACAGTTTGCCATATGAAGCACTCAATATTGTAAACAAACAACCTCGTAACATCAATCGTAGTTAAAAGCACTAACCCACATTACATAAATTGCATCGTCCATTGTTCCATTTCTATAGAATTCGTTCATCAAAGTAGTTGAAATAATGTTTGCGCCAACAACGACCATTGTGTGTGAAACCGATTATTCAAAACAACTTAACAACAATATTCGACTTTATTATCTGCCTAATTAAATAAATCGAACAGATAACATTAACCAATCAAGAATTTGAAAGCAAAACTTCTTTAATTAATGTTGAATTATTCTAAAACAACATCCAAGCCTATTAACGGTCGGTATCAGAAATCTTGTAACTTTTCGCCTTTAAACTTGTGAAAGAAAAACGTTCCCGAAATTCAGTTGAAAATAAGCTCCCCGGTCTCGAAGCGATTACCATAAAACTTGTTTAAATGGTAATATTAGAAGACGTCACTTGCCGCAATCGTCTCCCTTAGGGATTTTAACCAAATCTATCTCAACAAAAATACATACACTGATAAAATTCCCTACTTCAACTTTGTTGTACTGTGGATCCACTTTTAGCTTTAGTCGGGAGTATTCTACGCTGTGGCACTGTGACAGGACGATTTCTACGAGTCAGGATTTTTCTATTTCAAGGTGGTCGGTTTCGTGATGTCAGTTTGACGAAGGACTATTATGGAATTTTAGAGTCAGTCCGATTTTGAATGCTGAATGGATTTGAAACGTGTAGGTTCGTACTGGAATAGATTGGATATGTGATGGACTTCAAAGATAGAGTGAAAATTCGTTATTACATTTTTAAATCTTTGAATCTATTCGAGTCACTCTATTTTTGCGGCTGATAACTGTAGAAACTGTAGTTGTGCTGTGTATTCGCTGTAGCGATAATCCATTATTGTACTTCACTTTTAAAGTTATGAAGATTAGAAACATTCATTAAATAATGAAAAACAGTTGAAAACAGTTTGAAGGGATAATGAAATGGTTACAAGTTTTAACTTGATAGCTTATATTTTATTTTATTTTTTATTATTGAAACATAACACGCCTGTAATGCCAGAAGGGTTAGGCAGATGTGTATGTAATAGTACACCCACGTTTCGCCAGTAATGTTTAATAGGGGCCGATCCTATTGGCTTCAACCGGGCACAAACCCAGACTCCGTGGCTGCTACAGAGAAATTCCTAATGGCAAAGCCGAATATCATTTTGCCCGACGTCATGCTCAGCAGTCACGCATGCGACCAACGATGCAGGCAATTCAGATCAGCAGGCAGTTAGTCAGATAATTGAATTTTGGACGTTTTCAATAATTCTTTTATTACTTCTACAAAATGACCTAGCCCTAAAATAAGATTTCCCAGGTATTTAATTCAAATATCCAGATGAAAACCCTTGTCACGGCCGAGAATTAATATCAGAGTTTGAGCACTGAATGGGACATTATGGAAGTAGGTCAAAGGTGTAATTCTGTAAGAATAGCCATGCCCTGAACAGGATTCAACGTGAATAGTAGCAAATTACTACTGAACTTATGGAGGTAGTGCTCGGGTTTTAAATCTTTACTAGTATTATAAAGAGGTAAAGATTTTCAGTTTGTAAAGCATGTAGAGGATAGTCTTCGGAATTATACTCTTATAGATCCGATTCCGAAAATACATTCTCTAATGGGAAGCTCCGTTATCCCCAAATATCATCCTTATCCTTACTAATATTTTAAAGGCGAAAGTTTGTATGTATGGATGTTTGTTCCTCTTTCACGCAAAAACTACTGAACGGATTTAGATGAAATTTGGAACACAGATAGTTTATAACCTGGATTAACACTTTTTATCTCGATGGTATGTTCCCGTTGGACAAATTTCGAACTCCACGCGGGCGATGCTGCGGGCATAAGCTAGTTTACTATATTTTAAACGTTCCCGTGGGAATTTCTGACCATAACGCGAGCGAAGCTGCGATCAAGAGTTAGTGCTGATGATAAAGGATTGAAGGAGGGTTCTTCGTGATCGTGCTAGGAACAGCGCTGAAATATCGGGAACTCAAAACAAATAAAAACATCGTAAATATTCCGTTTTCGGTGCTCGTGATAATAATGATAAAGGATTGGTTTTAAAGGCTAGGATGTTTTAAAAAAAAAACTTTTTTTTTTTAAATAGGTACCTATTTATATATATAATATAGGTACCTGTTTTTGTTGTTCTTTTATTTTGAATTTTCGTTTTCAAACTTAAAACGATATTTGGACAGTGCACGTTCATGTTCCCTAATTCTTAATTGTTATCTGGCGTATTTATGAAAAATGTCCGAATATAAATAGCAATTAACCGGCTTACATCCTGGGGGTGCAATGACTTATAAGCTAAAGTCGTGACTGGGGTACAGGAGTCTTTAGTTAATAGGTACGCACGTGAGAAGAATCATCTTAATATTTTTGAAACAATATATTTTTTTTAATGTATTTTTTTTAACTTCTTTGTATTATTACAATGCAAAACTCAAAGAACAGAAGAAACTAACATGTTAAGAAAATTTACCTTAGAGGTAGGCAGTGGTTTAAGTTACGCTTATAAGAAATTTTAATGAAAAAATAAGTTAAGAAAGTTTTGCTGTCTCTGCATCACCTAAAGGTTGACAGGCATTAACTCTGCTGCATTAGCATTAAATAAATAAACACAAATAAATAATTAAACCCTACGTGGGGCTAAGAAGGAAGCAGAAGTTACTGTTACACACGACGGCACTGTCAACTAACATTGATAATCACTCTCCTCAGTACGTTGATTGAAGATCAATGTTATAAATTAATACAATGAAGCCCCTTCTTCTGTTTCTTTGTCTGGTTTACTAGCTCATTACATAGATATTTTGGTCATATGGGAGACTAAGGTACCTATAATTATTATTATCCATTTATTTCGGACAGAATTTATATAAGTGTTAGTATAATTTGAGCTAAATATTTTACAGCAACTGTAAAATACGCTTAATCCAGAGCATCCGTAAGCATTTAGAATCTAGCAATGATCTAGATTGTAGATCATTGTTAGGAGGTCCCTTAGGAACCTAGGCGTCTAGACGCACTTTACTCACAGACGTTTCTTTATATGTATATTAAAACGTCACGCGTAAAAATTCAAGTGCGAGGTAGTTTTGTATGTCAATGATAGTATAAACGTGTGGAAGATGGAGTGCTTTCAGGTCCCTTGGGCTTTAGAAGAAGAAAGAGCTAGAGGAATATTATGCTGGAGGTACTAATCGATTGACTGCCTGGCCTGACTGCGTTGGTCGATTAGTCGCAAGCGCGACTGCTGAGGTCTTGGGTTCTAATCGCGGGTCGGGCAAACTGCTATTGGGTTTTCCAGTATGTTACTGCTACTATATACTGAGAAATCTCAGTAGCAGCCACAGAGTCTTGATTTGTGCTCGGTTGACGGCAATAGGCGTGCCTTCTATTACATGGGACTTAAACATAACTGGCAAAATGTGGGTGTACTACTAGGTACACCTCTCTCTCAGTCCTATAAAAACCAGAAAATTCGCCACGATCAATAACCAATGAATTCAAAACGTAAACAAACCATCGATTAAAGCTAACAACGGCATTCTATTACTAAAAACACACTTAGTACGATCACTTGAACAAACAAAGCAATTCGTTTGGCGAATTAACGATATCGCGGGGCGTCTTCCGCATAGTAAGACGTAAAGAAATTTAATTAGCGTTCATTGAGATAATTCACTGCTTCCACAATAGGCGCCCGAAAGACAACTTTCACTAAGTATTTGGACATACGGCTTCAGTAGATGAAAAACATTTTTGGGTCGTTTTGAGAACTAAATAATATTATGAAAAAAAAAAAATACATGATATAGATAAACTAGTCCAGGAGCAGCAAACGTAGTGTAGGACGCGCCTCTGCTAGATGGACTATCGAACTTAAAAATTTCTCAGTAACAGCCACATAGATATAGCGATTGGCATAGTCTGCATGGGGTCCGAACTTGGAGATCTGGGTATTGTTTTCTGCTTGGTACAGCGGTGAACTACGATAGTTGTGATATTGACTTATGTTAATATTTTATAAATATTTAAATTTTAATATATATATTTTTTATTAATTAAGATTTCTCAATAATTATAAACAAATTGATTTGTCGAATCGCCGGGATCTAAAAAAGTGGCAAAAACTTTCAAAGCGTTTCCTATATAAAAACGTCATTCCAGCCGTCCGTGCAATCATCATCATCATCATCATCCACAGCCCGACTTCACCCACAGCTGGGTATAGGCCTCTCTGTGCTTGTGCCAAGCTCCACGTTCTTGTGCCAACCTCATCCAGGATATTCCCGCAGTACATAAAATAATTGATAATTAAATTTTGTTCGACGGTCTATTCGCGAGTATGTCACACAGTTCTAAACAACAGATCTTGATCCAATTATCTAACTCTAAGACAAGATAAGTAACAAAGCTGAGACGAAACACTCGGAACACCGGTTGCGTATCAATTATTCAAGAGCTATTTATTGTTTTACTATACAGGGGTAATAAGTGGGAAGTTTGTGTTGTTTCTTGTCAACTGATTGCAGTGCTTCTGGCTGGGTAATCAGAATGTTTAATTGTTAATTTATTGACGAGTAGCGGGACATCAGTAGTAACGATTCCGATTGACCTGTCATGGGTTTCAATTCAGTCACTAATAGGGTACGTAACTCTGAGTTGTTTATTTCATCATCAATGGTCTCAAAATGGTGATGGAAATCACCTTTCAAAATTCAAAGAAATGGCAGAAATTTATGTTTTATTAAATTAATATCATGATCGCCCGAATTAAACCTATCTTAACAACAAGACCGAGGCTGATTAATACTATGGATTCTTTACAGAACTTTTAGAATGAAAACACCTACTGCTCAACATTTGTCTCCTCATAAACCTCCCTTTGTTTTACTCTAAACTTGTCCTTATCTCCTGCTGTCAGGCATTTCATACGACCTGATACTATTACGATGAGTTAAAACTGCCGCCATCTAGCGCACACAAAATGTCAAACATGGAACTGTGCTCCTTAAAACTCAAGCACCTAAGCTTTCTCTGTAGCACAACTTTACGATGAAATGTCACACCGTATAATGTTTTATAACCAATTCGAGCTATCCTCTTAGCGTCGGTAATATATGCATAAACAAGCCCAGACGCCATAATATGAGTTACACCGCAATGCACTCGAATATTACACATTAACGTGAATGTTTGAAGATTTGGATGTGACTTCTTAAAATATTTGGTGGATGATGCAAAAAATATGTGGGAATGAACCGATATATCCAGTAAATCGTGTTTTACAAGTGAAATCTTTGTCTTTGTTGTCTTCTCTTGTGGCCAAGACAATCATCATATTTATTGATTGAGCAGTGTTATCGAGAAAAACTTTGTGTTCATCGTTTCCAAAGATGTATGGAAAAATAATAAGCACTAAGTGAGAAAAAAAATCTTTATGCCTAGAAATGTAATCGTTTTGGTTTTATCTGTCTCACGGCTCGCTACTCAGGACTTCTCGCCTCGTTCTGAAGAATTTGGTGTCTCTGACAGGCTCCGTTTTTCTGGTTACCGTAAAAAAACGTGACAAGTAAAGAAAGAATACAAAGAAATGATTAGATACGAGCACTGTAACTCAGTAGTATGATCTGCATAACCTCGCTGAGATGATACACAGTTTACTGCGTTTGCAAGCCAGTTTCTACCATCCTCTTCGTAAAATACACCTCCTCCACCCTTTCTTACTCAAGAACATAACCCTTTTAGTAGTTCCACGTGATTCCACCACAGGTCGGGTAACTTCATGTTGCCGTAATGTAAAACGTCCTGGTCGCGTTATTATTATTTAACTTTGTAGCTGCGAACAAATGTTGTCCCCGGTAGTAACCGACAACCGTCGGAATGGAGTTCGAAACTGCGAAATTACTTTTTTGTGCGTTAGTATTTTTTGTGTTGTATGTGAAAAGAATATAACTTTGTGGAGAAAAAGGTTAGTGTTTTATTGCGAAAGGTTGATAGCTAGAGCCAACTTTTGTAGCTCGATTTTGGAGTGTGTACTCACGATTTTGTAGAAATAGGTTACCAAGGATTATCCGTAGCATTTTCGCGTTAACACACTAGTATCCTGCTAAATCCTACTTAATATTATTAATGCGAAAGTTTGTGAGAATGTATGTATGATAAGTGATGTTTATTATGCAAATAGATTTTTACTTACACTTTTACACGTCATATAATTTTTAAACTAGATGGAGTCGGTGTTTCTTAACTGACTACTCTGAATAAAAATAGCCGGAACAAACTTAGAGGTCAAAGTCTCTTTTAATGTCCAGACATAATCTTGGTCAACTTATATGAGGACTATGCAGATCCGAGACTATCCGAGAGATCTGAGGACACTGAAAGACGATCTCATAATCTCCATAAGATTATGAGATCGTCTTTTGAAGAAAAAACCTTACAGATTTGAGTGGACCTGTCCAGTCAGTGCAAGCATTTGTTAGTGATCGTGTAATTTGACTTATAACTCAAGGAGCTCAACGACTAAACGAACAATACCAAAGAAAAGACATTTGGGTAGGTCACTTATAGTATTCAAACTGTCAGATAATAGTTAATACCAAAGGAAAAAAACAATAACTCAGATGGTCCTCATGGATTGATGTTTGTTACTCTTTCACGCAAAAACTACTGAACGGATTTGGATGAATTTTTGCACACAGATATTTTATAAACCGGATTATCACATAGGATTTTCCCGGTAGTATGATCCTGTGAGACAATTATAAATACTAAAATCGACGAATACGAATGTTAAGTGAGAGGAGGAGGAGGAGGTTGAGGAGCTCGTGGCTAAACAATAACAGCCGCTCGGGTCGATCTTTAGGTTAAGCCGTGCTTGCCTAGGTTGGTCTGTGGATGGGTGACCACCCATTACATACCGAGTTTCCTCCGTGCCTCGGAAAGCACGTTAAGCCGTTGGTCCCGGCAGTCATTTGAAGATCTTTGACAGTCGTTAAAGTAGTCAGTGGCCCAAAAAGTCTGACAACCAGTCTTACCAAGGGGTATCGTATTTCCCAGTAGTAACTGGGTTGTGGAGGTCAGATAGGCAGTCGCTTCATGTAAAATACTGATATTCAGCTGCATCCGGTTAGACTGGAAGCCGACCCCAACATAGTTGGGAAAAGGCTAGGCAGATGATGATGACGAATGTTAAGTGAGAAGTTTGGATTTCCATACATTATTTTCAAAATGTTCAGCTGCGTGTGTGTTATATAATTACGTAGTAGGTACAAAAAGTAGTAATTTCTACCTCAGATTACTGTACCAGATAGTAGTCTGAGGTGGAAATGAATATCCAGGGTACTCGAGCGTCCTTAGCTTCAGTCGTAAGAGCTCCTTACTTTATTATAATCATCAATTCAGGCTTCTCGAAATACGTAACCAAAATGCAAATAGTGAACTTTAAAATCCATCTCTTGTATTGGTTTTCCACAGTTAAAGGTCAGCACTTGGCAAATACCTGACATTTAAGCCTAGTTGTTTACAGTGTACTTATTAGGACAGCTACTCTAAATTAACAGCGCGAGACTGAACGTAATCAATATGGCGAGGATCGGGAAGACAAAGTTAAAACCGAGTTCCCTTTACATTGGGGAAGGTCGAGGACCCTCACTGTGTAGATGGTCCTTAAAGTGAGGGATAGCTCGATACACGGACATAGTAGGTGGACTTTTGATTTTTGGGAAAATCAGGATAAGTCTTTGAGTTGATTTTGTAAAGGATTTCAGGACATATCGAGGAAGACCGATCTGACACGTCAATCAACCAATCATTGAAACGATTAATTTAGCGGTTTAACTCATTCAAGAATTTGTGTTATATTGAGTGTCGTTTAGACACCATAAAGTATTTTGCTTCAACAAAACAAAATCATTTGTCAGTTTTCATAAAACAATTCAAAAACTTACTGAAAACAAATATATCAAGTAAGGAGTTGATAAAATCTGATAAAGCACCTAACCAAAACTGATAATAAGTATCCCAAAGTGTACGGTCATTCGTCGCATGCTGACGAAGACACTTGCCAAACTCAAGCGGAGTGGCGGATGTCTCGACTCTGTCAAACTCGAGAACAAAGACCTGATTATGGATACACCGATACATGCTTATGCCAACGTAAATTATCGTCTGGTAGCTAGCTAGTACATTTTTTGGGAGAGTTTCTCGACTTCAGTGAGGAAATTTTCACGCGAATTTGTCAAGAGAATGAGTAGGAAATAGAATAAAGAAAAACAGTGGCGACTCTGGTATTATTTATTTCAGAGGCGTTCTTGAAAGAAAGTATGTGCATTATTTAAAGCAGCAGCAAGGCTTTACTTTGAATATTTTTATTAATTTGCTCACAAAGAATGTACACAAAGGTTTTAGCTGAACCATTTTTAATTAATTGAAATAAATGCTGGTATTCGTAACTTTATAACTAAGAACCCAAATAATAAAATACACAAATTTAACTTTCAATATACATTATTATCAAAGTAATATGAATTTATTTCGCATGTTACTTCATTACATTAATTCGCATTTTGCACTCCATTTTCACAGTCTAGCGTGAGTTGTTACGATCATTCGAGTAAAATAATATGACCTTAAATAAGCATGAGGTAGAAGGGAATCCATTGGAATTTTTATTCAAGATTAAATCAAGTGTGAATTTGATCTGGGTTCGACTTATCTCAACATGTCACGTGTCTGGCGGGTGCATACGTTTTTTCAAATCAAATAAATGGACTTTTGAAGTGGACTGTGTGGACGAAACCTTTTCAAATGAGTTGTGTAGTATTCTGCTGATGATTCTTTGAATTTCGAAAATAGGATTTTTACAGGTGTTAGCAGATATCAATTTGTAAAAGTGTAAGTAAATCTAATATATCATGGTCAATCTATAACTGAAGTGTCTATTTGTAATATAAAAAAATATTTTTGTTTTGTCTGTCTATTTGTTCCAGCTAATTTCCGAAACGGCTAGACTTATTTTGACGGAACGTTTACTGGCAGATAGCTGATATTATAAAGAGTAACTTAAGCGACTTTTATTTTAGAAAAAGGTTACAATTGTTATCAAGATCCGATTCAAAGAGGGAAGTAATATTTTTATAATAATTTCACATGGCTGGAAGTCGCGGGCAACAACTAAAATTGAATAAGAAGTATAAATCAAATCAGAATTGCATTACAGCCATATATCTAAAACATCTACATAGAATGACGTCACTTTAAACAAAATCAATTTATTTCAATTTGGTATCTAAAATGGTATTTCAACTGCTACAGTCGAAATGCGGTCAAGTCAACGGAAATTAATCGGAAGAGAATAGAAAAGCGAATTTAGCCGGAGACGTTTTACCGACGATTGACGCTCTGTCTCTGAGAGTTTCAGAACGAAACTGCTGACTAAATAGTTCTTGTATTTTCGTGTCATATTCTAAGTTCAATGAGGTTGTATTTTTAGATCGTGGTTTGCTGTAGAGCATATTTTGTTTGTATGCTTTGTGTTTTTGCAATTATTGTTTTGGATAGATTTCTTTGTCGCATTGTAAAACTTTAAAAAATATTTATGCGGAAAAATCAAAACAAAATCAAAGTTTTTTTAGAGTTGCATGTTTTAAGTAATTTGTAGGTATACCAATAGTAGACTCCCTCATTGCTCTAGTGGTCGATAGCGCAACTGCTGACCATGAGGTTCTGGGTTCGATTTCCGCGTCAGGAATTTCTCAGTAGCAGCCACGGAGTCTGGGATTGTGCCTGGTTGATGGAAATAGGCTCGCATCCTATTATATGGGACTTAAACAGAACTGGTGAAATGTGGATGTACTATTAGGCACACCTCTGCCCACAGCCTCTGCCTAACAGGCATGATGTTATATGTTATGTAATAATAGAATCGGAAGGTATAATAATATCCCTAGCCAGTTTCAGTTAAGAATGACCGCCAAGTCCAAAAGCAGTCAGAAAGATTATTACTTTATTATCAATCATCATTATCATTCTCCAGCCCTTATCCCAATTTATTTGAGGTCGGCGCGCCATGTCTTCTTCTTCCATACTTCTGTATTACTCGTCTTATCTCATCAGACACCTCCAAAAGGTAGGTACTAGTTGTTATACGAATAAAAAACACCGTCGTGTACTCTTGTATCCGACAGGAGTCAGTAAAGACACACGACGACAAAACTAGCCGTTTTCTGGGACTTTAATTTAAATACAAAGTAATATCCAACGAATAAGCTATTAAGCGCCATTTTAATTACAATGAGTGCTTCATAATTTTAACTTTTTTATTTCACGGGGGCCTAACATTCTGCATAAACAGTTCGCCACAGAAAGCTTTAGCAAAGCTTTTAGAGGAGATCGTAACTCCTTAAGTACTGTTTTAATGACGTCCCTTAGTGTTTTATAATTAGTGTGAATGTACCTCAACGTATTGTTTCAGAAAGATGGCGAATTTGTGGTGACTTCTTCATTGAGATTTGGCTCAGTGGTTATTGAGGTAATGTGTTATTGTGTAGGTTTAGGAAATTACATTTTAGAGTCACTTGACGTTGAGATATATACGTGTAAACGAACCCTTCACGAAGCCAAACAAAGCACGCTGTACATGAAACTAAGTAACTGTACCTACTCAAAAATTATTGCTGGGAAACGACTTTTTTTTTGAGGTGAAAAATCAAATTCAAACAATATACTCCTTTTGCCTTGACCGCGTTTATACATCTGGTCATATACGTATACTGAACGCGAGTACTACGCACCTGACCTTTCTGAAGAACCTCACCAATGAGATCAGTGTATATTTAACGACTACAATAGTATTTATTAAATAAATCCATAAAAAGTTTTCTAATGCGGTGTTGTCATAGTGCACATGAGAGTAGGTACTAGTTAATATCTAAAAATCAATGGAGTCTTACCACAGAACAGAAAGAACGGTATAGAAATGCCTACCAACGCGAGTTTAATAAACTTTCCTCTCATGACGTTACATTCCATAATAGCCAATCAGCACAGCTTCTTCATTACTGGCAATTTGAAATATATTAAACTTTTCGACCTCAATTTTAAGGTCAAGCAAGGTAACCGCAGCTTTCAACCAATTTTAATTGAGTTACAATAGCGTCAAAGTAATTACCATTTGTAGGTACCAGCCGTTAGTTTACTGTTTCTAGAATTATTAACTCAGCACTTGAAATAATATTTAAGTTTGATTTAGTTAATTAAGTATTCCCTCCTAGGAGGTACTAAAAACTATCAAGAGCTGTGATAGAGACTTTTCAGTTTCAGACTTCAAAGCAAAAAGTTTACTAATGATTTTGAATAATTTATTATATTTAAGTAGCTTTTAATCTGTTCCTTTTGGAATTTAAAAAACAAAGTTTGACTAACAAAGTGTCTGACAGCTGTTGATTTTATATGAATACTGGTTTCTAAATAATTATTCATCTACTTACCTATACAAGTTTAGGTTATAATCACATTTTTTACATTACGTGCTTTTTATCTTTCAACCTTTTGCTTACTAATTTATTTATGACAGAAACACTGTAGGTAATTGATGTCAAAACCAGCGATTAAAAAAAGGCTGAGGCAATTTCTAATAACACCTATAAGAATTTTAAATTGACAGTTTAAACCAGTCAGCTAAATCTATAATATGTCTAACTTTAATCATGATTAATGTTGAGACTTTGACAGCGATCCCAAACTGATATTAATTTTAATTTGTAACAAAAACTAACTTACCACTCCGCCAAATTAATCAGGATTTTTAAAATATTTTTACAGAGGTTGTTTAAATGTTTAGTGCCGTGTCAGTTGTAGTTCATGGACGTTATTTAAAAAAACAGTTTTGTTTAAAAAAAATAATGCGTCAACATTCTGTACCATGTAATTAATTGGAATAAATAAATAAAAAAACATTCAGACGATGTGGTTGTTATTCACGTATACCAGTTTTTTACTTAATGTTCTGAATAGTAGCATGACTGCTTAGCATTTCTATTTATTTTCCTGTCATTATATGTATAAGAAAGAGAGGTACCTGTAGGTAGTTGGGAAGATGAGCTCAAAGAAACAGCCGGCCCCAACTGGATTCAAGTACCCCAATCCAGAGAGGACTGGCTATCTTTGGGAGAGGCCTTCACTTGCAGAGGAGTTCTCTCAGACAACTTAATATTTATGTATAATCTAAATTAACTACTAACTTTGAGAACTAAAAATTTACTAACAATAATTGTCATATTTAAACAAAAAATTAAATTAAATTTAAACTAACATCAAACTTTAAAAAAAAAGCTATAAATGTAATTAGAATCTAAGTTATTTTTTTCTTATGTTTTGCTAGAACTAAAAGGCTTTTTTATTTTTTTTATTGAATTTTTATGAATAGTTGACTGCCTCTTAGTCAAGCAAAGCAAGCGCGACTACTGGGCATGAGGTCGGGCAAAGTGTTATTGGGTTTTTCACCTAAGCCTTTCTCAGTAGCAGTAGGAGTCTGGATTTGTGCTCGGTTGATGGCAATAGGCTCGCCCTGTACTTAAACGTAACTGGTGAAAGTGAGTGTAATATAAGTTACACCTCTGCCTAAATCTTCGGAGATTATAGGCGTGATTTTATGAAAATGGTGTAGATAGAAAGTCCAGATAGAAACACATAATGTTCCCAAAGAACCAGCTACTTTGGAAACAAACCTCTAGTAGCATTTATTTAAATCTTAAAGAAATAGACGCCAATCAAAATATTCCTCGAACGCAATAGAATTTCTCATTCGAAAAGAAATCCGTGCTTTTTAAGGACGATACATGCAGAGTTGAAAGTGCGCGTCAAAACGTTAAGGGCATAAAATGTAAAAGAAAAAATAACGCCGAGGATCCTCGAGCCAGCAAAGAGTTCACCACCATGCATACAAATCTTCAGTCATGTTGTGTCTACTTCAAGTCTTGAGGCTGGAAGGTAATGTGCTGAAGAACGTGTCATCTAGGTACGGAAAATGTAATTTTTTTGGCTCTTTCACTTTGTCTAATATTGTTCTATTAAGTAAAGTTAAGATTGGTTTTCAATGAAAAACGTATTTTCTACATACATACTCGTAAACTGGTCAAAAAACCGACTTTCAAAAATAGTAAAATGTTGAAAATTCTATTTAGGGAAATGGGAATTCTGCAAACATTTAAAATGTAATTTAAAGAATCATCAAATCAGTCCATAAATCCCATTATTACCTGTATTTTCTATTTTTTTGCAAAGAAAATATTGTCTGTTTCAATAGTTATCCAAATAAAATGTTCCCAATATTTTTCCGATCGTCGATCCTACATCGAAATCATTACGAATGTCCACAGCAGATACCTACTTATTTTTGAGTCCCAGAGCGGTCTCTAATGATTATTTAGCAAACGTGACGTGATTGGCATTGCCCCTTTGTTTTTGCCCCGATTGTCCCGACGGATGGCGGTGTGATGAATGGGGTAAGGGTCAATAGATGTCAACCACTGTCGGCTCTATTGATGAAGGAAAGTATTTACTCATTGGCGTGTATTTAAGAGATAATATTGAAAGGATGTGGGTGTCATTTGAAGATAATTGTCGTCCTTTGTTTTGTTTGGTATTCCACTTTTATTGCGATGAGCGATATTTATTTTTAACTGCGTCGATATTCATGTAAGTCAATTAATCATATGTGCATTTTAGACAAACTACAAATAGAACCACATTAATAATACAACATGAAGACTACTTGTATTGCTATTTTCAGAATATTATTGTTTCCACTGAATAAGTTTTAAGGACATCACAATTTAGTGTTTATAGACCTTTGTTCAAAACTATCTAAAATCTGATAAGAACTTAATTCCTGACTTAAGTAACTATTTGAATTAAAAGCTATAATCTAACAGTTTGAGAAATTAAATGAGAATTAAAAATTAATTTTCCGATCAAATTATTACATTAATGTAAACAGGTAATAAACAGAAATATTTTGGTTCAAAGCAATATCTAAATTATTTTCCTCTGAAAGAATTTGTTTACATTGGCGCGTTCATGAAACGATTTCTATGTTCCTAAATAAATACTTATCATTAAAATTATTTGTTGAGCAAACTGCAAAGGCGTCGGACAAGGGCGAAGGCGAAAAAAAAAACCAATAAGAGATAACATGTAGAAGTTTAACTTAAGTCAAAAATAAAATTAAGTCATTAATGGTTTAACAAACTACCAAAGTTTTTATGAGAAGTTATGTGCCCGATAGAATTTCTCATTGAAAAAAAGATGAACATCCATAAAAAATTCATCCACTTTGAACCCAGCCTTTAGGAGGCGAATCTTTCGTGTTCTTTAATTTATGAACTCTTTTTAAAGAACATATTAGTTTTGTACAAATACAAAGATAACACAAAAATGTTCATTTACTTTTAAAGATTGAACGAAAAAGTATTATAATTTTAGTTGAAAGACGGCCACTACTGTCTTTAATTGGATAAAAGCAAACTCCAAACGTCACATAAAATATTAAAACTATTTTTGAGCACCCTAAAACCACAAAACAAAAAATAAAAGCTATTAGAAAAAAAAATGGGCCACTGTTCAATTATTCTTTAGTGAATTGTCCTACTGATCATAATTTTACCATAATTATAATCACAAGGTCGCACACTGATTATTATTCAAGTTCTAGTTAATTTCACCCGATCCATGTAATTAATTTCCCGTGGTTTTACAGATAAACACAAACATAGATTATAATCAAGGAAGCATTGCCTTCTGTTTGTCTGGCACTTTTGATGTAAAGGTATCAATATTAATCTGTTTACTATTCAAGCTGCGGTGTAAATGACAAATTAATACGAATTCGATTACTGCTAAAATTAAACTAATTTTCATTCAAGTCCAACTAATCTCAGGTATACTTAATTTTTTGATATTTTCGTTATTTATGGCTCACAATTACAATCCCGAAACGTCACTATATATTTGAAGTTATTCTATGTGTGTAAACGGAATGCACAACTCAGTATTTTTTATCATCTAAGACTTAATAAAATTATGTAAAGTTGACTAAAATTTGCCTAAAATTCTATCTCTGGTAAAAATTAAATACTCTGTAGATTTTCAAGTACCGAGTACTTGATTGTTTCAATTTTTTATTAAGCCTTCGTGACACGACCCGTTTAAAATATTAAAACATGTTTCTGTAGAGTCGGGAATGAATACTGAAATCTCACAATGTTATCTAAAATAAAATAAACGTTAGAGATAAGAAGCAAGGGGAATGAATAAATAAATGTTAGTGGCTTTGCACGCGTATCAAATAAATAATAAAAATCTCCTTTTAAAAATCCCCTTATACATTACCGGCTTGTAGTTCTGAAATTAATATCTAGTCCATTCCTTGAATTTATGCTGCGGGAGTGATAAACAGACGGACTTTTGTATCTTTAAATCCAACACTGGTTGGATTATTTCGGTAGCTTCAAGCTATGCTGGTGTATAATAGAACAGAGGTTTTTCAAAAACGAAAAAAACCACCTGCTCTTCTTTGTTTAAATTTCTGTTTGTGGTCTACATGTCATTCCTACACTGCGCCACAAACGAAATTTAAAACAAAGCCCAGCCGGTACCGCAAACATAATCGTGTAACGCCAGAAACATTCCATTACCGTACTCTTCTGAGTAGTCTGTCTCTCTCATTATCTGCGACGCCGATTCCTTTTCTGAAAAAAAGCTTTCAGTCGCTAGTCTCACACACGTTGTGAAGGCCTCTCAAAAATTCATCGCCCGTCTACGAACCCTGAATGGGTTCCGCAGTCGGGGCCGGCTCGCCGTGCCCGGTAATCTACTTAATAAGTAATCTTGTAGGGGCTCTTACCTCTGTTAAGTTTGGATAAGAATCCTGTTTCCTTGTTTTTGATGTGTCGCTGGTGTGTTTTGTTAAAGACTACTCAATAGACAAGGGTCCGGTCTAAACAGGCATGTTTATTTAACGTTTTAAGAAAGGTAGAAGACATTTTCAAAGACTAGTGTTTTAGTGTATTTTTGCAGTGAAATAATTAAAGAACTTAGAGTTAGCTACAATTTGTGAAGTTGGAAATAAACGATTGCTTACAAACATCGAATTACAAGAGCCGCTTTTCTAAAATGAATCACAATTTACTCTTTTTTTGTGGAACCGCCGAAATTAAAAGATTTATAAAGTTTTGTGTAAAATGAAAAAAAAACGTTTGAAAAATTTACAACAAACATCATCAATTCCAAGGTACTTCCAACAAAAAATATTTACTCTGCAATATTTATAATTTTATAGAGCCTCAAAATATAATAATTCATATAAATATACAAAACACAAGTACATTAATTTCATTATCTCGTCAAAAAACCGCGATTCGACGCGCGGACGTACAAACAGGGTGTGTAATCAAAAAATGTAAAGTGCTTATACGTGATACAATTACTAGCTGAGTAGACGGCTGTGCCACAAATAAGAAAAACACAGAAGGCCAACTTAAAACAACGAGTGAAACAAGTCGAGCAATGCAAAACGAACGCCAGTTGTTTCGCCAGTGTTGTAGATGAGTTGATTGAGTGTAATATTAATTAATTTGTATTGTTTAAAACTAGCTTGAAGCCATTTGATTATACTTAACGCTAAAGTTTTTTTATAGAGGTATGAGGAACAAGGTAAATAGTTCCTTATTCTCCATTGAAATGCTTGGCTTCTTCGACCAGAAGGGTGTGATGTCTGATAGGATCCTACTGGATCGGTAGTTGTTGCGCTGTTATTATACTAACCCACGGATAACACTGCTTGCGCGTGACGTCAGGTGATGCGTAGTTCGTATGTGGAATGATAGATGCCACCACACTGTAATTTATTTCTGCGTTAAATTTCTGCTCGTTTTATGCAGTTAACCTTTTTTAAACATCTATTCTATGACTGTTTCGTTGACGGGATAACATAAGAGATTAAAAGTTTGTTATAACTTGACGTAAGATAAAAGTTACGAGCATTCTAACTTTGTGGTTCGTTTTTACGGGAGGATGAATATAATAACTGGGATATGAATGAATTATTTAGGAAGTTCATTTAGATTTAACTGAAAAATAAAAGTATCGCTGCGTAACTGATACTGGTAATTTGGCTGAAGAGGATGAATCATGATTTTTGCTAATTCATACCTTACGACTGTCTCAAGGGTATGTCAGGACTATGACTAGCATTTTTTTTTTTTTTTTAACAATGTTTGTTTGTATGAAGCATGTGTACTTTCAATAAGTCTCACTGTAGGCAACACGTTGCAAAACTTAATTTTAGCAAGCACAATTTAAATTTTTGCTCCTGGCTTTGTTTCTTTACAAGACAGAGAAGGAGATATATCTTTGTCACTTTAAATTCAACGCTACGAGTTTGTTCCAAGCTGCAGTTTTACGGTCTCCGACAGAGCAATGAATACTTGAAATGCAATCTATACCAAGTTCTCGACTTTTACTTTCACTGCTTTTCCAATCATCCATATAAACTTGCACGTATGTTTAAATCTTGCAAGTCGAGTGAGAAAAATGGGGTCACCGCTGGTACTATTTTGTTGGCTAGGTATGTTCTTAACTAAACATTGCCTTGTTTTTATTGCACGATTTGTAGCAAGGAAAACTTTATGCCGTGGTGAAAATGTTAGGTACCCTAGGTCGTAAAAGGGTTGAATGCTCAGGCTGGTTGCACATTTACGCAATTAAATATTTGCTGCGTTTAAAGACTACCTAGTAGGTATGCAGGTAGGTATGTGATAACTGTGCATATCTGCTACCTGCTGCAGGTATGCAGAGTTTACCAATACGCTATTTTTTTTTAACTTGAAGCAACCTTAATAATGAGAATCATTCAACGTCTTCAGGTTAATAGCCTTTCACATATCTATATACCCACGAGCACATTGCTACTTCATCATACAAAT